>OX387370.1:5762419-6444329 GCA_947563465.1 Archips xylosteana
GAGTACCTCCGGCGCAAATGGACAGCGACAAGCCTACGAAACGGGTGGCGCTACGAATTGTAATGTCTTTGTATGATCCAATGGGACTTGCATCACCTGTTACAGTGAGAGCCAAGAGCATCCTTCAGGAGACATGGCGCAGAGGCATCGGCTGGGATGAGCGACTTCCGGACGACCTCGCGACACAATGGCGAGAGTGGCTGACTCATCTGAAGGCGCTCCGAGACGTGTCGGTGTCGCGCGCCTACCAAGGATACAGCGACGCCACGAACCTCCAGTTACATGTCTTCACGGACGCAAGCGAGTCTGCATACTCGGCGGCGCTATACTGGCGCGCCGAACACGCGGAAGGTAACATCAGCGTATCACTCATACTCGCGAAGGCGCGCGTCGCCCCGCTGAAGTTGACTTCAATCCCACGGCTCGAGTTGCAAGCCGCGGTGATGGGCGCGCGCATGGCAGACTACGTGAAGCGGGAGCACCAGCAGACAGCACACACCACCACCTACTGGACAGACAGTAAGACTGTGCTACAATGGATTCGTAGTGGCTCGCGCACTTACCGCCCGTTCGTCGCACACCGAATAGCGGCCATCGAGGAACTTACCAAAGTAAACGAGTGGCGGTGGGTGCCCTCAAAGCTGAACGCCGCCGACGACGCCACAAGAAATGTCCCTGAAAATTTTAACAAAAACCACAGGTGGTACACAGGGCCTATTTTCCTTAGGCAGCGTCCAGAGGAGTGGCCAGAAGAGGCCCCGCCCCAATCAACAAGTAACTCCCCCCCCACCCCGACGGGCGAAGAAAAAGTCAACGCAGCGAGGCACAGCGACGAAACGTCGGCGTACGAAGCGGTCCCAGACTCTAGTCGCTTCTCAAAGTGGGAGAGACTCTGGAGGGCTACAGCCAGAGTTTTACAATTCACCGAACTCTGTCGCAAAAGGGAAGCCGTAAATTACAAACGGACAAAGGCAAACGTGAAAGGCGACCCAGACTGGCGGCAGAGGCCCGCGACTACAAAAAACATAGGTAAGCCCCACCCACCACTCCCAAAAGCTGAAGCACGTGACTACGCAACACTGGACGCCGACTTACTGCAACGCGCCGAACAGCTGATCATGAAGGCGGCGCAACAGCAGAGTTTCGATGCCGAACTCCGAGCCCTCAAAGCTAGCCACACACTACCAAATCACAGCAAAATCAAAACAGTAGCAGTATCACTACACGAAGACACGATCGTACTCGTAAGCAGAATTGAAGCCGCAACAAACGTCGTCACAAGCACAAAACGACCGCTTGTGCTAAACGGCCGACATAATGTGACAAGGTTGTATATAGATTACGTACACAGGCAAATAGGTCACGCCGGCGTGGAACCCACCATCAACGAGATGAGGCAACGCTACTGGGTGATCCACCTCCGGTCGACGACGCGCCAAGTACTTCACCGCTGCCGGCCCTGCGGCATCAGGCGGGCTCTCCCGCCCGCCCCGCCCACCGGAAATCACCCGCCCTGCCGCCTAGGACACCATCAACGACCCTTTACCTACACAGGGGTCGACTACTTCGGCCCACTTAGTGTCACAGTGGGCCGAAGTCACCAGAAGAGATACGTGGCCCTCTTCACGTGTCTAACAACACGCGCCATACATATGGAGATGGCGCACTCACTGACGACGGACTCGGCAATCATGGCGCTGCGCCGCATGGTGGCGCGCCGCGGCTGCCCAGCAGAGATGTGGTCTGACAATGGGACCAACCTGAGGGGCGCTGACAAGGAGTTACGGAAAGCACTCGACACAGCCACAGAAGAGGAGGGGGCACACCGCGGCATCAGATGGCGCTTCATCCCAGCTGGCGCTCCTTTCATGGGCGGAGCGTGGGAAAAGATGGTGCGAAGCGCCAAAGCAGCACTAGAGGTGACGCTGCATGAGCGTCATCCCTCCGAAGAAATCCTAACCACCCTACTGGCGGAGGCTGAATTTACTATCAACAGCCGTCCGCTAACACATGTCTCAGTCGATCCGGACTATCCTGAGGCATTAACACCGAACCATTTCCTGCTCAGAGGCGCAGCCTGGACGGCGCCCCCAGGGAAATTTGAAGATCAAGACGCGGCCGGGCGCAGCACCTGGCGCACCGCCCAACGCCTAGCCGACCATTTCTGGGCGAGATGGCTGCGCGAATATCTTCCCGAGCTACAAAACCGGCGGGAGCCCCAAGGACGCGGCCCCCCACTTGCCGTCGACGACCTAGTACTAATTGTTGACGGCAACCTCCCACGCAACACGTGGCCGCGGGGAAAGATCATAGCCGTGTACCCCGGCCCCGATGGCATCATTAGAGTGGCCGACATACAAACCAAAGGGGGCGTGCTGCGTCGGCCAGCCAAAAAGCTAGCGGTCCTGCCAACGAGTCCAGAGGCTACAGTCCTGCCAGCGAGTCCAGAGGCTGCAATCCTGCCAACGGGTCCAGAAGCTGCGGCTCCTGCACGTCAGTAAACTTCAACGCCTGCGGCGATGAACGGCGGGAGCAATGTGCAGGACGCCGCACATACACTGTCCTGTTTATGACTGTTTGATTGTATAAACCTTAGCATAAGTTATCATTAAAACATACGCAATTCCCTCTTTTATTCGAATAATGTAGTTAAGTAAGTCGACCGGGTTCGATTCCCGGGCCGCCACGGAGCCTTGTCGTAGTAACATTTACCTCTCTCAAGAGGGCATCTTCTATAGTAAGTTGCTATGACAAGGTTCTATGTGGCCTGGGGGTCGAACTGGCCGATATAGGCATATTAATAATTTGGTTAAGTCGGCCGGGTTCGATTCCCGGGCCGCCGCGGGGCCTTGTCGTAGTAACATTCGCCTCGCTCAAAAGGCATAGTCTATCCCAACTTGAATTTAGTTACTGCGACAGGGTTCCGTGTGGCCTGGGGAGCGAACTGGCCGACTACAAGAATATTGTAATGTAGATTATTGGTAGAAAAAGGGCTGACCTAATTGGCCCTTTTATTATTTGTAGATAAGGACTAAGCCTGATAGGCTACCTTGTAATCCTAGTGTGTAATTGGTTAAATTTATTATTGGTTTAATAAATGCATCTGAAATCCGCTCGGGTCGCCCAACTAGTTGCGCCCTCGAGCGCCGAAATAAAAGTAGGCCTCACGGCCATAGAATCAATCGACTTCGAGGAGCGACACCGAGCGGATCAAGAGGAAACCAGCAAACCGGCCTATTATTCACCAGCTTCCAAGAGCAACCAGACCCAAGCTGCGGGCACGTCGAAGGGTGTCCCGCACACAAAATAACACTATCTGTGGCGTCTACGCGTCGTCCCATTGTGTTATTTCCATAAACGGAATCTTCACTTTCAACTGGTCGATAAATAATAAAACTATTTAAGTGATATTAATAAGTAAAAACCATTTTTAAAGTGACCCGAGGTACGCGCACTCTATAATACCGAAAATAAACATCTCCCTCTCGCCAACTAACGAATGACGCTTTGTGAAAGCGGCAATTTAACATAGATGCATTCATAAAGATTCCGTATATCAATTTTGATTGTTTAAAAACTAATATATCTATGAGAAAACAGGATTTAATCATACACTGGTAAGTGAAAAGTTGGAAGTGTTATTACGAGAAAACGTCTCGCGACATCAGAGTTTGCCTTACGGTTAAGCCGCGCTCGATATATATAGGTGGCTCCCTCTCTCAGATCGTTCACACTACTTTGCACTGCGCCGCGCGCCGCACGTAACGTTACTACGCTCCTCTCTCGGCACAGTCAGTCGTTGAACATTGAACGTGTTAGTTCGTCCTTTAATTAATTAATTGAAGAAACAAGAAAATATGGCAGATACCGCAGTAGCCGCCGACGCACCCGCCCCAGCGACGCCCGCGAAGAAGCCAAAGGCCTCCGCGGCCGCAGCCGGCGCCAAGAAACCGAAGGCGAAGCCCACGCACCCCAAGACCTCCGAAATGGTGAACAGCGCCATCAAGGAGCTCAAGGAGCGCAGCGGATCCTCGCTGCAGGCCATCAAGAAATACATCGCCGCCCAATACAAGGTGGACGCCGAGAAATTGGCTCCGTTCATAAGGAAATACTTGAAGAGCGCCGTCGAATCTGGCGCCCTGATCCAGACCAAGGGCAAGGGTGCCTCTGGATCGTTCAAGCTGGAGTCGAAGTCATCCTCGGCGAAGAAGCCGGCCGCCGCCAAGTCGGCCCCCAAGGCGGCCGCCGCCTCCGGTTCGGCCAAGACCAAGAAGGCAGCCGCCGCCGCGTCGTCCGGCAGGGCGAAGAAGGCCGCCGCCGCCGCTTCCGCTTCACCCTCTAAACCGAAATCGGCAGCCGCCACCAAGGACAAGAAGGCAGCGGCCGCCAAGAAGAAGCCGGCGGCGAAGAAGCCCTCCACCCCTGCGAAGGGCAAGAGCGCCGCCGCGCCCAAGGCAAAGAAGAGCGCGAAACCGCCCACCAAGAAGCCCAAAGCGCCCAAGCCGAAGAAGGCAGCGGCCGCTCCCAAGGCTAAGCCGGCGGCGAAAAAGGCAGCCGCCAAGAAGTAAGATACGGACACCGCCACAGCACGCAGCAAGATCTTGTCCTCTGATGTCCTGTTCCGTTCGTTCGTCGCTTCGCGTAGCGTCGCGTCGAGCGAGCGTCAAAGGAGGAAGAGCCCAACTTACTTACTTACTCGAAATACGCCTGTGCGGCGTCCACAAAGCACACCAAAACAGCCCTTCTGAGGGCTAAAAAACTATTCGAAGCGAAAGCACACTCTCTCTCTCTCTCTCTCGGAGCGTGTTAAAGAGTTTCCCATAGCAGACGTCGAAACGAAATAATATTATTATTTTAACACAACACAACACCGCTTGATACTTAACTGACTACACTAAAATAATAATAATAATAATCAGACAGACAATAATGAGTACATACATACTATGTTACTCTATCCAACACTGCCGTTGTTGTTAATCAATCATAATAAGTAATAATTAACTATAATAATCAAAATGGTCAATTATTTATTACACACAAAACACTTTAAATAATTATAATAATAAATATGTATTAACATTCACTTACACGTAACACACAACAATTGATCCCGGCGGGGCGCGTGCGCTGCTGCTGGGGCCGGAGCCGGCCCGGCACCGTCCGGGCGGCTGCTCCTCTGGGCCGCTCGCCTCGCGCGGCGGCCGCGGCAGCGGCCGCCGCGCCGTTTTTTTTGACTGCTTGCTTTGGTGGTTGGCTGGTGCGGTGCGGTTGGTTGGATGCGGCTCGCGCGCGATCCTTCTGTACTTTACGCTTCTCGTCGATTCGCCCTTATGTAGACAAAACAATACGTTAATAATGCATTGAAGCATAATGAATAATAATATAATACCTACTAGCTGTTGCCCGCGACTCCGTCCGCGAAGGATAGCGGTAGTTTAGTTATTAAAAAAAAAAAAAAAAGCCTACGACCTATATTCTCAGACCTACCGTATATATATGGAGAAAAAACGTTTCATAAAAATCGTTAAGAAGAATCGTTAAAAAGAAGAAGATTACTGGTTAAACAAACATATATATATTATATCAGGCTGGCAGACGTTAACAACAGACCTAAATATATAATAAATAAACTAACTCAATTATAGCCTGTAGAGCTGTAGTGTGGTAACATATTTTTTCACAGAGACGGGGGGCGGAGACGCGGGGCGCCGTAGCTAGGCGTGCGCGGGCATCCCCACTAAAAGAGACTAGCTGCGGCAGTATAAATTGAAGCCGGCAGTAAAATGCGCACGCTATTGTACGGTACGACTCGCTAGCGCTGCACGCACCGCTAGTGTTCCACAGTTATTCTTTATAGTGAATTAAACAACTACTAGAACCATGTCTGGACGCGGCAAGGGTGGTAAAGTGAAGGGAAAGGCAAAGTCTCGTTCGAACCGTGCCGGACTACAGTTCCCAGTGGGCCGTATACACAGGCTGCTGCGCAAGGGTAACTACGCCGAGCGCGTAGGTGCCGGCGCCCCGGTGTACCTCGCCGCTGTCATGGAGTACCTCGCCGCTGAAGTGCTCGAGCTGGCTGGCAACGCCGCACGCGACAACAAAAAGACCAGGATCATCCCCCGCCATCTGCAACTGGCCATCCGCAACGACGAGGAGCTTAACAAGCTCCTCTCCGGCGTGACCATCGCCCAGGGCGGTGTCCTGCCCAACATCCAGGCGGTGCTCTTGCCCAAGAAGACTGAGAAGAAGGCTTAAGTTGCACGAACGCACAGACAGACACACGCGCACCCAACCCGGTGCAGAGTTGTGCTCTCCGCTACCACGATAAACAAAAGGCCCTTCTAAGGGCCACAACATGATTCGTATTAATATTCAGTTTCTATTAATACATGACGTCAATCTACATTTACACAATTCCCTATCTCATAATTAATGATGATTATTATGATACTTACTACATAATTACGTAAGTACTAAACAGGTTTAGGAACTACCTAATAGGTTAATACATTATAATATAATATTACCTTAAGTACTAAGTAGGTATACTATTTTATTATATTATTGTTATTTACGGTAAAATACTGCGAAAGGAGTCCCGTGTCCCGTCGATTAATCTCTGGGTGCAGTGCATGAAATGCATAATAATTAATATTTATAACCTCACTATTTACACACACATACCTATGATGATTTTTTTTTTTTAATTTATTATTCTACTCTTCTAAATCGAGTCGATTGGAGAAGATGCGATCGATGATGGTGGCGTAGGTAGGGTAGGGCTCAGGCCGAACCATGCATGCAGGGCAGGCAGGCAGGCATTCTGTAATGTAAAATTATTAATTATTAAGATATTATAATTAAATAAAATAGAGTTAGGTCAATTTGGGTTAGGTTTGCAACAGACAACATAAATATAGTTAGGTCGTTTCAGGTTAGGTTTGACTGGGGTGCGTTTTATTATTTATATTGATATTTATAATATTGAGTTAGGTCAATTTGGGTTAGGTTTGCAACAGACAACATAAATATAGTTAGGTCGTTTCAGGTTAGGTTTGACTGGGGTGAGTTTTATTATTTATATTATGAAAAATATAGCAAATCGGCAGGAAATAAAAAAAAAAATAACAACAACACCACAACGATAATAATAAAAACGTATCAACCCCGGCCGGAGGGGGCCCCGTCCCCCGTCGCCCTCACCGCCGCCAAGCTTAAATGGGCGCCGGTCGTACGCTATTGGTCGAATAGAAAGATGTCGTGATCCACGGACGCTATTCGATTCTCGCAGCCGTGGCTTTAACAAAAAGCGAGGTCGCACCCGTTTTAGTTTACAGAACTCGTTCGGCACTCGCATCGCGCGCAGCTCCGCTCCGTTTGTTTACAAGCTAACTACAATACAACGATATGCCGCCCAAGACGAGCGGTAAGGCCGCCAAGAAATCTGGCAAGGCCCAAAAGAACATCTCCAAGTCTGATAAGAAAAAGAAGAAGCACAAGAGGAAGGAGAGCTACGCCATCTACATTTACAAGGTGCTCAAGCAGGTCCACCCCGACACCGGTATATCCAGCAAGGCTATGTCGATCATGAACTCGTTCGTGAACGACATATTCGAGCGCATCGCCGCCGAAGCGTCCCGCCTCGCCCACTACAACAAGAGGTCGACCATCACCAGCAGGGAGGTGCAGACCTCTGTGAGGCTCCTGCTGCCCGGCGAGCTCGCCAAGCACGCCGTCAGCGAGGGCACCAAGGCTGTAACCAAGTACACCAGCTCGAAGTAAACGAAAGTGCGCGCGCGGCGCGTCCGTCCGTCCGTACTCCCACAGGCGGGCGACGCCAGTCCCTCCTTTCTCACACACGCACACAACAACACACAAACAAAAGGCCCTTCTGAGGGCCACAATATGATTCGTAATAATTGTTTACGTTTCTATTAATACAAGACGTCTCTTAGCAAATATTCATTCATTTTTATAAATTAAACAATCATCTGTATTTATGTATGTACAGAGACACAGACAGACAGACAGTGTTTTTTTAGAACAATTGCGTGCGAACCTGTCGCGCTATATTATACTGTCCCATAATATGCGCTAAGGAAGCGCTTAGTTCGTTCGTTCGTAACAAATATTATAATATGAGATACCTATGTAGGTGTAGGTACATACTTTTCAAGCGTGCCTGGGCAATCTTACCTATATATTAGATGTTGGAAATATTTATAAGATTTGACTCTTACCCTACTATGCTTATTTGCTTGCTTGCTTGTTCTGCTCGCAAAATCATAAGAGGCAAATATACCTATATAAGGTGTTTAATTTATACGGTTCATATTTTGTCTGTCAATTCCATGCAAAATTTTAAATTGTATTTATTTATTTATAAAAATCATCAAAATCCATTCGACCGACCGACCGGCCGGCCGGCTCCTCCCCTCTCGGCTGTTTCGCGTCTCGCTCGCACACCGTGCCAACACTTGGCCCCCACCGCCTGTACATATATAACGTAGCAGGGCGAGCCGAAAATTTTATTATCGCTCGTGACTCCGTTCGGTCGGTCGCTACGCTGCGCTAGTAGTACTCTCTCTCCCGCACATTATTATCCCATTAGTGTTCGTCGGACGACATGGCTCGTACCAAGCAGACCGCACGTAAATCTACCGGTGGCAAAGCGCCCCGCAAACAGCTCGCCACCAAGGCTGCCCGCAAGAGCGCGCCCGCCACCGGAGGTGTCAAGAAGCCCCATCGCTACAGGCCCGGAACCGTCGCCCTGCGTGAGATCCGTCGCTACCAGAAGAGCACAGAGCTCTTGATCCGCAAGCTGCCGTTCCAGCGTCTGGTCCGCGAGATCGCTCAGGACTTCAAGACAGACTTGCGTTTCCAGAGCTCCGCCGTTATGGCCCTCCAGGAGGCCAGCGAGGCGTACCTCGTGGGTCTCTTCGAGGACACCAACCTCTGCGCCATTCACGCCAAGCGTGTCACCATCATGCCAAAGGACATTCAGCTGGCTCGCAGGATTCGCGGTGAACGCGCCTAAACGGTGTCTTGATCCGCTGCCCCGCTGCAGCTAACAACACCACATCCCCCAACAATATAACAAAAAAAGGCCCTTCTGAGGGCCGCAATTATGATTCAATGACTAAGAAAAGTTTCTCTAGACAGATAGATCGTCAACACATACACACACACACCTTATAAATGTTTATGATTATGAATATGAATCGCGAAACGAAACGCACTCTACTCTATCTATCTAGTAATTCGCGTCGTGATTACAGATCGGACGCTAACTTACAAGTTATTTATTGCATTCATCAATGCTCGTAACACACTTCGTAAGTAATGTATTTTTGGCGGATTTTATGGATGCATTTTTTTAAATATATACCTACCTACCTATGTATGTATGTATAATAATGTAATAAGTAAGAAATGAACAACGTGGTGGTGCGTGCGTGGAACCAGAACACCGTAGACAAAATTTTAATTATTAAATATAATATATTACATATATCTTTAAAATGATCAAAATAAAATAAACTAATATATAATATTATATAAAATATATCTAATACAATAGTATAATAACATCACCGATGCGCGCTCTCGTTCTCATCCAAAACAGAACTCCGCTCCCCCCCCCTCTACCCGCCCGGTGCGACGTTAGCCGGGCGATAGCGTATAAATAGGGCGGTGTAGTAATTTTCAGAATCATTCGCATCGTGTCGCGCGCAGTCGTAGCAGCAGCGTTTGTTTATATTCTACTCTCTCACTCTCACTCGCTACCAAATCACCATGACCGGTCGCGGCAAGGGAGGCAAAGGTCTGGGGAAAGGAGGCGCGAAGCGTCACAGGAAAGTGCTTCGTGATAACATCCAGGGCATCACCAAGCCGGCCATCCGTCGTCTGGCCCGCAGAGGTGGCGTGAAACGTATCTCCGGTCTGATCTACGAGGAGACCCGCGGCGTGCTGAAGGTGTTCCTAGAGAACGTGATCCGTGACGCGGTCACCTACACCGAGCACGCCAAGAGGAAGACCGTCACAGCCATGGACGTCGTGTACGCTCTGAAACGCCAGGGCCGTACCCTCTACGGTTTCGGCGGTTAAAGAAACGACAACACCTCGCCCTCCGTGCTCGCTCGCTCGCTCGCCGGCCGACGGCAACGGACACGCGGCACATAGTTATTCTACAACAAAAAGGCCCTTCTCAGGGCCGCAAATGCGTATCAGAATATAATAAGTTTCTTTTAAACTGGACTGTCAACCTATATATGCGTACATATTACGTAGTAATAATATAACAGAAAACAAATACACAACCTAACACACACATTTGCCTACGCGGTATGTAAGTAATACTCTTACCTACTCTTCTCGTTCGCTGCTATAACTTAACACTTAAAATGCTTTGTATGGATCATACATACATACATACACATATATATATATATATATATATATATATATATATATAATATTATATCCAGGTATTTAGGTTAGGTGTTAGCGTAGCCGTAGTTGTACGTAACTTATTAATTATTAAGCCGCGCGCGACCCCTCGCTGCCGCCTCGAACGAATCGCGATCTATGTACTTATCGAGATACTTGCTTATTATTAGATTCGATTCGAACCTAACTAACTCTAAGCTGGCCCTCGTCCCTGCAGGGACCGGCCGGCCGGCCGCGCTCCTCTCGTCGTCGCGCACGCAAACAACAACAAAACTTAACCGAGCGCCAGCACGCCGATAATCATTCATTAACCATCCTGTTCAATTAATCAATACACGATACACCACACTAGGTATACCGACCGACCGACTGACTGACTGACTGACTACCGACGACCACCACTGCTCTGCTACTACTAAATACTGCATAACTCCGCTCGACCGGCATCATAGCCCGCCCGACTGCCCGACGACAAAACGCCCGCCCGCCGCCGGAATAACTATTCCATAATAATATCAAAAGTAAAATTAAAATTATATCAAATTAAAAATTATGTTAGTCTAGCATTTTTCGAAAGCCAGCCAGCAGCGACGGTCTTGGAACGCCAGTCGAGTCAGTAGTCAGCCGCTCCACTGTTCGGGGTGCAGCTGTTTTACGACACCGAACATAAACATACAAAATAACACTATCTGTGGCGTCTACGCGTCGTCCCATTGTGTTATTTCCATAAACGGAATCTTCACTTTCAACTGGTCGATAAATAATAAAACTATTTAAGTGATATTAATAAGTAAAAACCATTTTTAAAGTGACCCGAGGTACGCGCACTCTATAATACCGAAAATAAACATCTCCCTCTCGCCAACTAACGAATGACGCTTTGTGAAAGCGGCAATTTAACATAGATGCATTCATAAAGATTCCGTATATCAATTTTGATTGTTTAAAAACTAATATATCTATGAGAAAACAGGATTTAATCATACACTGGTAAGTGAAAAGTTGGAAGTGTTATTACGAGAAAACGTCTCGCGACATCAGAGTTTGCCTTACGGTTAAGCCGCGCTCGATATATATAGGTGGCTCCCTCTCTCAGATCGTTCACACTACTTTGCACTGCGCCGCGCGCCGCACGTAACGTTACTACGCTCCTCTCTCGGCACAGTCAGTCGTTGAACATTGAACGTGTTAGTTCGTCCTTTAATTAATTAATTGAAGAAACAAGAAAATATGGCAGATACCGCAGTAGCCGCCGACGCACCCGCCCCAGCGACGCCCGCGAAGAAGCCAAAGGCCTCCGCGGCCGCAGCCGGCGCCAAGAAACCGAAGGCGAAGCCCACGCACCCCAAGACCTCCGAAATGGTGAACAGCGCCATCAAGGAGCTCAAGGAGCGCAGCGGATCCTCGCTGCAGGCCATCAAGAAATACATCGCCGCCCAATACAAGGTGGACGCCGAGAAATTGGCTCCGTTCATAAGGAAATACTTGAAGAGCGCCGTCGAATCTGGCGCCCTGATCCAGACCAAGGGCAAGGGTGCCTCTGGATCGTTCAAGCTGGAGTCGAAGTCATCCTCGGCGAAGAAGCCGGCCGCCGCCAAGTCGGCCCCCAAGGCGGCCGCCGCCTCCGGTTCGGCCAAGACCAAGAAGGCAGCCGCCGCCGCGTCGTCCGGCAGGGCGAAGAAGGCCGCCGCCGCCGCTTCCGCTTCACCCTCTAAACCGAAATCGGCAGCCGCCACCAAGGACAAGAAGGCAGCGGCCGCCAAGAAGAAGCCGGCGGCGAAGAAGCCCTCCACCCCTGCGAAGGGCAAGAGCGCCGCCGCGCCCAAGGCAAAGAAGAGCGCGAAACCGCCCACCAAGAAGCCCAAAGCGCCCAAGCCGAAGAAGGCAGCGGCCGCTCCCAAGGCTAAGCCGGCGGCGAAAAAGGCAGCCGCCAAGAAGTAAGATACGGACACCGCCACAGCACGCAGCAAGATCTTGTCCTCTGATGTCCTGTTCCGTTCGTTCGTCGCTTCGCGTAGCGTCGCGTCGAGCGAGCGTCAAAGGAGGAAGAGCCCAACTTACTTACTTACTCGAAATACGCCTGTGCGGCGTCCACAAAGCACACCAAAACAGCCCTTCTGAGGGCTAAAAAACTATTCGAAGCGAAAGCACACTCTCTCTCTCTCTCTCTCGGAGCGTGTTAAAGAGTTTCCCATAGCAGACGTCGAAACGAAATAATATTATTATTTTAACACAACACAACACCGCTTGATACTTAACTGACTACACTAAAATAATAATAATAATAATCAGACAGACAATAATGAGTACATACTGTGCAGGACGCCGCACATACACTGTCCTGTTTATGACTGTTTGATTGTATAAACCTTAGCATAAGCTATCATTAAAACATACGCAATTCCCTCTTTTATTCAAATAATGTAGTTAAGTAAGTCGACCGGGTTCGATTCCCGGGCCGCCACGGAGCCTTGTCGTAGTAACATTTACCTCTCTCAAGAGGGCATCTTCTATAGTAAGTTGCTATGACAAGGTTCTATGTGGCCTGGGGGTCGAACTGGCCGATATAGGCATATTAATAATTTAGTTAAGTCGGCCGGGTTCGATTCCCGGGCCGCCGCGGAGCCTTGTCGTAGTAACATTCGCCTCGCTCAAAAGGCATAGTCTATCCCAACTTGAATTTAGTTACTGCGACAGGGTTCCGTGTGGCCTGGGGAGCGAACTGGCCGACTACAAGAATATTGTAATGTAGATTATTGGTAGAAAAAGGGCTGACCTAATTGGCCCTTTTATTATTTGTAGATAAGGACTAAGCCTGATAGGCTACTTTGTAATCCTAGTGTGTAATTGGTTAAATTTATTATTGGTTGAATAAATACATCTGAAATCCGCTCGGGTCGCCCAACTAGTTGCGCCCTCGAGCGCCGAAATAAAAGTAGGCCTCACGGCCATAGAATCAATCGACTTCGAGGAGCGACACCGAGCGGATCAAGAGGAAACCAGCAAACCGGCCTATTATTCACCAGCTTCCAAGAGCAACCAGACCCAAGCTGCGGGCACGTCGAAGGGTGTCCCGCACATTGGTCCATCGAACCGGGATTGAAGCTGCGAAGAGGATGCCGGTTACGCGTTCGGTCGGAAGGCGGGGGGGGGAGTCATCGGCGAGCGCCGCCACGGCGCCTACACACACGACGCCATCGGAGTCGGCGGGCATCACCGCGGACTCTACCGCTACTACCACCACCACGGCCTCCGTCCGCCCCCCTACAGAACGCGGGCAAAATAGAACAACGCCTCTGCCACCACCACCGTCTGCGGCAACGCCACAATCCATCGCGACGACGACGATTCCAACGCACAATACGCGGGCGGCGGCTGCGCTGCTAGCGGTAAACCTCGGGGTTGCGACTCCGAGGGCGGGCGCGACTCTGGGTACACCTGCGGGCCCCTTCGTGTCCGTGCCGCCGCCCCCGAGTGAGAAGAGCGTTGCAGTGACTACTTCAACGAAGCACAGAAGTAGGGCACACCGCGCATCAATTGCGCGGCAGGAACTACTACGCCTTCAAATAGACTTAGCGGCCGCGAAATTGAAAGCAGTTGAAGACGAAAGCGAGGAAGAAGATACGGTGGTGGAAGATCCGGCCGAGGAACCCGCTCGCGCTCGAAGGATTCAAGAGTGGATCGATCAACAGGGGTACTCATCCCCATTTACGGTGCCAGAGCAGGGGCTCGGCGCCAACTCAGCGGTGCCCGGGACGGAGCCCGGCGCCGCCATGCCACCGGCGGGGGGCGTCCCCGCCAACCCAGCGGTGTCCGGGACGGAGCCCGGCGCCGCCATGCCACCGGCGGGGGGCGTCCCCGCCAACTTCGCGGTGCCAGGGCAGCGGCCCGGCGCCGCCATACCACCGGCGGGGGGTGTCCCCGCCAACCCAGCGGTGCCCGGGACGGAGCCCGGCGCCGCCATGCCACCGGCGGGGGGCGTCCCCGCCAACTTCGCGGTGCCAGGGCAGGAGCCCGGCGCCGCCATGCCACCGGCGGGGGGCGTCCCCGCCAACTTCGCGGTGCCAGGGCAGGAGCCCGGCGCCGCCGTACCACCGGCGGGAGGCGTTCCCGCCAACTCGTTGATGCTGACAAGATGGCTCGGCAACTGGCAGCAGCAAGCGGGGGGAGGTGACCCCGCACGTCCGAGGCAGTGGCCCGGAACAACGTCACCAGCGGCGCGCATGCCCGCAATCACTTTTGGCGCAACGCCGGGGCAGTGGCCCGGCGTCCCGCAGCCAGTGAACGATGCAGCTACGGCGCCCGGGCAGGGGCTCGGCGCCGCCGGAAGAGCAAGCATCCCGATCTATGCGCCCGGGCCGTGGCCCGGCGACCCGACAAGAAACAGCGCACAGTACGCAGCGACGCCCCGGATGGACCCGGGCGCCGCCCCATTTCGGCCGACCTATGACCCCACACACGACCCACAGCAAGGCGTGTGGCTCGGCGCTGCAGCACCACCGCCGGCGGCACAACCCACACCGGCGGGAGCAGGGGAGGTCGCGCAACAATACCAGAGCCCGCTCGCCGACTTGACTACGGCCATTACAATGGCGATCGCGGCGGGACAACAGCAGCGGAGGCCCGCGGACCTACCGGTTTTCGCGGGGGCCCATCAATACTGGCTGACGTTTAAAAAAGCCTACTGTGAAACTGTGAACAATTTTAGTGAATGTGAAAACGTCCATAGACTCAGAAACAGTGTTAAGGGCCGGGCCCGTGAATCGGTGGAACAATTATTTCTGTGCGGCGCGAGTGCGAACGAAATAGTGCGGGTTCTAGAGAACCGTTTTGGCCGTCCGGACGCGATCGCGCTAAGTGAACTCGAACGGTTACGTGCGTTGCCGCGGCTATCCGATAGCCCTAGAGACGTCTGTGTTTTCGCGAACCGCGTGTGCAATATAGTGGCGACATTAAGTGCGTTAGGGCGCTATCAATACATGTTCAACCCGGAAGTGACTAAGAACATTATAGAAAAGTTCACCATGAACATGAAGTACCGGTGGTACGATTTCGCGGCAACACAGTCACCGGAAGAGGCGGATCTAATCAAATTGAAGCGCTTCCTCGAGAGGGAGGCGGACATATGCGCACCTTTCGCCCCGCCTGAGACGATCTCATCGGGCCAATACGGAACGGATCGACGGGCGCCGCCGCCGCACCGCACGCATGCAGTTATGGAACGCCGACAGCAAAGACAATATAAATGTGCGGTGTGTAATAACAATGATCACAGTGACGTTAGTGCGTGTTCAAAATTCGCAAAGGCGGCGCCCGCCCAACGATGGGAGTGGGCAAAAAATAAAAAGCTTTGTTTCAGATGCTTAGTCTTCAGGACGAGGTACCACACGTGCAAGGCGAAGCCGTGTACCATTGACGGCTGCGAGCGGTACCACCACCGGCTCCTGCATAAAGAAGAGGAGGCGGCCAAGGGCGTCACGGTGGACGCCGCCGTCGAAACTGTGACCTGCGCATGGGCGCGCGGGCCACACTCCTTCTTGAAGATCTTGCCGGTGCGCGTCACGGGACCCCGGGGCAGCAAGGACGCCTGGGCCCTCCTTGACGATGGATCCACCGTCACTCTGGTGGACGAGCGGCTCGCAGAGGACGTCGGGGCGAACGGCCCGGTCGACCCGCTGCGCATTGAAGCCATCGCCGACTCGAACATAAACCAGTCTGAGTCAAAGAGAGTGAAGCTGGAGCTCGCGGGCTCAGACCGCGGATTCCACATCGAGGCGAGAACGGTGAGAAACTTATCCATCAGCATGCAGCGCGTCGACGAGGCGGCCGTAAATCAGTGCGAGCATCTGAAGGATATAAAAAGTGAGTTAACTTACAATTGCGCTTTCCCAAAGATATTAATTGGTCAGGACAACTGGCACCTGTTGGTGGCGGAGCAGATGAGGCGAGGACGCAAGGATCAGCCGGTCGCGTCCCTCACCCCTCTCGGATGGGTGCTTCACGGCGCGCAGACACGCGCGCTGGGCGCGCGCATAAACTACATCCACGACGAAGCGATGGAGGAACAACTGTCAAGGTATTTTCAACTGGATAACCTCATGGTACAGCCCGCGCGCCCAGCCAGTGACCCTGAGGAGAGGGCCGAGAAAATTCTAAAAGCCACATTCAGAGAAGCAGAGCCAGGGGTGTACGAATCCGGCCTGCTGTGGAAAGACAAGCAGGTACAGTTGCCGTGCAATTATGGGAACACACTGTCGAGACTGGAAGGGATCGAGCGCAAATTGGACAAAAACCCGACACTGCGGGAGAAATACGAAAAACAAATGGACGAGTTCGTATCCAAGGGCTACGCGGAGCCCGCCCCCGCCACCAAGACACCAGGGAAGACGTGGTACCTGCCTCACTTCGGAGTAGTCAACGCGCAAAAGCCGGACAAATTACGCGTGGTACACGACGCCGCTGCTAGAACAAAAGGTACCAGTCTGAATGCGAATCTGATGTCGGGCCCGGACTTACTGCAGTCACTGCCAGGCATCATGATGCGTTTCCGCCAACACGCAGTGGCAGTAACGGCCGACATAGCAGAGATGTTTATGCGCGTCCGAGTGAGGGAAGAAGATAGAGACGCGCTACGGTACCTGTGGCGGGGAAGAGAGCGGGACGGAGCGCCCGCGAAAGAATTTCGCATGAAGTCGCTCATTTTTGGCGCAACGTGTTCCCCATCTATTGCGATCTACGCAAAAAATTTCAATGCAAAGAAGCACGCAGACTTCAACCCAACAGCGGCCGCCGCCATCATCACGAACCACTATGTAGATGACTACTTAGACAGCTT
The DNA here is from genome assembly GCA_947563465.1 of Archips xylosteana. Classification (NCBI taxonomy): domain Eukaryota; kingdom Metazoa; phylum Arthropoda; class Insecta; order Lepidoptera; family Tortricidae; genus Archips; species Archips xylosteana. Next base: position 5,779,707 of record OX387370.1, read on the forward strand.
CAAAACCGCGAAGGAAGCAATAGAGATATCGCAGGCGGTTAAGGACATACACGCTAAAGGTAACTTCAACCTCAGGGGTTGGTCCAGCAACAGCGGCGAGGTGATGGCGGCTATGGAAGCGCCCCCCGATCGGCCAGCGGCCGTTGAACTCTCCGACGGCGGCCCGAGCGAACGAGTACTAGGGCTCATTTGGAGGCCCGATTCGGACAAGATAAGTTTCAATTTAGACATGGCACGAGTACCTCCGGCGCAAATGGACAGCGACAAGCCTACGAAACGGGTGGCGCTACGAATTGTAATGTCTTTGTATGATCCAATGGGACTTGCATCACCTGTTACAGTGAGAGCCAAGAGCATCCTTCAGGAGACATGGCGCAGAGGCATCGGCTGGGATGAGCGACTTCCGGACGACCTCGCGACACAATGGCGAGAGTGGCTGACTCATCTGAAGGCGCTCCGAGACGTGTCGGTGTCGCGCGCCTACCAAGGATACAGCGACGCCACGAACCTCCAGTTACATGTCTTCACGGACGCAAGCGAGTCTGCATACTCGGCGGCGCTATACTGGCGCGCCGAACACGCGGAAGGTAACATCAGCGTATCACTCATACTCGCGAAGGCGCGCGTCGCCCCGCTGAAGTTGACTTCAATCCCACGGCTCGAATTGCAAGCCGCGGTGATGGGCGCGCGCATGGCAGACTACGTGAAGCGGGAGCACCAGCAGACAGCACACACCACCACCTACTGGACAGACAGTAAGACTGTGCTACAATGGATTCGTAGTGGCTCGCGCACTTACCGCCCGTTCGTCGCACACCGAATAGCGGCCATCGAGGAACTTACCAAAGTAAACGAGTGGCGGTGGGTGCCCTCAAAGCTGAACGCCGCCGACGACGCCACAAGAAATGTCCCTGAAAATTTTAACAAAAACCACAGGTGGTACACAGGGCCTATTTTCCTTAGGCAGCGTCCAGAGGAGTGGCCAGAAGAGGCCCCGCCCCAATCAACAAGTAACTCCCCCCCCACCCCGACGGGCGAAGAAAAAGTCAACGCAGCGAGGCACAGAGACGAAACGTCGGCGTACGAAGCGGTCCCGGACTCTACTCGCTTCTCAAAGTGGGAGAGACTCTGGATGGCTACAGCCAGAGTTTTACAATTCACCGAACTCTGTCGCAAAAGGGAAGCCGTAAATTACAAACGGACAAAGGCAAACGTGAAAGGCGACCCAGACTGGCGGCAGAGGCCCGCGACTACAAAAAACATAGGTAAGCCCCACCCACCACTCCCAAAAGCTGAAGCACGCGACTACGCAACACTGGACGCCGACTTACTGCAACGCGCCGAACAGCTGATCATGAAGGCGGCGCAACAGCAGAGTTTCGATGCCGAACTCCGAGCCCTCAAAGCTAGCCACACACTACCAAATCACAGCAAAATCAAAACAGTAGCAGTATCACTACACGAAGACACGATCGTACTCGTAAGCAGAATTGAAGCCGCAACAAACGTCGTCACAAGCACAAAACGACCGCTTGTGCTAGACGGCCGACATAATGTGACAAGGTTGTATATAGATTACGTACACAGGCAAATAGGTCACGCCGGCGTGGAACCCACCATCAACGAGATGAGGCAACGCTACTGGGTGATCCACCTCCGGTCGACGACGCGCCAAGTACTTCACCGCTGCCGGCCCTGCGGCATCAGGCGGGCTCTCCCGCCCACCCCGCCCACCGGAAATCACCCGCCCTGCCGCCTAGCACACCATCAACGACCCTTTACCTACACAGGGGTCGACTACTTCGGCCCACTTAGTGTCACAGTGGGCCGAAGTCACCAGAAGAGATACGTGGCCCTCTTCACGTGTCTAACAACACGCGCCATACATATGGAGATGGCGCACTCACTGACGACGGACTCGGCAATCATGGCGCTGCGCCGCATGGTGGCGCGCCGCGGCTGCCCAGCAGAGATGTGGTCTGACAATGGGACCAACCTGAGGGGCGCTGACAAGGAGTTACGGAAAGCACTCGACGCAGCCACAGAAGAGGAGGGGACACACCGCGGCATCAGATGGCGCTTCATCCCAGCTGGCGCTCCTTTCATGGGCGGAGCGTGGGAAAAGATGGTGCGAAGCGCCAAAGCAGCACTAGAGGTGACGCTGCATGAGCGTCATCCCTCCGAAGAAATCCTAACCACCCTACTGGCGGAGGCTGAATTTACTATCAACAGCCGTCCGCTAACACATGTCTCAGTCGATCCGGACGATCCTGAGGCATTAACACCGAACCATTTCCTGCTCAGAGGCGCAGCCTGGACGGCGCCCCCAGAGAAATTTGAAGATCAAGACGCGGCCGGGCGCAGCACCTGGCGCACCGCCCAACGCCTAGCCGACCATTTCTGGGCGAGATGGCTGCGCGAATATCTTCCCGAGCTACAAAACCGGCGGGAGCCCCAAGGACGCGGCCCCCCACTTGCCGTCGACGACCTAGTACTAATTATTGACGGCAACCTCCCACGCAACACGTGGCCGCGGGGAAAGATCATAGCCGTGTACCCCGGCCCCGATGGCATCATTAGAGTGGCCGACATACAAACCAAAGGGGGCGTGCTGCGTCGGCCAGCCAAAAAGCTAGCGGTCCTGCCAACGAGTCCAGAGGCTACAGTCCTGCCAGCGAGTCCAGAGGCTGCAATCCTGCCAACGGGTCCAGAAGCTGCGGCTCCTGCACGTCAGTAAACTTCAACGCCTGCGGCGATGAACGGCGGGAGCAATGTGCAGGACGCCGCACATACACTGTCCTGTTTATGACTGTTTGATTGTATAAACCTTAGCATAAGCTATCATTAAAACATACGCAATTCCCTCTTTTATTCAAATAATGTAGTTAAGTAAGTCGACCGGGTTCGATTCCCGGGCCGCCACGGAGCCTTGTCGTAGTAACATTTACCTCTCTCAAGAGGGCATCTTCTATAGTAAGTTGCTATGACAAGGTTCTATGTGGCCTGGGGGTCGAACTGGCCGATATAGGCATATTAATAATTTAGTTAAGTCGGCCGGGTTCGATTCCCGGGCCGCCGCGGAGCCTTGTCGTAGTAACATTCGCCTCGCTCAAAAGGCATAGTCTATCCCAACTTGAATTTAGTTACTGCGACAGGGTTCCGTGTGGCCTGGGGAGCGAACTGGCCGACTACAAGAATATTGTAATGTAGATTATTGGTAGAAAAAGGGCTGACCTAATTGGCCCTTTTATTATTTGTAGATAAGGACTAAGCCTGATAGGCTACTTTGTAATCCTAGTGTGTAATTGGTTAAATTTATTATTGGTTGAATAAATACATCTGAAATCCGCTCGGGTCGCCCAACTAGTTGCGCCCTCGAGCGCCGAAATAAAAGTAGGCCTCACGGCCATAGAATCAATCGACTTCGAGGAGCGACACCGAGCGGATCAAGAGGAAACCAGCAAACCGGCCTATTATTCACCAGCTTCCAAGAGCAACCAGACCCAAGCTGCGGGCACGTCGAAGGGTGTCCCGCACAGTGTGGGATGATAACTGACACGTAGTTTACGCAGCCCTGATCGGTTCCGGACATCCTCCATGGCCAGGATTATTTTTTGGCATTGTCATCAATGGGGTCCCAGCCCAGACCGTGACTGCCGAGGAGTCCACGTTATCCATGAACGCACTGGTCCTAATGGCTCCACGTGGCTTTTAATTTAAGTGAACGGCGAAGTGGTTTAGCCATGAATATAAAAGTGGCACAAGGACCAATCGGCTTCTTAACCTGATGAACAAACCCATCGACACCTGAAGACTTGTATATGTAGGTTAGCTTGAAAAGATTCCTTTTAGGGATAAGTTCGCATCTGTACTCTTTTTGTTTTGTTGCTTTGTATTATTTTTTGTGTATTTATATACATACATACATATATGGCCCAAGTCAGTTAAAACAAATTGGTAAGTGTGTAGCAGAGCAAGTAGACTTGACATTTGTGAAACCATTAAGCTCTTAGTCTTAGTTTAAACTTCCGAATATTTTCAGTTAGTTTTAAGTTATTTTTTCTCAGTTCAGAATCGCTCAACGAGCTGCGGAGAAGGTAAGGTAACGTTTTATGTTCTGGGTTTCTCTGCTCGAATCAGAAATGAGGATTTGTAGACGAAAAAGGGTTACTGACATAAGCCTAATTTCATATGTAGAATGGCAAATTTCAGCTCAATCGAAAACCAGGAAGTGGTCGAAAAATGATTTGAGCAGACTTTCAAACGACGAATTACGTATCATAAACACACCCAAATGCGAGTCGGAACTCGCGCACGAAGGGTACATATGTACTTTAAGTCTGTACCATTATCTATAAAAGCGACAAAAAAATCACGTTTGTTGTATGGGAGCCTCCTTAAATATTTAATATTTTGTTTTTTTTTTGTTTGTTGTTATAGCGGCAACCAAAATACATCATCTATAAAAATTTCAACTGTCTAACTCTAGCTATCACGGTTCCTGAGATACAGCCTGGTAACAGACGGACGGGCAGCGAAGTCTCAGTAGTAGGGTCTCGTTTTTACCATTTGGGTACGGAACCCTAAAAAATAACCACTCACTTTAGTCTAACGTGTCTCTCGTTGTCTTTCTTCCCTTCCTGCTGGATCCAGCTGACAGCCTCGGGCGTCCGAAGACAGCGGGCCAGAGGTGTGGGTCGACGAAGCCTGACGCATCAACCTTCGTCTCCTGAAACGTACAACATATTCAAGAAGTAAGGTTCCTATATTTTATTCTAAAGCGGCGATAAAGCCACAGGCATAAGCTGACCTAGGAGCTGAAAATCGGCTTATACTTATTTTTTTTTGGAAAGATTTAGATAATAACTACAATATTGCAAAATCCATTCCGAATTGAATAAATGGACCTAATCAGTAACCCTTTTGATCTGTATCATGAAATACGGCATTTTATTTTTGTCGCACTTGACCTGGCTGGAGTTCCGACTAAGACAAGCTATTTTTCAAAAATCCATAAATGCAGTATTTTATGCATTTAAAAATAAAGTACATATGTCTCATTTGTATAGAATTTCCTTTTTCCAATATTTAAGGTAGTACCCTTAGATTATTTATGCACTAGATGGAGCGTCAGGAGCAAACATCGCGATACAAAACGTCCACCATCCATTTGACAGCTTCATATTACGATCGCGTTACGTCATTCCGGTTGTGCTTAATGATACCAGTTAATTTCACATTCCCCAAAATGTGGGGAAAAAATATTAGAGGCCGATAGACGCGAGTAAAAGTGACTGTAAATGGTAATTAAATAAAGTATGAATAAATAAAACTAAAAACTGATTATATATATTTTTTTCTGTGGCAAAATCGAAATTTGAGCGGCCGCGGGGAAATCTAAACACGCGGTAGTGTGTCAAGCTAAGTTCAAGGAAATGAAACTGGCAAAGCAGCGCTGTGTGAATATTACACGAACCAATTGGAGCCACTTTTGACCCCTTCATAACTACAATACAAATAGATAGTAGATTGATAAATAAGGGTTGTACTACTTGGTACTCGGTGTACTCGGCAGTTTTTTTGATACTCGTACTCGGCCGAATAACTCGGTTCAAATGCCGAGTATACTCGGTCTAAATAAAATTATTATTAATCATGCGTATTAAAATAAAACGGGCTTGTAAAACAACCAGATTCGCAAACTTTTGCGTATACTCATTGTGTCAACAGTCACTGTACACAATCATCTATTTCCAATGTTTTTAAAATATTTAAGCAATTAATGTGCGGACCAAATGCGTATTACTCGTTAAACAAAAACTGACTAATTTGCGGGGAGAAGGCGGGGATCCCCGCGACGTTCGCTCGCGGTGGCTGGTAGCGCCGCGCGAACCTGTCTAAACCCGTTTTCGCACCTCAAAACAGAACCGAGTAACTCGGCCGAGTACTCGGTTTGAGAAACTTTGAACCGAGTATACTCGGTAATCGGTTACTCGGTAAAAGTTGTACTCGGCGCATCTCTAGTTGTAAGTTGTAATTGATCATTTACACTCGAGTTGAATACTACTTTTTATCATAAATGCGAGGAAATAAAGAAAAACCGTTATGTTAAAAATATATACGCCATTTGTAAGAGAGCGCGTCGCGCCGCCCTTGCGGCCGGCACCGGCGTCACGTCGCCGCGGCCGCCTGCACACCTTGCTGAGCTCGGTGCGCAGGCGGCGAGGCGCTGCAGCTGCACGTGCAGCAGCGCAAGGGCGGCGCGCGCGCGGCGTGGCGCAGCACGCGGCCACGGGGTTCGTGAATACAAAGGAGCACCATTCGATTTTCAAATTTACTTACATCCCTAAGGATGTAAATCGAATTTATATCCCGGATTTCAAGCTGAATGCAACCTACTTTCAGAGCTTGAGTGGTGAAAAAGAATTTATTTCCAAAAATAATAATGAAACACGGTTACATTACATTTATTTATTTCACATTTAGTCATTTCTATAACGTTTCTCGCGCTGTCACAATGCAGACTGAAGGGAAAATGACAAATGAGTGTTGCCAATGTGTGCGGCAAAACTGCGGGGAAAGCGAAGCTGATTGGGGAATGTGTGGGGAGAGCTTCAATTCTGGGAAAATGAGGGGATTTTAAGTATGAACACAAATACGCGACATTTGACATTTTGATTTTTTTTTGTTTGTTGTTTTTCTGCTAGTCTTGATTAATTTCCTACAATTCACTATTCGCAACAGCTCGAAACTAAGTCACTCGGCCCACATAATTTTTCATTCCCCACCCGTGGGGAATTTCGACAATGCGTTTGGGGATTTTAGCATATTACTATTGGCAACCCTGTCATTCGGAATGACGCAATTGACATATAAGCCAACTTGGCTTATATTTTTATGGGACGTTTTCATGCCGCCTATGCTCCCCAGAAGTTGCCCATGGCATTGGTAGATACCTCCAAAATGAGACACCTAGCTGGGTTACCACTAGCAGATGACAGTTGGTACATTCCAGGTGAAATAGAAGTCATATTAGGGGCACAGTTGTTCCCGCACCTGTTACTTGGTGGCCGCGTATTTCCTTCATCCGAAGATAGCAAATCGACAATTCCCGCGCCTCCAGCTCTAGAAACCACGCTTGGCTATGTCATCATGGGCAGAGTGCCTACGCTTTCTGCAATGCAAGACACGGCCTGGTCCTTCGGTCCCATCACTAATAATATGAACTGTAACTTAACACGGTTTCGGAAGCTTGAGAAGCTGACAAATAAAGAAAATAACAGACCCAAAGTGATCCCATGCGAGAAATCGTACAGGATTTCAACAATTTCCCAGGACTCTATTAGTAAATATTGGAAATATAAGAGCAATTTCACACATTTTCTAACGCCAACATAGTAAATACTTATTTTCTTTTACGCATAATACTTGTCCAATAAGTTTCTTTGGATCCATGTTAGAGATTCTTATAAGTTATTTCTCTTTCGCTTTTATTTCATATTAAGTAGATTAAATAGTACATACATATCTTAATTAGGTATATGTAAGTTATTCATATTAGTTGCTTCCATTTCATGCATATCATTCTTCTGCCTCAATGTAAGGTCTTTGATTGTTGAGAACCATAGGTTCTCAAGGCCGGGAGAATGGTTGCGCCGTTTTGCCGTGTGCAAGGAGGTGGGCAAGCCTGGTTATCGCTGGCCATAAGCCCCTGATGCCACGGCATACGTCATCCGCTGTCACGTCATATTCCTTCATAATATCCTTTCATAAAAACTAAGCTGTTGTATGTGTCGCGTGCGAAAAGAACTCCTGCATTATAAACCCATAATTACAAAGAAATAGCGGTGTCGTGTGCGTGCAGTGCCTTCCATAAATTCACCCGTGTCGTGGCCAGTCAGCGAGGTCGGCGGCGAAGAAGGGTAAGTCCACCTCCTCGTTACTTCGGCACGGGCCGCACCATTTGATTGGTGCGGCCCGTGCCGAAGTAACGAGGAGGTGGACTTACCCTTCTTCGCCGCCGACCTCGCTGACTGGCCACGACACGGGTGAATTTATGGAAGGCACTGCACGCACACGACACCGCTATTTCTTTGTAATTATGGGTTTATAATGCAGGAGTTCTTTTCGCACGCGACACATACAACAGCTTAGTTTTTATTTTTTATGAAGGAATATGACGTGACAGCGGATGACGTATGCCGTGGCATCAGGGGCTTATGGCCAGCGATAACCAGGCTTGCCCACCTCCTTGCACACGGCAAAACGGCGCAACCATTCTCCCGGCCTTGAGAACCTATGGTTCTCAACAATCAAAGACCTTACATTGAGGCAGAAGAATGATACGCATGAAATGGAAGCAACTAATATGAATAACTTACATATATCTAATTAAGATATATACTATTTATTCTACTTAGTATGAAGTAAAAGCGAAAGATAAATAACTTAGAAGAATCTCTAACATGGATCCAAAGAAACTTATTGGACATGTATTATGCGTAAAAGAAAATATTTACAATGTAGGCATTAGAAAATGTGTTAAATTGCTGTTATATTTCCAATATTTACTGTTAGAGTCCTGGGAAATCGTTGAAATCCTATACAATTTCTTGCATGGGATCACTTTGGGTCTATTATTTTGTTTATTTGACAGCTTCTCAAGCCTCCGAAACCGTGTTAAGTTACAGTTCATATTATTAGTGATGGGACCGAAGGACCAGGCCGTGTCTTGCATTGCAGAAAGCGTAGGCACTCTGCCCATGATGACATAGCCAAGCGTGGTTTCTAGAGCTGGAGGCGCGGGAATTGTCGATTTGCTATCTTCGGATGAAGGAAATACGCGGCCACCAAGTAACAGGTGCGGGAACAACTGTGCCCCTAATATGACTTCTATTTCACCTGGAATGTACCAACTGTCATCTGCTAGTGGTAACCCAGCTAGGTGTCTCATTTTGGAGGTATCTACCAATGCCATGGGCAACTTCTGGGTAATTGAGTCTACTACAAGCAGCTGCAGATCATAAGTGTCATCCGAAAAGCGCGATTTAACTTTGAGCGAGACGTAACCAAGCACATTTGTGGCTAATGAGCCTAATGTCGTGATGGTGGAATGCATGAGCGTTTTAACATCTAACTTCAGCTTCTTACAGCAAGCAGTCGTAATCAAATGATTTTGAGATGCGCTATCTAATATGCATCTTATAGATATAGGGTAACCCTTATCTGTCATGGCATGAACTTTTGCAGTAGACAGAAGAACTTCGCTGCCTTGCGTTGCTGACTGCATTTGGCACGTATATGTGACAGAATCACCAGCGAAAGCTGGGCTTGCCGGCGGGCGCGGATGCGTTGGAAGCGGTTGCTGCGGCGGCAGTTGTGACGACTGCATATGTCCGCAGGTTGGCTGCCCGCATGGCGGTTGCTTGGAAGGCAGTTGCACGCAGGGCGACTGAGTGAAGGGCGACTGCACGCAGGGCAGCATGGCGGCGGGCGGGTGCGATGACGACGACTGCGCTGGCAGCAAGGGTTCTCCTATAGTAGCTGCGGTTAAAGGCGCGTTATTTTTAACCGAGTCAAAATGAATCAATGAGTGATGTTTTTGGTTGCATAACTTGCACCGAGATGATGAATTACAACGAGAATTAGTATGCTTGTAACTTAAGCAATTAGTGCAATATTTATTATTTCTTACAAAATCATACCTAACCTTAACTGGCAAGGATTTAAATCGCGGGCATTCATACATGTTATAATGATTAGTATCATTGCACACTAAGCACTTTGAGCTGGAACTTAACTCGCGGTCAGTGATTACAAATAAATAGCGGTGTCGTGTGCGTGCAGTGCCTTCCATAAATTCACCCGTGCCGTGGCCAGTCAGCGAGGTCGGCGGCGAAGAAGGGTAAGTCCTCCTCCTCGTTACTTCGGCACGGGCCGCACCATTTGGTCCAGATCGAACCGGTAAGCAACCAGAGACCTTACATTGCGCTATCGCTCATATTACGTACATAGTCATTTAGTACAGTTTGTCGCAAAAAACGTGCACGTCATCGCTTTATCACCGCATCGCTTTTGTGTATAGCAAAGTTACTGCTCTCATCCCGCATCGCTTTATCCTTACCGCTTCATAATTAGAATTTGTATTATCATTGTAATATAATCATAAAAAATTTGATAGAAAATTTTTTTTTGACAGTTCGACATTTTAAATTACTTTTCGCTTCTTGTTAAAATTTTTATAAAAAATGGATTTGGCAAAGAAATTAAACATAACTGTAGCTAAAAAACAGGCAATATTTGCACTTCTATGTTATTACCAAATTGAGACTTATTTGGCACGGAAGACCGGAGTAGAACTTGGAAGGTGAAGATGAACTGGTCCGTCAACATCATATATGTTAGGTAGGTTAATACTTTTATATGTTCATTATAATAATGCACAAACAAAATACATACTACCTTTATCAGGGTTTTATTTGCAACATTAAGAATTAGAATAGAACAACTCATTAAGAATTGGGTTCTTTTCATTTTCTTGGCATTTAGACAAGGTTTGGGAGTTAATTTTTATATGATAAGCTAGTGACCCATACACACATACTGTATACTTGGCTACCTATAGTAAATTAGGGAAACAACCAGGGACCTGTTGCATAACAAAGTACAACTAATATTACAAGAGGAACTCTCGCTTCAGTTATATTCACTAGAAAGGGAGTTCCGCTTGTAATATAAGTTGTACTTTGTTATGCAACAAGCCCCAGATGGCCTAGTGGTTCGAGAACCTGACTACGAAGCTTGAGGTCCCGGGTTTGATTCCCGTGTTGGGGCAGATATTTGTATGAAAAATACAAATGTTTGTACTTGAGTCTTGGGTGTTTAATATGTATTTAAGTATGTATCTTTCTATATAAGTATGTTTATCCGTTGTCTAGTACCCATAGTAGAAGCTTTGCTTAGTTTGGGGCTAGGTCAATTGGTGTGAATTGTCCCGTGATATATATATTTTTTTTTTTACATTTACTTACATATAGTGAAATTTTTAAAATTAGTTCAGTAATTCAAGAGAATTACCACCCCAACATAATTGCCAATATGTACATATAAGATAAGACATCATATTTTAATTGACTTATTGTCAACCTTTTCGACGCCAACGACACATATTATCAGCACCGCAGGTTCTACGCCAACGACTTATATATCAGTCATGGCGTGCAGAGCGATATCTACCTACATGCGTTTCTATAGGGTTCAACTTCGCGTTTGACATTCCAATGTCATGGCGTATGAGTGAGAGCTGTTGTATTTGACAGAGCGTTGAAAAGGATAAATGAGATTAATATTACTACTCAAAGTTGCCTAATACCAACAGAAGCAAGTTTTAGCTGTAATAATTATACTAAAGCAGTTGACACAGCATGAACCAATAATAAAAACTGTAATAAAAACTGTTTCAGTCTTCATCTCCAGCCTACACACATCCCACTGTCTCCCGGGCGGAGGCCTCTTCTCAGATGGAGAGGATTCAGAACTTCATACCATTGAATGTCTTTGCCACTGTAAGAAGGTAAATTTCAAGTGTTCATTTTGCATATAATAAATAAATAAATATCATGGGACAATTCACACCAATTGACCTAATCCCAAACTAAGCAAAGGTACTAGACAACGGATAAACATACTTATGTTGTAGTTTTTAAATTTCTTTGACATTCACACATTATGTGATTTAATATTTTTATTGACATTTTTGTTTTATCTCACTTTTATTGTTTTTATTATCTTTGTGACATTTTAAATTAATATATTTTTCATTTATGTTTTTCAAATTCTTTTGACGATCTTTTTGTGAATTCTTTATATTTGTGACATTTCAAATGCTGAATATAATTGTAATGCTCATATTTATGTGATCACTAGATGCACTATGCTGGGAAAAGGGTTAACTGTAAATCAATTGAGTTTGTTAATAAATGGCATTGCACAGTTTATACATAGTTTATTAGTAGTCTCACATACTATGTCTGAACTATGTATATACATAGTATAAATCAACCTTAAGGAAAGACCATGACCCCACTGTATGAATGTAGCATTTCACATCACAATACTATTGCTGGCAACTTCAACTTTGGTGTCTTTTATCAATCACAATCAATTTATAATGGTACACCCAAACTTCTCATTGTGAAGTTAGTTACCATTTTAAGGAAGTTTCAGTTGCTTAGGTACATAAGTTTTTTTTTCTGCTATTGGTCACCCTAACTATATTGGTAACTGGCCACCCTAGTAATGGGCCTAGTCCCAACCAAAAGACTGTAAACCCAATTAATAAATATAGCATTTCACATAATGAAACCAAGTGTAAAAGGTGAAGCAGCCAGTAATCATTCTAATAACATTTTTTAGAGTTAAATTATAGGAAGTAAGTATATAGTTTAAAAATGTAAAAACAATATTATCAAATAACTCTTTGAGTGTATTTGTTTACTAGTTTTTACCATTTTGCATTTAATTTTAGTCAAATTACACTTTATTGATACCTTAGTTCACACTCATACTAATTACAATGAACTGCACATACATTTAATTTTAGTCAAATTACACTTTATTGATACTGTCAGCATACATTTGATAGCTGGCAGGAAGATAATCTATGGTATCATTTGAATATTAAATTTGGAATGGCTATTGAATGTCAGCTTTAAAATGAATCTGTATAATTTGTTTTGATGAGACAGTCAATAAACTTGAGTCAAACAATATGCATGTCTTTTAAATGATAGTCTCCTTGATATTGTAAAGCCACACCCCAGGGTCCTGGAGCAACCCCAACAATACCTTAATTCACACTCATACTAATTACAATGAACTGCACATACAATACAAATTAGCACTGTAGTACTAGGACATACATACAGTGCTAATTTGTGTGTGCAGTTCATTGTAATTGTATGAGTGTGAACTAAGGTATTGTTATGATCTACTATCAAAAATTAAAATGCGTAAGATGTGTTGTTCTGTCTTAGAGTTGCAGTGATGACTGCTTTATCATGAGACCCTGGAAGATATCTTCTGTCAATGTACACCTTTAGACTATTCTAACAAGCCCAAATACAGCTAAGGTTACATTGTTTTATCTTAAAGTTCAAAAATTAAATCAATATCATTAAAATCATTATCATTGTTAAATGCAAAGTTTAATGTCAAGACCACAAAAAGAAGTGGGTGAAAAATTAATCACAAAATTCTATTGCAACCATAAATAGGTACTTACAGGTGAACCAAATTTAAAGCATGTACTCGTAAATGTATTTTAAGAACTAGAATAAGGTCTTAATTTTTTCATACATAGGTACGCCAAATAATTGAATACTAAATGTTGAATACAATACATTAATTTATTTTTCTATTTCAAATGTTCCAGAAGCAAGAGTACTAGCAGGACAAACGGACAACCATGGATTGGAAAACGCGGAGTGATTAGCGGTTTGCTGAAGACCTATGTTTAACTTCACATCCTGGGCATCCTGAATGCAGCAAGCATGAAAACTGACCTTACACTAACAGGGGATTTCCAGCACAAAACAAAACACTTCACAAATTTTGAATTTAGCTGCTGGACTCAACTGAAATGCTGATCTAAAAAGGTTAGTTTAGATTAGTACTGTATGTACTCACAAACATTTTTTCTTTTTTTCCCGCTCCACGCTACACGACTTTTTATTACTTCAAATCAAATCAAACTAGAACTTCTATTGCATGCATGCAAAAAAGGACCAAACAAAACTTATTCCTATTCAGCCAAATTAATCGCCCGCGAACGTTATTTTTTTTTTAATTTTCATGATAAAAATGTCTATGGTTTGGAAACAATTTTTGCGTGATCAAATTTCATTGTACAATCAATCAATTTAATTTGTATATTGTTTTATTAATTCTTTATTTGAAGACTTAAGCCAGAAAGACTCTACAGATCGCAGCGCAGAGTGTGCGCGTGAAGGCGATTGTGCCGCGCCGCTGAGTGGTGTCACCATATATATGATTCAGTGTTATAGACCGCGCTGGGCACGCTTCGTCGGCGTTTTGGGCATTTCCCGCACTGCGGTTTGTGGTGGCCTTAAGTTCAAGTGAAGAGTCAGTTTGGAGATAGCTGGCACATCGCAACACAGAGTATGCGCGCACGAGCAACTTTGTCTCCGCGACTATTTTATCAAGTCTATGGGTTAGTATGGAAGTGCGCACACTTAGCGCCGCGACTCCCAGGGTACAAATACACAAACTTGATAAAATAGTCGCGGAGACAAAGTTGCTCGTGCGCGCATACCTTTTAGAATCATTATCATCATCATCATCATTTCAGCCGAAAGACGTCCACTGCTGAACATAGGCGTCCCCTTAAGCTCGCTCGGTCCGGCTTTATAGAATAGAATTAGAATTTCCAGTCAGTTGTAAATAAATCAAAGATTACAAATATAATAAACGGTAAAAGTAAAATGCCGTCAGTAGACGGGCCGTACAGTCGAACAAAAGGTCGCCTTGGCACCTTAAATGTCCATTTTGCATGCAGTGGCTAGACATCTGTCCATACCAATCCATACCAATGAACTTCCACGGCTGCAAGCAAATTTGTTTTGAAACTGGGCAGGCTTCGCTTTTGTCGACTGTACATATTTATTTTTTGTTCACGTCTCTCCTCGGGAAATGGCAAAAGTTTAAGGTCTATAGCCAATATACACTATATATTATGCCTTGATCACACGTACCGAGTAAACGGGCGAGACAGTGCTCTCGGCCGAGTACTCGGTGCGTATAAACATAGCGCCGAGTGTTGGGCCGAGCGCTCGGCCTAACGAAGCGGCGAGACAGCACCTAGCTCGGCTCTCGTTCAATTTACTAGGCCGAGCACGTACCTACTAGGCACTGTCTCGCTCGCTCACTTGGCAGGTCTGAACGTGCACTGTCTCGCTACTCGGCCACATGCAGTCTCAATAGAACTGTGCTAGCTAATTTCAAAACACGTGTGAACAGGCACTTGCATATATATGTCACTGTCTCGGCCGAAAAACATTTTACTGTCTCGCCCGTTTACTCGGTACGTGTGATCAAGGCATAAGTCAAGTCGACATCGGCGAGTGGGATACCTGGCCAACTTTCGGCCTATTTAAATAAATCTTAATTTTGCTGACCTTTCTTGTTTCTTATTCTCTGTATAACCACAGAATAACTAATAGTACTAGGTATAACCCAGACAATGTCTTCAAATAAAAGATGCCATCCTTTATCTTCTCCATACATGCCTAATAGACATGTCATAATCTCTTAATAACTATAAATTAAAAATTTAAAAAATCCCCAACGCAATTATGTCACTCGTATGTTTGAACATTAAGTCAATGCCCGTTATGCGTCTAAGATCCCTTCCGCAGCCAACAAAAAAAACTGATAACTTTGAAACGGCTGAACCGATTTTAATGAAACATATCTAAGAACCATCGCCAAAAAACCTGCTTTATATTAAAAAAACCGCATCAAAATCTGTGCACCCGTTTAAGAGCTATGATGCCACAGACAGACAGACACACACACATAGCGGCAAACTTATAACACCCCTCTTTTTGTGTCGGGGGTTAAAAATAATATCTAAGACGGCTATAAAATAAACTAAGGAAAAACATTGTTTAAAAAAATAACAACAAGTAAAATAAAGTCGGGCATGTCATTATCACTTACCGTAACAATGTTCACTTCTTTCGGGCGTTTTTCAGGAAAAATAACTTACATAGTATCAAAATTATCATTTAACAAGCCCACAAGCAATTTTTTTTCCAATTTTTAATCTGAATAACGGCTACATAATATTAAAGCTACCTGTAATGTTTTAAACGTACGTTAAAAACTTTACTTCAGACTACCTACCTCACTTTTTTTATAGCTGCTTAAAATTTTAATTTTATTCACCACATAAAGGGTTTCATTTTTTTTTGTATAGAAAAGTTAATTATAAGGCTATGCGCGCACGAGCAACTTTGTCTCCGCGACTATTTTATCAAGTCTGTGTATTTGTACCCTAGGAGTCGCGGGGCTACGTGTGCGCACTTTCATACTAACCCATGGACTTGATAAAATAAATAGTCGCGGAGACAAAGTTGCTCGTTCGCGCATACTCTTAGAAACTCATTTCAATATTTTTTCATTCATTCACTCCTTTTTCTCAAAATTAATTATTGAATCTATTTTGGTTGATGACGTCAGATTATAATTAATTAAGGGCTCACCTTTGAGTATGGGCTCACACAGCCAAATATCTAAATCTATCTAAATGCGTACGATAAGGGTATGCGCGCACGAGCATCTTAGTCGCAATGCGATTTATTTGTGTTATGTGTATTTGTGGGAGTCGCGGTGCTACGTGTGCGCACTTCCATACTAATCCATAGACTTGATAAAATAGTCGCGGAGACAAAATTGCTCGTGTGCGCATACTCTATAGGTAACGCCATCAGAGTTGCCACGCACACAACCACATCTCATGTAATGACAGCGGGATTTTGTTGTTGTGTTGTCGTTAAACGTCAACACAACGTCAAAATCCCGCTGTCATTACATGAGATGTGGTTGTGTGCGTGGCCTCAACTCTGGTGGCGTTACCTATATCTATCTAATCTATCTATCTAATCTATCTAATACCTTTAAACGAGCAATTCTTGGATAGGTGTGTAGGATCTCAGAAACGGCTCCAACGGTTTCGATGAAATTTGGTATGTGGGGGTTTTCGGGGATGAAAAACTGATCTAGGTATGTTTCATTTTCAGAAAATCGCTTTTACTCGTGTTTTCCGGCTATTTTTGTTTGCATTAGAATACAAAGCTAAATTTCGCCAGTTTCGAGCACATTAGAAATCGGGTGGTCGCGGATCCTGCCGGCCTCGGTTCGATTCCACGTTTTTTTCAAGATTTTTGTTTTTTTTTTTTTTAGTTTATTTTTCATGAGAAAACGTCAAGTTTCTTCTTTTGTGAGAAAAAGTTACTTTTTTGTGAGAAAAAGTATTATAGGGAACGTGCAGTAACTATAGGCGGCAGCACTAATGCGACAGAAGAGACACTATGCGGACAGTAAAACAAAGTTATCAAGGTAAAACCACAGATTACTTAATAGTTACTTCGTAACAGATACTGCATCCCGTACAAAATCTTGGTACTTACCGCGATTGTAGCCACAGATTATACTACTCCGTCTCCTTAAGAATGTGTGCGTGCCGACAGTGACAAGGGCTGGCAGTTTGGATTAAAAATTTTTTTTCTACATGTTGTTTTACCATTTTGTCGGGATAATTGCTATATATTATATCCATGCAAACTTTCTAGCACTAATATTCTTTAAGCTAAGCCACGGACGGACAAAGAGACAGACGGTCATGGCGAAACTATAAGGGTTCCGTTTTTGCCATTTTAGCTCTGGAATCCTAACAAAAAAGGATATTTATTGTAATGCGTAGAACACATTGCCATGCTCATAGTACCCTAGCGTTATACTAAATACGAAGGTTAACTTTCGAACTTCGCATCGTGCCATCCCGCTCACGCTTATAGCTTTTTATAGAAGAGTAAGAGGGACAGCACGATACGAACTTCCAAATTGTTATATTAGCTATTAATTCTAGCATAGTCATATTAAAATTTGCCCCCTGTTTCACCATTCACTTATAAAAGTTCAGGCGGCATATTTTTTCCGTGGAACACGAATGAACGTGCGTCGGCGCGCGCTTGTGACAACCTACTGGAATTTCGATCGCAGGCGATCGTCCCCGCGGTAGGTAAATATCGCGCGTAAGTACATGGCATGCATGAGGCCTGGTAAAACATTCAAATTGATGGCACCCTTATGGCACCAGTTGGCAGCACCGTCTATGTGCACGTTCCCTATTGGGAGCACAGAACAGGGAAAGCCGGTTGTCTGTAAAGTCGGTTTACGGACGATAATTTAACGTGACTCACCCCCCCCCCTCCGGTGTTTTTGTCAAATATCTTGAAAACGGTGCATCCTACGGCAAAATCAATGAAATTTTCATCCCACCTTTAAAACCCCCGCGCTCCCTCCCCCGCATCCCCTCCCTTCTCCCCCCTCTCACCCCCCCACCCCTCCGGTGTTTTTGTCAAATATCTTGAAAACGGTGCATCCTACGGCAAAATCAATGAAATTTTCATCCCTCCTTTGAAACCCCCTGAACCCCCTCCCCCGCCCCCCTCCCCCGCACATATATAATCAGGATCTCGGAAACGGCTCCAACGATTTCGATGAAATTTGGTATTTGGGGGTTTTCGGGGATGAAAAATTGATCTAGCTTGGTCTTATCTCTGGGAAAACGCTTGGTACCGAGTTTCTGCCCGAGCAGAGCTCGGTCGCCCAGGTACTAGTGATTAAATTATTTATAAGGTTGCAACACTGGGTCTGGTGCGTCGATACGTAAAAGCCCTTCTACACGGTCGGGACCAACTGCCGACCATCGTGTCCTTGGTCGGGTTGATTGAAGCGCTCGCGTCGGCCAACAGCGTTCCATACGGTTGGGGCCGACCACGGACAATGCGCTCGCGACCAAGGCCGTTGACATCAACCAAATATCGGTCGGGTCAACCGATTTCTACACTGTCCTTTTTTAAATCAACCCGACCAAGGACACGATGGTCGGCGGTTGGCCCCGACCGTGTAGAAGGGGATTTAGTATTAGTCATGTATTAGTATAATTATAATCTGTGGCAGCGACGCGGCGCACACGCTACGGGCTCAGTGTTGCCAACGTGGGCGATTTTTCGCCATGTAGGCTACTAGGAATGGAAATCGGCGACAAAAAAATCTAAAAGGCGACTGGTCGCCTTTTAGGCTACTTGAAAAGGTAAAAGGTCCTTTCAGTTGGTTGAAAGGATCACAAAACAAATGAGCATAAGCCTATGAAATAAAACATTATACCCACGCAATATACCAAGTGTGGGAATATCAGGAGAAAAAGATGGCCACAACTTTGTTAGTTTCGGGGAATACCCCGTATTTGTCGTAGTTATAACGTAACCAAATTTAAGATGCAATCAAGATGAAAGTATTCGCTTCGCTGTTCATAACCATTGTAATTATATTGTATTATAGTAGTTCCAATCATTTATTTTCTCGATGACAGCTCCCGTAGAATGCAACTGCGTTTATTTACGCAAAAATTGACTTTTAAATGCGAGATATAAAAAATACGACAACTGCCTAATTTTGTTCCTTGATCCTATATAAGATTCATCTAAGACACATTGAGTCCATATATGCAGTAATTTTTTCTTAAAGTACGATAAATAATAAACGTTTTAATAAAGTTACATTCTATGGCAATACAAATGTCATGTTATGATTGCCATAGAATGTAACTTTATAAAAAACTTACTTTATGTAACTTTTTAAATTTGGTAACAACCTCAACGTCAGGCCCTATACTATGAAGCGTGAAATTCGAACTTCGTTTCATGCCGTTCCGCTCACGCTAATAGTATTTATTACGAGAGTGAGAGGGACCGCACGATCTGAACTTCGAAAATCGAATTTCGTAGTAGTCCCCCAGATTTAAGTCATCACTTTTTTTTAATACAGACTAGACAAAAGTAATGGATCTATTGTGTGGTAGTTTTGGAGCTATTTCCTTCTAGAATAAGCACATCTTAATAAATTCGTTATAAATTAATTAATAATTCTAGTGAAAATTTAAAACTATCAGCGTCTTTCTCTTTCCAAACAGAATACAGAGAACGAATCAAATTATAGCCGTAGGAATATGAAATCTTGTCAATTTATAAATAAATTAATTTAGTGATTTACTTTCTGTTCTTTCTTTGTACTTTCTCATTAAATAATTTTTTTACCCTTAATTTGATAATGAACCCCACAAGTCACATTATTAAATACCATCTTTTCGTATTTTTTTTTAATTATAGAATTTTAAGGACTCCAAATTTAAGACAGGGTATGAATTACCAAATTTAGAATTTTTGCCAATTTAAGGGTTAAAAAACTATGTTTTTAATTTAAGTTTTACCATTTAGGCTGCTTTAGGCTACTTCAGCTCAAATTCGGCTACTTTAGGCTACTTAAACTCTGAAAAATGGCGACACCAGGTCCTGAGTTGTTGGCCACACTGTACGGGCTACGCTGATTTACTGAAGCCTCTGCCTCTAGCCAGAATTATAGCATTTCCTTTCTATTCTTTTGATCGAATACGAATAAGTGCTCATTTATATTGTACAGTTTTCCTCGTCAAATAAAGATTAAGGCTGTTTGTGGATCAGTTCGGTCTGTCTGATTTCACATTTTCCATGTCCACGTCCCTCATAGCGGTGAGTGCTTGCCTCTGCTGTTCACTTTTTCGCTTCCCTTATTGTATAATAAATATTCCCTACTTTATTTGATGAGCACGAACACTCATTCTCACTGTAATTATTTTCTCTTGTGCATTCTAAAGTGTCTTCTTGCTTTCAGGCTTGATGGATTCGTAATTCAAAAATTTAATTTGCTAAAATAATCATACAATGCGCTTGTTGAATGCGGATACATCTGACCTTTCACATTTTTCACAATCCATTCGTAATATCCTACGAAAATGGATTACAGCGCTTTTTAGCCTCTTGGCATATACTGAGGCTATGGACCAGCATGGTGGAAACCAGAGAGAAGAGAACACCAGGCGTGGAGCCGCGTGGAGCCACGTGCAACCAATTCCATGAGGTAAGCTAATTAGTTAGAATGCATTTCTTTTCTGTGGAAAAAATAACCTAACTACAATATTCTACTCAAGGAAAAAATTAGAAAAAAAATACAGAATTGTCATTAAAAATAATCTCATTAAATGTATGCTTGAGTAAGAATTGTCTAATTCGGTACAATAAATGCGCGCGATCTGTTCATTGCGTTTGATGCCACGCGTAACACGCGTTGACGATGATGATGATGATATCACGCGTAGTTTTGTGGACAATCTTTACAGTAACCTATAGTATTTTCGGCCACTATGGTCTATTTTATCCAAAGTTTGCTGGATAAATGAATAATTTTCTTTTCCTACCCACTTCTAAGAAAAAATACAATGAAAATATAGTGCCAAAATTTGCAGAGGTACATTGCTACTTTACAACCATGTCTCACCACACCACCACTACCACTTTTTGGTAGTGGAGTAGCAAGGTAAAAGATTGCAGTTTCTTGTAATTTTTTAATTGCATTGTAATAACAATTTACTAATAGACCAATAACTTTTCAAATACTTGTGCTTTTTGTGCCTGAGTAAATGCTAATAGAAGGGTCTACAGTTAACAAGCCACCTTTTACCTCAGCACAAGGCTCAAAATGGCACTGATAATGGCTGCCTCCGAGGTAGCTCGCTCAGTAGGGGCCTGGCTATTTATTAGTTTTCAAGTATGATCTTACTAGTGAAGAGACTCACTAAATAGTAATTACCTTTTTCACCTCACTAGCTCGGAAAGCCCTTTTTGTTTGTTTGACATCTATTGAGAAAATCGCTTTTTATCCACATGTGAAGAAAGAGTTTTGACATTTGAAGGCAGCTTACGTGATATTTGACAGCTAACAAAACGTAAAACGTTAAAAGTGCTGAATTTTTAACATCACAATTAATGAATTGCATCGAGTAAAAAACACTAAATACAGTCTTACAACTTTATTTTAATTCATAAATATCAGCATTCAACATTAACCTTCATTCTTGTTGCAAAAACGTATAAAATGTTCTGACAGTCCAAGTAAGTCGATGTGCGAACAAAACGCATCCGAAATAATAAAAAAAAACTTAAGTCAAAACTTTTCAATTAATTATTTTGAGTGAATAAATAAATAATAATTGATAGTACAAACCCTTTTTCTTATTTTCCTCGCTGTAGTGAGGTGAAAAGTTTTGTGTTATACACGGGTGAAAAGTTATTTTACGTCTCGTGTGTTGAAACACTCCCTATCGAAAAGATTCTATTTTTGAACCACTCGCTTCGCTCGTGGTCAATCATAGACTCCTTTCAATAGCTTGTGTTTCAAATGGACACTCGCAGGTAAAATACAACTTTCCCCCCTTGTATAACAAATAACTATTGAAGTACCTGCAATATCTCTATGTTCAATACCATTTAATTTGAATGTGTTGTTTTTTGTAATGCGTTACCTCAAAAATGTCTTAACCAATGTTAGAATTCATTTAAATATCTTCTTAGCGCAACTGTGTCCCCCTTGGCCATATATGCCATTCACCAACAGAAAGTGAGCTAGTTATAAACTCAATCCAAGCTAACTCTGCAGAGAATTATAATGGTAACACTGTATTTTAACGACAGATCACGTACATAATGTGCGTAGATTTACAGTGTTACCATTATTATTCTCTGCAGAGTTAGCTTGGTTTGACTCTAGGTACCTAGGCTAGGCAAAATGCCCACAGGACACAGACAAAATTGTAGGCAACAGCTAGTTTTATTAATGTAACCATAAACAAACTAGTGATGTGACTCGAGTAGAATTTTGTGACTCAAGTCACTTGAGTAGTTTTACAACGTCACTTGAGTTGTACTGGAGTGTCCGAGTCACTCGAGTAAACTACTTACACTCCTTACAACTCGAGTAGGAATTTATCACTCAAGCTGAGGTTTGATTAGTTTAGATAAAGAATTTTTAAAAATCTTTATTAAATTAGTAATATTTGGTAATATGAAAAAAAAAAACAAAATATTATTAACCTTACTAAGTCATTTCATTAATCAGCAAAAAAATTACTTATTACGACTTATTAAGTTGCAGTGTAAAAATGACTAATTCGCCTCCCTATCTCAGTCTCAGATCGCCATCCCTAGAATCTACTCGACGCGGAGGTGACTTGGTAACTCGAGTCAATTTTTTTTTCACTCAAATACGAGTTTAACAAATTCACTCGAGTAAAAAACGGCTCGAGACGCATCACTAAAACAAACTATAAGAGTATTTTTAGGGTTCCATCATCATCATCATCATTTCAGCCGAAAGACGTTCACTGCTGAAAATAGACCTCCCGCAAGGCTCGCCAAACAGATTGGTCCCGTGCCCTCCGCATCCAACGCGATCCCGCAACCTTAACCAGGTCGTCGCTCCATCTTGTTGGAGGCCTCCTTACACTGCGTCTTCCGGTCCGTGGACGCCACTCGAGAACCTTTTTGCCCCATCGGCCATCATACCCAAAGGGTAAAAATGGGATCCTATTACTAAGACTCCACTGTCCATCTGTCTGACTGTCACCCACCAGGCTGTTATCTTATGAACCGTGATACCTAGACAGTTGAAATTTTCACAGATGATGAATTTCTGTTGCCGCTTTAACAACAAATACTAAAAGTAAAATAAACTTATAACTAAGGGGTTTTTTTTTATACAAGAAACATTTTTTTAGGGTGAGGCCACACGAGCGTAATTGTGTGAGTTGTGTTGTGAACAGCAGAATTTCGGTTGCGCCATACATTGTGTCACGTGATGGCCCGCATATTGTATAGCGCGACCGAAATTCTGCCGCTCACGACTCACAAAATTACGCTCGTGCGGCCTCACCCTTAGGGTTTTTAACGCGATGTCTATAATGGTATTGACTAGATACTTGAAATCTTCACTGATTGTTTATTACTGTATCCACTACAAGAATAAATAAAAAAAAAACCAATAAAAAATGATCCCACATCGCGTACATTTTACTTAGAAGCTGGGCTCTGCTAACACTGGAGTAATTATAGTCACACAAAAATTTGTATGCAACCCTCAGTGTGCGAGTCCGACTCGCACTTAGCCGTTTTTTCTTTTAAATAAACATACATAATGTCCTACATAATTTATCTGTGTAGTGACGTGAACTACCACGTGAATGTCTGGGCGCTGCGAAATCGGGGCTGCATCCACGAGGCGGCCACCACAGCCACCACGGCCACCGGCTCGCAACACGTCGCGCTGTCACCCCTGACGCTTTTCATGACTAAGGATCTCGGTTAATACGTAAGTAATCCACTATTTTACTCAAGTCCTCTGGTATACATATAGAAATCTCGTGTCACGGTGTTTGTTATCAAACTCCTCCAAAACGGCTTGACCTATTTTTATCATTTTTTTTTCTCCATATTTGGTAGGTCTGAGAATCGTAGGTTTATACCTATATTCTTTGCAGACGGAGTCGCGGACAACAGCTAGTATTACATCATCATCATCCCAGTCTATATACGTCCCACTGCTGGGCACAGGCCTCCTTTCAGAATGAAAGGGCATAGGCCGTAGTTCCCACGCGGGCCCAGTGCGGATTGGGAACTTCACACACACCATTGAATTTCTTCTCAGGTGTGTGCAGGTTTCCTCACGATGTTTTTCCTTCACCGTAAAGCTCATGGTAAATTTCAAATATGATAGTAGTATTGCATACAATAATAGTATTACATACAAATTAATTACTAATTATTTGGACCCGCTACCGCCCCTACGAAAAGCTCCAGCTGCCACTAGGGGGCGGTAGCGTCCTTGTTGGGAACATATGATCTATATCTACATGTATAATATGTTTCTTACTAGCAAGCAGCCTAGATAGTTCAATGTATCCCACGGTCTTTGTAATAAGGCCCCTCAGGCCTTGCATACCTTAAATGATGTGGCAGACGAGACCCTTTCTCGAGACCTTTATTTAGTTCAAGGCGACTTATTATGTTTTATATGACATCATTATTTGCGACTAGCTGTTGCCTGCGACTCCATCTGAAAAAAATTCCTTTATCGCTGTCTCACGGGAACTATGCAGTTTTCCGGGATAAAAACTGTCCGATGTCCTTCCCAGGCTCTCAAGCTATCTCCATGCCAAATTTCATCCAAATCGGTTCAGCGGTTTAAGCGTGAAGAGGTAACAGACAGACACACTTTCGCATTTATAATATTAAGTATGGGTTTTTTGCCGATCCCGTGCGAATATCTGTTATAAAGTGTTATTACAAACGTCCAGCTATAGCTTTCCAGGTGAATTTTTCGCTTCGAGCCCTTATCTTTCAAAACAAACGGTATTGTCATAGTATTAAGGTTCAAATTTAATGTAATGGCTCATCATTCATCATCATTTCAGCCGAAAGACGTCCACTGCTGAACATAGGCCTCCCCCAAGGCTCGCCAAACAGATCGGCCCTGCGCCATCCGCATCCAATGCGTTCCCGCTACCTTCACCAGGTCGTCGCTCCATCTTGTTGGAGGCCTACCTACACTGCGTCTTCCGGTCCGCGGACGCCACTCGAGAACCTTTCGGCCCCATCGGCCGTCAGTTCTACGGGCGATGTGCCCTGCCCACTGCCACTTAAGTCTAGCGATTCTTCGAGCTATGTCCGTGACTTTAGTTCTTGCGCGTTCTTGTAATGGCTCAAAGCAAAAAATTCACCTGGGAAGATTTATACTATACCTACATACCAAATTTCATGCAAATCCGTCCAGCCCTTTAGCGTGAAGGAGTAACAAAAGCACTTGCATATTCACAAACTTTCGCATTTATAATTGTACAAGCGCCTGATCAACATATGAAGCTATCACGAAGACTGCGACATATGTGCTATTAATTAGTACAAGGCGCTCTACTTTCGTTCCACAACGGTTTCCATCTACCGCATTAATTTTATATTCATTCGCTTTGCCGTTGCATTTCTATACGCACGATACTTAATGTAATTTGAACCCGATCTATTAAATATTTTTAAGTATTTTTGGGTTTTAATAAGCCCCGTTGTGTCGTCGAAGACATAAATTGGTGGCCCATGAGGGGAACAGCAAAATATTAAGAAGAAAACTCCGGGATTCGCTATCAACTCCATGCACAACGCGTGAACCAAAGGGTTGACGGACCCCTAAATTTGAAGAAGACGAGCAGTCGCACTACGATATCTACAACACGGGACTCTTCACCAGCACGGGCAGTGCAGAAGCAAAACCTCACACCGCGCGAAACAGCCCTACGAAAGTTAAGTGCCCATCCTTTGTCTTCCCAAACCTACTCTAAATCCAAGAATAGCATCTCCACTTGTTTTAATCAAGTTATTTCCAAAGTGAATAAAATATAATTAGTCGAAATATCTGAATTAAGTAAGCTAAATTTCCGTTATTAAAGTATAAAATTATGTATGTATGTACCTATGTACCTACCTACATATAAAATAAAAAATAATTTTTCGAATATTCTATAGTAATTTCATCTTTTGGTTTGCATTAGTTTATTTTTTGTTACTGCACTTAAATTCCTACATTATAATTTGACCCATATACGATAAAATTGCATAAATTAACGGAATATTAAATTTATTAGCCCAACTGAATATTATCAAGACTAGAGCAGTTGTAACTTTTGTTCATTAATTCCCATAACTCGCTTACGGCCTTTCATTACGTGATATTTACTCGCGCTGCCGACTATTCCAGGGACTTGTGCGTGCGCTCCTGCTTATTGCGTAACGCGGCGCCGTGCCGCGATCAGCTGTGCGCGCGACCGGTTCTCGTCAGCCGGTGCACCGTTAATGAGGAGCGTGAGCAGTATTACATATTTGTTATTTTATTGGCGTAAATTCTATAACATTCCTTGACTAAATTCACGATGTATAGCACGTCCGATGGCACTGTTAAGCCACTTCCTGGCACCGAAAAAGGAGTATTGAAGGATTTAATTGCCTCCCGTAGTTCCATAAAGGGTCAAATAACTAAGTTCCGAAATTACTTAACACTTATTAGCAGTAGAACCGATTTCACAAATATTGAAATGGCCGAACTAAATCTCAAGCTATCAAAATTCGAAGGATTATCTAGCAAGTTTGACAATTTACAAGGTCGAATTGAAATTTTAAACTGCGATAATATGAGTGACGAGATCGACGAAAGAGAAAGCATTGAGCACGACATAATTATTAATATTGCCATGGCAAAATCCTTAATAGAAGCAAATTGCAAAATCGAAATGCAAAGACGAGAATCGTTGGCTGTCGAGGCTCAATCCTTGCTCGAACATCAGGATGTCGGTTTTAAGTTGCCTCAAATACAAATCGCGAAATTTGATGGCTCATATTTCCGCTGGCTCGAGTTCCGCGATACTTTTGAAAGTCTTATACACAACAATACGCGCATAAAAGCGATTCATAAGTTTCATTATCTCATTTCGTACTTGGAAGGGGACGCTGCCAGGATTATTTCCAACCTAGAGGTGTCATCAGACAATTATAAGGAGGCCTGGAAGTTACTCGGTGAGCGATATGACAATAAACGTTTGCTGATAAACCACCATTTAAGTTCATTATTTAATATACAGCCGCTCACTAGAGAAACCGAAAAGTCTTTGCGATTTCTGGTTGATCATGTCACAAAAAATTTACGCGCCCTAAACAGCTTAGGTCAACCCACAGACAAATGGGATATACTTATTATATTTATGTTATCTGCCAAATTGGATAGCAACACGTTGCTTAAATGGGAAGAGTATCGCAACTCGGTTGACGACGTTCCAACTTTAAATCAATTTTATAAATTTTTGACTGACAGGGCCGACGTGATTGAGTCTTTGAATCGCAATAAGCATGATAATGTTCAACCAAAATTCGCGCCGTCCACGTCACGAACACCGTCCTTTCAAAATAATAATAACAATAATAATAACTATAGGCCATTCAATAGACCATTCAAAACGTCTTACACAAAAACATTTGCTATCGTTAAACATACTGATAAAAATAATTATGTTTGTATTATTTGCAACAAAAATCACAGAATTTACGATTGCCCTACTTTCAAGGCCAAATCGATGAAAGATAGGTTTGCTGACGTTGCTTTGTATAAATTATGTTCCAATTGTCTCCGACAAGGTCACCCGCTCAATGAGTGTCGGATGGGTCCCTGTCGTGAGTGTAAGAAAAATCATAACAGCTTACTCCACCCGGGAGCCCCTGATGATTTAAATGTAAATTACGCGACGTCAGTATTAAATTTTTCAGAACAAGATTGTAGTCAGGTCCTACTTTCTACTGCCTTAGTGGAAGTATTGGATCCTAGTTCAAACAAAAAACTAAAAATACGTGCTTTACTGGACTGTGGCAGTCAGTCTTCGTTTGTTACAAAATTGCTAAAAGAAAAGTTATCACTTAAATCTAGCCACATTGATTCCCTAAAGGTCATTGGCATAGGTAATAATTGCACTAACAATGTCGTAGAGGCATGCAATATTCAATTAAATTCACTAACTAGCAGTTTCAGTGTAAAATTCTCATGCTTGGTACTAAACGAGCTAACAGGGGAGCTGCCAAAATCTCCTATAAATATTAGCCAGTTAAATATACCTAAAGATTTATTATTGGCTGACCCTGATTTTCAAAAACCAGCTCCAATTGATATGCTTATTGGAGCTGACATTTTTTGGGACATTTTAGGTAGCGAACAAATGTCCTTGGGTCCTAACAAACCTAAACTACGGAATTCAAAATTAGGCTGGTTGGTCTCCGGCCCCATACACTCAAACGTGACTCAAAAAAACGTGCAATGCAATCACGTATCAGTCGCTAAAGAATCTCAAGATTCGATTGATGAGTTACTGACAAAATTTTGGAACTTAGAAGAGGTCCCTCAAAATAAAGCTTTTAATGAAACTGAAAAAGTTTGTGAAAAACATTTTTTACAAAATATGTTCAGGCTAGATACAGGTAGATACTGTGTTCGATTGCCGCTAATTAAATCTCCCGATTCTCTTGGGGATTCATTCTATCTCGCAAAAAGAAGATTTCTTAATTTAGAAAAAAGGTTTTCAAAAAATCCACAATTAAAATCAGAATATTCCAAATTTATACAAGAGTACGCAGACTTAGGCCATCTGTCTGAGTCGCCTATTGCTAAGCCGAACCCTGGTTATTTTTTGTGCCATCACGCGGTTTTCAAAAACAGCGAGTCTACTTCAATCCGAGTAGTGTTTGACGGTTCAGCCCCAACATCCTCTGGTTTATCATTGAACGACATCCTAATGGTAGGCCCTAACGTGCAGGACTCATTGTTCTCAATACTAATAAGAGCCAGGCATTACAAATACATTCTATCTGGCGACATAGAAAAAATGTATCGTCAGATACTTGTTCACAATGACGATCGTAACCTGCAACTTATATTGTGGAGAGACAATGAGTCACAGCCCATCAGAACACTACAGCTAAACACTCTCACCTACGGCACCGCCAGCGCCAGTTACTTAAGCACTAGGTGCCTACAGCAAATAGGCGAAGAGCAGGAGGACATTTTAATTAAAGCAATTATAAAACATGATTTTTATGTTGATGACCTCATAACGGGGTCAAACGATGAAGACGAATTGCGCTATATACAAAATTCAGTTTCGCAAGCTCTTAAGTCAGGTTGTTTTAACTTAAGAAAATATAAAACTAATCTACCAACTTTGTTTCAACATAGTGAAATGAACACACAAGAAAAACTGACAATTAGTGAATCGTCTAACACTCTCGGATTAGGTTGGAATCCGGCTAATGATTGTTTACATTTTCACATAAAAGATATCGAACAAAACGGCACTATAACAAAAAGAATTATAATGTCCAAGTCATTCAAGATCTTTGACCCATTAGGACTTTTAAGCCCATGCATTATTCAACCTAAAATGATACTGCAAAGGTTATGGCAAGAAAAATTAGATTGGGATGACCCTGTCCCACACGAAATTGAAAACGAATGGGTCAGGTTTTGTCAAAACGCAACATATATTGCAAACTTAAAAATCAACAGGCCTGTCTTATGTGACAATCCTGAAGTCATAGAAATTCATTCCTTTAGTGATGCCTCTCAGCGCGCCCTTGGTGCCTGCCTATACGTGAGGTCAATAAACAAAAACGGTGACGTCACTGTCTCACTACTGTGCGCTAAGTCTAAAGTTGCATGTTTAAAGCCTACAACTATACCGCGCCTGGAATTAAACGCGGCACTCCTATCATCCAGGCTCTGCAGCGCTGTCGCTAAATCGTTACGCTTTAAACCCAATCGTTTCGTACACTGGTGTGACTCCACAGTAGTATTGGCGTGGATAAATAATGACTTACGCAATCTAAAAGCTTATGTGGCTAATCGAGTTAGTGAGATTGTTGATAACACAGGGTCATCGACCTGGCGTTATGTGCCTACGTCTGCTAATCCGGCCGATTTAATTTCTAGGGGGGTGGATGCTGGCCAGTTAGTTTCAATGAGTTTATGGTGGTCTGGCCCCGATTTTTTAACGAAAAACGAATCCGAATGGCCAGTATCAAAACTAAATGTAAACAATGATCAATTGCCTGAAATTAAATCGCATTTAACCACTACGCATGAGCCCGTAATAAATTTTGAAAACTATTCAAAATTAACGAAACTTCAAAGATCGTTTGCCTACGTCAAAAGATTTATTTTTAATTTAAAAAACCCGAAAACTAGGTGTGTAGGCATTTTAACCGCAAACGAGTTAATGAATGCATTTTATGATCTCTGCGCTCTGGCTCAAGGTCAATCGTTCCCGGTCGAGTATGAATTACTTACAAAGGGCAAGCCGGTTAGCTCGAGATCTAAAATATTGCCATTGTCTCCGTTTGTGGATAAAAACATAATAAGAGTAGGTGGACGAATTGATGCATCTAACTATAACTATCAAAAGAAACATCCTATACTGCTACATTCGTCACACCATTTAACAAAATTATATTTTGAGAGGGAGCACATAAAAAACTTGCACGCCGGCCCTCAGTTGTTATTAGCGACTGTAAGAGAGAACGTTTGGCCGATCAAAGGCAGGTACCTTGCGAGGCGTACGGTCAACAAATGCGTGCGCTGTAGGCGCCTGCGTGCTAAAACATTATGCCCAAAAATGGGTAATCTTCCTACACAAAGAGTAACCCCTGATTTTCCCTTTTTGTCTGTTGGGTTGGACTTCGCTGGACCATTCTTCATTTTGAATCGCAAAGGCCGAGGTAGTACTTTGATAAAATGCTACCTTTGCCTATTTGTCTGTTTACGCTATAAATGTGTACATCTCGAAGCGGTCAGCGACCTTTCCAAGGACGCATTCATAATGACACTGCGCAGGTTTATTTCGCGAAGGGGCAAGCCAGCGGAGATATTTTGTGATAATGGCCGAAATTTTGTGGCTGCCGCTAAGGAAATAGGTGATTTTATAAAAAACAATAAAGACCCTTTATGTGACTTCAGTCAGTAGTCAAGAAGGAATAAGCTTTAAATTCGCACCTGCTTACGCTGCTCATTTCGGCGGAATTTACGAGGCCGGAATTAAGTCGGCCAAGCATCATATAAAACGAGTCATGGGAAACTCTCATTTGACATATGAGGAAATTTCGACATTGTTCTCACAGGTGGAAGCTATCTTAAATAGCCGACCCTTGTATCCCTTGTCATCCTCTCCCAACGACCTGCTCTCCCTCTCCCCAGGGCACTTTCTTATCGGAAGGCCGCTGAACGCACTGCCATCTCCTGCCTTGGAAGACAGCAAAGAAAGCAACTTACGCCGCTACGCCCGAATTGAAAAACTCCACCAGCACTTCTGGCAGAGATGGCGAAAAGAATACATAGCAGAGCTGCAAGTGAGAACCAAATGGCGAGTCAATCACGCCAAGCTAAATGTCGGAGATCTCGTCTTACTGCATGAAGACAACGCGCCCCCATTAAACTGGCGTTTGGGCCGAGTCACCCATCTATTTCCCGGCCCCGACGGAATCTCCAGAGTTGCAGACGTCAACACGACGAGAGGAACTGTGCGTCGCTCCCTGACTCGCCTGTGTCCTCTACCATCAGAAGAAGAGCTCCTGAGTTGAAAGATGGTCTTTCAACGGGCGGGAGTATGTACAAGCGCCTGATCAACATATGAAGCTATCACGAAGACTGCGACATATGTGCTATTAATTAGTACAAGGCGCTCTACTTTCGTTCCACAACGGTTTCCATCTACCGCATTAATTTTATATTCATTCGCTTTGCCGTTGCATTTCTATACGCACGATACTTAATGTAATTTGAACCCGATCTATTAAATATTTTTAAGTATTTTTGGGTTTTAATAAGCCCCGTTGTGTCGTCGAAGACAATAATCATCATCATCATCATCTCAGCCTATATACGTCCCACTGCAGGACACAGGCTTCTTCTCAGAATGAGATGGTTTGGACCGTAGTTCCCACGCGGGCCCAGTGCGGATTGGTAACTTCACACACACCATTGAATTTCTTCGCAGGTGTATGCAGGTCTTTACCGTAAAGCTCATGGTAAATTTAAAATGTAATTTCGCACATAAATTCCGAAAGACTCGGAGGTGCGAGCCGGGATTTGAACCCATGGCCCTCTGCTAGAGAGACCATAGGTCAAACCGCTAGGCCACCACAGCTTAAATAATATTAGCATTATATTTGTTATTTTGCCACGAGCTTTTTACGGTGAAGGAAAACATCGTGAAGAAACCTCCATACACATGTGAAGCTATTCTATGGTAAAATAAAAATAAAATTAACTTTATTAATATTTAAAAGGGGATTTTTGCCAAAATACATAAGGTTTTATAAGTGTTACTTAACAAGTTAGATATGAAGTATCTTTTTGAATTTATTTTTTCAACTTCATTTTTCATCCCGTGAAACTATATATTTCATACTAAACCAGACCAGACTACCAGTGGTCATGCACACGGCACGGAATGCTGAGGTTCTGGGTTCGATTCCCAGCATTGGTCTTTTTTCTGGGGTTTTTTCTGTGCATCTATATTTCAGTTTGTATTTAGTATGAAATATAGTGTTACTTAACTAAGTGTGTTATACCAAGGCCGCAAGGTTAAGACCTCCCATTGAGTCAGTGACTTGTGTTAGGAGGCCTCGCACTTCCAAAAACTTTCTTTCTCCTTAATTAGTTAACTTACAGTTTATTGTTATCACTTATCAAGTTATCACTATAGGTAGGAATTAATATACTTTTAACATTTAATTATTTATGATGTTATTGTAGTAGTAGGTATAGTCGGGGTAAGAAAAGGTTCGTCACTTTTCGACTCTATGTCAACGAGTTAAGGTCGAAAAGTGACGAACCTTTTCTTACTCCGACTATACTTATATGTAGATGTTTCGTGCGTGTGTGCATGCATGTGTGCATGTGCGTCTGAACGTGTGTGTGCGTATGTGTGTGTATGTATGGTGTGTGAAATTCCTATTCTATATTGGGCCCGCGGAACTACAGCCCAAGCTCTCATTCTGAGAGGAGGCCTGTACCCAGCATTTGGATGTATACAGGCTGGTGATGACGAGAGATGTAACATTTACCTACCTGTATTTTAAATGCGACCTAACGTGTGCATTTACATACATTGCAATTTGTTAGCTTTAATAGTAACTGAGGTTTTCAGTACATCAGTAATATTACTACCATGTCAATCACACAAGCTAAAGGACGGGCTCTTATCGAAGTCGAAGTTTTCTTCCACTTACTACTTTCTTGAAGACTAGCAGCCCGTCCCGGCTTCGCACGGGGTAGACAATTATTTATTTTTGGAAATTTGGATATAAAACACTTTTTTTCACAAATATTTTTATTTATTAAAAAAATATTATTTATTATTTATTTATTAATTATATATTTAAAAAAATCCCACAGTTATATTTGTATGTAAGTCTATTTATGTTCAATTTCTTTGATGGTTTAAGTGGCGGGCACTTAAATAAGTAATTTCAGTGCCCTCTCCACCCCGCCCGTCGCGATGCCCGGCGCGCTTTTCAGACTGCATCGCAAACAACGGCCACGGCGCTATGGCGGTTTTGTTTACTGTTTGAATTTTTTAATTCGTAATATCTTTTGAATGGAAAGTCCAATTTAAATAATTTAAAAACTGTTTTATAGGTAGTTAAATGGTCTTGACCATAAAATAATTTATTTGGATAAGGATTAATATAAACACATAAATAGCATGGTTTGAATTTGGTTAGCATTTTCATTAATGTTTAAAATGAAAAAAGTTGTTGTAGTGACATAACTACAATAGTTGGACATATGCTACCGCGGAGTTTTTTGTAGACATTATGATGTTCTTCAATATTGTTGTACATTATTTTGTTCTATCGCTAATAGTTTCGGCAGCGCATTCGACGAAAGACATTTTAAGACTCATTTTTCTACACCTTCGGTTACATTGTTCAAATTTTACCAAGGATCCCTAATTTTTTTCAAAATGAAATGTAGCCTATGTCAAATTGGAAGAATGTAGCATTCTATTGGTGAAAGAATTTTTTAAATCGGCCCAGTACTTTTTGAGCCTATTCATTACAAACATACAAAAATAGGTACAAATCTTTCCTCTTTATAATATTAGTGTAGAAGTGTAGATGTAGATAGTGTAGATGTAGATGTAGATATGTTCCAAACATTAAACGTATTATATTGCTCAGGTTTTCGAGCTGCGCGGAGAACCTCATGCACCGCCAGACGGGCGGTATCCAGCCAACATGACCACGGTAGTAAAGGTACCAACAATTTTTTCGCCTTTCGTCTATTCTTAATTTATAACATTGTAATAACGATGATTGTTAAGAATATAGGTGACTTAGGGTTGCTACACATATGTATAAGCGCGCGGCAGGACCGTATTAATCCGCAAAACCGGGTAATAAAATCGAATATAAGTGTTGGAAACGTTTAATACCTATATTGAATAATTTTACTCCTTTTTGTATTACATTTACTCCTTTCTATGTTATTGTTATTGTGTAATTTATCTTAAGTGTTTTTATTGTGCTATATTTGTTGATTCGTGTTTTTATTGTGTATTCCCCAAATAGTTTGCGAATTTTAGGCACTCACCCCCGGGCAATATGATTACCGGGGTACAGACTAGGGCACACCTAGATACACAATATCTGCCTGCCTATCCCCGGCCAGGGAGGTTACGTTAGTTAGTATCGTCGTGTCGCGTATTAGGGACTTTCATTGTTTTCGTTTCGTTTGATTGGGTCGCGATGTCGGTGGCCGAGTTTATCGATGGTGGCAAGGGGGAATTCCTGCAGTTTTTGCAGGTGTTCGCTCACTGGCGGGCGACCAAGTACACCGCGGGCGCTCCAGGCTTACAGCCTCGCCTTGCGTTAGAGCTTGGGGGCTCTCTTGCAATTTTTGCAGGAAAAGTGCCCGGGTTTCTTCAGGAAGTTCGAGTTCTGGCAGGCTTCTAAGTCCGCCGCGAGTGTGCTAGGCTCTCAGCCTCGCCCTGCCGCGGCGGCCGTCGGCCCGAAACCCCGCCCCGCTCGCCGCGTCTCGGTCTCTCCGCGCGCGCCCGCTTCCCGAGCGCAGGCACGTCGCCGCCCAGCGCCGCGCGGGCGAGCGGTCGCTTTCGCCCACCTGCCTCTCGGCGGCGCCTGCCTCCTCCTCCCTCCCGCCGGCTTCCCCGGCGTCGCCCGGCGCCGTAAGCGAAATCGCTTCTTCGACGCGTTCGACGTCGAATTCATCGTTCCGTTCGTCATCTCGCAGCTCGACCTGCGATTCTGTAGTCGTCTGCTAGCCCGACTCGATGGATACCGCCCATGAGTCCGATGCGTCATCTAAGACGCCCCCCCCGGGACTCTCAGAGAGTCCCCCGTTCTCAGAGGCCTCCCCCACTAGTCATCCGTGACAAGATGGCTTGGGAGCGAATATCTCAGCTTGCGTACGAACGCAAGTTCAACTTTGTAAAGGCCGTCAACGCATCTGACGGCATCCATGTTATGACCCAGGACTCTGACTCCTTTACACGATTGTCTAAATTCCTGACCGAAAAGGGTATCGCATACCATCGGTTCCCTATTGAAGAGGAAAAGGCGCTGCGAGTGGTAATCTTAACTACCTGCCTATCCCCGGTAGGGAGGTTTACGGTAGTATCGTTCCGTCGCGATTGTATCTGTCGTTTCAGATTTTGTTTCTGTAGGTCGCGATGTCTGAGGTCGGGCTTTCCGTTAGAGTTTGGGGGCTCTCTTGCAATTTTTGTAGGAAGAGTGCCCGGGTTTCTTCAGGAAGTTCGAGTTCTGGCAGGCTTCTAAGTCCGCCGCGAGTGTGCTTGGCTCCCAGCCTCGCCCTGCCGCGGCCGCCGTCGGCCCTAAACTCCGCCCCGCTCGCCGCGCCTAAGCCTCTCCGCTCCGCTTCCCGAGCGCGGGCACGTCGCTCGCTCGTCGTCTAAAAAGGAAAGCCCTATGCTCTCCTAAGTAAGTACATCAAAAATCTCTGCTAAGCAATCTTGCTCACCTGCTGGAACGCCGCTCCCGACGCCGCCTTCTGCGGTCCCGCGCCCCCGCTTCCCGGGACTCTTCGAGAGTTCCGTGCTGTCAGAAGCCTCCCCCTCTTATTACCCGCGACAAGGCTTGGGAGCGCGTATCCCAACTTCCTTATGAACGCAAGTTAAATTTCACTAAGGCCGTCAACGTGTCCGATGGTATCCACGTCCAGACCCAAAACCCCGACTATTTTATACAGACGTATGTCTAAATTCTTGACAGAGTGCGGCATTCCCTACTACCGCTTCCCCATGGGAGAGGAACAGGCGTTGCGGGTGGTCATACGCGCAGTCCCTAAGGAGCTGTACAAGGTTAAGATACAAGATGTACCGCACCCGGTCAAAGGAAAAGGAACCACTCGATTTGGTAGTGGTGATCCTCGGCGGTGGGACGGGGGAAGAGGATCTTTAACATCAACCAGATATGCCGCATGTCTGTCTCAGTTGAGCTACCACACCGAGACGCGGGGTATTGGGTCAGTTCCACCAATGCCAATTATATGGCCATTCAGCACGATTTTGCTACGTGCAACCCTGGTGTGTCAAATGCACCGGGGACTACGGCGCCCGAGCGGCCGGCGCCTCGTCCGAGGAATACCATGAAGCCGCCTCGCTGCACTCTTGTGTGCGGCGGTTGCCCCAAAGCGCCGTCCCGGGTGCGCAACCCGGCTCCTTGGCGCTCCGCTAGAGCCCTACACAGGAAGGACGCCGCGCATTTACCGCCCCCGAGGACCCCCCCGGAGGCGACCAAAGGGTCGGGGACAGCGTTGCCTCCTGAGGGGAGTAACAAACAGACAGATAGGCGTAAGGACCCGACGCCCCCACCAGGTGGTGCCTGGTTTAGATCGACTTTTCGGCGAAGGCCCTGTGCCTACCTGCCCTCCTCCAGCATCATCAAAATCCCAAGCTCCAGATGTCTTCGCGGACATCTCACTGGTATGCAATTTGGTCAATGCGATAAACATGAACGAAGTTTCAGCGCTGGCAAAGGGTCTCTGCGAGGCCACATCTGCCCAACAGTTTGTTCTTGTGCGCACAGTATACAGTTACCCTCTTCGCCTCATATTTAGGGTTCCGTACCCAAAGGGTAAAAACGGGACCATATTACTGAGACTTCGCTGTCCGTCCGTCTGTCACTAGGCTGTATCTCAAGAACCATGATAGCTAGACAGTTGAAAATTTCACAGATGATGTATTTCGCTTGCCACTATAACAAAAAAATATGTACTAAGAAACAGAATAAAATAGATATTTAAGGGGGCTCACATACAACAAATGTGATTTTTTTGCTCGTTTTTGCTCGATATTGATAACAACAACAGGTAGACGCTTGAAATATTCACAGAATCTTTAGTTATATATTCACTTTAAAAATAAATAATAAAATTAAAATAAAACAAATATTCAAGGGGGCTCCCATACAAAAAACGTGTTTTTTTTGCCATTTTTATAGATAATGGTACGGAACCCTTCGCGCGCAAGTCCGACTCGCACTTGGCCGGTTTTTAAGCGACCATCAGCTGGAAATTTTTTAGCGCAGGAAACGTTCCTTAAGCAGCCTAGTCATCGCAATCCGTGCATTGCCAACTTAGTTAAGAGACGATAGGATTCATAATCAGTTGGGTTAGGGAGGGCACCTTAATCTATTTTAAGAGGTTTTATCATTATTTCACCAAAGTGCATGTGGTGTCTCCTTTTCCGGATTGCCTAACGAAAATATTCAGTAACTACTGGTACTATATTTAACAAAAAAAATATGGTTCATGATATCATGATAGCATAGTTGGCTGATTTATCTTTTATCTGTATATTTTGCACTGGTGTGTGTGTTTAACATATCATAAATGTATACCATCGTTTTGTACCACGTTTTAAGCATGTAAAATTGGTAAGCTCTGGGAAAAATAAAATATCGGATTAATTGGAGCCGACCGTCGCCGTCGGTGGTAGCGAAAAAGAGGTTTTATTTCTAGAAAAACTTGCCTTAAATACTAAATGACAGCGCCCTCTCTGGGATGGCGATGGAACTATTTACGTAGATTATTGACCAATTAAAAGGTCCTAAAGGATGCTATACAATTCGAGAAGTTCCAACAGGTTTAGCTAGATGGCGCCTACTTAAGTCTATAGTTAAATTAATAAATTTAACATACTCCCCGCCCTTGACCAGCTCAAAGAAGTTTAGGTGGTAATATCCTTTAAAGAAGTATTTATACTTTGAGTATGAATATTTCTTTAAACAGTTAGGTAAGTTAATATTTATGTCGCGACTTTAATGATTAATGATAAAGCATGAGCTGCGTCAAAGGTTGGGTGATTGGGTTAGACGGTGTCTCGTTTAATAATGTGTTTTTGTCATTATTGGTAGGTAGGTATTTTGGTAAGTATTCTAAGAACAACACATTATTGCCAAACAACGTCCAAACCATAAAGATTCAATGAAATACAAAGGGGAAAATTGTTTAATTGTTGACTATAACAAATTTACAATTCATTTATATCTACTTAAACTATTCGATTAGCCTTAAGAAAAAAAACTAGATTACGTAAATAGGTTACAATTCATTTTTACTTAAACTATTCGATCAGTCTTAGGAAAAATCTAGATTAGGTAAATAGGTACTTAAAACTATTCGTTTTTTATTGGTAATGGACAAATCGATACGAAACTACGCTTTATCGTTCCCGTGGAAGTCTGGAGCAGAGCCACTCGCGCGACGTTGTCCTGGCCCGGCAGCGTTTGTATGACGCGGGCCAGCTTCCACTGGCACGGTGGCAGGCGGTCATCCTTGACCAGCACGAGCGCGCCCGCGGCTAGGGCGGGACCCTTGCTGCTTCTCCACTTCGTCCGTTGCTGTAGGGTGCTGATGTAGTCCCTCGACCATCTTCTCCAGAAGTCTTGTTGCAGCTGTTGGAGTTGTTGAAAATGTGTTAGAGTGTGGCTCGGTATATCGGCGTAGTCGTAGTCTGGCAGTGATGTGGGAGTGCGTCCAATCAAAAAGTGGGCTGGCGTAAGGATGGGAAAGTGGTCGCTATCGGAATTAGGTATTTTACATAATGGTCTTGAATTTATTATGCCTTCGATTTGAGTAAGAACCGTGGACAGTTCTTCATACGTAAGTAGCGAGTTACCCAGAACTCGTTTCATGTGATATTTACAATTTTTAATGAAAATTTCCCACGCCCCTCCCATGTGGGGGGTGTAGACTGGTATAAATTTCCAATGAATGCCTTCGTTAGCACAATAAGTCATTAATTCGGTAGAATTTTGCTGTAAATAGGTATATAGACCCTTCAGTTCGTTATTTGCCCCGTGAAAGGTAGTGGAATTGTCGCTTACCAACTCCTTCGGTTTACCTCGGCGAGCAATGAACCTGCGTAGGGCTGTGATGAATGCTGCTGATTCTAGACCTGAAATTAATTCAATATGAATTGCCTTCGTCGCGAAACAGATAAAGAGTGCAACATAACTTTTATAAACTTTGTAACCACGTCCTCTTCGGTCACGTATATTAAAAGGACCCGCATAGTCCAAACCAGTTACGTGGAAAGGAGGGGAGGGGGTCGTTCGCTCGGGGGGTAAATCACCCATGATCGGTACCGTAGTCGTAGGTTTAGCCCTAAAGCATTGTACACATTCTCTTACCACTCTGGTTGCTAAGACTTTTCCCTTAATCGGCCATACTCGTTCTCGAATTGAAGAAAGTAGCAACTGTGGAGGTGCGTGTAAAAGTCGCTTGTGTTCTGTTTGCATAATGAGTTTAGTGAGTACATGATCACTACTAAGTATTAGTGGGTGTTTTTTATCGAAATTGAAATGTGACAACCCTAGGCGCCCGCCTACGCGCATTAAATTATCTTTTATAAAAGGGTTTAGGCTAATTAATTTCGAATTACGGGGCAGTGGTTGTTTATTAGTAAGTAGTTTGTACTCTTTTGGAAAAGATTCGATCTGTGCGAATTTAATCAAATTACAATTTGCCAACTTTAATTCTTCGCAAGACAGAGGTTCTAATTTTTTATTACTCGGATCTCTTGTGTTTCGTATGAAACGTTGCATATACGCAAATACTCGAGTTAGTTTAGTGTAACTTGAGTATTTTTCGAAAAGGATTTTTATGAATGATGTTTGTGTGGTCGTAGCATTGCAAGTAATCTCCCTTTTTGGCTCGGGTATAATGGTTTCGTTTAAAGAATTAGGTACATTTTTATTTACAGGCCACGTCGAAGGCTCATTTTTTAACCAAGATGGACCATTAAACCATAAGGAATTTCTTGCAAGCATTTTTGGTTGTACCCCGCGCGACAAAAGGTCCGCTGGGTTGTCTGCCGATGGTACCCAATTCCAATCATCAACACTTGTTAAAGTTTGAATTTTTGCTACTCGATTATTTACAAATTGATTTAGTCTATGAGGCGGGGATCGAATCCACGCTAGGGTGACATTTGAATCCGACCACAAATAGACCTTATTTATATTACATTTTAAGGCATCTTTTACTTTCGTAACGTGATTGGCTAAAAGCAAAGCAGCACATAATTCAAGTCTCGGAATTGTTTGTGTTTTTATGGGTGCTATTTTCGATTTAGCACACAACAAATGGACTTCTGTATTCCCCTGTATGTCGACAGTTTTTATGTAAATTGCTG
Organism: Archips xylosteana; assembly: GCA_947563465.1. Classification (NCBI taxonomy): domain Eukaryota; kingdom Metazoa; phylum Arthropoda; class Insecta; order Lepidoptera; family Tortricidae; genus Archips; species Archips xylosteana. The sequence goes on from OX387370.1 coordinate 5,820,694, forward strand.
ATCCGTAAGCCTGCATACTGCTGTCTGCAAAGCCATGGATCTCTAGCATAATGTAGTCGTTAATTAATATTTGTCTAGGTATGCGTATCGCATTTATAGAAGAAAAACTAGAATAAATCTGTTCCCATTCAATTTTTAAATGAGTTGGGAGTGCGTCGTCCCATTTTGTATTGTCTTTCCATAATTGCTGCATAAATATTTTTGCTAGTACAATAATGGGTCCAATAATTCCAAGGGGGTCAAATATGCTTGAAATTATCGATAATATTTTTCGTTTAGTGATTTGACCTGACAATTGTTGATGTTCGATTGGGTACAAAAGTTCATCGGATTCCTTCGACCATGCTAGGCCCAAAACCTTATGGGTATCGTCTCCGAACTTCGTGATTGATAGATCGTGTATGTGTGAGTTGTTTGTGTTAGTGTGTTTATCGTTCGTTACCTGTTGTAATATAGATGCAGAGTTGGACTTCCACTTTCGCAGCTTAAAACCAGCGCCGCGCAGGATGCTGTCGACCTGCAAGGCTGTCTGTACCACCTGGCTCTCGTCCTGCATGCTATGGATCCAGTCGTCCATCCAAAACTCGTTCTTGATCGTGGCCGCAGCTGCTGGAAATCGATGTTCACTTTCGTGAGCTAATTGTAGCAGGCAACGGGTAGCTAAGTGCGGTGCAGCTCTTAATCCGAAACTTAGTGTCGTAAGTACATATGTTTGCAATGGTTGATTCGTTCGTTCCCGCCAGAGTATGCATTGTAGGTATGTTTGATTAGGGTTCAAAAAAATACAGCGATACATTCGTTCTATGTCAGCACTGATTACATACCTAAACCTTCGAAATCTCATCAGTATGTTAATTAATTCGTCCTGTTTTATTGGCCCTTTGTACTGAATGTCATTTAGTGAGCGTCCTGTGTCGGTCGGGCATGACGCGTCGGTAACAACCCGGATTGGTGTTGTTGCGGACGGTCGAGTGATCGCGTGATGGGATAAAAAATTTAATGGGCTATCATAAGCTTGGTTTAACTTAATCATGTGGCCCGCTTGTTCAAAATCTCGCATGAAAGCTACATGTTTGTCCTTAAAATTCGGGTTTTTCGCAAATTTTTGTTCTAGTCCCATAAAGCGTTTATAGGCTATATTTCTGGAATTACCTAAAGTACTGGGAGAGGCCTGCAGCGGGAGTTCAACGATAAAGTTACCATCAGATGAGCGTTTATGAGTTTTCAAAAAAATCTCTTCGCAAATGTCATCATCATGTGGTAATTTAAGTGTGTCAATCTCTTTTGGAATATCCTGGCATTCCTCAATCTCCCAAAATTTTTTCAACTGATTATTTAAAGTGAGGTTAACTACTGTATTTCGTAACTGAGTTGGTAGGCATTTAATTTTACCCGACAGTACCCATCCAAGACGTGTCCTTTGAAGGATTGGCAATCCATCACCTAGTTTATGCTGGCCAATACATAATAAGTTATAAAAGTGTTCGGAACCCAGTATCATATCGATCTCGCCCGGTGCATAAAACGCATCGTCGGCGAGTTGTAATCGCTCAGGAATGCGTAGGTATTTCGCGTCCAATGGTTTATAATTTAGACTGCAAATCGTAGGCACAATAAAACAGGATACATTTAGGTTAAATTTTTGATCGCTTATCGATTGTAGTGTTAGACTACAAGTATGAGTTATGTTGGTTGTTATGTTGTTAAAACCCGTAACCTCTAAGTTGAATTCGGTTTTATTGAGGTTAAGTTTTGAAAAGGCTTTTTGGGTAATAAAATTCGACTGTGAGCCGGAATCGAGTAAAATACGCATTTTATGCGGTTGGTTATTGCAATCAAAAACATTTACTTGTGCCGTCGACAATAGTACTATTGATGAGTCGTGCGTTACCATCGTAATTGGTTCGCCGTTTTGTTTGCTCGTTATGCTACTACTAACTAAACTATTGACGACCGACTCATGATGTGATTGAGCCTCGTTGTGATGAGAAATCGAACGGTTTGGAATTTGACTACCAGGTTCATTGTTCGTACTAGGGGTGTACATCGTCATTGGACGTGCACTCGTATCGGTAAAATTTCGATTAGGCATTTGGTTGTGTATGTGAAGTAGTGTATGGTGTTTACCGTTACACGATCTACACATACTAGCTCGACAATTCGGTAATAAATGGTTAGAACCTAGACAGTTCAAACAAAATCGTAGTTTGCGGACTATGGATGCTCGATCATTCGGGGTTTTCGATAGGAAATTTGGGCATTGGTTAATGTAATGGTTACTTTTACATAAAGGACACTGGTTTGGCTTGTGCGTGTTATGTGTGGATGTTACCTTGAGGTTGTTTGAGGACGTGGTTACCAAAGTCCTCCTGCTGGTGCTCGAATGAGGGTCGCTCCCCCCTCCTGCCTCCAGCAGATCGGCCCTTGTGCGCAGGAATGTTTTAAAATCCTGTAACGAAGGCAATTTTCTTGAATCTATTTTTTCTTCCCATTTCATTTGCATGGGTTTTTCTAATTTGGAAATCATAAAAAATATGACAATAACATCCCAGTCCTCTGTAGGTACATTTAATGATTTTAACGTTCGAATATGCTTATTAATGTTATCGAGTAAGCCTCTGAGGCCACGGGCCGTTGAAGGCACCGTGTCGATGTTGAACAAAGCTCGTAAATGGTTAAACACTAGAAGTCTAGGGTTATTATACCTCTCGCAAAGCATCTGCCACGCGATCACGTAGCTATCGTGCGTGTATTCCAGTGAGCTTATAACCTCAATTGCACTACCTTGAAGGCATCCGCGTAGGTATTTATATTTTAAAATGGGTTTTAGTGAACTTTGGTTAACTAGCGCGTCGAAGGTATCACGGAATTCTAACCACTGCTTTATATCACCGTTAAACGTGGGCAAATTAATGTCAGGAAACTTACATTCGCTATTGTCAGCCGTAGCTGGCTCCCGTTTCGGGGTGGCGTACAGCAGCGGCGGCGTGGTCTGCGCGCTACTGCTCGGCTGCGCGTTTTGCCCTATTATGTGTTTAGCTCGAGAATATAAGGCGTAATATTCTTTCTCAAATTCCTCGCGCTCGTTCGCTTGGATTTCACAATCGGTACAAATTAATTCGATTTGATCCTGTATGGTTTCAAATTCAGAGAATGTGGTAGGTAAATGCTGAACGCGTGATTCTAGTTCTAATCAAGTCTCCGCCCTTATATTCTGGACCTGTACAGTATCAAGAAATTTTTTAAACATCGTTAATTTTCGTTTCTTAGTGCCACGTTTTATCTTTAATTCTCGCAAGTCCACGTGCTCAAGCCCTCTGGCCTCGACAGTTGATTCTTCAGAATCGGACATGTTGATAATTACTTTCAATAATTGGTTAACTGTAGCTATCGAATGCTATTATCGACACAAATTTCAAGTAAGGAATTTAGAAATTGGGAAAAATTGGAGGGAAAATGCCAGCCCACTTGCCTTTTCTCCTCGTCTTCGGTATTTCCGCGTGATGCTCTGCTCGGTTGTATGTGGGCAGCGTCGTTCCGCTGCTGGTTTGGTGTTCGGAGGTGCTACCACGTGGCGTGTCGGCCACGTGCCGCTTCCCAGATTCGTCGGCGTGCCGGTGAGAATTCGTCACCGCGTGTTACCGTAACACGATGTACTCCACCGTATCAGCGTGGACTCCCTGCTTTGCCTTTCCTAGGTGCTGGGTAATGTCCACGTGGCGCGTGCTGCGTCCTCTTCCCCGTGCTCGCGCGGTCGTGGGCAGCTTGACTGCTGCTTGTTACGCTGCTGGATGCGTAACTCTTGATCTCTGGAGCCGCGAGGATGATTTTCTGTCTAGGGGTCACCACATGTAAAATTGGTAAGCTCTGGGAAAAATAAAATATCGGATTAATTGGAGCCGACCGTCGCCGTCGGTGGTAGCGAAAAAGAGGTTTTATTTCTAGAAAAACTTGCCTTAAATACTAAATGACAGCGCCCTCTCTGGGATGGCGATGGAACTATTTACGTAGATTATTGACCAATTAAAAGGTCCTAAAGGATGCTATACAATTCGAGAAGTTCCAACAGGTTTAGCTAGATGGCGCCTACTTAAGTCTATAGTTAAATTAATAAATTTAACAAAGCAAAATAAATGACTTCTATATGACTTAATACTAACAAAATGCGAAGAATTGCCACTGTGTCACAATCTTGTTAGAAATTTTAACTCTTAGAGGCTAGATTGGTATTACACATGGGCTTTAGCCCATGGAATTATGCTTGTCGTCGATACGACAGCCTCAGATTCACAGAGTGGGGTGTCCTTGCAACCCGCTTCAACGTCGCGTCGAGACGAAATGTGAACAGAAATATCCGTCGTCGTTGTGGACTGCATATTTCGGTATCGATATTCGGGGTCCGGTGATCAAGCAAAGTAGTTTTGGTTGTCTTCAGAGGTCGCTGGGTTCGGAGGTGAGATAATTCGTCAAGGGGCTAGCTGTTGACAGACTGCTTTGATGCTTGGGCCTTCTCTACTCCTGTAGAAGGGGCGGGGATGCCGTTCGGGGCATTGGCCCCTAATGGTGGTGTCGTAGGCTGGCCACTGCGATGGCCAGGACAATGGTTGCAAGGCTGCCTGGCCCTGCTGGAGTCATATCCGTTCTTCGTTTTGATCGTCAGCCAGCGCCTTGGGTTGATGTGAGTCTTGTCCGGTGGTGGTTGGAGTGGTTGCGCGGAAATCTCTTCCTGTCGGGTGGGCGGGCATGATGAGGCCCCAGCTCGCATAGATGGCGATGGCGCGGGCGGTCCGGGTTTCTAAACATGTTTGTGGATAGGTGGCAGGTAAAAGTGCCTAGGGCTTCTATTCGCTATGATATCATTTCAAACGGTAGCGCGGGGCATCTACTGCCATGTATCCATCTATCCACTTGAATACGTCTACCTACATTTCCTTTTTCCTGTCCGTGACTTTGCATCGTTGTTGTGTGTGGGTACTGCGGGCAATCAATCGCGAGTTTTCTCACACGCCTCCCCACGCTTCCGGGCGTAGCGGGCGCTAGCCTGTCTGCGGCTATTGTCCTGTTTTGCCTATCTGCGGCGTGACGGGACCGGTAGCCTTTCAGCGGGTTTGTGGTTACCTGTCGTCACCACGGACAGGGGGCTCTCCTCTGGGCACCAGCTCTCTTGGCAGAGCCAGCGCCCTGTGACTATCGGGGGAACGCGCGTGGAGCGGCGCTATCCCCTGCAGCAGCGGGAAGCTAGAGTTGTCCGCGCGGTCGAACATGCCGCGCGCGAGGAGGCTGATGAAGTCGTCCAGCTTCTGCCAGTTGAGGCTGCGCTGGATGTCCTCGTTGCGCATATAGCGTGGGGCGGCGATGATGGTGCGTAGGGCCTGGTTCTCCTGCGCACGGAGCCTCTTACTCTCTTGGTCTCGGCCACAAGCGCGTACCAGGCTGGTGCCGCGTATGTGAGCCTCGACCTCACGTAGTTCTTGTAGATCCCCAACTTTGTGCGCACGGGGAGGTTGCTGGCGAAGACTGGACGAAGGCAGGCGCGAACACACTTCGTCGGCCCGCGACCTCGCAGACATGCTGCTTCATGGAGAGCCTCCTGTCTGTCACTATAGACTTTACGGAGTCGGAGTGGTGGCGGTTTCCTCTTCTGTCTTCTGTCTGTTCTGAGCCAGTCGGGAAGAGCGTCAAGTGTCCTCTGGAGCTTCTTTGCCGCGTGAGCGATGTTCATAGAGGAAGCGAAGTATGCAGCGTCGTCGGCAAATAACCCCAGCTTGACGTCTCCGATCACCGGGATGTCGTCGGTGTAACGGGCGTACAGGGCCGGGTATAGGCAGTTTCCTTGCGGGACTCCGGCTAGGATGCGGCGCTCGGATGAGGTGGCGTCTTCTACCGCCTCGACGAACCTCCGATCGGTTAAGAAGGAAGCCAGGAACGTACAGAGCGGTTGCGGGGGAGCATGCCGACCCGAAAATTATTTTTTTCATTCTGTACTCTTTCGGTGGGCTAGCTCTGTCTCCCTCCCTCCATTAAAAACGCAAGCTATCTCTGTCGCACTCGTCTACTTCTATTTGTAAAAACATTTCGCGTACGCCCGCGATGACGCCTATTTTGCCTTCGCGGAAACGTAAAAGTACTCCGAATAGCGATTGCAATAAGTCCGGACCCGTTAATAACGCATCATTTAGGTATTTACCGAACGCGCGCGATGCCGCATCAAATACTAATCTGATTTTTCGTTTTTGTGCGTCGAACACGGGAAAATGTGGGAGGTACCATGCGCGCGGCAAATATCATTTGCATAGCCTCGGCGTAGCCTTTGGCTATCAAATTTTCGATTTGTATCGATTACGCACTTTTTAAGCTCTCGTCTTTATCTAACTTATTTTCGAGACTATGCAGCCGCTTTATCGCCTGGTTTTTGTTGTCCGGTAACGTTTTGGTATCGGAGCGCCAAAGCAAGCCCGCTTGGTATACGTTTTCTTTATCACTTTTGCGGCATGTTGTGGCTAAGATATCTAACGCGCGTTGGTCGGGGTCGGACTTAGGAAGTTTTTTATCGATCCCTAACGATTCGATACTAAAGTGTTCTTTGATTAAAGAATGCACTTCCTGTTCCGTAGGCTTTACGTGATTGACTACGAAAGCTGTGCTACGGCTCTCCTCGTGTTTTCCGAATTAGGACCGGGCGTAGAATGGCGCGTGCTGCGCGAGTCTGGGCAATCACCGTCTTCGTATGATGGGCCATGGTGAGGTGGCGGTCGATCGTGACTCCCAGGTACTTGACCGTGTGCGTCCACTCGATCGCCTGCCCCAGTAGCGTCAGCTTCGGTGGCAGCAGCAGCTTCGTGCTAATGGCGATGGCCTGGGTCTTCGCGACATTAACCCGAAGCCTCCACTCATCCAACCAAGCTGGTAGGGTGTCGAGGCAGCGTTGAGCCTTGCGCGCCGCATGCGCTAGGCTCATGGACGAGGTGATATAGGCGGCATCATCGGCGTACAGCGCGAGCATCACGCCCTCGCTGACTGGGATGTCATCTGTGTATGGCCCGTAGAGGACAGGCGACAGGCAGCTTCCTTGTGGCACGGCGGCTCGGATGGGGCGCACAGTAGACGCAGCGTTCTCCACCGCGACTTGAAAGCGGCGATCCTCCAGGAACGAGGCCACAGTCTTTACTACTCGACATGGAGTAGTGGACGTAGCCAGCTTAAGCACCAAGCCGAGGTGCCATACACGGTCGTAGGCCTTCTCCATGTCCAGCATAACAGCGACAGATTGCTCCCTCTTGTTATATGCGACAGCGACTTGGTGTAAAACCCGGGCAAGCTGCAGCATGGTCGAATGCTCGGACCGAAAATTGGTTTAACATTTGGTAGCATAGCATACGGTTGTGGTAACTCCGAAGATGAGCTCTGGTTGAGTTCGAAACGCGTCAGTGTAGCTTGGTGGTGGTGATAGTTGTGTTTATGTGATTTGTGTGTTCGTACAGTGTGGAGGTGGAGGAACTGCATGAACACACATTTCTTGCATAAACGTAACTATTGTAAGGTCGCGGGTGAGCAAAGTAATTGTTTTAGTTCATTAACATGGACCTCCGCAAAGTAACGCCTGATTCAATAAATTGAATAAGATAAGATAAGATAATTTATTCAAATAATTTCAGTACAAATAACTAGAAATACGATTATTTTACAAAAGGCCTATGTAACACGCGTGCCTGCACTAGGGTTACTAGGGAACTCTGTGTCGCAGGCTTAACGAGCTAATATAAAATATATGAATGTGAGGTACCAGGTGAGTCAGCAGCAGCTTCTCGAAGAGTTTCGAGGTGGTTGGCAACAATGTGATGGGGCGGTGACTCTCTGGGCGGAGAACTTTTTTCCCTGGCTTCGGGAGCATGATGACGCGCCCAAGCTTCCAGGGGCGCGGGAAATGGCCCGTCCGCAGGACTCCGTTGAAGAGCCACGTCAACGTCGCGATGGCTCGCGGGGGAAGGTGACGCAGCGCCTCATTAGGAATGCGATCGGGACCAGGCGCCTTCTTCAGTGGGGCACGCCGAATCATCCTCGCGACCTGGCCCGGGGAGAAAACTACCGGATCTTCATCGGGGGCTATCGGGGCAGCGAAATACTCCGCCACTCGCTGTGCGATCTCAGCCTCTTGTAGGTGGTCTTTTGCTGGATTTGGAGATAACTGCGTCTCCAGATGGTCCGCGAAGATCTCTGCCCTGTCTTCCGCCCGGTAGCGGATAGTCCCGTCACCGGCAAGAAGTGGGCGGACGGCTGCTGGCTTGTTAGCTAGGCGGCGGCAGAGGCCATGGATGCCGTTCCAGTCCTCACCAGCCGAAGCGATGTACTCGAGCCAAGAGTATTCCGCGTATACGGCTAGGCCCCTCGAAATCTTCTCGGCGAGCGCATTCAGCTGGGATTTCATAGTCGGGCATCGGGTGCGTTGAAATTGGCGGCGCAGTTTCCTCTTCCTCTCGATGAGGTTTAGGATGGCTGCGGGGATCTGCTGGCTTCTTCGGCGGATGTTCCCAGCCTCAACGCTTGAGTGCGCGAGAGCGTCGGTGGCACATGACATGAACAGCTCGGCGAGGCGGTCAACTTCCTCCGTACTGGTCACGGAGAAGGACGGTGAGTGTTCACTCATGTAGGCCGCAAATTTATCCCAATCCTGTCTGCGGCGCGGCGGAGGAGCGACTGTCCGAGTCGGCGCCATGTCCAGAGTCGCCAGGACGGGTTGGTGGTCAGAGAAAAGATGGTAGTCCAAGACGTCAAGCGCGGGCCAGGTAGTAAGGCCGCGAACTACCATGAGGTCGATGACGTCTGGACTGTGGGCTGCATTGTGGGGATAATGTGTTGGAACCTGCGGTCCCAGCACCTCGTATCCCTGGTCCTCTGCGACGTCGAAGAGTCTACGCCCGTCTGGGCAGATCCTTAATGAGTTCCATGCGGTGTGCTTGCAGTTGAAGTCGCCCGCTACAATCGTGGGCAGCGGCGAGTCCAACAACTGGTCGTGGACATCAGCCACTGCGAGACGAGAGCTGGGCGGTTTGTAGAAGCAAAACATACGCAGGGGATGTCCGTTGACGCAGATTTCCACTCCGAGGGCATAGGACGACCTGAGCGTCGTCTGCAACGGCAGCGGTTGGTGCACCTTTCTTCTCTTCACTAGGATCGCCAGGCCCCTGTAAGCGACTCCTAGTGGTGAGGTCGCCTCCTTCCGATAGGCATAATAAGCGGATATCCCCAGGCGATCCCCTGCCTTAAGGTGGGTCTCCGATAACAGTGCTACGTCTATCTTCTGCTCGGCCAGTAGATGACGCAGCAGCCCGATCTTCCTTGGCGTGAGGCCATCGGCGTTCCAGTATGTTATCCTCAGCTGACTAGACATCCTGTACGTACAAGTCGGCTAGCCGTCTGAGGATAATCGAGACAGGGCTCTGACCCGACTGCATGGCTGCGAGCAGCTCCTGCAGCACCAGGATCAGCTCTTTGATGGCCCCCGCTCTGCCGTCGTCAGCTTCCAGTCCCGGCTTCGCCTTCTTCCCCTTCACAGGGGCGGCGACCTCCGGGATCGGGCCGATTGCCGGCTGAGTCTCAATGGAAGGCAATGCCGTTGTCTTCGGCACGGGCTCATGCGGCTCTGGGTTATGACCCGGCCAAGCTTCCAGATCCCAGGGAAGCAGCCCGTGCGCAGGATCCCATTGAACAGTCTGGTCACCGCCACGATGGTGCGCTGCGGCAGGTGAGCTATGTTTGGGATCTCATCGGCGCCCGGGGCCTTCTTCGGGATGCAGCGGCTCAGGGCTCTGGCAACCTGGCTGGGTGAGAAAACGACCGGATCGTCCCCCGCCTCGATCGGTGTCGCGAAGTATCTCTCCAGGTGTTCGTCAACTGCCGCCATGGGCTCGGTGTTGTCCGAAGGGTTCGGCTGGAACTGCCTCTTGAGGCACTCTCCCTGGCCTCCGAACGTCAGTCTTGGTGATAAGATCCTACTTGGGCTGATGGCAATAGCCCGGGTTTTTGACGCGTTAACTGACAATAGCCACTTGTCCAGCCTGTCAGGGAGTTCGTCAAGGGCGCGTTGGGCTTTGGTGGCTGCATGGTGTAGGCGTATGGAGGTTGTGACATAAGCTGCGTCGTCGGCGTATAGCGCGAGCATGACGCCGTCGCTCGCTGGTATGTCATTCGTGAACCATCCATAGCAGCTCGGTGATAGGCAGCTGCCTTGGGGTACTCCCGCGCTGACAGGTCGCTCCGTCGATTCGGCGTTTTCCACCGCCACTTGGAAACGTCGCTCTTCAAGAAAGCTGGCCACTATCTTGACTATTCGCCGAAGAGTAGTCGATATAGACAACTTGTACAGCAGGCTGGCGTGCCATACGCGGTCAAAGGCCTTCTCCATGTCCAGGAGGATCGCGACGACATGCTGTTTCTTGTTGAGCGAGACTGCTGCATGGTGGAGGACTCGCGCGAGTTGTAGTGTCGTGGAGTGCTCAGCCCTGAAGCCGAATTGCTCATTGCGGGGCTCGATGTGCGGTGTGAGGTGCTGCAGCAGCAGCTTCTCGAACACCTTCGATACCGTTGGCAGCAACGTGATGGGTCGATGGCTATCAGGGCGGAGGATATTCTTCCCTGGCTTTGGAAGCATGATTACCCGTCCCAGCTTCCAGGGGCGCGGAAAGTGGCCGGTTCGCAAGACTTCATCATCGAGGGAGTCAAACGCCTCTTCTGCGTCGCGGCAAACGGCGGCGGCAAGTTAGACGGCGGTGAGAAGCAGGGCGGCGACGGAGTGCGGATGGCCGGCAGCGTCGTCGCCGACGGCTGTGTCGCCGTTGAGGCAGTCGAGGGCGCGGTCACCGCGGCGTACGCCGCGCCAGCGGGCTGCGGAGACAACATCGAGTCATCTCACACGCCTCCCCGCGCGAAGCGCGGGGGGGTGTGGGGGGGATTTTTCAGGGCGTGGCCCTTTAAGTCGGCATCAAACGCGACCCATAACTATGGGCCGGTCTCTGTGACACCATCTCGGTGTATGACAGCCTCTCTGCGGCGTAAAGCCCGATTAGCCCTTCAGGGCGTAGCGGGCGTCTGCCTGTCTGCGGCTATTGTCCCGTTCTGCCTATCTGCGGCGTGACGGGACCGGTGGCCTTTCAGCGGCTTTGAGGTTACCTGTCGTCACCACGAACAGGGGGCTCATCTCTGGGCACCAGCTCTCTTGGCAGAGCCAGCGCCCGGTGGCAATCAGGGGGACGCGCGTGGAGCGGCGCGATCCCCTGCAGCAGCGGGAAGCTGGAGTTGTCCGCGCGGTCGAACATAACGCGCGCGAGGTGGCTGATGAAGTCGTCCAGCTTCTGCCAGTTGAGGCTGCGCTGAATGTCCTCGTTGCGCACATAGCGTGGGGCGGCGATGATGGTGCGCAGGGCTTGGTTCACCTGCGCACGGAGCCTCTTACGGTTGGTCTCGGCCACAAGCGCGTACCAGGCTGGTGCCGCGTATGTGAGCCTCGACCTCACGTAGGTCTTGTAGATCCCCAGCTTAGTGCGCACGGGGAGGTTGCTGGCGAAGACTGGACGAAGGCAGGCGCGAACGCACTTCGCGCGAACCACGACCTCGCGGACATGCTGCTTCATGGAGAGCCTCCTGTCAATGGTGACACCCAGGTACTTTACGGTGCCTGACCAGGGCACCTCCTAACCATAGAGTCGGAGTGGTGGCGGTTTCCTCTTCTGTCTCATGGAGATGGCCTGCGTTTTCCCAACATTCACCGACAGTCTCCATCGGGAGAGCCAGTCGGGAAGAGCGTCAAGTGTCCTCTGGAGCTTCTTTGCCGCGTGAGCGATGTTCATAGAGGAAGCGAAGTATGCAGCGTCGTCGGCAAATAACCCCAGCTTGACGTCTCCGATCACCGGGATGTCGTCGGTGTAACGGGCGTACAGGGCCGGGGACAGGCAGCTTCCTTGCGGGACTCCGGCTAGGATGCGGCGCTCAGATGAGGTGGCGTCTTCCACCGCCACGACGAACCCCCCCATGCCATACGCGGTCGAACGCCTTTTCCATGTCCAAGAGTGCTGCGACGGCGTGCTCCCTCCGGTTTCTTGCCGTCGCTAGGTAATGGAGCACTCTTGTGAGCTGCAATGTGGTGGAGTGGCAGGCGCGGAAGCCGAACTGCTCCGGACGTGGCTGAATGTGGGGCTGCAGCGTGTTCAGCAGCAGTCTTTCGAACACCTTGGAGATCGTGCTGAGGAGAGTGATCGGGCGGTGGCTCTCCGGTCTCTGCAGGTTCTTGCCGGGCTTGGGTAGCATTATGACCCGGCCAAGCTTCCAGATCCCAGGGAAGCAGCCCGTGCGCAGGATCCCATTGAACAGCCTGGTCACCGCCGCGATGGTGCGCTGCGGCAGGTGACGCAGAGCCATGTTCGGGATCTCATCGGCGCCCGGGGCCTTCTTAGGGTTGCAGCGTCTCAGGGCTCTGGCAACCTGACCGGGTGAGAAAACGACCGGATCGTCCCCCGCCTCGATGGGTGCCGCGAAGTATCTCTCCAAGTGTTCGTCAACTGCCGCCATGTGCTCGGTGTTGTCCGAAGGGTTCGGCTGGAACTGCCTCTCAAGGCACTCGGCGAAGATGTCTGCCCTGTCCTCCGCCTTGTACCTCAAATGGCCGTCCTGGCCCTTGAGAGGCCTGGTCGCTGTCGGCGTCGCGCCAAGTTGTCTGCATAGACGGTGAATAGAGGGAATATTACCGTCTATTGACGCGATGTGGCTCTCCCACTCCTGCGCAGCGTGCTCCTTCAGCTCCTTCTGCACCCTCTCGACCAGTGCGTTGAGCGACGTCTTATGGGTGGGGCATCTAGTCCTCTGCCATTGCCGTCTCAGTTGGCGCTTGTGCAGTATAAGATCCTGGATCCGAGTTGGGAGTGGACTTCTCCTCTCTCTTGCCGGAACGGTGCGCGCAGCGTGACTCAGCGCTTCCTTGATGGAGGCGGCAATTTCGGTAGCGGCTTTTTCTACATCTTCGACTGTGTGGTCTGGGATTTCTCCTCCAGGACTGACGAAAAGATCTCCCTGTTGTAGCGGCGCCCCGGCTTCTTAGCTAGCGTCGTTGGCGTCTTCTTAAGAGTCAGGAGGACCGGCCGGTGGTCAGACGGCAAGTCAGGCAGCGTCTCCTGCACCATAATCGCTGGCATGTTCTTGCTGACCACAAAATCGATGATCTGCTCCGATCCGTGCGCGACGTCGTAGTGCGTCGGCTCCCCGGGCCCGGAGACATCGAAATTGTGATCAGTAGCCGCGTTGAAGATTGCCCTTCCTGCAGAGTCTGTGACAGTGGAGTGCCACGCCGGGTGTTTAGCGTTGAAGTTACCCGCCAGGATGGTCGGCATGGGCGACTTTGTGTGCTCCGCCAGGTCTGCGGCGATGCTGCCCACCGCTCCTCCTCCCGGTCTGTAGACTGCGTAGATCCGCAGCTCACGGCCCTCGACTTGTATGTCAACTCCCAGGGCGTAGAGGGAGCTGTACGACACATAGTCGACGGGCTGATGAACCACGGATCTGTGGACGATGACAGCAAGTCCCCTGTACGCTCGGCCAGCGTCCGTCGTCTCCTCCTTCCTGTAAACGACGTAGCAGGGGACTTTAAGCGGCGCGGACGGCAGCAACCACGTCTCGCTGACCAGCATGATGTCCACCTTTTGCTCCCTGAGGAAATGCCGGAGCAGGCCTATCTTGCCGGTCAGCGATTGGGCGTTCCAATAAACAACGCGGAGCTCTCTCTGGTTAGCCATTTGGTGCCTGGTTCACGGCTGCTGCGGGTTGAGCCTGGGACAGGATGGCGCTCCTCAGGAGGTCCAGAATCGCCAGCAAGTCCAGGCCTGGCGTCGTGATGGGCGGTGCGGGAGGCGCGTTTGCGCCGATGGTGTTCTTGGGGTCGTTGGGGTTCCCCTTGGCGGCGTCATCCTTCTTAGAGGAGGGGGCTCCCTTGCCCTCAGTACGGGCAGGTTTCTTCCTCCTCTTCCTCGGTCTCTTGGCCTTGGGACCCGAGTTCTCTCCGGGGCTACTCTTACCCCTGGGCTTGGGTTTATTGGCATTCGCCATCAAGGTGGGTGCTCCCGGGTCATCCTCAATCTGCGAGCTCACCACTGGACGGTAGCTTTTTCCGCTGCTGGGGTGGGTGCGAGCCTGGGCGCCCGCCCTTCGGTTCCGGGCCTCCCTCCGAAACTCAGGGCAGCCGGTATGGTTCTCTGGGTGTGGGCCACCGCAGTTGGCACAGGTGGCCGGCTCCTCCCTTGGACGCGCACACTCCTTAGCCGGGTGCGGTCCTCCACACCGCACGCAGGCTATGGGACGGAAACAGCAGTGGGAAGAGTGCCTGAACGCCAGGCATCTATGACACTGCGTAGGCCCCTTCTTGCCGCGCCAGGCTTCTATCTTGATGCCGGGCATATACAGCAGCTCGCGCACACTGTATATCCCGACATTGGCCTCCGGGGTCCCGGCGAGCTCCACAAAGTAGATGCATCCGGGGCGGCCGCTTCTCGCCCGGATACACTTGATGTACTCCGCTTCAAACTTTAGGTCGCGCAGCGCCCCCTTGATATCTTCAGTATCCGTTAACAGCGGGAGGCCTCGGATTCCAACCTTGGTCTTCCGTTGGTCCTTGGGCGTGAAGAAGTGCCAACTTATCTCCGGGTTGGACTCCTTGGCCTTCCGCAGGTGATCAGCTACGACGCGGTAGTCATCCCCGTCACGCGGCGTGAATCGCAGCCCGTCACCGCAGGGAGCCGCGATCGGCGCTTGCCCCAGCTTCTTGGCCAGCTCAGCCATGTGCCGGGTCCAATCTGGCAGCTTCTCCACGACGAGCGGCGGGTATCGCTCCTTCTTAGGTTGAGGCTGCGTCGGCGGTACTGTTGCAGCTGATGCCGTCGCAAGATGCGGCGGCTGCTTGGCCACGTGTGAGTAGGTGGCCACTGGCTGCTGCTGCTGCTGCGGCGGCGGCGACGGCGGTGATTCCGGCAGGTCCGGCAGCGTTGTATGCAGCGGCGGCTGCTGCTGCGGCTGCGGCTGCGGTTGCGGTTGAGGCTGCGGCGGCGGCGACTGAGAGCGCGGCTGCGGCCGCGTTTGCGGCGGCGGCTGCGGTCGGGTGGACAACGGCGGCGCCATCTGCTCACAGCGGCGCTTGGCTTCGGGCGGCGTGCCCTCCGCCGGGCGCTTCAGTATCGGCGGCTGTAGCTGAGGGAGCTGCGCGGGCTGCGGAGAGCGTGGCGCGGGCCGCACGGGCGGCGGCGCGCGGGTCGGTGGCGGCGCGGTCGGCGCACGGGTCGCGGTCGGCGCGGCCGGCGCGCGGGACGCCGGCGGCGCAGTGGACGCGAAAGGCGCGCGAGACGGCGGGCTAGGCGTGGATGTCGCGGGCGGCGCGCGAGGCGCGCGGGTGTCACGAGACTCGGGCAGCGCGTGGTGGATGCGCGGGTCGCAGGGCGGCGAGCGCTTCGCGGGCGGCGAGCGCGTCACAGGCGGCGGGTGCGTCGCGGACAGCGGGCACGCCGCGGGCGGCGAGTGCTTGGCAGCGGGGCCGGCTTTCGCTGGCGCAGCGGTCGAGGGCGGTGAGGTACCGCTGGTGGATGGCAGAGAGGGCGGCGACTGCGGAGACGCGCGCCGGCCCTCCTTCTTCAGCCCCGATCCTGAGGGGGCGGGGTGCAGTGGGGCAGCCAGGATGGGGGACCGGACCTCCAGCTCCTCAGCTGACTGCCGCAGCAGGTGCGGAGGCGCCTTGCCCTCCGCCATACCTCGCACGGTGCGTAAGACGCGAAAGGCATGGCGGACGCAGGCGACATCCGCCTCAGTGAACCCCTTCCGGGGCCTCCGCATCGGAGTGGCCAGCCGGGGCCGGGTGGCATTCCGCACGGTAGGATCCGGAGAGGCGGGAGGCTGCACGGGAGACGGCATAATGCCGCGTGGGTGGAGGGTAGCCCTAAAAAGGGCTCTTTCGAGTTACCCTATTTTAACCCGAAAGGGGACCCTCACTGCTGCAACCGACGTGGCGCGCGACCAATCGGCGCACGCCGCCTTCCCAAACGTTCCACGCACTATCCCGGTGAGACCCGCTGGTGGGAGGCCGGGATCGTGCACGGTCCGCAGGTACGAGCGGCGCGGCGGAATCGGCGAGGTTGGTCCGAGCGGTGGTGTGGGTAGGAGTTTTTCAAGTGAATCTCGACTACCCACACGAAGCCACGAAGAACTGTCCGAGTGGCGAGTCAGCATGGGAATGTCATCCTGCCGCCTCGCGAAGCGAGGTGGCGGGGATGCTGCTCGAGGCGTTTGGCCCCTTTCAGCGGCTCATACGCTGGCCACAACTATGGCCGGGTCACTGGGGGGGGGTGGCCGAGTGGCCACACAGTTGACGGGTCCGTGGGTCTTCACCGCCTGCGAGATCGAGCCCGCCAGATGAAACCCCTTTCGGGGAGGTCCGGCAAGCGATCATCAGCTGGCAGCTACTTCGGTCAATCCGGTGGTGGAGGGGTCGCTGCTCGCGCGAGATCGCGCGGCAGACCCTTGTCAGGGGGTCGGCGGTGGTAGGGAGCTAGCTCACACAAGTGGCGAAAGCGCGACCTGTCCGCCCGCCCGAACATCGTGGTCAGGTCCGCGATAAAAGATCCCAGGGGTTCCACGCGCAGGTCCCGAGCAATAACCTCGTTCCGCACGTAGCGGGGGGCGTCAACAATGGCACGCAGGGAAAGCGACTGCTGGGCTCCGAGTCGCTTCCTGTTGCACTCTCCCACCAGCGCGTACCACGCGGGGGCTGCATATGTTAGGCGTGACCGGACGTAGGTCTTGTACACGCCTAACTTGGCGCGCAATGGTAGTCGGGACCTTAGGACCGGGCGTAGAATGGCGCGTGCTGCGCGAGTCTGGGCAATCACCGACTTCGTATGATGGGCCATGGTGAGGTGGCGGTCGATCGTGACACCCAGGTACTTGACCGCGTGCGTCCACTCGATCGCCTGCCCCAGTAGCGTCAGCTTCGGTGGCAGCAGCAGCTTCGTGCTAATGGCGATGGCCTGGGTCTTCGCAACATTAACCCGAAGCCTCCACTCATCCAACCAAGCTGGTAGGGTGTCGAGGCAGTATTGAGCCTTGCGCGCCGCATGCGCTAGACTCATGGACGAGGTGACATAGGCGGCATCGTCGGCGTACAGCGCAAGCATCACGCCCTCGCTGACTGGGATATCATCTGTACATCGCCCGTAGAGAACAGGCGACAGGCAACTCCCTTGTGGCACGCCGGCGCGGATGGGGCGCGCAGTAAACACGGCGTTTTCCACCGCGACTTGAAAACGGCGATCCTCCAGGAAGGAGGCCACAGTCTTAACTACTCGACGCGGAGTAGTGGACGTGGCCAGCTTAAACACCAAGCCGAGGTGCCATACGCGGTCGAAGGCCTTCTCCATGTCCAGCATAACAGCGACAGAGTGCTCCCTCTTGTTGTATGCGACAGCGACTTGGTGTAAAACCCGGGCAAGCTGCAGCGTGGTCGAATGCTCGGCCCGAAAACCAAACTGTTCGTCACGCGGCTGAATGTGAGGCACCAGGTGAGTGAACAGCAGCTTCTCGAAGAGTTTCGAGGTGGTTGGCAAGAGAGTGATGGGGCGGTGACTCTCTGGGCGGAGAACGTTCTTCCCCGGCTTCGGCAGCATGATGACGCGCCCAAGCTTCCAGGGGAGAGTGGTGAGTCGGCATCGAATACCATCACACACGTGCCCCTAAGGGCGCGTGGGGTTACCGGTCGGGGCATTGGCCCCTTTCGGTGACGTCAGTAGCTGGCCATGACTATGACCAGATCTTCGTACACGGGCTTGGATAGCCCTATCGACTCATTGCTCACCTCCTAACGTGACGAGATCAAGCCCGCCAGGGCGAATCCCCGCTCGGGGGAGCCCCGCGGGCGACCTCCAGCCAACGCTTGAGGGTTAGCCACATCACGACGGACCAGATGGTCCAAATTGCGTCGCCTCCTCTACAGGCGCCGCGAGGTCAAGCCTGCCGGGTGAGACCCCATTGGGGGAGGCCCGGCTAGCGACCGTCAGCTGGCGCCCCGAAGGGGAACTAATGACATCATCTGAAACATAGTCAGTTTTTCCTAGACGGCTAGCCGCTCCGCGCGAGCACAAGTCGGCCAGCCGCCTAAGAATGATCGGGACAGGATCCCGCCCCGATTGCAGAGCCTGGAGCAGCTCCTGAAGCATCAGGACTAGCTTCTGCACAGCCTCAAGCCTGACGTCGTCGGCCTCCGCGCCCGGCTTCGCCTTCTTCCCCATTACGGGGGCGGCGACCTCCGGGGGCGGGCCGGTGCTGCAATGCGCCGTTTTATTCGGCAGGGATTCGCGCGGCTCTAGGTTGGAGGCTTTCTTCCTCCTCCTGCCGCGTTTACTTCGCCATTTGGAAGGCGGTGGTCGTCTCCCGTCATTGGCCGCCGCCATGAGGGAGTTTGGCGCATTACCACTCTCCACTTGCGTGGCTGTGGCGCCGATCGGAGCAATCCTGGCGCGCGCGCGCGCGCGGTTACGCGTACGCGGCGCGACTCCCGCAGTCTTGTGCCTCGCCTCCCTCTGGTATTCCGGGCACTTGGCGCTATTTGCGGTGTGGGCTCCCCCGCAATTAGCGCACGTCGGCGGGTCGCTTCGCGGTCTCGGGCAGTCACGGGCGGCGTGCTCGCCGCCGCAACAGACGCATGCAGGCGGGTGGTGGCAGTTCACCGAGCTATGCCCGAAGGCCTGGCATCGGTGACACTGCGCCGGTCCGGGGCGCCCTCTCCAGGCCTCTATCCTGACGCCGCTCATGCGCAGCATCTCGGCGACACTGTAGATGCCCGGGATGGCGCCCGAGGTTCTCCTGAGCTGGACATAATGAGTCGGCCGGAGCGGGCGATGTTTAAATCGTCGCTCGTGGTCGCGAGGGAGGGGAGTACGGGCGATCATGACATCGCGCCGCGAGGAGGACCAATCAGAGGGCAGGAAAGGGAATGTATTGTGTTTAGTGGGATACGTGTATGTTATCGGCGTGTGTTACGGTGTAGTGTGGTAAACTAATAAATCTTTATTCATGAAATCACATAATCAGTTAGTAACATGAAGGACACATAAAAAGGCACATAAAGGTACCTAACACAAATATATAAAATATAAACACAAACTTACAGACTACTTAGGTGTATAATATTAAATGTATAAAGTAACCTACTCGTACAATTATTCAGTTATTTATTTACAATTCAAAACTATATCCTACGTCTAAAAATAGCCTATTTCTAACACCAATGAAGTGGCCCAGAGTTTCTACGCGGGCCTAGCAATAGGAGCGCAATGGAGGGACCTTTTAAAGTAGATTAAGGTGCCCCCCAATCGGTTATGAGTCCTATCGTCTCTAACTATATTGTAGTTTGCAATGCGCGGATTGCGATAACTAGGTTTTAGGAACGTTTCCTGCACTAGTAGAATATCCAACTGATGGTCGCTTAGAAATGAGGCGATCTCATCACGTTGGTCCCGTAAGCCGTTGGCGTTGAACGCCCCTATCGATAGCGAGTGTGGCTTAACTCTAAGTGTAGTAGCCATTTACGCTGTGAATTTATTGTTAGCCATGAAGTGGCTAAGGGAATTGAGTAGGTTCTTGTACTGAGCGCACAAGAACAAACTCTGTTGAGCAGATGTGGCCTCGCGGGGAGGCCTTTGGCCAGTGCTGAGATCTCGCTCGTCAATGTTGATAGCATTGACTAGATCGCAAACCAGCGAAAAATCCGCGAAGACATCTGGAGATTTGGAGTTTGATGCTGGAGTTGGGCGTGTCTGAAGGACAGATTGGTTACCCCCCTCGGGAGGCACCCCTTATCCCCGCCCCTTTGGTTACCGCCCCCGAGGGGGGTCGGTTCCCTTCAGGTGGGGGAAGTGCGCGGCGTCCCTCCTGGGTGGGGCTCTTGAGGAGCGCCAGGGAGCCGGGTTGCGCACCCGGGACGGCGCCCTGGGGCAACCACGATAGTTCGCGGTGTGCCCCACCGCGCCGCACAGAGTGCAGCTAAGCGGCTCCGTGGTGTCACTCGGACGAGGGCACTTCGGAGTGCCGTGTTCCCCGGTGCATTTGACACACCGGGGCTGCGCGTAACAGAAGCGCGCAGAGTGGCCATAGAGTTGGCACCGGTGGCACTGACCCGGTACCCCGCGTCGGTGCGGCGGTTCTACGGAGATCCCAGATATGCGGCATATCTGTTGGATGTTAAAAATCCTCTTTCCCTCAGGCGAGAGATCGAGGATTACCACTACCAAGTCGAGTGGTTCCTTTGAGCGAGCGCGGTACATTCGATGTACTTCGCGAACCGGCAGCGACTGGGCCACGAGGTCAGCGCGCACGAAATCGGCCGACAGCTCTTTTGGAACGCCGCGGATGACGACCCGCAGCGCCTTTTCCTCCCCCATGGGGAAACGGTGGTAAGCGATACCCCGCTCTGTTAGGAATTTAGACATGAGTCTAAAAGAGTCTGCGTCCTGAGTGGACACGTGAATGCCGTCAGAAGCATTGACGGCTTTTGTGAAGTGCAGCTTGCGTTCGTACGCAAGCTGCGAGACACGCTCCCAAGCCTTCTTGTCACGAATGACTAGAGGGGGAGGCCTTTGAGATCGGGGGGCTCTCTGAGAGTCCCGGGGGGAGGAGGGGCGGGGGGCCACATAAGGCGGCGACGGGCGCGGCGTGACTTCAGGCGTACATGCCTGTTTGGGCGAGGTTTCGGTAGTAGGAGGGCGAAGTGCCTTCCTCTTCCCTTTGGATGTTACGACGCACGGTGAAGTCGTCCTGTTGTAGCGTCTTTGATGATCATCGGATTCGTTGGCACAGTCCATGGAATGGGGCTGGCCAATGGTGATGGATTCGCAGACAGAGCTGCGAGATGATGAGCGGGACAAGTGAGAGTTCGGCGTCGAACACGCCGAAGATGTAATCGCGCTTAAGGCGCCGGGCGAAGCCGGCGGGGGGGGGGGGGGGGGGGGGGCAGACGCCGCGCTCGGGAAGCGGGCGCGGAGAGGCCGAGGCGCGGCGAGCGGGGCGGGGTTCGGAGCGGACGGCGGCCGTGGCCGGGCGAGGCTGTGGGCCTTGCTCGCTCACGGGGAAATTGGTCTTCTGCCAGAGAGCGAATCTCCCGAGAAGGCCCGGGCACTCTTCCCGCAGAAATTGCAGGAGAGCCCCCACGCCCTCAACGGAAAGTCCGGCCTCCGACATTGCAACCGCTGAAATACAAAGTTGAACGACAGCAATGCGTCCCTACTAAATTCTTCCATGAACATCTCTCACGCGGCAAAGAAGCTCCAGAGGACACTTGACGCTCTTCCCGACTGGCTCTCCCGATGGAGACTGTCGGTGAATGTTGGGAAAACGCAGGCCATCTCCATGGGACAGAAGAGGAAACCGCCACCACTCCGACTCTATGGTCAGGAGGTGCCCTGGTCAGGCACCGTAAAGTACCTGGGTGTCACCATTGACAGGAGGCTCTCCATGAAGCAGCATGTCCGCGAGGTCGTGGTTCGCGCGAAGTGCGTTCGCGCCTGCCTTCGTCCAGTCTTCGCCAGCAACCTCCCCGTGCGCACTAAGCTGGGGATCTACAAGACCTACAAGACTTGGTAGTGGTAATCCTCGATCTCTCGCCTGAGGGAAAGAGGATTTTTAACATCCAACAGATATGCCGCATATCTGGGATCTCCGTAGAACCGCCGCACCGACGCGGGGGTACCGGGTCAGTGCCACCGGTGCCAACTCTATGGCCACTCTGCGCGCTTCTGTTACGCGCAGCCCCGGTGTGTCAAATGCACCGGGGAACACGGCACTCCGGAGTGCCCTCGTCCGAGGGACACCACGGAACCGCTTAGCTGCACTCTGTGCGGCGCGGTGGGACACACCGCGAACTATCGTGGTTGCCCCAGGGCGCCGTCCCGGGTGCGCAACCCGGCTCCCTGGCGCTCCTCAAGAGCCCCACCCAGGAGGGACGCCGCGCACTTCCCCCACCTGAAGGGAACCGACCCCCCCCGGGGGCGGTAACCAAAGGGACGGGGATAGGGGCGCCTCCCGAGGGGGGGTAACCAATCTGTCCTTCAGACAGACGGTCGTAAGGGCCCGACGCCCCCACCAAAGGGCGCCTGGTCCAGGCCGCTGGATTTTTCGGCGAAGGGCCCTACGCCCTCCCGCCCAACTCCAGCATCAAACTCCAAATCTCCAGATGTCTTCGCGGACATCTCGCTGGTTTGCGATCTAGTCAATGCTATCAACATTGACGAGCGAGATCTCAGCACTGGCCAAAGGCCTCCCCGCGAGGCCACATCTGCTCAACAGAGTTTGTTCTTGTGCGCTCAGCACAAGAACCTACTCAATTCCCTTAGCCACTTCATGGCTAACAATAAATTCATGGGTCATAGTAGGATGGTTCTGGGAAACAAACAAACACAACAAACAAGTCAAATCCGGTAATATCCTTAGAAAACTAGCCGTTCCGCGCACACAGATCGGCTAGCTTTCTAAGGATGATCGGGACGGGGTCCTGTCCCGATCGCAGGGCCGTGAGCAACTGGAGCACCAGGATGAGCTCTCCAACGACCTCTGCCCTGTGTCCTTTGGCTGCCGAGCCCGGCTTTGCCCTCAACCCCGTCCTGGGGGCGGCGACCGACATTGATTTTCATCGTCTTAAGTGCGGCGTCCTGCACACTTTAATCGTCCGGTATTCGTCCGCGGACCGGGGGGTGAAGATGATCCCCTCTCCCCGGGGCTTGGCGTTCGGTTGGTGCCCCAGCTTCTCTCCCAGATTGCGGAAATGCCGGGGCCTCTCTGGCAGGCTCTTTCAGTATAGGCATACTAAATATACCTCCTCCCGGTCGCGGCGGCGGCGGGCGTCGGCATCGCCGATGGTGATGGCGGTGTTGGTGTGGGCGGCGTAAGTGCTGGCGACCGTTCATAAATATTTAACATAAGCTTCATGTTTAGATATTTATGAAAAGTTGCCTGTACATATACTTGTTGGAGAACTCGATTGTAGCAACAATCTATTGAAATACTGCTGAACACTGAAAGTGGCCAGTTGCCATACTACAAACTACCCATTCTAAAGGATTTTTAGTTTTCCATTCCTTTATATTAATTTATACTAATTGAACAGTACAAATTTCATAATGATTGTAATGTTTGTGGTACTTAAATTGCATTGTGATCGGATGTATTTAATTGTTCTTGTAAGTATACAAAATGTTTATTTATGTATATTAAGGTAGATTTTAACTTAGAACCCCATTTTTCTTGTGTTTTACATAACACAAGTCAAATGTACTTATAATATTTTCTATTTGTTTGTTACCACATGTACCTACTTATCGATATGTAATAATTGTTACGTAATTTTACTAAATTATGGTTATAATGTAATTGTATGGAATACATAAATGAATTCAATTTAGTTGTTTTTTTTTTACAATTTTGTCTTTAATTAACCTAACAGTTGGATAGCCTAGTGGTTAGAGCACTACGAAGCTTGAATATTTTGGTGTTTAAAACATCAAGGTGTATAGTTGGAATTTTATAAGCTGGGGGTTTAGGACTGCAGACCTCATCTGGTAAAGATAACATAGTTCTCGTTTGTTCTATTATAGACTCACTACAACGGCGACGACCCACCTGAGTACCGCTTACAATGACGAAAGGCCTTTCTTAATGACTTGAGCTTTTGCAATTTCAACCTTGTAACTTAGAGAAGACTGTAGGTATTTGTTTGTATTTTTTGTTACTTGTTCTGATTTGTTATTAGCGGTAGGCTTCAACAAACGAGAACAATGTTATCTTTACCAGATGAGTTCTGCAGTCCAAAACCACCAGCTTATAAAAATAAAATAAATAAATAAATCTTTATTAACTTTTACATCGTATTTGACAAATATAACTAAAAGGATAAACAAACAGTAAAAAATGTAAATAATACACACCCTGAACTAGGATAAAATAAAATCCTGTGTTTCAGGTATAAAAGGACTTAAAATGCTAACATAAATAATCAAATGCAAAATACCTACACACCTAATGTTTTTAAGTAGATTTTGAATAAAAGACAAGTAGCAAAACATTTTTGGTTCTAAAATAAGCACTTAATAACCTTAACACTATTTAATCCTATTTATTTTAAGACAGCCAATAACTTTTCTGAATCCTCATAAGACATTTTTAGAAGATCTTCTTGGAGAATTTTTTTGGTATTATTATAATTAAAAGAGTATATGCCTAATTTAGCGTGTAATCTATTGTACAGTAGTGGTGCCAGGAAAACATAAAATCTGGAGGAGAAGGCATGTTTTTTTTTATTAATATTAGGAGGGCAAACTAAATCCTTACGCCTTTTTTTTGTATAAAATTCCAACTATACCTAGTTGGTTTTTAAAAATTACACGTTGGGTTTTTGATTTGAACAATCCTCGGTTGCCGCCTGACGCGGATCTGGGCCACAAATCAGAACTAGGTAGTAAACATTTTACAGTAGTAAATGAAAATATTATAAAAAGAGAATCAAGTGCAATAGGTATTTTTTAGCGTTAGAAATAGGGTAAACAATCTTGACTAGTCTTTTTTATTGAAAAACGCTTTTTCAAAAATAGTACGTACTTAACTATTGGGTACTTATGAAACCAAAATAATATATATAAATGACCACTATGTTCATATTTGCTGTGGCTTATTACACGCTTTATATTAGCTTCACCTGTATGTTTGTTTGTTTGTATGCATGTTTGTAACCGACTCCTTAGGGCGCGATTTTGACCCACTTCCCGGTTTCCGATTGAGCTGAAATTTTGCACATATGTGTAAATTGGATGACAATGCAATATTATTGTAACATGGAGCTGATCTGATGATGGAGCTGGATGGTGGCCATAGGAACTATGTAATAAAACAACACAATCCCGTCGAGTTTGGGCTCGTTTGATTCGTCTTGACGAGCACTTTGATCTCAGATGATAACCAGGGTCTGATGATGGAGCTGGAAGATGGCCAAATACACTCCACAATAAAACGACACGAGCCCGTCGAGTTTGGGCTCGTTTGATTAGTCTTGACGAGCACTTTGATCCCAGATGGTAACCAGGGTAATTCATACTTAAATAAGTAATTAAATCATTTTAAGTTTTGAATTTCGCGCCTAGAGCGTGCCGTTCCACCTTAATGATAAGGCATATTTCATTAATACTAACTGCTATTGCTCAAATTAGACCCAAGCCGCAGTAAGGGAGAAGATACTAAATTTACCTGTTCATTAATAATAGACCCCATGGTGTTGTACGTACGGCTTGGATCTAATTTGGGCAATAACAGTTAGTATTAATGAATCACCCCAAATTAGAGCAAGGTAAGAGGCCTAGAGCAAGACGCAATCATACAGAATAAGAGCCCCGCAAAGTTTTGTTTCTACCTCTTCTGTCGAAGAGACGCTACCTACTAAAGTAAGCAGAGCTTTTACTTTTAGCGTTACATATGCTAAATTGAAACAACTAAGTTTTGTGAGATGAATTTTATTACTGTTTCTCATTCAACGATCAACTACTTACATTAATTCTTCCGTGCGAAGAACAGAATGGAAAGACAGGCTGGCAGTTTTAATTTTACGAGTACATTGTACCTTTTAAATATCATTAGAATTTGTAACTGCCACTCTCAAAATTTTAAGATTTTCGATAAAATAAACGGAATAAATAAATAAAAAATATAATTTATTTAAAAATAAATTAACATGATCGTTTACGCTTATATACTGTAACATTGGTAATCACATTGGGTATCTATTTAATACAATGGTGGCGGTGTACGGAACATTCCTACCGATGTGCCACGACGCAAACACGTAGGACGCAGCAACTGCATCTGCGCTCCGCATTACAACTTAACATGGGAATGTAAATATTACATTAAACGTGTCGTATCCTTACGACGTCTCAGTAATTTAGGCAATTCTGGAGTTCCTCTGTGTTTTCACAGTTCCCGTACGCAGGCTGGTCGTGGTTGCGGCGTTATTATTCTATACTTCCTATAGTACTAAATATTTAACACTCATTTGCATTTGCGTTCATATTGTGATAGTTTGTGTCAGTTTCTTAATTATTTAGTACTGTAGGGTGCTGCGACTTTGTTCTAGTTTACAGCTTGCCCTCAGCTTCTAGTCGCTTGCGCATGGACTCTGGCATCTCCGCTGGCGGCGGGCGGGGCATCCTAAGCCACACCTGTAAGAAGAAAGAACGTTAGTGTTGCGTTACGGTGGCTGTATTTTAGTTAATATTAATTTAAGTCTCATACAAGTGATGTCCACAGAGTAGGTCGGTAGGAACAATTGGGTAAATTTCTTAATCATAGACAAGATTTGGTAATAAGATTGAGGTGACATTGCTGCATATTGTATTGAGTATTGACAGCTTTATGAAACCTTAAGCTTAGTTTACTCATATTCAATGAATACATTCAAATTCAACGAGTATGTAATTTTTCTTTCAAATTAAAATTAACGATTACAGAAAATTTTCTCTCTTCTCAATGTAATGAACGTTAGTATATTTTTTAATACGCATTTGCATACTTTGTTGAAAAACAATATCCAGTATAGATATTACATAAAATAAATGTATAAATGTGGAATAAAATAAGTCAGATGTTTCTTTTACCTTGACGGCGTCATAGATGAACCACTGCAGCGCGGTGAGGGTACCGATCATGATGATCCTGGGTCCCAGCCCCTTCCACACGCCGGCGAAGCCGAGCTTGCCCACGATCGAGCCCACTGTCGCCGTCTTGTCCTGGAATACAATCATGAACAATAAAGATCTGTCTAGAACATAGATTTAGACAACTTACGCCTGCAATTACAGATTGCATGTTACTACGGGACAGATCCGACACTCTCATTTGAAAGCGCTAACAGCCAAGTTAGATAGTCTTCAACTCTCATGTCGAGATGAGGAGCTGCTTCTGACATAAAATTAAAGCAGTTTCCAGTAAAATGATATAATGCGAGTTCATTCATTTAAAACGGAACTTTTAAACAGAACTGTACTTTGTTCATAAGAGAAAAAGTTGGAAGAAAAGTGAGACAAAGAATGAGTTAAATGACTTAATTTATGGAATGAATGTTCAGTTTGAACATTATGGTCCTAATTTTTTTAACATGTAATTTATCCGCGACGCCCTTATACAGTTGACTTCAAAGATATCGATAGACCCAGTTACAAAAATATGTATTCATTTGACAAAAAGTCGTGGATAAATATTTGTTGCCCGTATTGATATCTTTGTTCACTGTAAAAGGAAATACCTATGTGTGTGTAGCTTTAGATTCGTATAAACAAGTGACACGAGTCATTTCACTGTGCTCTTGGGTTAGTGCTGCGACGCACCTTAGGTCTAAATGAAGCTAAAACTTGTCAGTTCGTATTGCCACGTTCACGTCTACTCCAGTAGCATTCCAATCCAGTAAACATATCCAGTGCTGGACTGGATCTAATCGATTACATTATTCCAGTCGTTTAAGAGTTGTTTAAGTGGTAACACCTGTAGTGACAACAACAATACCAAAAACACTGGATTGACAGTCCCACTATTCCAGTGGACAGTAAGAGTAAAACGTCATTCCAGTCAATGGACTGGAATGAGTATAATAGGGCCGGTTCCCATTATTCCAGCAGCGTTCCAGTGCTGGATTCGACCAGTGACTGGAATGCTAGTGGAGTAGGCGTGAACAGGGCGTATAGCAGTGTTGCAGAACTATCGATCGTTGACCTCGCAAACTATTCAGGATATCGATATTACTATCGATAGTATCACACATGTTAATTAATACTATCGATAGTATCGATAGTGATTTATAAGCAATACTATTGATAATGGCAATACTATCGATACTATCGATAGGCAACCCTAGCGTATAGCGTACGAGCGTACCTGGTTGAGCTTGGAGACGACGGTGTCGGCGGGGTGCGACACGATGGCGCAGAACACGCCGGCGATGTAGCCCGCCGCAAACGTCACCACCAGCTGCTCGCCCTTGGTGCAGTCCGCGCGCGGCTTCGGCACCACGTGCTACAACACCCAAATGTTAATTAAATAACACAATGATGATGTTTGCTGTCCCGCTTTGCCGCACAAATTACGCCAGAAATTCATTTTTGGTTAGAGCGTGTTCTAATAATATAAAAATACTCGCATACAGATTTATTTAGTCTAAAACTGCAAGAATTTGTGTATGCAATGAAAAAGTATCATAGTTGAACCTTGTTTGCTTATGAGTAGTATAATATGTTTTGCTGGGGACATATAAGTAGGTATGCGATTCAGTTAGTTAAAAATTGAGTGATATGGTTAGCTAATTGTATTTTCTTTTTAAGTAGTAGTAAATTCATAGAAGAGTATGTCTGATCACAAAGATTTATTTTTTAACTTAAGCCGTTTTTTTCCCCAATAAATTAATAAAATTAGCCTCATCTACATCTAATAAGGCCAGGCCCGTGGGGCCTGAACCGAGCCCGCGCTAAACGGTGTCTGACAGGTGTCCCATCCCGCGGTGGTCATTAGGCGTCGCCGTGTCTTAACATGCTCCCATAGCGTTCAAATAGCGAATGTGGGAACTCGTGTGGTTGTGGGTATGCACATACATATAGGAAAGCCCCACATACAAAAAGTTGATTCACCCATAAGATGCATTTTCGACACCATAAAACAGTGGCGCATAACTAAGTGTTCGTGATTTGCCAATTTTGGTTATTGGCAAATCAAAATTAGAACTTCGTATCGTGCCGTCCCGCTCACGCTAATACTATCTTAATACGAGAGTGAGTGAGACTGTAGCCCACCCTGAATCTCTAAATTTCTATTTGGTTTGAGGACTGGGGTAAAGATAAAGATGGTGGTGTTACCTTGTAGAGCAGCTCGACGGTCTTCTCGAAGCAGGCGAACTTCATCATGGTGTAGGGGATCTGGCGGCCCCACAGTGGGACCAGCCCCTTGTAGAAGGTGCCCACACCCTCGTTCTGGACCATCTTGGGCCACGCCTCGCGCAGCGTGTTGGCGAACCCGGGCATGGTTTGGATGCGGACCTGAGGCACAAGGTTTATGTACAGCTGTGATACCCAAAGTGGGTATATCAGGGGTTGCCAACCGGTCGATCGCAGCTATTAGTCCAGTCGATTGTGGCAAGGCAAAAAATATAAATACATAGAACAGACGCAACGTATTCAATCACCAACTGCTGCGTTTATGTCATTGGTAGATCGCCCAGGGTTTCGGCAGTAAACAGTAGATCTTGGATTTAATCAAGTTGGCCACCTCTGGTCTATATCGACCGCGGGGGTCGACCAAAACCTGAGGGGTCTACGTACGCGACAAAAAAAATTTGAAGTCGAATACTTGGCGATATAAGTACCGAAAATGGATAAAATATATGGCTAGGGGTCTACGAGACACCAAAGTTTATAACTAGCACTAAATATATTATTTTATTATTAAAACCTCTAAAAATAAATTGAATGCACTATGTTTTAAATCTTCAAATGCCATAGTAAAACCATTACATAAACAAGTTGATTGTCAACAGTCTCTTGAACACCACATTGGAGCGCACAGATTGCCCCATTGTGAGACACTAAAATGCGTGTCATATGCGCTCCGGAGTACCCATGTTTAATATTAAATAAACACTATTACTAACATAGTATTTAAGTAAAATTGTTACTAACCTGATATGAACTACATGTTTGAAATAAATGAATAAATAAATAAATTGATGTATTGAAGATAATAGGCTGGTGGCTGACCTTACTGTTGTTATAGAAAGAAGCTTCAAATCTTTTAATCCATTTTACTTTTTCTGATTCCCAAAAAAGGATCATCATTTTATGAAAAGATTCGAAATATTCTCTCTTCTTTGGAAGAATGTACCTACCTAGTTACTTCCCGTGCGGTTCACAATAAAAAAAAGCTTAAAAAGTTTTATTTATAATTATAATATAATTATAATTTATAATTATAATATAAAACTTTTCCTATACATCTTTATAAATTATAAAATTCCGCGAAGTGTGAAAGCACCGTCTTAACTATCGCTTTGTTAGGTATCGAGTCGATAGGTTACAACAATAGTCTTTAATCACTTGATAGATTTTGAATAATGCTCCAAACACGTCCATTAATTCAGCCTGAAATATGAAAATTAAGTATATTCTTACAAATGCTTTGAAACATATCTTATTAAATTCCCCTTAATTGGAAAATCACAAACCTACACAGCTTATCTATATCAAAAACTACAGTTCACACTATCATGTACCTACAACCTACCAACTCGGTTTTTTTTTAATAAAACTGGTCTTCATAGGCCTTACCTTAGCGGCCTCGAGCGGCGACAGCGCGATGTCAGCGAAGAATTCAGCGGAAGCTGAGGCGGCGAGGTACACGAACGTACGGTAGGTGTATGCGGTTTCCTCATCCAACATGTTGTTGTACTGCACTTTGAACACTTCGTACAGGCCGAACTTGCAGAGACCCTGCGGAGACAAGCGGGTTAGTATTGCGGGGAAAAGATAAAGGATTCGGTAGAATGATCACTTGTCTCATATTAAAAGTTGTCAACATAGTTGTTCAGTAGGAACAATTGGTATTTTGGATTAATCATTGAAATTGTTTTTTTTACGCGTATAAAAATGAACCATCAGTGTGTTGGTGAAGGAAAACGTCGCGAGAATCGCGTACCAGTGAAGCAGCTCAATAATCAATGTTGTATGTGAAGTTCTCAATCTGAACTGCCTGGGCGGAAACTACAGCACAAGCCCATTTATTCTTAAAGGGGGCCTGTTTCTAGCAGGCTTTTAGTTATTTTATTTAATAATATAATGTATACGCAAAAAGTTTTTTTGTTTTTATGTCATTTGTAAGGATAAATGTACTATGTAGGTTTGAAAATAAAGTAAATGTCCATTATGCGCCTAAGATCCCTTCCGCAGAAACGGCTAAACCAATTTTGATGAAATAGTCTAAGAACCATCACCAAGAAACCTGCTTTCAAATAAAAAAAATCGGTTCACCCGTTTAAGAGCTATAATGCCACAGACAGACACACACACACAGCGGTGAAACGTATAACACCCCTATTTTTGTGTCGGTGGTTAAAAATAGCTACGTTTATGTTGAAAATGTGCATTTTCATGCAATTTTTCCGTTTTTCCTCCTCCTCCTAAAGAAATAAAATTAATGAACTCAAACGTAACTAAACCCGCAACCAAGAGAACCACGACGTGTACGGGGCGAGTCGACATGACTAGTGGACTTGTAGTACCTGTAGCGAGTACCCGATGAAGGTGGGCGCCCAGCCCTTGGCGAGGCCGCGGAAGCCCTCCTCGCGCACGGACACGCGGAACCCGTTCACCACGTTCTTGTACTTGTCCGCGTCCACCTGCAGCCGGCACTTCACCAGGTCGAGCGGCACCACGGCCGTGTGGGTGATACCTGACGACACGGGCGTTATGTTCTGGTAAATATACGTATAATGAACGGCTGCAATGCGGGGAGCACAGTGTTGCCACCTCAGTGATTTTGTCACTAGATCTAGTGATTTTCAGAGCTGTACGGCGATTTTCTGAAATCTTAGGTCGCTATAAATTATTTTAGTGACTTTTAGTGAAAATTGAAGCATTTCGAACAATTTTCAGAATTTATAGTAAACCTTGTAGGAAAAACTGTTAAGCTCTCCACAGACAGACCGCAGCGCGGGCGTGCGCGCGACGGTGACACGCGCGCTGCATAACACTGAATCATATACGCTGTACCGCATTGTCAGAGTGTGTCACCGTATATATGATTCAGTGTTATTGAGTGTTGCGCCCCGCGCTTCGGTTTGTGGTGGCCTTAATGGAAACCTCCAGAGCAGAAAATGCACTTAGCAACATCGTCTGATATTGACATTCAATAAAATTTTAAGTGTCGTGTTTTTCCGAATTTTGTTTACATACATGTATAAAACTTGAAAAAAAAAAGGATTTTCAATAACATATCACTGTGCCCCACCGGCTTGGCAAGGTTTGTCAAACGTGTTGATCAGTCATTACATTAATCTTGCAATGTTACAAAACAACATAGCTATATAGCCCTCCACAGACCGCAGCGCGAGGGGTGCGCGCAACGGCGACGGAGCGTGCCCAGCGCGCTGTATAACACTGAATTGTAATGTCAATTAAATGTTTAAGACATTAGCTGAATGTTTGGAGTAGCTTTTAGCGATATCTAGCGATTTTTTTGAAAATAAAAAAACCCGAATCTAGCGGTTTTCAAGACAGACTCTAGTGACATATTTGTTTGCGAGGTGGCAACACTGGGGGAGCAGGGACCGTCGCCATTAGACTTGATGCCGTGGCGGTGAGCGGACGCCTCCCGTCCCAGTGCTCTGTCTTACGATAAATTGAGTGTTTCTATTGAGCAGATTAGTAGTGAACACTACAACGGGTATATTAATCCTACTAATATTCCGAGAGCTGGTATTTGAGGCAACTTAAAAACTTATCGTAGATGTCCTGGTTCCTGCTACTGGGCCGGTTTTGGCCATTTTAAACTTTAAATTGAGTTTACTAACGTACAGACGTCTGACAATCAGTCTTAAAGTTGCCAGAACTGGGGCATCAGCCCTAACTCTTTGCGCTCTCTATCGCTTAAAATATGATCCGGTAATTGTCGATCCGGAATGAATGACAATTAAACTCAAACCCTCGTGTCATTGCCATAAAGGTTTGCATTTACGGTCGTGCAATATAGTCGTTCATTCCGGATCGACAAATACAATTCGTGTTTTATCCGCGCCCATTTCTTCGCTATGTACAGAACCTACACTTGACAAACTGAATAGGAAACAAAAATTGCATATTAGCCCTCAGCTCTCATAATCTATGGTCACAGGGCGCCTCTGCCGCGCGCCCCCCGGCCACGCGCCGCGAGCGGCGGGACGCTGGAATCTGTCGACGCGGGGCGGCGCCGCGACAGCCCCCCTCCGGTATGAGTTCTCATCATTGGGCAATACTTTTAAAGTATAACGTATGTATAAAGTACAATCATTTGAAACAATCAGATTTGTCTGAAGACTAAAGTCTTCGCTCGATGAAGAACATGACGCCACCAACGCTAACTGAGCATATCTTTTTTTTTTGTCCACAGCACTTTGCTCAGTGTCCCACAAGTTTGAATTTCAATAAAAAATATTTAATCTATAAAAAACGATAAACTACAATTTTGTGAAGAAAGTTCATTTAATTAGTAAACAGACGAAATTTTATTTTTGGTCAAATACCTTGTAATTTATTAAATATAAAATTTAAACCAAAACATTATAATTTCAAATGTATGAAAACCGGCGTGTCCCATCCTACGTTTCGCTAATTCAAACTCATTTTTATTAATATCGGTCAAAGACACTATATGAACCTTTTGATTTTAAACTCTGCACTAATGTAAGAAGATTCATATTACAGTGTATTTTTTATTATTTAGCATCGCTTTATAGTAGAAAATATTTTATAAAGTTTGTCCCAGGAAATATTCCATACAAAAATTCTTTTTTGTTACTCATTTTGGTTACTAAATTATAAGAAATTCTACCAAACTTCGTTGTTTTTACCACCGGGCAACACTAAAATATGTGCTAACATACGCCGCCATGTTATTACGTCAGCCATCGTCGAAATATTGCCACGTAAATACATTGCTACTTTTTGTACCAAAGTAAAGTTCTGTTTTTGATACCACGGTTTGAAGGTTAGTTCATCATCATTTCAGCCGAAAGACGTCCACTGCTGAACATAGGCCTCCCCCAAGGCTCGCCAAACAGATCGGCCCTGCGCCATCCGCATACCCCCGACCGCTACCTTCACCAGGTCGTCGCTCCATCTTGTTGGAGGCCTACCTAAACTGCGTCTTCCGGTTCGCGGACGCCACTCGAAAAAATTTCGGCCCCATCGGCCGTCAGTTCTACGGGCGATGTGCCCTGCCCACTGCCACTTAAGTCTAGCGATTCTTCGAGCTATGTCCGTGACTTTAGTTCTTGCGCGGATTTCATCATTTCTAATGCGATCCCGCAGAGAAACTCCAAGCATAGCCCTCTCCACCGCCCTCTGAGTGGCCTTGAGCTTCCTTATAAGACCCATCGTTAGCGGCCACGTCTCAGACGAATCGACGAATTAGACTCGGCTGGGCAGCGTTCGGGAAGCTCCACAATATCTTGTCATCCGATATACCGCAGTGTCTCAAGTCAAAAGTCTCTGACCAGTGTGGCAACATGGCAGTGATGGCACTGAGACGTGGCCGCTAACGATGGTTAGTTCATACAAAAACATAATTTGCTATAATTTCTTGTATAGTTAATACTATTAGTTATTAGAAAATGTAAATTAATCTGTTATTTAGTTAAATTTGAGCCATCCACAATTTTTCAAAGTAGTTGAAGTAGTGTTCGTTAATTCTTTTTTTGTTACTTTCACGTTTTATTGTCGTACAGGGTTAGAAAATGCCATTAACCGGCTGAAAAGATGAGGCGCTATTCTTTATATTCGATCTCTTGGTACCCAAAAAATAAGTAAATAATTTTAAATTATCGTTTTTCTTTATTTTATTGTCACCTTACATCATCTAACCCCTTTTTAGTTTGAATACGGTTTTTATGCTTTATGATGAACTTAGCCTAACTTTATTTATTTTGTTACCAGTGTCTTTCTTTGTTACTGTCCCAAGATTTCAACTGCCGTATTTTGGATTTTTTCGCTTTTTTAACATATCTAAATTAATGAAATAGGTTTAGAAAGTTAATTGTAATTCATATTTACCATATAGGATACTAGAAAGCTAAAATTCTGGGTTACTTATTCGTTAAATTTAAATATTATACATGATTCTTGACCCGAGTAACAAAAAAAATGTATAGCATCGAATAAAGTAAGAAATATCTTCTTCGCAAATGTTTAATTCAGTTGGTTAAATTGTTTACACTGTATTGTTTAATAGAAAACCATAAATGAATGATTTTAGCCCACTATTTATTATTTTAAGTTTTTAATAAAAAAGTAACAAAATTGGAAAGACAATTGTACCTTTCGTGGAAATTTTAAGCTTTAATCGAATTAAACCTAATTAACTGAAGTGACTATATCATAATAACTATATTTATTAAGTATTCTACCAAATAGTCTCAATAAAATATCAATATAAGCGTATTTATTTATTTTACAATTATCAGAACCGTGGACAAAAAAAAAAAAGAAATGCTCAACTATTTATGCGTCGTAGCAGTTCCTCTAATTAAAGACTAGATGGCGCTACGATCGCTAAGTTTTTGCGTTCTATATTTAATCAAGTTACGCAACGGAAGGTAAGTTTAACACACTGACACACAGATAGCGCTATCTGACCTTGTCTGCGATCGTGATTGAACACACATTATCGCGGATTACCGCTGATCCGAAGCGTATCACTGCAGTCTTATCGCTGAGTAAATATTAACATTTCTGTATCAGTGGGTGCAGTACAACATGTTAATTGAAATTAAAATAAGTTCATGATTAGCGAAGGTGAGAATTAACTCGTTAATCTGTTAATCGTTGATTAACGAAGTTAACTGATTATAAATAAGTTAATTAACTACAAGATTTTTGAATTGTCTGGATGTTTGTTGACACATTGTCAATTTATTTGTTTTTTTTTTACACTGACCCATGATTGACTTTATTCACCAGACGAAAAGTGCAGATGAGTCCAAAGGTGTATCTCACCGGTTCAGTAACACCCTATTCACATTAGCTTCGAAGAGCCCTAGGTTATATCATATCTATCTGGAAATACAGACGATGGGAGTAAATTCCATTCCTTCATCATTTCAGCCGAAAGACGTCCACTGCTGAACATAGGCCTCCCCCAAGGCTCGCCAAACAGATCGGTCCAGTGCCATCCGCATCCAACGCGTTCCCGCAACCTTAACCAGGTCGTCGCTCCATCTTGTTGGTGGTCTACCTACACTGCGCACATACAGGTATTTGCACGATCTACGCGGCCATAAGTCCCCATATCAAAATAATAATAACATTCATAAAATCGAGTTCCTCAAACAAAGCACGAACGCGGGAACCATACCTCTTTCTACCTGCTTGTGCGCACCCCGCGCCCGTAGCGTCAATCGGAATTGAACCGTTTCACATAGTGTACGTTTGTTCTCAGCGCGCTTTTCTAAACGTTCAACTTCGTAAGTAAATTTTTACGTTCTCAAGTTATTCTTACAATTTGAAAGTGATGGATTCTGAAGGACAAGGTAATAACCTTTAAAATTACGTTAATAAAGTCATGGTACCCTAAATAAAATCATTTTTTTAGGTAATTTAAACAAACTCATTTTTGTACTGTGTTTTCCTTCAATATTTTTACTTTACTAGTGTTTTTGTTTATGTATCGGGGTAGATCGGGCTATGGTTACTATAATAGGTTATTATTTGATCCTTCTTCTTATAACTTCTACTAAAAACGCCTCCGGAAACATCCGGATAAATACAGTTTTGGGAAATTAAAGATATTTAGCGAAATTACGTATAAAACACGAAATGTTTGTCTGCGATTTTAACATGGTGTATGTTTGTTTTAGGTTCAGAGGGTACATCAGGAGTAAGGATTGTGACTCGACAATATTTGTTTGACCGCATGAAGAAGGAAAATTTGCCTAATTTAGATGCCAAACTGAACTATCTAAGAGATGAACTTTTGTCATGTGAAGGTTACAATGAAGACCAAATTATTAATTTGAAGCGTGGTTTTGCCCATTTCAAATCAGAAATCAAACAGAGGTGGACCAAAGCTCGCTCGCTCTTTATAGTGATAAAGAGGATAATTTTATTAAATACAACCAGTCTTGGCTGGAAGGTACTTTTGAAATACCTGTTGTTGAGACATCACAAAAACG
This sequence comes from Archips xylosteana, assembly GCA_947563465.1. Classification (NCBI taxonomy): domain Eukaryota; kingdom Metazoa; phylum Arthropoda; class Insecta; order Lepidoptera; family Tortricidae; genus Archips; species Archips xylosteana. The sequence goes on from OX387370.1 coordinate 5,857,700, forward strand.
ACCAGGCCGACCATCCAAGTCGTTCGAAGACTCAAGTGAGAGGAGCAAACGGCGTAAGACTGAAGAACTTCGTTCTAATTTTGAAAAGGAGACCATAATACATGCTGCGAAAGTGGAACTGGGAAAATCTGGTAAAAAAGATGCATCAATTGTACTACAAGATATCACCAGTTCTCCAACACGAGCAACTAAATATAAAAAGGCATTTTACCGTACGAAATCAAGTGAAGACCAATTCTCCTCCTTAACACCAATGCAAGCTTTGCAAATGTTTGTGGATGCCGATTTGACACAAGGACAGTATGAGATTATAAGAAAGACCAATAAGAAGTTTTTTCCGTGCTATAGTGCCTTACAAAAAGCCAAGAAGAAAATTTACCCACCTCAAGAATCATTTACGGTAACGAGTACCAGTGCCGAAGCTAAGTTACAGCCTCTAATGGATGTTACCGCTAAGCGTTTTTCGGAGTACCTAGAAGAGGTATTGCTAACTTTAAAGGAGCAAGAGCGTGAATGCCTAACTCTTATTAGTAAATGGGGCTGCGATGGGTCCCAACAATCACAGTTTAAGCAAAAGCTACAAAGTGATACCGATTCGGATTCAAACCTATTTCAAAGCTGCTTCGTGCCTCTTCAATTAGTTTGTGGGGATAACAATGAAAAAGTTTTATGGAAAAATCCAGCACCCTCTTCACCGCGATTTTGTCGCCCAATAAGATTCCGTTTTATCAAGGAAACCACAGATGTTACTGAAGACGAAATAAAACACGTTCAAAGCTCTATTAGCTCCTTAGTCCCAACAGAGATCGAAATAGCAGGGAAAAAGTTCCTAATTAAACACAGATTTATAATGACCATGGTAGATGGAAAGGTCTGCAATGCAGCCACGGGCACGAGGTCTACAAGTAGGTGCTACATATGTGGAGCAACATCCAAAGATTTTAATAACTTGGACTATGCCAGAGACGTGAATTTTGAAGCCCTTGAATTCGGCATATCGGTCTTACATGCCAGAATTCGCATATTTGAATCCATTCTACATTTAGCTTACAAACTCCGAGTAAAAAAGTACAGGGTACGAAAAACGAAAGAGGAGAAAGACCAAGAAGAACAAACGAAAAAAGAGATTCAAAGAAGGTTTCGCACTGAAACAGGTCTAATAATAGACATGCCTAAATCCAATTTTGGTAATACAAATGACGGGAATATCAGCAGAAGGTTCTTTGAGGACCCCAGATTAGCTGCAGAAATAACTGGCATCAGTTATGAGCTAATTAGACTAAAAGTCATTTTAGAAGTTATTTCAAGCGGGTTCAAAATTGATCCTTTAAAATATGAAAGATATGCTTCAGAAACTGCTCGTGTTTATAAAAACCTTTATGATTGGCATCCTATGACGCCAACAATGCACAAGCTTTTAACCCATGGCGCAGTCATCATCGAGAACGCATTATTGCCAATCGGACAACTTTCCGAGGAAGCAGCTGAGGCTCGCAACAAACATTTTAGATATTATCGCCAAGATTTTGCGAGGAAATTTTCCAGGGAAAGCTGTAATCAGGATATTTTTAATCGCCTTCTGCTTAGTTCAGATCCTGTGCTAAGTAGCATGCGAACTGTAAAAAAAGGAAAGAAAAAACCTTTTTACCTGAAACTTTGACCATGTTTGTATCTGCAGAACACAATAAATCAGTAAATTCATTAGAGAGCGACGAAGAAAGCCAAGAAGCTTAGCATTATTACGTTTTTCTCCCTTTGTGTTGTATTTTTGTTTAATTTTTTAAAAAAAATATTGTATTTTTTTATTAATAATATTTATTTTTTGTAAAAAAGTTTTTTTATTTATTTACATTGTTTTGACACCAATTAAGCATAATAATAATTTTGGCCGCGTAGATCGAGCAAAATACCTGTATGTGCTGCGTCTTACGGTCCGAGGACGCCACTCGAGAACCTTTTTGCCCCATCGGCCATCAGTTCTACGAGCGATGTCAAATTCCATTCCTTAGCAGTCCATATTAGGAGAGATGAAGTGAACCACTTTGTACGGACCCATGGAATACCAACGACAAAGTGAAGACGATACCCCCACCTGAGGTCGTATTGTGTAACGCGCGGACGCTTGCTTTCACATTTACTATTTCTTTCTGTCAAACGGCTTGAGACGGTGACAGAAAGAGATGGTGAAAGCGATGGCAAGCGTCCGCGCGTTAGACAATAGGGCCTATGGTTGTCCGTAAGTATAGGGGCCTAGCGATAGGTACATTTCTACCTCTTAGGGTGAGGCCACACGAGCGTAATTTTGTGAGTTGTGAGCGACAGAATTTTGGTTGCGCCATACACTGTGTCACGCACGTGAGTGTCACGTGATGGCCCGCATATTGTACGGCGCGAACCGAAATTCTGCCGCTCACGACTCACAAAATTACGCTCGTGTGGCTTCACCCTTATAGTTAGTTCTGTGAGCTGAAGTCATCAAGTAGCCAACTATATCAGTATACCAAGAGCGCGCGCCGCCAATGACTTTGTACCATTAACATCATTCCATTCCAGCGCATACGCCGTGGCATATGGCAGCCGCCCAACCGAGTTCATTGCCGCGCGGTAATAGCCACAGTTATGTAACTCAAGTGCGCAGCGTGAAGTTCGCCGTGACGTTGGAACATAGCCGCAGTTTTTGTGTTGGATAACGTGAAGTTAAACAAAACAAAAGAAAGCAGTAGGTCAACATCATTTTCAAATTTTGCGCAGAACACTCTGTTACTATTTCAACTATTTGTATGGAGCTACCACTCTGTTACCAAATATTACAAATATTACATAAGCATCTTTCTTCGATTCCGATAATCAATAATTATCTGTAATAGGTATATAACTGATTGCAAATCATCAATCATTTCACTCAAATTTAATAACCTCAGAAAATAGACAGTGTAAACGGAAACAACTTTTTTTAGATTGGAACAAGATAACCTGTGCAAAATTTGAAAATGCCCCTTGTAAGAAAACTTCGCCATACATGTAAGAGTTATAACGAAGCGCCCGAACTAGTTGTGGTAGCCTAAAGTATGATCTATGGCCTCTCAAGCTGAGGGTCGTGGGTTTGAGCCCGGGCTCGCAATTCTGAATTTTTAGGAATTTATGTGCTAAAATTTCATTTTAAATTAATCATGACCTTTATGGTGAAGGAAAACATCGTGAGCAAACCTGCACATACCTGCGAAGAAATTTAATGGTGTGCGTGAATTTCCCTATCGCAGAGCCTGTGTTGGAACTACGGCCCAAGCTCTCTTATTCTGAGAGGATGCCTGTGTCCTGCAGTGGGACATTATACACAGTGTATTCTTTGAAATCTGTGAAACAAATGTCTTAGTACATCCAAAAATAACTCCCACGCTAACGTATAGAGCTGAAAAGTATTAAATAAAATCATAAAAAGTAAACTAAGCTAATAAATAAAACTATTTACCCACTTTGCTAGACAAATACTCGTAACATTACGATTTATTCATTATCGTTCCTGAAAAATAGCGGTGTCGCCACTTAGCCTAATTTGTCGAATGACGTCATTGAAACGTTGTCTATGGTAACAAGATCGCGTGGTTTCCTAGAGATAGTTTGACACCGTGATGAAAAAGCTATTTAAGAAACCACGTGTTTGACAAATTCTATGAACAGTAAATTGACGCTGGTAAAACGCTTGCATAGGGCTGTATGCATACACACGGGTAGGTACACACACATCAAATCATACAAATTAAATTTAAATAACAACGGTTAGGCAGCGAAATGGACGCCAGAGGGCGCAGCGCAGTGAGCGAATTCTCTGCTCATTGTGTGCTATGGTTATGGTTACATAACCACTGTGCGACGAGCGTCTCGGCCGCGCAATGAATCAATAAGCAGAGACCACGCTCGCCGCTCTACTGTTCTCCCCGCTGCCCGCTGGCGTGCAGTCCATAATAGCCTAAGAAGCACGATGACAGGCCAAGCTAGAAGAGTACAAAGCGGCTCGCTCCGTCTTTACTAATACAAACTGCCAAGGCATGGGATTCCCATCGTCTGTATTCGAAAGCAAAAATATGTATACATACAGTCATCGCGTCATAATATGCAAACATCAGCCTTATGGTTAATGACATAGCGTCTATGAAACTGCAATACCGCGCATCCAACAATTCCCAATGCCACGTAACTGTCTTGTGACAATTTTTACAGGAGGTCATTAAAATTGAACATCTTTGTTTTTATTGATGCCAGACTTAAATTTGACACATTTTGTTAGTAACGCGGCATTAGCCATTGATGGTTACGCGGTATTGTAGTTTCGTCGAACGATGGAGTCGTTTAGATATTTTTGACACATTGTTAACGTATATATAGTATTTTTGCACTTGACCATACAACCTAGGGCTCTTCAAGGCTAGAGTGAATAGGCTGTTACTGAACCAGAGAGATACACCTTTGGCCTTTTTCTGCACCTTGCATCAGGTGAGATAGAGGTCGATCACGGGTCAGTTTCACTTAAAAATAGTATTCTACTTACCGCATGAGAGGATACCGCCGAGCCCGCACAGCGCGAAGTACTTGGTGGAGCCAAACTCGCAGGAGTCTCCGACCGGCGCCGCCGACGCAGCCATGCCCTTAACAAACAAGTTTAAACTAACATAACTCATTGTTAAGTAAAAACTTTGGGACGGTACTTTTAGGCGGACGTATCTGCCTTTCAAGTAAAGCCGACCACAATTAGCGAAGGAGCCAGAGAAGATTACGAGTAGCACCATGAAGTGTAAGGGGGATTCATTTGCTCATTTTCCACAATGTCATACAAAAATCGACATGACGATATAAATATTGTTTGGTAATATGTATTTTGAGTACAGCCATTTCTCATCTGGCTACCTTAGAACTTTAAAGATATTGGTGTGTCAACAAATCTTTTATTCGACATTTGTACTATTCATATAGGTCGCCGAAATGGCTGCCATAAGGATAGTCATTTTGAAGGCCAATATCTGACGATTTTTTTTTAATGGATTACTGTTTAGCCCTCAGCTCTCATAATCTGTGGTCACAGGGCGCCTCTGCCGCGCGCGCCCCGGCCACGCGCCGCGAGCGGCGGGACGCTGGGATTGGTCGACGCGGGGCGGCGTCGCGACAGCCCCCCTCCGGTATGAGTTCTCATCATTGGGCAATAAGTCGCTGATGAGCGTTTCAGCAAGAGCACTATGTAAAATATAAATTATCTACCCTATTTCATTTGTAGCTAAGATAGACGTGTTTTTGTTCTAGCTACTTAGAAAAGTATAAGTTGCCTTCTGGGTATTGCATGGCTAATGGCGGTTTCTATCAAGTATTTAGCTTAATATGTTGAGATTAATTCTTAGTGTCACTCTCACCCAGATAAATCTTTGCTCCATTATAAAAATAAAGAGCGCTTGCTGGAAAAAACTGAATTTCGATATAGTGTTAAGCTCAGTTTAGTGGTGTCAAGAAATTCAAGAATTAAGGTGAAACTTAAACCAACTTCAATAAGTGGGTACATCTTGATATTTTATTACAAAAGGGCGCGCGTTATGCGTTGCTTTGAAGGACCAGAGGCCATATCGTACAAAATCTCGATAGGTCTCGATGTCTATGCTAGGTTTGGCATGATTTTACAAGCTTTTATTTAACTTGCAATGTATGTACCCTATGTAGGTACGGGTCAAATCTTGGAAGTCGAATTTGACCCACTTCCAGTGGTCAGATTCACTTGAAATTTGGTATAATTATGTAAGTTGGATGAAAATGCAAGTACAGTCAACAAAAAGTACAGTCACCTAAAAAGCTTGCTCTTTAAATGAAATTTTTAACAAAAAAATATTTGTAGTAAAATTTTTAATTTTCTTTCACAAAAAATAATATAAAAAAATTAATCAGCAATTTTTGATTTGTTCTAGCAACCTTACTGCAGCTGTGTACCTACCAAAGTGTGTACTGACCTGGGTGGGCGCATCGCAAAGCGCCGGAGTGAGGGGCCCGTGGAACGGCGTGTTTTTCGCCGCCTCCAGAAGTGAGGAGAACATTATTCTGAAACGTTACATTGCATTGTTTAGGTTCATGTCCTTATATTATGCGGCTTTACTGGTTATTTCTATGACGGCGACGTGCTACTAGCTATTTTATAAAAAATAGTTGTGATGCCAAAATACAAAGTATTATAAAAAGTTAGACTAGTTAGCTATGTTTGTAAGTGCCTCAGACCTAAATGATTTTGCTGAAGAATAAAATTACCAGGTACAATATTACTATTATTGAACATAATGGCGACAGCCAGCTCCCACTTGCCACATACATAGTAAGTGCAGCATAATACAATTATTAGTTTGAGGTAGGTATCTGAAAAGATGTCAAGGATTGTAATGAATAGAGAATTTGTTCTGCACCACTGTTCTCCTCGATCCCACCATATCCCTGCACCATGCATATTGAGCACTATGCTCTACAGTATGTAACTGAATGAAGGGCATAGCTGATACCTGGTAGATGACAACATGATGATGATACGATGGAATGCCATACTTTTTACTTTTTATTAATTTTTTAGTTTGGTTAATCTTAAGTTATTTAATACTTGATCTCATTTAAGATTGACCAAACAAAGAAAAAAGTTAATAAAAAGTATACTATTCCATATTACTACACTTTGCCATAAACCAGGCATCAGCCTTGCCCTTTGTTCCGTTACATGCTGTAAAACTGTTTATGAAGAAGTTATGAAGAGAGCATAACATAGATAGAGGGCATAACATAGATGCGCGTTTTATCACTGCATAAGGTGATTATAACAGACTGAAATGTATGATGTATGGGAAAAATTCGTCGCTAACCTCTAGACCAGTGATGGTGTAGGGGTAAGCATGCAGCACGGAACGCTGAGGACCTGGGTTTGATTCCCAGCATTGGTCTTTTTTCTGGGGTTTTTTCTGTGCATCTATATTTCAGTTTGTATTTAGTTTGAAATATATGGTTTCACGCGATGACCGTAGAAGTAATAAAAAATGAAGTTGAAAAATAAATACAAAAAGAAGATACTTCATACCTAACTTGTTTAGAAGTTATGAAGTTAAAAAACTTATTTCCATATTGTTTTATAATTTTGTTGAAACAAAGTATACTTATGATAGAAGATTTTTAAGTTCCTCATTATTGTGACAAAGGCATCTGGCATTGATAAACGATGTGCCAAGTAATGCTCACAGTTGCCAACAAGCAAAGGAAGTTTAAGGACAGTTATAAAAAAAATTTGAGTAAATATAGCTTGACTTGTGGCATTCACAAGAGACAATTTTTAACATATCAAAGGCATTTTTGGAGTTGTAATTTTTAAAACCATTTTAAAAAAGAGCATGAAGCTTGCCAAATGGTGAGGATTGACGGAAACATATTGATGCTTGTAACAAATAGCATTATCTTTCTCAGGGCTACTGACCTCACTGGCACCCCAAAAGTCAGATATATTTGTTTCCATAAAAATTATTTATATTTTTTGTCAATGACAATTACTTTATTAAAGGTCCCAAACATGCGCTTAGATGGTTCTGGTAACAAAAGAGGTGTATTGTTACTGATCCTACGGAAACACCTATTGTGCTAGTAGAAACACCTTTCTACTGCCTGCAAGTCAACTCAATGTAATGTGAGAAATTTATATAACACCAACATAGCAACTATATTTTTCTACGGGTATGTATTACAATACCGAAGTACGAAAGACCAAATGTATTAAAACATTGAATGGGTCAAAAGACCAACACAATTTTTTTCTGAAACCGTAAACTTCTCAGAATTTATTAAAACAACATCATACAGAACCCATTAGGTTAGTTTTATATCAATCTTAAAAAGTTAACGGTTTCAGAATAAAATCGTGTTGGTCTTTTGACCCATTCCATGTTTTAATACATTCAGTCTTTCGTACTTCAGTATTGTAATACATACCCTTTTCTACACACACAGGTCAAATTCAACTAGGGTAATATTATACACAAACCCTAAGTTTTCATGTCTGGGAAATCTATTATTTTTAATTTTCCATTGTCTTTTTTTTTCTTTTGCAGACCCAGAAAATTTTTATTGACGAAAAATTATTTATTTTTTATTAAATTAATTGTGATCTTTTTTTTTTAAACAAAATTATAGAAAACATTTACAATCCGAAAACTCTTTTTATAATAATATTGATCAGTCTAATACATTTAGTTAGTTGGGAAGCCAATTCAATGTTTCTCTAGAACTACCTGAGTACTCACTGGTGCTATCTATTCATTGATTAATGGTTTATAAGATCCTGAAATAATGTTAGAGTATCTCTAGCTAATCAATTTACCACGCATAACCAAGATGTTACGTCTTTACTGAAGGTGAACATTTTGACAAGTAGGTACTGTAATTTACATAAACTAACCGTCTTTTGTTTTAATTATACAGTTAAAACAAAATTGACACTGATAATGTGGATAATTATTAATTAGTCAAATTTAAGCAGTAAAAGTGCTAAAAAAACATTAGAAAAGTAACGTAAAATCGAAATGCAATGACGTTAATCAATACTGCTTTTAACCGGGTAACACAGCGTCAAGCCGACGAGATTTTTAGAGTAACTCATCGACTGTGTGTCACTTAAAGCTGGCTTTTAAAAAATAAAGTTGTTGAAAATTTTAATTAATGAACCCCTAAAATATAGGGCAAGGTCACGTGAGAATAATTCCATTAGTACATTACGTAAGGAAAAACTCAAGTTCACGCTTAAATATATTGAAAATGGTGACTTAAATTAAATGCCATGAATTCTTTACACGGAGAAAGTACACATTTTAAAGAAATTTGGCAAACTTACATGTCTTAAAATCCTATTTAGCCGATCGACACTCCACACCGCGCTTGACACACAGTGCTAAAGGAAATGCAGGGGCGAAACGAGCGCCATTGACGGAAGTTATGTAATCACGTGGAACTTTTTGACGTTTTGGAGGTACCGTCTTATAGACGCATTCATAAATTACGAAAATGTACTTACTAAAGACTAAAGGCAAAATAAAGCTTCGAAAAGTAGAAAAAAAATTATCGTTATTTAAAAAATATTTTTCGGCAAAATCTGTATAAAAAAATCCTTAATTGGTTGGTAGCGTGCAAGTCCGCCATCTATTGGCAAATAGCAGAACTAGTTTTGGTTAATTGTGTGTCATCTTACGAGTAGCAAAACTACTTTCAATTAAGATCACTACCCACCGCTACAAATAGTTTTGTCGCTAGTATCGCAAAGAGGCGATCACATTCAAGACAAAAAGTCATGCAAACATATTATCATTGGCATTGTGGAAATAATAAGAGAGGTTTTAAACTTTTGTTGGAAGCACTTGGAAGTAAAAAAACATTAAAAGTATTTGAAAAAAAATCTTAAAATTGTTCATGATAATATGTCAAAGTTGTTTTGTGCTCCGTCATTCACTGTCGCAAATTTACAGTAGATTCAGCTAAACATGGCTTAAAATTCGGCAACTATAATGGAAACAAGGCATAAGTCTCAAAACGGATGCAGTCCATGCACACCTGCTTCACTTTAAACAAAATGTTAGTACTTTAATGCACAGTAGCTGTTATGGCAAATCGTAGTTCGCTGTAAATAAATTAACTACTTGTACGTAGGTAGGTAGATATATTCTTTTGAGAAAATAATTATATAAGCATCTTCACACTCCAATGTTGCCATTGGGCTTCTCAATAATACATTTATTTATGCTTATCAAATTATCGTCAAATTTGAAGATAGGAGTTGATACTCAATCACTCCCCTCTCCCATACTCCTCATTTCCATGGGGGCTGGATACGTAGCTCAGGCACCTATTCTAAACGCTGTACTGTCTGCTTTGAATTCGGAATGCCCCCGACTACTCCACAAACAATCCAGGGGACATTAAGGGGTTTTGTGGACGGGCGGCAGGCGAAGCGCGTGCGCTGGGATACGCTAGTATACCTACGTATCCTTTGCTTGAGGTATTTTTCTCCGAGCAGGTGGTTCTAGTACCTATAGTAGCAGGGCATTTTCACTTTAAAGTGCGTAATTTACTTTTTTTAGTGGGGAAATTTTGAGGTTTTCTTTTGGGGCATTCAATTTAATTTTTGCGTTCCTACGGGGTCCCGAAGTTGATACCAGATGCCCGATAGGGCCGCAGCATACTATACGGCTCTGAGAGCCATATTATATAAGCATATGTGCATGCATGCCAAAACGATCCAACGAACGGCTCAAAATATTTCGAAGACAACTTAAGCACATCTGATAGGTACACTAACAATAATATATGTTACTTACTTATAAGGCTAAGTTATAAGGGTTATGGCACGGTCTCAGGTACAGCGCGACCGGCGGCGTGACAAGCACCATCTCTGTTCATTGCATGTCCTGCCGGGAATAGTAGAAATTGTATAAACGTTCTTAAGTTTACGTTCTTAAGTGGTAAACGGCCAGCTCATAAAATTGCAACTACATATATCCACGCAAAGAATAGTCGAGAAAACGCTCGCTGCGCCGACGGCAACGCGTAGCCGTGGTTGGGCCAAAGGCATCTTGAATCTAAATTATTATACTTACCTACGGGAAAGTTTCCTTTCAGATAGTTTTTGACGAATGGCTGAATTGGCTCAAGAGACACCGAACGTTCGCTCGATCTACACAGGTAAGTACCATATATTACATTATTTTATTCCCAGATAACTATGGGACTTTATACAGAGATTTAAACTCGCTCAATGAGCAATGGTTATGCTCGGAGTTGATGAGGAGATCAGCAGAAAAACCATGCTTGCTCTGGTTACTAGCGTAGCTAGCTACATATTAGTAATCTGTGTTACTAGCCCGAAGAATTGGCAAACTTAAGTGGAAAAGTGGAAAGATGACAGTTTAACAATGTGTTTTTCAATTGCGGCCCTGTACCGGTAAACGCGGCCTGAATGAGCCCTCCACAAAATGGACTGATGACATGGCGAAAGTAGCAAGCAGGAGTCCGAAAGAGGCGGGCGCCGCCGCAGGACCGGTCATTGTCGCTTCCTCTGGGAGACATCTTTAAGGTTGACGATAATAGGTTTGGTCCTTGGTCTTAGGTATCTGAGCGAACAGTCCAGTTTCTTCAGTGACGGAAAACTGAAGTGACTCAGAAGAAAATAAAATGACAAATGGTTTGATTTAATTCCCAGATATGCCGCCGTGTAGGAAGATATGTACGGGACGGTGGATGCCTTTGCCGCTGCCGGGCCCGCCGGGGTGCCCGGCGGCGTCGACGTGCCCGGCGCTCCCCTCATGCCCGTCGCTGCCTCCGTGCCCGGCGCTCCCCTCATGCCCGTCGCTGCCTCCGTGCGCAGCGCTCCCCGCGTGCCCGCCGCCCCCCGCGTGCCCGCCGCCGCGGGTGCTCACCCTCACCTGCAGCTGCGAGGAGCCCGAGCTGTCGTGCGACGAAGATACTTGCGCTAACGCGACTGACTGCAGGCAGTTACATCCAGGTGACAATGTGTTCCAATGTGTTTCATCTACATCGTCGTCTCAGCTTATACGCCCCTCTCCAGGGCACAGGCCTCCTCTCAGAATGAGAGGGCTTGGGCCGTGTCGTTTGGGTTCCCACGTGGGTCCAGTGCGGATTGCGAACTTCACAAACACTATTGAATTTCTTCTCAGGTGCGTGCAGGTTTCCTCACGATGTTTTCCTTCACTTAATTTTAAATATAATATAATTAGATACGCACATAAATTCCGAAAAACTCAAGAGGTGCGAGCCCATTTTCCTATCCACGACCCTCTGCTTCAGAGGCAATAGGTCAAACCACTAGCCCACCGCGGCTTGCAAGAATTGCCTTGACTTACTTAATCGAAGAGTTTCCAAACTTAACTAGCGGTGGGCGGGACACTACTCAAAGAAATAAGAAAAATCGCTTCTTAGTGCACCTCTATACGAACATCAAGGATTATAATATTGCCTCTTAGTGGTTCAGACACGTTATTTGTCAGTCAGTCAAACACCTCACTCTTTTAGGTACTTATAGAAGTATTGAGCGTTGGTGCGTAGCGTACCTACTTATTACCGTTCAAGAAATTTGTCTAATTCCAAATACTTGACTTATTTCTTTCCAATGATTTCCAGCAATCTGTCCCCACGGGCTTGCCACCGACGATGACTGCACCAACTGCGAGCCGTCCCTGAATCCGGAAATGATCCACCTGATCTGCCCGCACTGCCAGAGCCAGATCGCATTGTTTGACGACCTTAAGCAACTACAACCACCCAAAAGCTATCCTCTAGTCGCAATTAACCAATCACAAGCCCGCAACCCATGTCCAAAACAATCCGTTACTACCAGAACAGCCTCAACTGAAACCACTAACCTCGGCGAATATTGTGTTCCTACTTGCCCCTCTAAAAATTCTGTTGAGATTAAACCTCCACGTTGCCACAGTCCAGTGGTACCTTGCTGCGGAATCGACCCGAAAACTAGAAGTCCACACATCAGTCAAATAAAGGTCACTACGACGTGTTGTAGTCAAATGGGTGGCAACGAGCCACCAGATCCTACGGAGCAAATGAAAAAAGGCGCAGTGATGTGTCAAAGTCAGCCGGCCCCGGTGCAGTGCAAAGTGTGCCTTCAGGCGATGGCCGCGGCGTCGCCTCCAAAATGTTGTCCGATCAGCACAGCGGGGGAAGCGGATCAAAACTGGCAGACACAAACCCATAAAGGTAGCCAGCCTAATCAAAAGAGCCAAAGTGCCTCCCAAAGTGCCAGAGGTACTTCAGGCAAGGGGAAGAAGGAACAAAAACCAGTAAGTCTTTTTTGTTTACCCTAAGCATTGAACGTTTCGGTCGGACCTGTAATTTCTTTAATGAATACGCAGGACTTAGAACGTAGATAGAAAATGCTAGGCTATATAGGCAGAAATACCACTGTTAGGTTCTGCCTAGCCTGACGCCTGTCCACTGAAGCGTCGCATGGCTGAGGCGTAGTGAACGAGATAAAAACAAAGAATTCAGTAGCCAGGGACTTGCAAAAGGAGTTTAAAATTTCATACAAAGCCGAGCGAGATAGAGGAGCGGGGGTAGCGCCACTTATGGCAAAACATAGTCCGCAAACCCGCTCTGCTGTCCAGCCCCGTTTCTATCGACAGATACAGCCCGCAACTCCATTCCGCATTACTCTCTCGCTCCACTCCTGTGGACAGGCAGCTTAACCTTTTCGTCGTCAACGACGGATATAGATATATATCAGTCACGGCGCGCAGAGCCATATCTACATACATGCATTTCTGTAGGGTTTAACTTCGCGTTTGACATTCCGATGTCATGGCGTTTGGAGTGAGGGGTGTTGTATTTGACAGAGCGTTGTAAAAGGTTTAGTAGTTCGATGGTGATAAATAAAGTATTTGGTGTCCAGCCTCCGCCGAGCCCCAACCCGGACTGCCCGCGCTCGGGCGCGTCCTCGCTGTTCCCGGCCAAGCCGGCCCCGCAGGCCTGCCTGTGCCGCATGCCGCCCGCCTACACCACCACCGGCTGCACCGGCAACCTCTCCGGCAACTGCAACTGCACCGATTGCAATAAATAATCACACCTATTACAAGCTTTTATTTAACGTGCAACGTCCGATGTATGTTTTGACCCTTTTCCAGGCATAGTGCATATAGCGACCACAAAAATCTACACAAAGATTCGACCTTAGCCACTTTATAATACGGTAGAAAATCAATCGAATTTGTTTAAAATATGCTTTGCTTTTAAATTAATCCTGCATCATCATAACACAATGGTTCATTTTGTTGCAGCATATCTAAATAGCCGTGGGCTGGAAAAGGGTTAAGTATGGATTATTTGCTGTTCCATCGAAGAACCTAAAGATATTGCGTTTTTTCGGACTAGCCTCCTTCACAAGAGGTGAAGGAAGAACTGCGTTTATTTTTTCGTCTTTGTTCCTTCAAGAAGTGAAGGTGCTATTGCGACAAGCAGCAAAGGCGAAAAAATAAATGCAGTTCTTCCTTCATCTCTTTCGAAAAAACGAATCATCATCGCAACATATATACTCTTTCATGGCCTCAGGTACCTACTATCATTATTATTTATTAAGTAAGTATGAATATTGAAATAAAACAAGGCAAGTACGTAACTATTTTTCTTCAATACTCTTTATTTTAATAACAGCAACAACATGATTTTTGCTCTTTTTACTCCCGTCACAAAAAGAGGGGTGTTATAAGTTTGACCGCTATGTGTGTGTGTCTGTCTGTGGCATCATAGCTCTTAAACGGGTGCACCGATTTGGATGCGGTTTTTTTTAATAGAAAGCAGGTTTCTTGGCGATGGTTCTTAGATATGTTTCATCAACATCGGTTCAGCCGTTTCAATAAGCTATCAGCTCTTTTGTTAGCTGCAGAAGGGATTTTAGACGCATAACTGGCATTGACTTATAATGTTCAAACATACGAGTGACATAGTGGCCTTTGCCTAAGTAAGTACTTACTTATACAGAATAAACGTTTTGATTTTCGTTAGCTTAAAAGTTTCAACTGCGTTTGTGAAGTACCATAGTAAGGTAGGGTAACTTTGACCCTCAAGGGTAACTTTGGCCATATTGGTACTCGGTCCAGCTTTTATTTATGGTAGGTACATTGCCATATCTATTTGTATATATCTCACATATATGGTTGGTTTGGTTGGTTGTAGTTGTAGCTGACCGCCCAAGTTTTTATGTTTTTTATTAGACCTTTGTATATATATATGTGGTTTTCTTTTAATTTGGAGCCAAAGTTAGCCGCCATTAGGTTAAAATATCCCTACCGTAGAGTAGGTACGACAGACTTAGGTAATACAAACTACATACTATTTAGGATATCACAGCATTTTCTTAGGAACTGTACACTTTTGTGTTGGCGAAAGTAACGACACCCCTTGGTCTCGAAGTAAGGACGGGAGTAAAGTTTTTCATTCTTTTGGAGCTTTCTAAAGGACGCGATTGTAGTTTCTTTAGGGGTTCTGTTGCTCTTGAAGTTTTTAGATGAACTCTACTACTCTTAGATGAACGTCCATAGCGGCCTAGAATAAAAATCACAAGTAGATTTAATTTCAAAGCCGTGGTACTTACCTAGTGCGTTTGTGTGGGCTCTAAAGTAGAGTGTAGTGGGTTCGAAACACGGACTTGCAGATTTTACATTTTGAAGTGTAAGTAAATTGCTTGCACATGGCAATATGCAAACTTTTTTGTACGGAGACTTTTAATCCCCATTTCAAACAATGTTTTCTTCCCTCTATTTTCTTACTTAGTGTAGCTGCTCTGTGCCGCAGTGCCTGATTAAACATATTTGTGCAGATTAATTTTAAGTACCATTTCAACTTACTATTTTTCAATGAAAGCACTTTTCTAGATCGATAATCACTTTCGTTTTCTGCAAAATAGAAAGTAAATATGTAGTAAAAAAAATGCTAATAACAAATGAGATTTCGTTATGTTCAATGAAGCAGCAACCTACAAGTGTTCAAGACTAGGCGATGGTACCAAGTCTTTTGGATAGGTACTTACCTAAAGAAATTCCTAATTTAGGTAAGTAGTCTCTTGGTACAGACGTAGACGCATTGCGAGACAATAAGGGTCAATTCACACCGAGATGCATCACGCGCGACACTGAACGTGCCAAATTGAGAAATACGTCAACGAGCCCTCGTATGATTTATTCTCTCAATGAAACGAAGTGAATTGACCCTTAAGGCCATCACAAACCGCAGCGCGGGCCGTGCGCGCGACGCCGACGAAGCGTGCCCAGCGCGGTCTATAACACTGAATCATTTAATACGGTGACACACACCGGCAGCGCGGCACAGCGTATATGATTCAGTGTTATGCAGCGCGCTGGGCACGCTCTGTCGCCGTCGCGCGCACGCCCCGTGCTGCGGTCTGTGGAGGGCTTAAGGCAAAAGACCAAAAGACATTGATGTAGCCAATCGCCGCAATTCGACGACCGAATAGCCCAGTGGTTAAGAACCTGACTACTTACGAAGCTTGAGGTCCCGGGTTCGATTCCCGGTTGGGGCAGGTATTTGCATGAAAAATACGTTTGTTTATATTGTTTGTGCTCGAGTCTTGAATGTTTAATAAGTGTATGTATCTATAGTTCTATTGTATCTATAGTTTATTTAGTATTACCTAGTGTAGTTTATTTATCCGTTGTTATATACCCATATATCAATTGGCTCAAAAATATCCGTTTTCTACAACATATATGTTAAGTCGACTCCGGAGTTTGAAGTTCGAACTTCATCCCACGAATATTTCGTTATAGCTCCCCAAGGGCGTAGGGTGCATCCTACAACTAGAAACTTCCAAATACCTAGAACTTGGATAGGTAGGTAGTTGCTTCTTCTAGACAAAATCTATTATCATCATCATCATCATTCCAGCCTATATACTTACGTCCCACTGCAGGGCACAGGCCTCCTCTCAGAATGAGATGGCTTGGGCCGTGCGTAGTTTCCTCGCGAGTCCAGTGCGGATTGGAAACTTTACACACACCATTGAATTTCTTCTCAGGTGTGTGCATGATCCCTCACGATGTTTCCTTCACTGTAAAGCTCATGGTATATTTCAAATGTAATTTTGCACATATGTATACCTACATTCTGAAAAAATCAGGCTCGGGCTCGAACCCACGACCCTCCGCTTGAGAGGCCATAAAGTCAAACCACTAGACTACCAGGGCTTCAGACTAAATCTTCAGGTCTTCCTTTTTTTTTAAATATTCATTGTTTGATTATTATTCATTATCAATTGGATCTAATAGATCGATGAACGATACTAGTTAACTACTAACTGGTCTAGCATTTTAAAAATATGCTTATATTATACATAGTACTTACCACATATTGTCTTTAGCTTCTCCGTCAATGGTCTCAGCATCAAACTAATGGGATGTATCTTGCTGTCGGCGATGAAGCCGTACTGTGTCATGTCGACGGACGCTGTTCCTTGGTAACATATCTTCTGTATAAAATCTTTCGTTTTTACTGACATGGAATTGGTATCGAATTGAGATTTGCCTGCTCTTTTAGCCTTGAGTCTGATCACCTCCATTTTAAATTGTTACTTTTGGACTGCATTTAAAAGGAAGCTTGTAAGGTTGTGGCTTTGATTATTCCATTAATTAATCAATCTGTAAGTATATGTTTATTTTGTGATAATACTCATTGTTGTTGTTTGCTAAGCTGGATGACTGAGTGACTGTCATTTTCTAAAAAAACAGAATTTTTTACGGGCTGAAAGGAAAAGTTCTTTTGGTCTTTGCTGACGAAAACCACTGAGGACCTAAGTCCAGCTCCGTAAAAAAAACAATGCATAGAAATTATGTTCCGAAATGTGTATCTTCTGAAAGTTATTCTTTTTAATAAATTATTTTTAATCAAATATTTGGTAATAATTTAAAATTTTTGTCATTAAATTTATACATATATTATATGTTACATTTGTTGCCATTTCGTATTTCTATAATTTTGACTCCATTAATAAATCGAAAAAGAAACCATTTCTCTGCTGATTACAATTCGGACATAGATTGCTACGTTCGCTTGTCACTGTCATTGCTCCGCCTCCGTCTGAGTGACT
The DNA here is from genome assembly GCA_947563465.1 of Archips xylosteana. NCBI lineage: Eukaryota > Metazoa > Arthropoda > Insecta > Lepidoptera > Tortricidae > Archips > Archips xylosteana. The sequence continues at coordinate 5,875,365 of OX387370.1, forward strand.
TTTCTTTCAGTAAAATTTTCAAATTATTGTTCGATTACCGACAGAGTTTGTAATTACACAAAAAAAGCAACGTGTTGTTGATTATACAATCATGTCTGGAACCGTAGAAATTCCTGAAGCTCTGAAGCCGATATCCTGGCTTGCAGGCCGCTGGATCACGCAAGAGGGGCAAGGGAAATATCCGAATATTCCTGAATTCCAATATCATGAAGTTTTGGATTTTACTTGTCTTGGTAAGCTTTAAAATGCTTTTGCTCACGTCTTACGAAATCACCAAGACCCTAATTGAGTAGGTACGTTTCTAGATCAATCGTCTACTACAGCTTAGTCTATCTAGGTTTGTGAAAATAATTGAAAAGTATTCACCAACTATTGTTAATGTAATCGCGGCCAATTTCTTCTCCTACTCATAATTATTGACACGCACGACTCGGCAACCATAACAAATAAAGAAATAAAGTAAAAACGCCTTTCTATTTATGAATTTAAAAATAAAATGAATATTAGTGATTGTCTTTAATTAGGATAAATCCTTTTAATATGATCATGTCAATTAGGAGTGTTCAGTAAATTTACTAATGAACTTACAAAAACAATGAAAATAACAAAATGGTGGCCAGAACTTCATTAAAAACTAAATATTTAAAAATATTTAAACTAACTTAAAGTTAAAAATTTCTTGGTGCCCAATGGCTGGCAGCATCTCAAAATTAGTTTTCTAAATATTATTTAAAGGTACTTGTAGATAATTTAAGGTAGTGAATATTAACATTGAAAGTTCATTACAAAATACTTTATAAGGTAAAAGCCACTTCTAGAGACTGCTATGTGTTTCTGTCCTGAGTAATCCAAATCCGATTAAATCCTGCTACCTCTACAATTTCATCTGCCCAGCATGCCAATGTCTAACCCTTTGTTCCTCAATGAACGTTTCCATGCTGTAGCTTCAACTATAATCAATGAATAAAGGAACTTAACCTTTTCAACCCCAGGCCTAGTTAATGCATTCACTGCCACCGACGCATATATGCGTTTTCAGGACTTTGCCCAGTGCCGCTGTCATAATTATTCATACATTTTGAACGCACATGTGCATCGGTGGCACCTGTGGAAGTCAGGTGGCAGTGAATGTGTTAATTGTAAAGCTATTTTGAATCTTGTGTCCATGTTAAACACAAAACTACTGTGTGACTCACTCATAGGGGAAAAATATGGATAACTCACGTCTATGATCGAGTTTAGCCCAACATGACTCTATCTTAGATGTGAAGTATCTGTATTTTTTCACTACTTGTGCCAACATTGTACTTTGTGACACATTTATCCATCATTGGTATTGCAAAAAGAAGAATCAAATTTCCATTTTTTTTTAGGACAGCCAATGTTCAACTTCTCATCAACATCAAAACACCCTGTGAAGCAAACACCGATGCACCAGGAGCGAGGATTCCTGCGCATCAAGCCAGGCACCAATGACCTGGCGTTTGTGGTCAGTCAAAACATTGGCTTGACCTCCTTGGAAGAGGGTACTGTTGACCCCGAGAAACAAGAGATAGTTCTGGACACAGTCAACGTGTCTAGGATGTCATTTGCGAAACAGCCATTTGTCAAAAGATTAAAGAGAGTCTTGAAGCTTGTAGATACTAATACATTAGATGTGACTACTTATATGGAGACTGATGATGTGCCATTAACTGAGCATCTGAAGGCTGTGTATAAGAGAGATCAAGAATGATTGGGTTGTTATTTGTATTTAGTTAGGTTGTTATGTTATTACTTACTTTAATATTCTTATGTTTTTTTAAATATTAAGCCACAATCTGAGAGTAAGGCTGGCACTACACTTGGCATGTCTATTTGTACTTTGGTTATTTCATGTGCTGAAAAAAATATGACTCATTTCTTTTCCTCGCACAAATACAGCAAGATGAAGCTATTACTTAGGTTTCTTCATAATTTGTATGAAGCAATCTGATTACTGTAAGGCATTACCTAGTGGTTTAACCTAAGGCCTCTCAAACGAAAGGATCCTGGGTTCGAGACCAGGCTTGCACCTGTGAGTTTTTTCGAATTTGTGTAGAATTAAGTTTGAAATTTTATCCTGAGCATTTCAGTGAAGGAAAAGGTAGTGAGGAAACTTGTACACACTTGTGAGGCGATTTAAAGGTGTGCGAAAAGATCCCAAACTGCATGTGGGAACTACAGCTAAAACTGTCTCATTCTTGAGAGGGATGTCTGATGGATGAGATGTGAATCTCAGTCAGTATGGCTTTCATCATTGATATACTTATTTGAAACAAGAATAGATGTAATTAAAAATGTATTCAGATGATGCACTTAGGCTGCGTTTCCACGAGAGATGTGCGAGGATGCGTTGCGGGGGATGATTATTTTATTTATTTACTTATCCTTGTAAATGAAGTGTTTCTATTGGTTCATGACAAACACATCCCTCGCAACGCATCCTCGCACAGCTCCGGTGGATACGCAGCCTTAAGCCTTAACCCTTTATAAGGCATAAGCAAAAAATACACGTTTTTTTTAATTTGTTGCAATTGAAAATGAAGCAATCACTCGATTCGTCGTATTCGAAAGAGAAAAAAAGTATGGTGGGAAAATTATTAATGTTTATTTCAGATTTATTATTTTAAAGGTTTTTTGGTAATATTGGCACAAATAAAGTGATTATTCAAATCCATCGTTTTATTGAGATAACCATAAACCCTGCAATTTATTTCACTGTAAAGTCATTACATTTTAAACATATGTTAAGATTGCTTTGTCTTTGTGTGGCAGTCGGCAAACAAAGACCAATTTGTGTGCTTTTGCTTTTTCGGCCCCTTAGGGCTGCCTGTCCACTGGAGCTGGAGTGGAGCAAGGCAGCGGAGCGGTGAGCGAGATAAAAATCCACCAATAGTCGCATAAAATTTCTGCTCCTCTTCAGTGGACGGGAACAGCATGCAAAAACGCTCGTACCTAAAATATCACGTTCCCAAAATAAACATGAAACTACCGTGAGACTCACTGAGTGAAAATAAACGGATCACTCACGTCTTACACAAATTTTGTCTCATGGTAACCCACGCATTTTCCGATGAAGCAGTATGAAGATGTCACTTGGATAAGAGGGTTAGCTTACCAGATTCTCGTTTCACCACATTACAAAATCGAAGATTACTCAGTGATTTTTTGGTGGAATTATTTTGACCATTTCACACACCCAGACCTTTTGACCTAGATCAAAAGAGCGTCAACTCAAATTCCTATCTATCTAATCTAATCTAATACCTTTAAACGAGCAATTCTTGTATATACTTATATATAATCAGGATCCAAAATTTGGTATGTGGGGGTTTTCGGGGATGAAAAATTGATCTAGCTTGGTCTTATCTCTGGGAAAACGCTTGGTACCGAGTTTCAGCCCGAGCAGAGCTCGGTCGCCCATATATAACACTTTAATTTAGACCTTTCAGAAGTTGACTGTAGTCTAAATAAAAATGGTACATTGTTTTGAGTTGATTCTCTTTTGATCTAGGAGTGTGTTAATTATACATTAGTAGTTTTATAAATAGGTAATGTACTTAGTATTTAAAAAAATCTGGTATTTTGGGGAACATGGTATTTTAGGCACGAGCGTGCAAAAACAGTCCGCCAGACCGCTCATTACCCCCTCGCTCCTCTCCAATGGACGAGCACCTTTAGATGCTGCATCAGCTCTATCGCTATAGTCCGACAACCCTCCGCGGAACCCTGTCGCAGTGAGTATTTGCCGCACTTATTAAAAACAATCTTGTTAAGGACAGCAGAGGCTCCCTGCGACAGGGTTCCGCCGAGCGCCGCGCACGATCTTGTCAAGGTATAGTTCCATAGAGATGGGATAGAGCTAGTGTGTCGCAACAGGTAGCATCCCGCAAATTTGATCTGAGGTTGCAAAAATAAAACAAACTGATGTCGCATGGAAAATTTATTTACATTTTTAACTAACGACAATTGTTCACAAACACGTGGCTATTCTATTCTTATATTTATAGGCAACCAATGTTATCATGAACCGCGATAGAACCTTTTCGCAGCAAGTCAACGTATTTGATAAATATTAAATACATATCTATATCTGTGATACGTATAGTCGACCAAGTGTTTTACCATTTTTATGACCATTACTATATCAGAATAAAAACAATAACGCTGATTGTCACATTGATTTTGCAAGTGAAAATGGTCTTTTAAGCCAGTGTTTCCCAACCTGTGGTCCGCGGACCCCTGGGGGTCCGCGAGTATACATATGTATGGGGGTCCGCGGTGTCATCTCTGGACCATACATAAATGCTAATAAGTCTCGTAATCCGAATTTTTTTGCTATTTATTTTATTAAGGGGGTCCGTGAAAACTGTGCTTGATTTCCTAGGGGTCCGTGGCTGAAAAAGGTTGGGAAACGCTGTTTTAAGCCGTACAACTTACATTGAACCTTAAGGTGGTAAAGGAATTTTTTCAAAGATGCAATGAAATGTTAACCTTACATTCCAAATAATAGGCCGGGACGTATTACGTTGCGGGCGCGGTTAGACGAGTACTATGTAATGGATTTTCATACAGAATTGCAGGCCTAGGCCGGGATAGCGATCGTCTATTGTTTCATGTGACACAGCATCATGACGTTTATAGGTCTATGGCATTCAGCGATTCAGCCCTAAAAAAACATAAGCATTTTTGATTTCTTTGCAATTTTAATTCTTGAAGTTTTTTATTTATTTCATTGCATGTTTGAGAAAAGCACTATAAAAGCCTCGGCCGGAACAGTACCTCTACCATGAGTTACACTAGTTTACAGTGACCGTACTCGCTAGCGACGGCGTAATAGTACATTACTGCAGCGGCCGCGAAATAGGGGATTGCCGGCCGAGTAGTTATAGATGGCCGAGTGTTAACGAGGCCATCTAGAGATACGAGGCCGGCAATCCCTGTTCGTGGCCAAGGCTTGTATAGAGTTTTTCTCAAACATGCATCACCATCACCACCATCATCATCGTCACCATCATGATCATCATCAACATCATCATCACAATCATCATCACTATCATCATCATCATCATCATCATCAACAACATCATCATCATCATCTCATCATCACCATCATCATCATCATCAACATCATCATCACCATCATCATCACACCATCATCATCATCATCATCTTACCTTACCTTAAATAAGCGTAGTGGCAGAATGTCTCAATGAACCAAAACGCAAATATTGCTTATAGTTTTTTTTTAATGGCTAAATGCTATGATGCCATAGACCTATAAACGTCATGGTATGAAACAATAGACGATCACTTTGCTGGCCTTGGCCAGCAAAGTTGTATGAAATTCCATTATTGACCTCTCGTCTCGTCGTCCTCCACCACCGGCTGCACCTGCACCTGCAACGTGACCCTTCGTGGCGTATTATAAGGAACATAACGTCAATATTTCATAGCATGTTTGAGAAAATGATTTTTATGGAGAATTGAACTTCCGTAAGTGACCGCTAGAGGCGCTGTACACGATTTTCCATACAAATCATTTACGCCGTCGCTAGCGAGTACGGTCACTGTGAACTAGTGTAACTCATGGTAGAGGTACAGGAGTTGCCCCCCTTACCCCTTACTTCCCGGCCTCTGTAGTAATGTGCTATTTTTGGTCGACTATACAGCAGATAGCTCACCGCAAAAGATTATTGCGAGTACACTTTTAAATGGTTGCACTATACTATACTACCTAGGCTTTCTGAGTAAGTAGAAAATTTCCAATTGAGTAGGTAAGTTCTTTGTGGGAATTGGGTAGTTGACACCGTTAACCAATAATCCAAGACAACTACAACAAAAACACATTTTTTTTAAATTATACATAGTGAAATTTTAAAAGTTATACAAAATTTACGTTTCTTACTCAGTGAATGCTGAACAATATAATGCATCAACTCAATTGTTTTAATTAGTCATAATTAATTTCAGGTGTCCATACATGGTTTCTGTATTCATTTATTGCAACAAAGTACGAAAATCCAAAATTTTGTCAGACTAAATTTAACAATTGATTTAATGTATTATATAGTACAGTACAGTCAGCATCAAAAGTAGCTGGTCACATTTGTACCTTGCCGCTTTACAATCAGGTGCAAATGTCATAATAATATGATTGACAATGGTGTTATTACGACATAGTACAAAAGTGACCAGCTACTTTTGATGCTGACTGTACTAACAGAGCTAGAAACATGTTTAAAATTTCACCTTGTATTATCACAATATTTAATTGTTTTGAAATTAGTAAATAGTTATAGTGGCTGGCACGTCAGTAGAACCGAAGATCCTACTGGGAGGTTTTAAAAAAAAAAAATCTTATTTAAGGGCATTAGCAATCGCGAACGCGCGATGGAGTCCTTTGTTTAACGACAGTTACGTCATATAAAGTATATGGGTAACTTTCGCTACCCAAATAGGAATCAATTACGTTTTGTTTTAATTAAATCCCTTAATTGTGTACACTATTTTTGAAAATGACTCTTACTTTTCGCACATTCTACACAAATGATTAAAAATATCTAAATATGATTTGGGTTTTACCTACCTACTTACGTGCTGGTCACTATAATTGAGTTGGCATGGCAATTAAGTGACCTAGCCTTGATATTGCTGGAATCGAGTTTTAACAGCTTAGAAATGTGTGTTGATTAATTGGTCGTGTAAACTACTCAATACCTATTGAATGTTATTCGTACTCAGTAAACGCCAATAAACGCATATAAACGTCTTGCTGACTCACCCAATGCCTTGAACGCACACATAATGAGTTCATACGTTTCGAGATTTACTAGCATCAACGGAACAGTGCGATAAGAATAAGTTCGAAAATCGAATTTCGTAGTAGTATAAGGCCAGTACCATGAATGCTATTAAGAGTTCAATTATACCGTTTCTGTATCACTATGAACCTTCACGTGTTTAAGGCATTGAGCAAAGTCTTGGCAGAAGTTTGGAAAATACCGGTCATGAATGCGTTAAGTTAGTAATGCTATTGTTCTGTAAAATAAAGGCTTATTTAAGGCAGTTGTATTTGTATATTTGCGTTATGTATTTTATCTATAGTTTCTTTATTCATGATTGCATATTAGTATCACATGGAAAGATATTGCTACAAGGCATCTATAATGTTCTTATTTTTTAATTAACTCTTATTGCTTTATGAAAACCATACCCTAAAACAATATTCTTACTGATTAAGCCGACGTGTAATATAAAACTGTCTTACACTATACAACTAGGTTCAAGTCACCTTCCAAAAAATGTTGATATGTTATTCAGTATACATATTGTTATATATTTTAGCTCCTGGCTGATATCGGCTACAGCAACTACTAAACTATTGAATGAGGGCTATAGTTGTTTGCCCTTTCATGTGCCCCTAAATGGCTTCAATAGCCAATTTTATTTGAATTTTTAGCACTTTGGCCCACTCATCATTTTCTTTTCATTTAGAATTTTGAGTTGCTCTATGCTATATTTTTCAAAGCATCTGGTTTAATCACAAAAGACAACCAAAAATACAAAATGTTATTAATTCAATAAAAAATACTTAAACATGTCTTTTTATACTGAATCACATATAAAAATTTTGGATGATGACTAAAAAATAATCTTTTATTTTTAAATAAGAAGTTTTTTTAACTAATGACATCAAACTTTTGCTTAATCAAAATTTTCAGATTGTTGTGTTGGGTACTGCAACAAGGCTTAGATTATTTATGCACTAGATAGAGTGTCAGTAGCAAACATTGCGATACAAAACGTCCACAAATTTCTTTTGACAGCTTCATATTACGATCGCGTTACGTCATTCAAACTGAAGGGAGGCAAATGACATATAAGCCAACGGTTGGCTTATATTTTTCGGGACGTTTTCATGCCGCCGAAGCTCTATCTAGTGTATAAATAATAAGCTAAGCAACAAGGTTACTTACAAGCGCCCGGTACCTTAACGCATTTGCTGCCGGCTGTCAGACTCAAGATTTCTTCAGGTGCCACAAACGCACATATGCGTTCTAATGACTGCCAAACTATGACATTGGCACTTCCCGGCAGTGAATGCGTTAAAGTCCAACTATACAAAAAAAAACTTTCAATAGTCTCAGAAGTGCGTTATGTTCAGGCAAATAATTAATGTTGTAAGCCACACAAGACTCCTCTTCCAAAGTCCAAATTTCATAAACCAAAGTCTCCAACTGTAGCTGGCCATTTTCAGAAAAAAGTGTTTACTTTTTTAAATGATTAAATTTTGGGATTTTCTTACTCAGATAAAAAAAGAAAATCCCAAATCTAATTTTTGATACATTTTTTGTGTCAGTTTTGTGACGAGCCATATAATAAACTGTATGAAAAAAGCGTCATAAAACTGCCATGAAATTAAGGCCATTTTTCCTTTTTGAATTGTATTTGTGATTTTGAACAAGAAAATACCAAAATTTCGTCATAAAAATAAAGTAAAAGTTACCCTTTTTTTGAAAACGCCCGTCTACAAATTAAAATATTACAAATTGCATACACCAAACAGACAGTATGAGACTGTACAATACAATATTTCACTGACAAGTCTTTGTGTCAACATTGGCAAACTACGCCTTGTTAACAAGGGTGAAAGCCATTAAAAAAAACTGTGCTACTGACATTGGTGGTAAAGGAATTTCTTCGTCGACTACACACTCTGACCTTATTAAAATGGGCACTCCCAGCAAGCTACTGATGAACTAAATTCAATAAATTGGTATTCTACTACAAATATGTGTGGCAGTCTTAAATATGTGTACATGGTAAAGTTTTAGTTCATTCAATAATATATTCAACCATTTTGATAAAAAAGAGAGAGAGATAAAAAGTTTTATAGCCTTACCCAGTTGATAAATTATGTCAGTAGCACTTTGAAAGTAATAATTATGAGCTAGCAGTGGAGCATTAAAAACCAGTTAACAATCCTTAAACATAATAGTGCGGTTTTCTGGCAATGATGCCATACTCTTGAAGAGCTGGCACCAGGTCATCCATAGTCATGATGTACTTCTTCTCCTTTGGGCCTTTCTGATTCTTGGAGCTGGATGTGACCTGGCTCGAGGTGCGCATCTTGCAGTGTTGGAGAGCATCGTTGGCCACGTCTGAGAGGAACTTCTGAGATGCCAGGGCAATGAGGCGGATCAATCTGGAAAGAGAAACAGAGTTAGCAGTAAAGTAATATTGTCACTACTTTGAAAAAAGCTTGTATCTCAAAATCGATAATCTGGCTAATTTAACTTTACTGAGTGTGCAACAAAGTTCAGTTTGGTTTACATATTGATTTGAGATACGAGATTTTTTCAAAGTAGTGACAATAAACCACACACATAAAAATGCCATGCCCAGTAGCTTGACCTGTGGTCTCTCAAGCAGGGGGTTGTGGGTACAGCTTGGGGTCGCTCAATGAGTTTTTCGGAATTTCAGTGCAAAATTACTCAAATAACCTTTGAAATTTACCATGAGATTTAAAGAGGAGGCTTTTGAGGAAATCGTAAACTTAAAGATTAAACATATTACGAAAGAAAAAAGACTAGGTGCTTTTTCCGCTTTAGTCACTCCATCCTCCATATCTGATCTGTACAATACAATACAATGACTCTTAAGACTCTTTATTGTACACCACAAAGAAAACAATACAGAAAAACAAGTACATGGAAAAATATATTAAAAGTAAGCAATAGATGGCCTTATCTGTAATGTCTTGTATTGTCGAAAATAAATATTTTTCATTTTCATTTTCATTGTCTAATGTGTTGTATACATCTATTCAAACATGCCACTGCAACCATTGTTTTTTTTTTAACTTATTATAACTTTTTATTGTAACTGGTCAAACGCAACATACACTTTGCTGCTGTCAGGAGTCTTTGGCAGTAGTGAGTGGTTGCTAACCTAAAGTGACCAGATGCCAAAAACAAAAAAGGTGAAGTTGAAGTTGATGGTGAAGGAAGACATCGTGTGGGTGTCTACGGAGAAATTCAATGGTGTGTGTGAAGTTCCCGATCCGCACTAGGTCCGCATGCAAACTGCAGCCCAAGCCCTCTTATTCTGAGAGGAGGCCAGTGTACTCTGTGTCCTGCAGTGAGATATATACATATAGGCTGAGATAATGATGATGAATTTACCACACAACCAAAAACTGTTATAGTGATACTTGATTAAAAGTATAAGACTTGTATGTGGGCATAGAAAATGTATGACCTAATAGCTTCAATTCATTTTCGCCAACAGATGTCTAAGCAAGGGAGTGTCTTCATTCGCGTGATGTTAGCATTCCCTTGGCCTGTACAAAGTGATAAGCTTTAGGCTGCCTATTGCAAACCCTTGTGTACTTTTTCTAAATTTTTTTCTTTTTCTAAAGGACTTTTTCTAAATGTTCATGCTGCTAAAACCAGGGCATTGAACCAAGTGCAGCTCTTTAGCTGCACTTGAAAATCGGTCCACAATTGGCAGAGATATTTATGAAAACACAAAGAAAAACATAGAACCTCCTCTTTTTTTTGAAGTTGGTTAAAAGTAGCACAAACAAACTACTTCAAAAATTTGTTGTATGTGACGCTTATCCCAAAATAATTGTATGAATCATACATGACAGACATGTAAGTTGTTAAGGATTATAGTGAATTATTGCTGAAACAGTGAGTACCTTTCACCTCATCTGTATTTTCCATCAGATGAGATAGGGGTCAATCGATTGTCAGTTCATTGTGAAATAAAACTAAAACAGATGCATGTAGACTAGGCCTTATACATTTTCGTGCACAAGTTTCATCTGATCTATACTTGGCCTAAGACAAGACGGTATAGTTCCAAAACTCACAAGCATTGATTACAGAAATAAAGGCGCAAAACATAACTGTACTTACCTAGGGTCCTGAGATTCGAAGCCAGTCATATTCAAATAGTGTGCCACCACCGAATCTGGTATCGAAGGGTTGTAATTTTCGAGTTGTAGCAAGAAATCACTAAGAGCATGACCAGCTCCATTGTCGTCGTCCGCCCCGACTGAAGGCGAACCCATGCGGCCCATCTGCATAGTATTAAACTTATATTCCATCCAACGAAACTAACGGAAACTTAGTTAATAACCGAAGAACGATGAGGAATTAACTTGAACTTGTTAATTTACGATAAACAACACGCATGAACCGAGCCAACGAAAGCACAGACACAGATAAACACAGATAAATAAACAATAGACAAGACAATGAAGAAAATTTACTTGTCAAAAGTATGACGTCACCACAGGATGTCAGTAGAAATAATCTTCTAAAATTAGCTACTCGACAATAGATGACGCTGTAAGCAAGCACTCCTTAGCACAAAATGTGCAGAGATGATTGAAAGACTAGAATAAACATCAAATATTCTTGAGATAAATTTTGCACAATTAAAAAATGTGAGATTTAAATGAATAAACAACACTGTTTAGAACCAAACGCCAAATTTCATACTTTTTAAGGTTTTGTAAAAAGCTTTAAGGCTTTAAGGTTTTGCCAAAAACAAAACTCTATTCTTAGTGATCTTTTGATTACTACATACAGGATTCTTACATCATTGCGTCATCCGACAACACACACTTGCCCGGTTTTTCTACAAATTTGAACACCCCCGTTTAGTTAAAAGTTAATATTTCAGAACGCAGCTGTAAATTCAACGCGTCCATTGAACAGTTTTGAAATGATTGCATAACTGCATATTGATTTTCTAAAGCAATAACGAAACGCAATTTGTGCACGTCATTAGAGTGTTACCATTAAAATAGTATATACCCTGAGACAGGGGTAAAGTGATATCTTTAATTTCTGGATTGTAAATTAATTTTACTTTTTAATATAATAGTAATGATTTATTAAGTAGGACAAAGATTATTTTCTTTGAAAACTCAACTCTACTTTGTTTCTAGTATTGTGATATGTAGTGTAAATCTTTGGCAGATACTTTTGTAATGCGTTAGCCATAATATTTTATGTGAACTTATGTTTATAAAAAAGGCTATGACTGTGCTAATGATTCTTTACAGTGAAGAGTAAATTTTGAATTAATTTTTGGAATTTTATGGAGGGGAGATTATAAATATTTAGAATGGCCACACCGGCCTCGTGGTACTTTGCCGCTAGGTTGGTAACATCTGCCCCTTCCTCCTTCTTTTACGCCGCTCCACGGGCAGAACTGCGAGAGAACGTGATCGATCGAATTTCAAAAAAGGCACACACCTACCCCTGTGCTCCCGCGATCACGAAATTACTTCAAATCTCCTGATAATATAATCAGGAGTTAGTGTTTCGTGGTTCTCCATCCCGTGTGTGACCTGAGTAGATACCTCTACCCGCGAGGCGTTCCACCAGTGTAGAACCAAACCCTCCACACAAAATGTCGAACATCGCCGATCCGGTCGCGTTCGCGAAGGACTTCATCGCCGGTGGCGTGTCCGCGGCTGTGTCCAAGACCGCCGTGGCGCCCATCGAGCGCGTCAAGCTGCTGCTGCAAGTACAGCACGTCAGCAAGCAGATCACGGAGGACCAGCGCTACAAGGGCATCATCGACGCCTTCGTGCGCATCCCCAAGGAGCAGGGATTCTCCTCCTACTGGCGCGGTAACCTCGCTAACGTCATCAGGTACTTCCCCACCCAGGCCCTCAACTTCGCTTTCAAGGACAAGTACAAGCAGGTGTTCCTCGGTGGAGTCGACAAGAACACCCAGTTCTGGCGCTGGTTCGCCGGTAACTTGGCGTCCGGCGGTGCCGCCGGTGCCACCTCCCTGTGCTTCGTCTACCCCCTCGACTTCGCGCGTACGCGCCTCGCCGCCGACGTCGGCAAGGGAGCCGGCCAACGCGAGTTCAGCGGCCTCGGCAACTGCCTGTCCAAGATCTTCAAGTCCGACGGCCTCATCGGCCTGTACCGAGGCTTCGGAGTGTCCGTGCAGGGCATCATCATCTACCGTGCGTCATACTTCGGCTTCTACGACACGGCCCGCGGCATGTTGCCCGACCCCAAGAACACCCCCATCGTCATCAGCTGGGCCATCGCTCAGGTGGTGACCACCGTCGCCGGCATCATGTCCTATCCCTTCGACACGGTCCGTAGGCGCATGATGATGCAGTCTGGCCGCGCCAAGAGCGACATCCTGTACAAGAACACCCTCCACTGCTGGGCCACCATCGCCAAGTCTGAGGGTGGAGCCGCCTTCTTCAAGGGTGCCTTCTCCAACGTCCTCCGAGGCACCGGTGGCGCCTTCGTGCTTGTCTTATACGAAGAGATCAAGAAGGTCCTGTAAATCTAATATAAGAATTGTTACCATCATTTCGATTGTGATTCCGATCACAGCTAATAGCCGCTCCCCTGAAATCATGTATTATTAGAAGCGAAAACGAACCTAGTAACTTATTTTTAGTTAAATAAAGTGTTATACATTGATTCCAATATGTATTGTTTTATTAAATTATAATATGTTCAGTGTTACATAATCACTTGACTCCACCTAGTTCTTTATGTCAGTGGTTGCTTTGTGAACTCTTGTAATAGGTAGCTGAGGCCCCGGAACATTGATGGAATCACATTTTGTACCTTTAATAGAGACTGAGCGATCACTTGCAGGACTGCGCAGTTATGTAACTGCCCAGTTTAGTTCTATATCATGGAGGGCAAGGCCGAAGCAAATTAAACTAATTTCAGTGTTGTGTTCTAGTGAATTTAAGAAAGTGCTACATTAATTATTGTATAATTGTCTCATTTCAGCGTGAACACAGTGTGTCCTTGTACTTGGTTGAGTGTATATTTAGTGTGTTATGTAATACTGACATTGTACTTCTGTGATTTGTTTTAAATCTTAAATCATGTGATTCTGAAGCTGTTATGTAACGAGCAGGCTTAGTATGTATCTTGTGGTGTGAATGGCTAGGTACAATTAATTTCTTGGTGCACATTCAATGTGTTCCTAGGGCACTCAGAGTAACTCTGTATTCTGTAGGTAACATTCAGTATAACCAATAAGCGTAGGAGAGGAACATCTCGATGCGAACAACATTGTTTCCTCGGTGTGAGTTTTTCGTGAGAAAAATTTCATGCGTTTCGAGTGATAATATAGATAATGTTTAAAATTACTTGGATTTTATTTTCCTTGTGCCTTCTGACATTCAACCACTTCTCAGTTCTTGGAACATCATTATGAATATTCAGTTAACCAATGCTCATATTACAGCATTCTGAACTTATGTCATCACATAACTGTCTGTCAATTAAAAGATTCAATCAAGAACACTGACATTACCTTGCCTGTATTAAAATAAGTTCACTATGAAATGGTCTGAGGTTGTAAGTCTTTTACTTGCTCAATGGTTAGGTTTATCGTCTTTATCTATCATTGACCGAAAATCATACTACTGTGTAGGTCTAGGTAGCAGTGGCGAAGGGTACTAACCCGATTCCCCCCGGGTTGACTAAACTTTCGAAGTTACCAAACTCTTCTCTTCCATTACTGCATTTAAGAAGAGGATAAATGGGAGTTTTTAGTTTTTTTTTGGTAGGTAGTATCTAGTAGTAGTTCCTGCATTTCTTTCATTCAAGAGATGTGTTGCTTGGATGACGTCATCTCCATACCAGTTCGTGGCGTCACGCACGCCGCAGCACAGCAGTGAATGGCCGCTCGGTGGGTATGTAACGTCACAATCTAGGTAACAGGGTAAGTTATACAACTAACCAGATAAAATTGCTATCAACTGAACTGAAGCGGGTTCAACTGAATGAGAATAATGGAGTCAGTGAAACAGAACTGAGACTCGATCACTAGACATGTCATGTCGATCTAAGCAAATTTGCCTCGTGATTTATATATCTCGTTTTGCAGTATTGTTACCTACATTAATCTAGGCGTTGGTCATTAATTTAAGAATTTACATACCTTCAAGTCGGCAAAACGAGACGTTAGTTATTGATTCATTCAGTTAAATTCATATATTTAGAACACTTGACTTTTGCTACTATAGGTATGGGAAAGCATCATACTTAGATAGGTACCTAAGTACTTACCTATATGTAGACATACTTATTACAGCTGTTCTTGAATTCAAACTAATTAAACTAAAGTCGAACTAAGTATACCTGAGAAAGACCTGACAAAATCTTTTGAATTTGAAGCCTTATGTACTTAATGTAAGGTTGACATTATTTGACCTTAGCAGTCGTACAGTATTTAGTTAGCTCTATTTATTTTAATGCGCTATGATTCTCGGTAAGTAAACCAAATACTTAATTAGTTATCTGCTATGTTGGAGCACACAAAGGTTGGGGACCCCTTTGGCCATGGCACTTTGACAAAATTACACCAGGTACTTTTTCGTAAAATGACCCATAGAATCCCATGTGCCAATATAACTTAATCCGATCTAAATCAACACTAGGAAACAATTCGGAAGAGATGAAAAATTGTGCTGAATTTGAAACGGGTACCTACGAATACAGTAGGAGAAAATTGTAACTAAGTATACAGGGTTATTTGTAATTCACTAGCATCCTTTTAACCCTAAACTCCTACCACTTAAACAAATGTTTTTTGTTTTACGGCTTTTGTCATAACTTAATATTTTTGGTGTAATAACATTTTGAAAATTTGATTCTGCTCTTATTTTTACGATACTCTGTGTATTTGTATGGGAAAAAAAGTGCTTCATTTTAAAAAGTCGTAAAACAAAAAACATTTGTTTGAGTGATAGGAATTCAGGGTTAAGAGGATGTCAGTGAATTAAAAATAACCCTGTATTATATTATATCATATTAATAAGCCTGGAGAAGTGTCCCACTGCTGGGCAAAGGCCTCCCCCCATTTTCGCCATTCATCTCTATATTGAGCGGTGTCCTTCCAGTCTTTGAGGTACACGTCTAGGTCGTCCCGCCAACGCCTCCTGGGTCTACCTCGTCGCCGCCATCCATCCTGTGGTATCCAGTCCGTGGCCAACCTAGCCCACCGATTTGGATCCATGCGGCTGGCGTGGCCTGCCCAGTCCCACTTAAGCTTGGCAGCCTTGGCACCCACATCGGTAATGCGTGTTTGGGAGCGCAGTGTGGTGTTTCGGATCCGATCAATCCGCTTCACCCCGCTTCGCTTTAAGTAATACTTAATTAATCTTGTTAACTACTTAATTGATGATTACAGATATTTATCATTTTGGAATGGTTTCTGTCCAACTGAATGTAATTTAAAATCGGTCTCAGGGGACCTGAGCTTGCCTGTAGTTAACTTATCAGTGTATTAAACAAGTACCTACTTTAAAACAGACCAATCGTCATTCGTGACACTGATGCGTACCTACCTAAGTACACGAATGTTTAGTTAGCGACTACTTATCTATACCTACCTACTTATTAATACAATGTCATGTCAGCGTCTACAAACCACGGTACTTTCCTTACGTAACCGACTGCGGCAGTACGTACCGTAATATCTACTCAGTCAGTTCGATTGACCTACATTTTTAACCTGAAATTCTTGAATTGCAATAAAATTCATATAACATCTCTCCCTTTTCTCTCCCTTGATGTCTTGTAATGTTTTTTTTTGGTAACATAATGACTAGAGTATAAGCTGCGAGATATATGGAATGTGGGCTAACATTTGTTATAAATTAGGCGTATCATATGTATAGTGAACCTATTGAGCACTACGAAACGAAAGATAAGTGGACAGAAATTAGTCATGTTTCTTTGTTGCGGGTTACAATGTGTACAAATTTATCTTACGAAAAAGACCACATGGAATTTTTGTGCAGTGATTTGGTTAATTACTAGATCTTACAAGTAACAGGATGTTCATTACATTCCATCTTTACATACATTAAATTGGCATTGATATAAGACACTTTTGTCGTTGACGGATTCCGTGAAGTCCCAATTTCGTGAGTCCACTACTCGTTACATAACGAGTCGCATCGCGAACGCGACTGTCACTGTCGCTAGGGCGCGCCCCGACGCCACTTAACAATTATAAGCCTTAAATAAATTAGGAAAGTAAACTTTGAAATCAGCTTGCAGACGGACAGATTCCGGACGGGTAAAACTTAGTTGGGTGGGATATTGAAAAAACGAGCCAAGTGTATGTTATGGATGTCCATGGGCGGCGGTGATTGCCATCAGATCGCCCGCCTGCTGTTTTGTACACTATCATATAAAAAATAAACAGTAAGTAAGCAATCTATGTTAGAAGTTTTCGTACCGTAATATTGAATATACAGTCGCGGAATAAACAGGTTCGTCATAAAGTCGACTTTTGCTTGTAGAAAAGTTGGAGTCGTCAAGCAACCATACGAAATTGCAATCATGATATTGACAGAAGCAGAGCTGTTTGCATTTAGTTTTAATCATTGTACGCGAATAGCTTTTATCACTTTGTATCTCAAAGTATAATAGCAGGTCAAACTAATAAAAAGGTTTTCGTTCAACTAAATCATACTCGTAAGGACCTTTTGTTCGTACCTATCACTTCTGTGGACTAGACAGACATGGCAAAAGTTAAGGGTATACCAACCATTGTTAAACAAGCCTACACTACATCTGCGTGAGGGCGCCTGGCCCACTTTCAACCCATTTAAATAAATCTTAAGTTTGCTGACTCTTGAGTCACTAATTTTATGTCCACACGAGAGACTTTTGTTTTTAAGCTATGTAGGTATGACCCATCTCTCTTAAGACGATTTTAAGTAGGTAAACCATGTTCAGAAAGAATAATACTTAACATTCGTTTAAGTTACGTTACCACGTGGCATTCGAAGTTCATTGACATTTTTGGCCTCGGACCTCGGCTTTAAGCCTTTGTAGCGGCGAACCATTTTTTGCGCGTTGGTCAGGTGCTTACAAAATTTCACGTAGTTTTGTATTTCCTACGATGCCCAAGTTTTGCTAAAGATACTACTAAGCTCAGATTCCTTTGTTCTGTAACCTGAGCTTCTAAGCTAACTTTCCCCTAGAGACCGAAATGTTGATGTATGATACAAATAAGTTTTTGTTCAAAAATTAAATTTTTAAAGCAAGCTTTTTAGCTGACTGTACTTTTTGTTGACTGTATTTGCATTGTCCTCTAACGTAGGAGCCAAAGTCCCAAAAGCTTGTAAAAAACTGGAGATTTTGAAATCACATAACTCGAAATTACTTTTTACCATTCGAAAGTAGAAAATTACTGCCTGCTGCATTAAATTAACGTTGCCAAACTATGAAACTAGTCAAAAATTTAATTTGTGTTGTGATCGTGTTCGAGTAACGTTGTTTCAAAAATCGATAGCCATTGGCATTTTGTTAAGATTGGCTTGGGTGGTAAGAAAATCTGAGGCAACCAATGTGGTTGCCGCCGGAGGGGTGCCTTTTCTCTGCTTACAAACTAGGTATTGTAGGTATGTACATGTTGAGTGAGCGCGTGTGGTATAGGTAAATTTTGTACGCCAATTGGCAAAACATAGTGAAACTAAATAATATTTTTCGATCACTGTACTCAGTTTTACCTATGTTTTACAAAATAAAATACTTTGACTTTGACTTAAATTATAAAAACATGAGAATTGATTCTATTTCTTACATATAATATAATGTCAATTTGATTCGTCCATGTCAACTTATGATCTATGCTTATTCCTAAAAATTTTGTCACATCAGTTTCACAAGTTTAACATTTGGTAGCATAGCATACGGTTGTGGTAACTCCGAGGATGAGCTCTGGTTGAGTTCGAAACGCGTCAGTGTAGCTTGGTGGTGGTGATAGTTGTGTTTATGTGATTTGTGTGTGTTCGTACAGTGTGGAGGTGGAGGAACTGCATGAACACACATTTCTTGCATAAACGTAACTATTGTAAGGTCGCGGGTGAGCAAAGTAATTGTTTTAGTTCATTAATGCACATTACCCCTAACTCCATATCTGTATAGCTTATCTAGCAATATTCTATGATCCACAAAGTCGAAGGCCTTCGACAAATCCATGTACAGTGCGGATATCGGAACTCGCTTGTCAACATTTGGAATAATTACACGCATTAAATCAAAAATAGCCCTATTGATGCATTTACCTTTACGAAATCCCATCTGTTCTTGTGTAAATAAGTTATTAGTCTCAAAGTAACCGTAGATAGAATTGTAAATAACCTTTTCTATAACTTTCGAAAAAATTGAGAGCTGTGCTACAGGCATGTAGCTGTCCAAGTCTACTCTGTTACCTTTTTTAAAAATCGGCTTCACAATGCCTGTTTTTAATCGTTCTGGAAATTCACCCTTTTCTATGCATAAATTGGTAATATGACTGATCAATGGTGAAATGATATCCGATACTGATTTTACCACTTTTGTACTAATGCCATCAGACCCTGTACTATAGCTATTTTTCAAGGATTTAATTATCATTTCAATGTCATTTGAACTAGTGGGCTTCATAAATACAGAATGTGACAAATTGCATGTCACTGTATTCATATAATTAGAACCATTACTTACGCTTGCATTTGTTGAATATATGTAGATAGTAAACCTGCCTGCCTGGGGAACCCCATCCTGGGCGTGTCCGACACGGTCTTGGCTGGTTTAATAATGTTTCCTTTAAGTTAAGTGAATTGAGCTAACTAAAGGAATATACCTAGGCAGTTCCCCTCCAGGGTATTGAAATCTATGGAGATTTTTCCACCGTGTATAAGTATATGTATAGGCCTAGGAATTAACTTTAGCTATTAAATGTGAAGGCGCTCATGAGTTTTTCTTTTATAGCAATTCTACTGAATGTTCAATTGGGCCAAACAGCGAGCCCGACTGATCCGGTGGCAACCGCATCCAGGTGACCTTACCAATTGAAGGAACTAAGGTTAACCATGACTTTGAACTCTGGCGAAGTAGACACAGAGCGCAAAGTCCAATACAGCTGTAATAATTACCTGAAACTTATGGTCGGTATTGGTATGTGCAAGCTGGTTTATACCAAACTGGTAACTTTAGTGTTCAGAAATTCGTCATTATCTCGGCCTAAAAGTCCCACTGCAGGGCACTGGCCCCATCTCAGGGATTGGGCCTTTACCCACGCGGGCCCAGTGCGGATCGTGAACTTCACACACACCATTGATGTTCTTCAAATTATTTTTTTTTTTTAGAAATTATTGTATTCAATATTACCAAACATTCTTCAAAATCCTTGAAAGAATCGGTAAAGGCTTAAAGTTAAAGGAAACAAAAAAACGGCCAAGTGCGAGTCGGACTCACGCACCGAGGGTTCCGTACAAATTTATAGGTGTGACAAAATATACGCCATAAACAGGCGTATCTATTCAAATCCAGCCTTAGCAGAGCCCTACTACGTTTAAGTGAAATGTACGCAGTGTGAGATCATTTTATATTGGACTTTCGGGACCCACTTACAAAATTACAAATTAGTTTTCAGAGTTTTCCCTTTATTTGTAGTATAAGACGCAAACTACATGCCTTTTTCATAGTAAAGTAAGTAGTTTTGTGTCAAAGTACTTAGAGGTATACGTTTTTTTGTGACATAAACGGCCGTATCTTTTTTTACCGTTAACTTGGAAGTTTGATTTTTCACAGCTTCTATTGGCACTATAGGCCTGAGTATATGGTTTTAATTTCAACTCGATACCTCCACGCGTTCCCGAGATAAAGGGTCTCGACAGACAGACGGACAACAAATGATCCTATAAGCCTTATAAGGGTTCCGATTTTCCTTTTGAGGTGCGGAACTCTAAAACACGGTGTCGAGCAGTAAAGATTATGGCCCTACTACAAGAGCTATAAATAGTACAATAGTCGGCACAAGGTGATCTGTGTTAACCGCTCGCGTGTAGTGTACGTACTAGGTACAGTCAAGAAACTGAATCGCTAGGGTGGAACCTTTTATCTAGCTCGCGTCTATGGACTGACACTTTCCGCAACTCCGGTCTGCACCACAGCACACTACATAGGCACAGTGGGCAGGCAGCCTAATTGCACCCTGGAAGATGTCTTACGAACAAGAAAAGATGTTTCCGAATTGAAGTGTCGTACCTGAAATAACGTTTCATGTCGCGTATGGCGGCCATCGGTGAATTTTTGAAAGACTTTGGACCAGTGACAAGAATCTTGGGGTTAAGTGAAGACCAAGGAGAACAAGAATAAATTGTTGTTCCTAAACAGTGACATAAATAATAAAAATTCAATTTAAATAATTTATTTCTAGGAACATGACTCATTGTATTAGGGTGGTATTAGGGGACAAACTTATTTCTAGAATTAGTAAAATAAATAATAACAACATTAGCGGTACAAAGAGGTAATGCGGCCAGCGTCCTGGGGTCGATGCCTAAGTACGACATATTTCGACGACGTATTTGCCTTGTAGGTTTTTATTATGTTCTTGCTTAAATTAGTATTATTTAATTTAGTATTATACACTAGACAGAAGTGTGGTGGATTTGTTTCTGATTCGTCATAATTATCATCACATCACATCTTGTCATTATACCCAGTCAAATGAAATCGTGAAAACGTGCTTACAGGATTAATAAGTATTAGGACAGTGGTTATACTTTGTACGACGTTTATTAGACATAATTTACTTAAGGTGGAGCGGATGACGAATCAGGAATATGACGAGTTAGAAATTATGACAAATCAGGATTTTTCATCCACTTCTTCATCAGCGATTGCCTTTGCGATCGTATTCAATGTGCGTTGAATGCGCGTTCAATGTGCGTTCAATGTGTGTTGGACTAAATTCAGGAATGGCCCAATAGGGATGAACTGCTATTCAGGAACGCCAAAAATCACTGGTTTGCGAGAGGTTTGGGCTGAGCTTGGGATGAGCCTTAGTTTCCTAGATTGTTGGGACGTTCCTGAGTTTAGCCCACACAAAAATACAGCACAACTCTACTAGTTAGAAACTATCGAAATTGCGGGTATTTGTGTATTATAATACCGAAAGATCTTATAATACATACCCGAAGTTACTTACATGATATCATGTAAGACGTCAGTAAATAAAACGTGTTACGTGGGGAAGCTATTATGTGTACGCACCTTGACCGTGACGTCTACAAATTCATGACTGTTGGGAGGTGAAATATACCTACACATACAGTATCTGTATCTATAGAATAACGTGACTGACTGACAATGAACAGCCTAAACCACTTTAGCTAGAGACTGACACGTATATTCCTTGACCATAGGGGTACACTTTGCAGGAATTTCTTGACTTTCCCACGGGATAGACAGCAACTAGTAGCCATGGCGTAGCTACGCGTAGGTGAAGTGGCTTCTCGCCTTCTGCCTCGCGGTCTGAGGGGCCTTCTGCCTTGAAAGGTTCTCTTTTTTTGGTGAATTAAAATTGTGTAATTTAAAATATTAAATATGATATCACTATCATAGGGTCTTGTAATATAATATTTTGTATCCCCACACAAAATTTAGGTCCCGCGCTGCTACTTCGATTACTACAAATGCTTTTTCGGTTTGCAAGATTTAACCGGAATAATCAAACATTGCAAGTTAAATAAAACCTCGTTAAATCGTCCTAAAACGTGGACCATGACCTAAAGAGACAGAGAGATTGGAAGCGTTCGAAATGTGGTGTTGGAGGAGGATGGAAAAGATCAGCTGGACAGAAAAGAAAAGCA
Source organism: Archips xylosteana (assembly GCA_947563465.1). NCBI lineage: Eukaryota > Metazoa > Arthropoda > Insecta > Lepidoptera > Tortricidae > Archips > Archips xylosteana. Next base: position 5,898,067 of record OX387370.1, read on the forward strand.
ATGAGGTAGTTTTAAATATGGTTAACGAAAGAAGATCTTTGTAGAAAATAATTGAGAACAGGAGAGGGAAGATGTTAGGTCATCTCTTACGGCACGATAATTACATTAAGACTATAATAGAAGGAAAGATAGAAGGGAAAAGGAAAAGGGGAAGACCAGGAAGGACATTTATGGAACAAATAAAAGTAAAAGAAATGTTTCGTTATATAAAGAAGTGAAGGAAAGAGCGGAATGTAGAATAAGCTGGAAATTACTCCACCGACAAGAGCCTAGCTCTTAAATATATGTTGATGATTAAATCGTCCAGCGCAAGAGTTTAATTTATGTTTTGTTTTGACTAAATCTACTTAGCTTGAACGCTGCGCGGTGCGGGCCGTGGCGTGGTCTAGATAGGTCGCGCGGCGGCCTTGACGCCATCGATCAGGAGCCCCCGTTTCGCTTACACGTGCGTGCACCCGCTTATTTTCGCCTATTTGCAGACGGACCCAATAACAAGGAAGTCTTAGCGACTACAAGTACTGTAGTACCCTATGTGTTCCGTACCCAAAGGGTAAAAACGGGACATTATTGCTGAGATTTTGCTGTCCGTCCGTCCGCCTCTCACCAGGCTGTATCTCATGAACCGTGATAGCTAGACAGTTGAAATTTTCAATGTATTTCTGCAACAACAAATACTAAAAAACAGAATAAAATAAATACTTATTTAAGGGGGCTCCCATAGGTAGGTACAACAAACGTAATTTTTTTGCCGATTTATCATAGATAATGGTACAGAACAGAACCCTTCGTGCGCGAGTCCGACTCGCACTAGGCCGGTTTTTTTAAACACTACAACCTGTGACTACAACAGCCAGTAATAAATATAAAAATCTATAAAAATGTTAAGTACCTATCCTACACGTCTTTTGAACTTTTTTCTGCTGAAGCTCCCTGTACACATCATGCTACAACACATTGTGGCCCGTAAAAAAAAAGGTTTTGTATGGCTAGTCTAGCTCATAATGTACTGCTCAAAACCTGACTTCAGTAGCCCGATGTATAAAAGTTACATAAGAACGAGACGTGCGTGCCTGTGGTCATCGTTAACTGACGCCTTGTCTTCTGTCATTTGATAGTGCATTACTTACACGGCTCAGATTTACATAAGTACATACTGGGTGGCCATACATATCCGTTCAAGTACAAGTTCATTTTACGATACTTTGTAGGACAATGGTAGAGTGGTACCCGAGGCGTAACGAGGGAACCCAGAGCCCCGGTCATCATCATCATCATATCAGCCAAAATACGTCCAATGTTGGACAAATGCCTACAAAACAACGCTATAACCACCGATGTCATCGGCAAACCGCGGGTTACTGACTCGCCGTTGTTGTTGTATTGATGTTGAAACCGGTGCAAAAACGAAATTGGGGGTGCAAAAAACTCTTTCTTGACGTTGTTTTTGCTTAAAGATCCGGCTCGAAGGATTTTCATCATTGGATTTGATCCGGCTTGAAGGACCAAAATGGATGGTCGAAGCTTGAGGAAAAGTTGTAGTAGTAGAGTTTGTAGGATGAGTTGAACTTAAAACACTGCTTCAATTTAAACTCACTTAAGTTTTAATACCAGAAAATGAATACGTTATAGTTAAAAATTTTCAGCTGTGTGTGACCGATCGCGAGTGGTGTTATTTGTCAACTAAGTAAGAACGCGTCAAATGCGAATATTTAGGTTACATGTCATCAAAATACTGTACGATGTACTTCGTACAGTATCACTGGGTTTTGTATTCATAATATGCAGGTGTTAGGGTTCGTGGGTGGTACAGTCAAGGACATAAATTATGTAAGTTACCAAGGCGTCAAAAATATCTATACAACTCTATGCTACTAACCTTAAGGTTGGTGTTTGGATATATTTGAAGCGATGGCTGTATAGATATTTATGCCTTCGACTGTAGTAAGTACACTACCTACTTAACTCTGGGTTAGCATAATTAACTCTAGGAGTAAAGTAACACTGGTCCGTGCAAGTCTACCTTAGAAGTGCGGTTAGACCTGCAAGAAAAACCGTGCCAGTTGCACTACATTGTGCCGCTTGATAGACCACTTCAATCTCGTTCGCTTTAAATAACGGTCGCGCAATGTCAAGCAACTTGCACGATTTTCATCATTGCTTGTGGATTTGCGTGTCCGACTGTGTGAATAGCTCGTATTGTCTAGATTAAATTATTGTGATGTCGTCTATGATGGTTGATAACTGTACTTTTTCTGACTGTAGGTACATCCAAGGAAACTGAATGGCGTACCTACCAGGGTGGAACTTTTCACAACCAATTTCACGATGATTTCCATGGAAGATATTTATGGGCGGTGGTGATCATTTTCTATCAGATGACCCGCTGCTCGTTTGCCTCCCTCTCATAATAATAAAATAATAGATGTATAGAATGTCAACATGACATTTGCAATTAAAAGGGTTCACCATGGTGGCGATTCAGTTTCTTCGACTGTCCTACCTGCTTGCATTGTCATAAGTACCTATATACCTACCAAACAACCAAACCTACCTAATATTAAGTCAATCCGATCATAGGATTTGAGTAAAATTCCATTTGCAAGATTTGAAGACGATTTATATTAAGTATAAACACAGACCGAACAATATTTACTTACTTAATAACAAGTTGAAGCCAGTTTTGACATACTAACTAAACAGGGTGGTATAACTACCTAAAATTTGTCCTATACCTTATGGTGAAAAAAATAGGCGTAAGAAACACCTTTTAAATTATCCTACACTTAATTGGGTAATTAAACCACGCAAAGATTCCAGACACCGTGTGAGTTGATTCCACAGCGAGTGTAGGTCACAGCGTTATCGCAGTGATAAGACTGAACTTGAGCACATCTAAGTATTTACTTAATTGTTTTACGCAACGTCTCCGTCGTCGCCGTAATCACAGAATATATAATAGTACTGACGTACAGAATGGAAACGGTCCGCCCCGCACCGATTCGAATTACCCCACCCCTCGAGGCGCAGATAGCCGGAAACCGCCAGAAACCAGAAGAGTGCGCGCGCGATGTATGTAGGCGTACGCGTGTACAGACGTCGTCGTGCTTATGTAGATTCAAGAACGCGTATTTGTACGTCGTGTCCGCCGCGTGCCGTAATATAGCTATTCTTAGGGTGTTTTTCCACCAGAGTTGTGCTATGCTACGTTGCCATGGATGCGTTTGATATCCACCAATGATGTTCATTGGTCTACATAGCATACACTGGTGGAAACTAGGTAGTATAAGATATGTTTTTCATTATGGAAAGAAGCGTGCCCTGAATGCGTGTTGTAGATGGGTGCTATGGACCTTCTTCAAAAAATCAAAAAAAAAATCAAAACGTTTATTCTGCAAGTAGGCCGCAAAGGGCTCTTTTACATGTCATTTTTTTTAAACTACCAGCGCTTTCGTAAGGACCATCATTGCCAAGAAGAATGCGCCGCAAGAAACTTGGCAGAAAGTCATCTTTTCAAATTAAAATATAACAAATTACAAATTAAAAAATCATACAAATATAGAATTAAGTAAATAAATAAAAAAAAAATTATATAAAAAAACAATACAGGGATGTATTGGGTCCCTTAGTTAAAAAACTAAAACAATACCTACATCTTAACTATATCTACGTTAAGTGGAAGTGTAGAATGCTTCCACCGTCAAAAAAAAAAAAATTAAAAAGGATAAAATAAAAATATTAGAGATGTCTTCCAATGTCACAATAGGTAATTAAAAATGATTGTGTTAAAAACACATTTCAGGTCAAGTAACCATTAAACTTTTGGATTCCAAAGGCAAACACTTACGCCTGCCGCCCCCAAAGTTGGCTCACACGCACTCATGAATGTCATGCTCTGAAAGCAGACGGCTTCTGACTTCTGACGGCTACATACTTACTTATCTTAGGGCCACTTGTACAGTTCAGGGTTAAAAAATTAAATCGGTAACCCTGGGTTAAGAATGACAGTTCCATACATTTTGACACTTGTTAACCCTGGGACAGAGTTTCGCAGCGTAGGTTTCACGTCTTGGCAGCACAGATGCATAGCACATCTCTGGCGGAGTAACACTCTTAGTGTGCGGCAGAAAGTGGTGCCGTTGAGAATCAAGCACAGATGAGGATGCAATTAGTAATTTTATTGTGATTAGTAATTTTATGTACCTACTTAAGCCGTGGTGGTCTAGTGGTTTGACTTATGGCCTATCTCAATCAGAGAATCGTGGTTTCGACTTTTCGAGCGCGGGCTCGCAGCTCTGACTTTTTCAGAATTTATGAGGAAATTTTCATCTGAAATTTTTCATGAGCTAAAGTTAAAGCTGAAAAGAATGGCCTTTAGAGGAGGGTGGTGGTGGGGAGGGTTTTATCCAGTCCTTTCTCCAGCGATCCGGAGCCATTGTACGCGCTAAAAGTCGATGTTGAAGTTTTTTTTTATTGTGTGAGGGAGGCAAAACGAGCAAGCGGGTCACCTGAATTGTTATAGGACCTAAATTGCTAATCATAATCAGTCATCCATCATCCAGCCTATATACTATATAGGTCCCACTGCAGGCTTGGTCCGAAGTTCCACTGCGCGCCCAGTTCAGATTGAGAACTTCAAACACACCATTGAATTTCTTCGCAGGTGTGTGTAGGTTTCCTCACAATGTTTCCTTCACTGTAAAGCTCATAGTGAATTACAAAATGAATGTGATTTCGCAGAGAAATTCTGAAAACTCAGAGGTGCTACGTTATACCACTAAACTACCAAGACTCGACGAAATAAGTAACTATTAAAGGTGAATTACCTAAATAAATTTAAATGGATGTTGTGTGCTGAGACCTTGGCGACCAGGCGGTTGTGTAACACAACGTCATGTCTGTAGATAATGTAGATAATATGTTCTATAGCACGATAAAGAACGTTAAGTGTAAGTCTGACTCGCGCAACGAGGGTTCTTTTTTTTATAATAATCATAGACGACCAGATGGCGTAGTGGTTAGAGAACCTGACTACGAAGCTTGAGCAAAGAGTATTGTAATATTATATGAACAAGAGTGGCAACTCTATGGTCAAATATGCATGTATGCCGCCCTACGGCAGCTCAAGAACTAATGTGACGTATCTATAGATATATACCTATCTATATTTATATGTTGGTAGTGATGTACAGCTATAGATACGCGTACCTATAGCAATGTACAGTCAAGGATTTTAATTGATAGGCTAATTGCCACTATTCGTATTTCAGCCGTCTAATTCAAATCAGCATATACGAAGTATAAGCGGCTAAACCCGATTTGTATTATACGGCTAAAATACGAACATTGGCAAGTGGCCTATCAATTAAAGTCCTTGACCGTACAATTTGGTACGCCATGGCCATGGCCGATGAATGACAACTGACAAGTTTGACAAGTCAACCAAGATGGCCGCTAATTTAGTTCTTCGTCAAACACCTGCCAAAGGTCGCTGCAGTCGCATGAAAAGTGTGATATATGTAAGTGTGCCCCCCCTGAGCTTGAGGTCCCGGGTTCGATTCCCGTGTCGGGGCAGATATTTGTATGAAAAATACGAATGTTTGTTCTCGGGTCTTGGGTGTTTAATATGTATTTAAGTATGTATCTACAAAAAGGGTTGCACTCCACTGGGAGTAGCTCCCTACGCATACACCATTCATTACCATCGCATCTGCTTATAGCTCGCAGGGCTGATTGCATGATTAAACAGGGGAAAAAAAAAGTATGTATCTACACTAATATTATAAAGAGGAAAGATTTGTATTTTTGTATATAACGAATAAACTTAAAAACTACAGGACCGATTTCAAAAATTCTTTTGCCGTTAGAAAGCAACATTATCACTGAGTGACATAGGCTACTTTTTACCGCGGAAAAATACCTTTTCCTACGGGAAAATCAATTTATCGCGGGCGAAGCTGCGGATGGAAGGCTAGTCTATCTATAAGTATAAGTATGTTTATCCGTTGCCTAGTACCCATAACACAAGCTTTGCCTAGCTTACTTTTGGGACTAGGTCAATTGGCTAAGTAAAGTTTTTGAAGAGGTGCTAATTATATTTTTTTTCGACAGTAGTCGTCTTCAAGGCCGAGAAACTACAGCTATTTTTTTTTATATCCTACTATTTATTGGAAATATTTTTTTAAGAGATTAAGATGACATTTGTGAGATTTAATGGCTGACAAGCGGTTCGTGCTCAGTACTTAGTAGAAATAGAAAAAAAACGAAGTCAATTGTCAATGTCAAATGAAATCTAACCGTTTGCGTTTCGTTTGCTTTGCGTTGTCCAAGAAGCAGTTCCAAAATAGTGATCGAAAATATTCAATCGTGATTCAATTATCGTGCATATATAGGTCGTGGAGGAATGCGGTAAAATTTAAAATCCAGATTTTGTGCGGAGGACGTTAAAATAGTCCAAAAATCACACTGATCACACCAAAACGCAAAAAAGCAAACGAAACGCAAACGACATGGACAAAAGTGACAGATGACTTCGTTTTTTTTCTGTTTCTACTAAGTACTGAGCATGAAAGACTTGTCAGCCATTAAATCTCACAAATGTCATCTCGAATTCTTAAAAAAATATTTACAGTAAACAATAGTAGATAAAGATAAAACAGCTGCAGTTTCTCGATCTTCAGAACGCCAACTGTCGAAAAAAAATATAATCAGCACCTCTTAAAAAAACTTTACTTAGCCAATTGGTGTGAATTGTCACGTGATATTTATTATTTATTTATTTATTTATAATAATCATGGGACGATTGACACCAATTGACCTACTTGAGCAAAGATATTCACATTTTTCACACAAATACTTACCTGCCCCGACCGGGAAACGAACCCGGGACCTCAAGCTTCATAGTCAGGTTCTTTTACCATAACCGCTGGGCTATCCGGTCGTCTCGTCTATACCTACTTAAGTCCTAAGTAACAATATTACACACATGTTTTAACTTCGTAATTATGACTATCGTTTGAAACTTATCTTATTAACTAAACCAAACTTCCTGTCAAACCAAAAAAAACTTGTAATTTGTATGATGTAAGTTTGTACTTCTTTAGATACTTATGTAATAAAATTTAGTCATCATCATCATCCCAGCCTATACATATAAGGCCCACTGCAGGGCACAGACCTCCTCTCAGATTAAGAGTAGTTCCCACGCGGGTCCAGTGCGGATTGGGAACTTCACACACACTATTGAATTCCTTCTCAGGTGGGTGCAGGTTTCAGTAAAGTAAATTTCAAATGTACCTAATTTCGCACATAAATTCCGAAAAACTCACGAGGTGCGAGCCCGGGTTCAAATCCGCGACCCTTTGCTTAAAAGGCCAAACCACTAGGCCACTACGAATTTAGTACTTTTTTTCAATTTAGTACCTACCTACGCTGGGCAATATCAATTCAACGACGAAACGCTGCCTGCCTTTTGAGCACAATGCCACGGGAGTCACATTAAGATTTTAGTGATTTAGTTAAGTTAAATAATTAATTAATATTAATTTATTAAGCTTCTAGACTATTTTACCATTTACATACTTTAATTGTCTCCTATTTTTAATTTAAAATTTATTTTATTCAATTTTGAAATTTACTAGAATTTTTTTTCTTTACTGTAAGTTATCTCTCGTTTCTTAACAAATTTCATGATTCTAGGTCAGGGGCTCCCAAACTTTTTCAGTTCGCGGCGCACTTTAAAGTTTGGTATTTTGTCTCGGCGCCCCAATAATCGAAAGAAAGGAAAAAACAATTAATTGCCTACAAAGCGAGAAATATCGTCCGATTTCGGAACGTAAGTGTCAATCAGCAAGTGAGCGTTACCACAGAATAACTAATAGTACTAACGTACACTCTTGAACAAAAGTTAAGTTTAGGTACAAAAATTTGCCTACACTTAAGTAAGACCGTTAACTGCTTGCACGCGAAATTGAAACTTATCGTGTGATACGAGCGTTTATATTCCGTTGGGCACCGCTGAACCGAAACCAAGAGCACAGGGTTCCCAGTCCCACTCGCCGATATTTAGGTAGGTATATAAATCAAGAAACATAACAGTATGTATGAATTCAGTAAAATGCCTTTAAACGCAACAGTATCGTTTAGAAGTCATTGTTTGTTGCAAAAATCACATTAATATAATAATTGACAACCTACTGCCATACGCCTGCCCGGGAGGCGCTCCGGCCGAACATACCTAAACTGTGGAGTGAAACCCCCCTGGCGTTACATACAGTTTCACGGCGCCCCTCTTTACCCTCTACGGCGGCCAAGGGCGTCGCGCGCGGCGCACACTTTGGGAATCCCTGTTCTAGGTAATGGAAAATGCAACATATTAGATGAGAGTACCGTAATTTGACAGACAGACGAACACCAACCAACCAACCACCAATTGATTCTATTAAATGATTTCCCGTTTTCCTTTTGCATTACGTAACCCTAAATATATAGGCGCCTCATTAGTTAATTCGTATGAGTAAGTAGGTATAGCGTAAATTTATCATTTAGATAAAGTATAGCAATGCGGCACTTTTGTCTAAACCATAGGTTCCCAACATTTTATGAACTGCCACCTCCTTAACAAAAAAAATGCCCAGCGCCCCCCTTTGTATATACGTAATAATACTAATAATAGTCACCTAGTCATACCAATTTTCAATATATCTGACTATTATAATTATCACCAATTAAAAATTTGTTTGGACCCGCTATCGCTCTCTCGAAAAGCTCCAACACCTACTAGGGGGCGGGATCGCCCCCGTTAGGGACCTGTACCTCTACCATGAGTTACACTAGTTTACAGTGACCGTACTCGCTAGCGACGGCGTAAATGATTTGTATGGAGAATTGTACTTCCGTAAGTGACCGCTAGGGGCGCTGTACACAATTCTCCATACAAATCATTTACGCCGTCGCTAGCGAGTACAGTCACTGTAAACTAGTGTAACTCATAGTAGAGATACTGTGGTCTACGCCAGAGATCCTCAAACTTTGGTGCCTCGTAGATCTGTTATCTCTTCACGCTTAAACCGCTGAACTTAAGACCCTGAGAAGGACATAGAATAGTTTTTATCCCGGATAATTACCTAGTTACATAGTTCCCGCGGGATAGCTCTAGGTAAACGACTTCTTCGCAGACAGTCGCGAGCACCAGATAATAATGAATATAACATGGCCACGAATGTAATGTCTATTTCATATTAAATACAAACTGAAACGTGGATGCACAGAAAAAAACCTCACAAAAAAGACCAGCGCTGGGAATCGAACCCAGGTCCTCAGCATTCCGTGCCGCGTGCTATTCCCCTACACCACCACTGGTCAGGAGTTTAGACACAAATTTTTCCTATCCATCCTTCGCTCAAGAATTGTTGATCGAAGTATCCATCGCACATCTCAGTCTGTTAAATAGTTAATAATCACATTCTGCAGTGATACAGCGCCATCTATGTCATACTCTCATCGAGAGACGTCAACACACCTTCGGAACTAATCGCTCACCCGGAATTCGACCGGATGACCGTAAAAGTAATAAAATTAAATGAAGTAAAAAAAATAAAAATACAAAAGGTACTTCATACCGTATTGTCTAAACAATTGCTAATGAGACAACATTAATGAAACAGTCAAATTCGACGCCAGCCTCGGCGCCGGTTCCAAAGAAGAAAAAACCGTTACATAAGTTATTTATTTTAAAATATCATTTGACCTACAGGGTGTTCGACCTTGCACTAGTTAAATAGGTTTGTGCGTAGAGTGAAATTGGCGCGACGCCAGGCGGGACAGAATCCGACTAGTCTTTATGTAACTTTAAATATACCAACGTGACTATTTTGGGAATGTACTTGACACTACCAAGTGCAGTGATAGGCGATGGCCTTGGGCTTAATAATAATAATAATAATTATTATTATTATTATTTATTTCAGTTCTAAGATCACACGCACACTACGATCATTTTGTTTAAAATTAAAATTAAGTAGAAAATCATCATCAATATCATCCCAGCCTATAGACGTCCCACTGCGGGGCACAGGCCTCCTCTCAGAATAAAAGGGCTTGGGCCGTAGTTCCCACGCGGGCCCAGTGCGGATTGGAAACTTCACACACACCATTGAATTCCTTCTCAGGTGTGTGCAGGTTTCCTCACAATGTTTTCCTTCACCGTAAAGCTCATGGTAAATTAAGGTACCTAACTGGTGGACTACTCTTACTTTTGGATTGTAGGGCGCTGGTTTAGCGATTAACGCGTCCGTGCTAACGATTCTGTCACTAATTAGATCACACGTGGTCTGTGGGTGTTGGTTAGTGATGTGTCGAATGTTCACATCCGTATCGTATCAAGAAGGTGAAGAAAGATCCGTATCCGTTACTTTTTTGGTAAATCGTTTACCTTATTAATTTTCAATACATAGATGGAATTATCAACGTCATAAACATAAACAGTGTTTCTAACTCATTTATAGTTGGAAAATAAAATGCATTAACATAATTGGGGATGTCTATTTTTTTGCAATGTGTAGTAAATCGAAAACCACATCGAGATAAATGCTTTCTAACCCGTTTTCTGTAGTTATTTAATTTTAATATTATGTTATGACTTTATTACATACCAAATAAGAAATGACCTTCAATTGACATTGGTGTAAATTGCGTGACTGGTCCAAGTCGTACTTTATTCTGTGCGGTTAGAATTCTTCAAAATTTTACGCGAGGATTATACTACGGAGTTTGATTTGGACCTGCTGTCTGACATCTAGCACTTTGACAGCGCCAGTAAAGTGACAGAAGTGAAAGTGTACCACTACGCAAAAAATAATTAAAGGGGTTGCCTTATCGTACGCATTTAGATACATTTAGATATTTGGCAGTGTGGGAGCTCTCAATTACAATCTGACGTCATCAACCAAAATAGTTTCAGTAATTAATTTTGAAAAAAGTAGTGAACTAAATGACAAAATATTGAAATAAGTTTCTTATAATTGACTTTTCTATACAAAAAAAATATAAAAACCAGTGGTATTTTTTTTTAGACATTGCCAATTGTTTAAAACATACCTAATTGTTTTTTTATTGTTTCTAATTTTATATTAGTTTTAAATTATTTGTATGCCTATGGGCGAAACATAGTGATACCAATTACGTTGTAACACCTTGTGTATATTGTAACCACCTATGTAGACAAATAAAGATAAGTACTTTGACTTTAATTATTCTTACTTAATTTGAGGTGTCCATACAGTCCATATACATGTGATTGCGATTTAATTTCAACAAAGAATGAAGATTTTATAAGACTAATTTTAATAATTTGAGTTAAGTATACATCGATACCTAGTGCACAATCGTATTAATTAGATACAATGCACTCACTGCACATATAAATTAGCACTGCATGTCCTAGTGTACAAAACTACTACTTAATTGTGCACCGAATTATAATTAACTAGCTTTTGCCCGCGACTCCGTCCGCGTGGAATTAGTAATTTCGGCAGGTTATTTTTTTTATCCAATTTGCTTTTTCATCAATTATGACTCTCTTTAGTTCCTCGATATAAAAAAAATTACCCACCCCCCCCCCGCAACCCCCCCCACACCCTCCAGCCCGCTCCCCCCGCACAGCAATCCCGCAACCCCCCCCCCCCGCACGCCCCCCAACACAGCACCCCCCGCACACCCGCGTTCGTCCCAAGTCAAGCGTGCCTATAGAAGTTTTACTTCTAAAACCCCCGCACCTCCCCCCTCACCCCCCATCCCCACCCCCTGGAGTTTTTGTCAAATATCTTGAAAACAGTGCACCCTACGGCAAAATCAATGAAAATTTCATCCCCCCTTTAATACCCCCTCACCCCTCCCCCGCTCTCTCAAACCCCCCACCCCCACCCCTCGGTGTTTTTGTCAAATATCTTGAAAACGGTGCATCCTACGGCAAAATCAATGAAATTTTCGTCCCCCCTTAAAACTCCCGCACCCCTCCCCCGCACTCTCACCCCCCTCCCCACCCCCCGGTGTTTTTGTCAAATATCTTGAAAACGGTGCATCCTACGGCAAAATCAATGAAATTTTCATCCCCCCTTTAACTCCCCCTCCCCCGCACCCCCACTCCCCTCAACAATCACCCCCTCAACCCCCCCACCACACCCCTCGGTGTTTTTGTCAAATATCTTGTAAACGGTGCATCCTACGGCAAAATCAATGAAATTGTCATCCCCTTTAATGCCCCCACCCCCGCACCCTCACCCCCCCACCCCCCGGTGTTTTTGTCAAATATCTTGAAAACGGTGAATCCTACGGCAAAATCAATGAAATTTTCATCCCCCATTTGAAGCCCCCGCACCCCCTCCCCCCCGGTGTTAACACTGAAAGAATTTTTCAAATTGGAGCAGTAGTTCCTGAGATTAGCGCCTATAGAAGTTTTACTTCAAAAACCCCCGATTTTGAAACATTCTTCCGCTCCGCTCCTATTGGTGTTAGCGTGATGATATATAGCCTATGGCCTTCCTCGATAAATGGGCTATCTAACACTGAAAGAATTTTTCGTATCGGAGCAGTAGTTCCTGAGATTAGCGCCTATAGAAGTTTTACTTCAAAAACCCCCGATTTTGAAACACTCTTCCGCTCCTATTAGTGTTAGCGTGATGATATATAGCCTATAGCCTTCCTCGATAAATGGGCTATCTAACACTGAAAGAATTTTTCAAATCGGAGCAGCAGTTCCTGAGATTAGCGTGTTCAAATAAACAAACAAACAAACTCTTCAGCTTTATAATATTAGTATAGATACGATTGTGCGCTAAGGTATCGACATTATGTTGTCCACCATGCATTTATTACCTAAGTTAGAAAAACACTTAAGTACTTTGTACCAAATTCATCATCATCATCAGCCTATGTTCGTCCACTGCTGGACATAGGCCTCTCCCATGGCACGCCACTGAGCACGATCCTCGGCCACTCTCATCCAGCTCTTGCCAGCCGCCTTGCGAAGATCATCGCTCCACCGAGAAATTATGTCATGCAAAATGTCAAGTGGCGTCGGCCAGAATACGCACCGGTACCGATTAAGGTGGAACGGCACGCTCTAGTCGCGAAATTCAAAATTTTTACAGGTTTTAATTTATTTTGAGGTAACGGTGTAACTGTTTAACTTCATATGGTACTTGCGCTTGTAAAACAGTGTTCTTTATATTATTGTGTAAAGCTCTTTAAGAATAAAACTGTTAGCTTGATATAAAAGTTGTCAAACATAGAAATTCGGACTTTCAAAGTTTTGACAACTTGTATTTCACGCTAATAGCTTTATTCTTAAAAAACTTTACACAATAATATAAAGAACACTGTTTTACAAGCGCAAGTACCATATGAAGTTAAACAGTTACACCGTTTACCCACAATAAATTAAAAACTGTACAAAGTTTGAATTTCGCGCCTAGAGCGTGCGCTTCCACCTTAAGTAACAAAGTTAAGATCTGTATTTGCGGATCGTGACACCAAATATCCGTATCCGTAGACGATGTGGCTCATCACTAGCATTGAGTCTACAAATAGGTGTAGGTGGTACATATTTCAATATCCGTGTAACAATAACTTTCTGCGTCCTTCTGTGCTTATCTTTGAGATTATCTATATAAATACCTACCATTTTCTCTGACAGTCCGGTAGACAAAAAATAAGTCACATGAATGTTATACTTGTCGTTCGCATTAGGGCATAGGTTCTCAAATTGTACTATGTGCCTCGCCTGTCTGTTTTCTAAAATCACTACGCCCCCTTTTGCCTATTAGAGTAAATGCTCATTTAGGTTATATCGCAAGATTCGTAATAATAATACTTACCTATATTTATTTCAGACAAAATCCATAGATGTTAGTTTACATTAAGAAATAAAATGGGTTAGTACTTTGATCAATTATTATAATTGATCAAAGGGTTAGTAGAACAAAAAAAATCACAATAACATTCATTAACTACAGAATAAAATAAAATGCTATCTATAACATGTTATGTAATGTTATCACTTTTTTTTAGGGAAACGGAAACGTGGCCGTCCTAAGCAATCCTGGCGGCGGACGATCGCTGCAGAAGCGAAGGCGGTAGGAATGACTTGGAGCGAAATAAAACGCGAAGCTCAAGACCGTTCGAGATAGCGACGTACTGTGGACGCCCTCTGCCCCATCCAGGGGACATAGGACACTAAGTCAAGCAAGATTCGTACTAATAATACTTACCTATATTTATTTCAGACAAAATCCATAGACGTTAGTTTACATTAAGAAATAAAATGGGTTAGTAGAACAAAAAAATCACAATAACCATTCATTAACTACAGAATAAAATAAAATGCTATCTATAACATGTTATGTAATGTTATCACTTTTTTTTAGGAAATTGTCATAAGCGTTGGTGTTTTCTTACTCGGAATCACGAGCATTATTTATTTTCATAAAGAAAAAAGTGTCCTTATTATTGAGTCAGTTTTATGACTTTATTTTTCATATACCTAGTTTGTATGGCTCTTTACGAAACGGAAACAAAAAAATTGTATGGAAAATTAGGGGCACTTTTTTAAATCAATAGCGCTCTTGATTCTGAGTATGAAAACACCAAAACTTCCTCATTAAAAAAAATATATGCGCACTTTAAAGTGAAAATGCCCTTTTATGCTCCAAGCCGCCCCCGCCTAGCCAAACTATAGGTAGGTACACCTCCCAACGGGGGCGCGTCCCACAGTTTGGGAAACCATGTAGAGCGTCTTGGGTATTTTAATTAGGAAATTAAATCATACCCAGTATGTTGTCATGTTATGCACCCCTTAATGACCTCCATTTTTTTACTTGGTCTCTTTCTCTTTCCTAAACTTGTCTCTTTCCTAACTCTTCCACCCTCTGGACGACTCTCGCATTTTCTTAAACTTGGCACTTTCTTAACTCGTCTCTTTTTTAACTTGCCATTTTCTTACTTGGTCTCTTTCTTAAAGTTATATATTCAGACGACAATGTAACGACTTCATTTTCGTATTTAACGGTTGTTTCGGTGTACAATACAATACAAATATTCTTTATTGATCACGAAAAGCAGTATACAGTGACATTACAAAAATAAAAATCAATCATTCGGAATCATCGGGTATCGCTTCGTTTTCGTCATCTGACCAGTCATAAACCAAAGTATCAGTTCTTCAGTTTAGGAAAGAGACCAAGTAAGAAAATGGCGAGTTAAGAAAGAGACCAAGTAAGAAAATGGCAAGTTAAGAAAGAGACAAGTTAGGAAAGTGCCAAGTTTAAGAAAATTTCGAAGTCATCCGGAGGGCTAAGTGTTGTATAAATTGGGCAGTGTGTACAAACGTGACAGAAAAGTCGTTTCAGACGATAACCCTTTGATGAACCTGGTGAAGGTTGCAGAAGTCCGCTGGATGCGGGCGGCGCAGGACCGGCCAGTCCGGCCACTGTGGCTCTTTTTTTGGGAGGCTTGTCTTTCGGCTGACGATGACGAGTGCTAATCTTGTTTCATTACCTTAGCTATCTCTACGTAAACCTCAAAGTTCCATAATAAAATACATTCCGAGATTACCGTCTCAACGTCTCAAGTACTTACCTACATCTACAAGATATCACGATTTATTCCTATTCATAGCTATCTTGATTTTATCTGCAGGTTTGTGCCTGCCATACCTAATCCACTTTCTTTATTATTCAACATATGTATTGTAATGTAATGTTTTAGGTATTTTATTTGGACTCAAGATGCTTTTGTTATGTTGGCAGTATTTAAGTATTGTCGTACCTACCTAAGTTACAACTAATACTTAACTAGATGACCAACTCGATATTCCTGATCAATGATCTTACTATTTTACAGGTATACTAAGTCTGTGGTTTTCTTTTGTCTGCATTTTTATCAAAAAATTATATGTAAAAATTCTGTGATTTCTGTGATAAAGGTTTTATATCAACTCCAAATAAATGACTGGCTGAAAATATTAAACACCACAAAAAAATTAGACAGTTTATTTTTAATTTATTTCATGGCGACTAACACCAGGCTGTATCTCATGAACCGTGATAGCTAGACAGTTGAAATTTTCACAGATGATGTATTTCGGTTGCCGCTCTATAACAACAAATACTAAAAAACAGAATAAAATAAATATTAAAGGGGGTTCCCATAGAACGAACGTGATTTTTTTGCTCGATATTGATAACGGTAACAGGTAGAAGCTTAAAATATTCACAAAATATTTAGATATATGGGTGAATCAACTTTTTAGTGCCACCCGTTGCTATGGTTAGACAAATTTTGTCCCTTGGGCAAACTAAGCATTTTTCTATGAAACAGTATGAAGTGTCACTTTGACAACCGGGGACAGAGTAAACTGCACATAATAGTTGCACCCATATGTATATTCACTTTAAAAATAAATAATAAAATTAAAATAAAATAAATATTTAAGGGGGGCTCCCATATAACAAACGTGTTTTTTTTGCCATTTTTATACTTAGATAATGGTACGGAACCCTTCATGCGCGAATCCGACTCGCACTTGGCCGGTTTTTTAGCATTAGAAATAAGGTAACCAATCTTGAAGAGTCTTTTTATTGAAAAACGCTTTCTATCCAAAAGTGTAAATTAAGCACCATATTTCCTTTCAAACGTCAAGATCGCTTATCCTCTTTCCAATGCTAAAAAAAACGAAGTAGGTATACCTACCGCATTCCACGTATGTAAAAGAGTAGATATATAGATAGATTCCTTTTTTCATCCATTATCTACTTTTTTTTGTACCTCGTGGAACCAGCAGATTGATAAAATTAACTCTGCTCGATGTTTTTTTTTATACAGATGCACCGGCTGCTGGAAAGGAATTAATCAAACAAAAAATTTAACTCACATAACTTTATTGAAATAAAATATCTACAATTTATCATATAAGCTTACACAGATTAGAATTCAACAAATACTGCAGTGGCTGTGTGGCCTCCACAAAAAACTGGAATGATGTAACCTCAATTTATTTTAAATACCACTTACATTGATTTTATGAAATATGATACATTTACGCGATTTAACATCCCATGGATTCGAAAGAACTTGCGTATAATTACTATATACGGTAGTGATGATACGAGGGAGATACCGGCCGGTTACGATGGTACGGTACACATTTAGGCTTAATACATTAAAGTGGAGGTGCCTCGTAGAAACTTACGTGGAGTTGTAGGGGTTTCCCTGGAACAAAGAGATTACAATTAATATTGTGAGACGATATCTTTATTACGGGGGAATAAGTTTTTTTTGCTTGTCATCCAAATTACATATCCGCACCACTCCATTGACCTTTGAAGAGTTCTGTCCAGCGGAGACGATCCTCAGTCCTATCTCGTAGCAGATTTGGTACCTAGTTAGCTAGCTTCGGAATGAGCAGTGATTATTTTTCCTACTTCCAAGGTGGCTACTAAATGTAGCTACGAGATGGGACAAAAGGATTCTTATTTCGTAACTAGCTTCGAATAGGGATTATTTTTCCTACTTCTAGGCTGACTACTAAATCTGGCTACGAGACGGGAAAAAATGGAAAAACGTTCCAGTGATTACTTTACTAACTTTCGTAGCATTGTCGTGTACTCTAAAATCCTTAAAAAAATTAAAAGGTACAGATGTACAAGTACAAAGCATCTAAGTTGAAGATGCTACGTAATTAGCTACCTGGCAATAAATTACTAACAAGAAAACTTATTTTAACTTAGTATAAATATTTAGAAAAAATAATAAAATTTAACAATATCAATCAAAATTAAAATTAAAATCAAAATTAAAATTAAAATTAAAATTAAAATTAAAATAAAATCAAAATTAAAATTAAAATCAAACTTAAAAATAAAGTCAAAAAATAAAAATCGAACCTAAATCAATATTAAAATAATATGTCAATAAAATTTAATTACCTGGCAATTGCAAAATCAAAAGTATGGCCAGAGGCCTTATTCTAATGCCCTCGGAATCGCAATCGTTTTCACCATATCCTTCTGCCACGCGGTATAAGGTGAGGGAAGAAAGAGATGGTGAATGCAATCATGAGCGTCCGCGGCCCGCGCGTTATGTCTGCTTTACATAATTACAATAATATTGTTCAAGTAGCATAACATTGCGGTGGCATTATATTAGTTGCAAAGGACCGATCGAGAGCCACAGTGTCATGCTACTGGAATGATTTTAGGGCCAATTTTTATTTTGTTGTCCGTTTTGACTTTCTTTTTTAATTCTGAAAATTTTACGTGATTTTTGCTCAAAATCACAAGCTTTATCGATCCCAACAGGAGAACAAAAGTGCCCCAAGTTTTTTTTCATAGATTTTATATGACCGTAACTAAATGGAAGAACCGAAAATTATATCGAAATTCTGTGACATTTTTTTTCTCCTAGTAGGATCGAAAAAGCTCCTGATTCTGAGCAGAAATCACATAAAATTTTTCAAATGAAAAAAAAATCAAAACGGGCAACAATATAAAAATTTGTTTCTTTACTGGAATAAACGTAAACAAGGCCTTAGACAATATGGCCTCAGTGCCACTTCCAAGGGTCACGACGCAACGACATATGGATTGGTTTTAGGCAAATAATTCTGAAAGTTCGTTGGCAATGCGTATGCATCATTTACATAAGTCAGCTATAATAAAACTGTTTCATAGTGCTATTGTTGGCAAGCGCGCCGTCCATTTTGGCAGCAATGACCGTTTGCAGCGTAAAGGGGCGCGTGCTCAAGTCTGGGTCGGACGGAATGAAGACAGATTCCGCAAACTGCCTACAACAGCAGAATACCACATATAAAATAAAGTTAACAATTAAAGGGGGTCCTCATGACTCTGGGATCGGTATCACCCTACACATCATCATCATCATTATCATCCGAACCTATACAGGATGAAATTTAAATCTATACTAATATTATAAAGTGAGTCACTCCCTTCCTTTTCTTTTTCCTTCAACTGAATTATATAAACGAGCTAAGGTCCTTACGGTGAGACAACTCTTCATCCTAATATAATATTAAAACAGCACGCACTCTTTCCGTATGATCCAGAATCGTTGTCGGGCAAACGCAGGAAGGACAGGGTGTGTCCTGCTCCCAAGTTTAGTTCACGTTTTTCCCACAGGTTTTTTTGTTATCTGGGAGGTTTCCTTTTCAATAAAATAAGCACTCCGGGACTCATACTAGGTAATATCTCTATACCAAATTTAATTTAACTTTGTTCAGCGGTTTAAGCTTGAAGAGGTAACAGACAGTCAGATAGACAGACAGACACACTTTCGCATTTATAATATTAGTATGGATTCTGAAGAAAATACTTTTTCAGAAATATAATTACTTTATGACAAATTAATTAATTATCCCTTCGTATGCGAGTCCACATACGAAGCTTTGCTTCGCATTAGCACGCTGAAGTGGTAATGGGCCGACCATATAACCCGAAGAACCGATAACCGTTGGGGTAGACGAGTTCTTGAGTGGAGACCACGGATCGACCAACGTAGCGTAGAACGTCCTCAGACTCGGTGGAGCGATGATCTTCGCAAGGCGGCTGGCAAGAGCTGGATGAGAGTGGCCGAGGATCGTGCTCAGTGGCGTGCCATGGGAGAGGCCTATGTCCAGCAGTGGACGAGCATAGGCTAATGATGATGATGATGCGAGTCCGACTCGAACTTGGCCTGTTTCTACATTATACATATTATGATGGCGAGCGCTAACAGAACTCGTTGTATTCTGAGCCCTCAGTCTAGACTATGCCCATTCTCAGCTAATAGTAGTTGGCAAGCGGTCCACTTCCGCAATGTTACGTGAACGGATGGTAACGATTTTTCAGCGGTTACGCAACTGCACGTGTAACGTATCCGACCGCATTACCGTGACAAGAGATTTTTATATATTAGATTTATTGCGGAATATGCTTATTTTCTCTCTTTCTTTTCATTACGACTCCTCATTTACGGATTCCCACATCTGAGTTTATCTCAGTTAATGTCTTGGGTTGGGATACTCATTATTCCTAGACAGGTGTTTTGCCTCAGTAGTAGGTAATATAATATGGCTATATTGAAATGTTCAAAACTGTCTAGGGATAAAGATATCTTTAGGCACTTTGGACGAGTGTATTTTGAATTTACCATGCGCTTTTCGATAAATGAAAAACCGGTAAAGTACGAGAACCCTATAAACAAACTACACAGTATCTATGTTTGTCATGTAATGATAGTCCCATTAGCAAATTAAACATGTTTCCCAGAAATTGTCCAGCCGCGGTTGACTCGCTAACGCTATATCGCAAAGTACCTAATACGATAACGCACTTAATGATGAATGGGTTTACATATAAAAAAAATATTGTCAAATAAAATGTTACCTAAAACTCAGAGGTATGTAGATTTACCACATTCTTAACTTAACTGTTTTATTAAAAGCTTTTTATTTACTTGCAATGTATGTAAGTACTAGCTGTTACCCGCGACTCCGTCCGCAAAGAATAGGGTATAAAAAAATAGCCTACGACCTATTCTCAGGCCTACCGAATACGGAGAAAAAGTTTCATAAAAATCGGTCAAGCCGTTTCGGAGAAGCTCGATAACACATACTGTGACACGAAATTTTTATATATTAGAATAGAAATAGATGTTATCTTTTACGGATAGATAAAAACCGGCCAAATGCGAGTCGGACTCGCGCACGAAGGGTTCCGTACAATTATCTATAAAAATCACGTTTGTTGTATGGGAACCCCCTTAAATATTTTTTTTATTTCAATTTAATGATTTATTTTTAAAGTCAATATATAATTAAATATTCTGTGAATATTTCAAGTGTCTACCTATTGCCGTTATCAATATCGAGCAAAAACGAGCAAAAAAATCATGTTTGTTGTATGGGAGCCCCCTTAAATATTTATTTTATTTCATTTTTTAGTATTTGTTGTTATAGCGGCAACCGAAATACATCATCTGTGAAAATTTCAACTCTTTAGCTATCACACTTCCCGAGATACAGCCTGGTGACAGACGGACGGACGGACAGCGGAGCCTCAGTAATAGGGTTTCCGTTTTTACCCTTTGGGTACGGAACCCTAAAAATAGTACCTACTAAGTAGCTCGCGTCTTAGTTTAGTTTCGAGGATTGCATTAAAGGATTTGTAGGCCTGTGTGTGGTGTTGATAAAAATGTCCAACTCAACTACTTGCTTGCATTGGCACTATCATACTTAATAACTTCCGATATTTTGTAGTAAAAAATTCTTTGACTAAAGCTCCAAACGCATAGACAGCGGAGGCGTGGCGGTGCGGTGGCGGTGACGGTTGTAATATTCTAACTTGTATGAACGAATTCGCGGTACGGTACCGCACAACCATTCATACAAGTTAGAATATTACAACCGTCACCACCACCGCACCGCCACGCCTCCGCTGTCTGTGTGTTTTGAGCTTTACGGCTCGGCCACGACATTGCGCCACCGGCGGCAGCGGCGAGCGTTTTCTCCGTTCATTACGCCGCCGAGACGCTCGCCGCACAGTGATTATCTGGCGGCACACGCAATGAACTGATAAAACGCTCGCCGCTGCCGCCGGTCGCGCGATGTCGTGGCCGGGCTGTTAACCTTCCCTGGCAAACTTCGTCGTGGCCGCAAATTAACATTTTTTTTTCTGACAGAAATCTTGCTTGCGCGATTCTGGTGACATAGAAAATGTACGCCGAAGCTTAAGAACAAAACAAAACAACAATACTGTAAAGTAAGCTGTTTGGCTCAGATCTATATCTACCCGCAAGAAAAAAAAAATCATAACGGTACTGCCAAACAAATGTCAAGTTGTTAGTCATTTGTCAGCATTAGCTGTGCAGGAGTCTTTTATAATTTCACAACACAATATTGAACGTGAAAACTTCTAATAAATTGACGTTGCTTTTTTCTAAACAGTAAATATGTCAACCTCGAATTTAACACGTAAGGAAATCGAACTACCCCAGTTTTCAAGTGCCAATTCTGAATTTTGGTTAGAAACGGTTGATGCAATACTTTCATTGAAAAATTACGATAACGACCAGAAATATGAGCATATTAAGAACCACCTCTGCAACGGCGTGCATGACTACATTATCGAAAACTATGAGGAGGAATCGCGAAGTGATGGCTACATGGGAGACATGTACATGGGGTTTCGTGAGTACATTTTAGAACAAAGAAAAGAAAATCAAGTTATTACTTCAGCATTTGTAGAATCCTTAACGAGCGATGACTTGAAACCTTCGGTATTTCTAAAAATCGTTTCTAAGTTGCTGTCTGTATTACCCAAGTCTATAATACGAACAATTTGGCTAGCACGTTTGCCACGAAGAATTCAAAAAGTTTTGATGGCAGCAATAGTAACAGACCCAACCCCGATGGAAGATTGGAAACTGGACAGCCTAGCTGCGCTGGCAGATGGTATAGCGGCCTATGAGAAATATCATTCCTGGTATACGCTGCCCGATAATGATACTATTACTCTACCACCCTACATCGAAAATGATCCGGAACTCTGGTTTTATTTACTAGATGAAGCATTCTCTCTTAATTACGTCACAAATGATGCAGTTAAATATGAATCCAGTGTAAAAGCACTGAGTTCCAAAGATATTTTCACT
The DNA here is from genome assembly GCA_947563465.1 of Archips xylosteana. Classification (NCBI taxonomy): domain Eukaryota; kingdom Metazoa; phylum Arthropoda; class Insecta; order Lepidoptera; family Tortricidae; genus Archips; species Archips xylosteana. Next base: position 5,920,766 of record OX387370.1, read on the forward strand.
GCGGCGCTATTTCTTACCGAATTACCTAACCGCACAATTAATCAGTACGACAACTTAAGAGACAGAATAATCAAAACTTTTGCAGTTATAAAAGGAGATGCGATCTACCGTTTGGTATTCCGAAATAAAGAAGGATTAAGACCGTCAACATTTTTTAATCTTTTAAACGATTTAGCGGTTAAAAGTGGCAAATCTATACCCCAGCTAGCGGTAAGGACGCTATGGGTGATGCAACTTCCCATAAAAACTCAGTTAATCTTGTTTGAGGTAATTGCTGCATCCCGAGAACCATTACAAGACTTGGGGATGGATGCTCTGTGTTTACTGGCAGATGGCGCCGCAGACTCAACAAGAAGACTAAATACATTATTTGGATGTTTATCCGACAAAGCTCTTGGAGAATACGAGTTTAACACAGATATATTGGATAACGAGTTACAAAAGGCAAAAACGCTGCACGAAAAAATTACCATCGGAGTGCGTTACTGCGATTACATGTACAGGGTGTATTACGATCACTGCCCGCCCGAGTCGCTTAGTAGTTGTAGTGGTCCAGAAAGTTTTTGTTAAAAGATTATAGTCTAAGATTGAGATTATTGTCTAACGTTTCTGACGCTTGCCTTCGCAATCACTATCTCTTTCTGTCAAACGGTATAAAAGGATGATAGAAAGAGATGGTGAAAGCGAAGGCAAGCGCCAAAAGCGTTAGACAATACGGCCACTGGTTAATGGATGAAAAGTATAAAAGTGGGTAGACTAAAAACTGGACTGAATCCAGTATGATTTTTTTTTAAATTTAATTGTTTCGGTTAATAGACAAATGACATACCTACCAATCAAAAATATGAATATGCAAACGTTTGGGTGACTTTTTTCCGGTCATAACTTTTGGGTAGGTAGGTAGGTAAATCGATATTTGCACTGGTCTGGTTAGTCAACCTAACGTTTGCATATTCTATAGGCTTCATACTTTTGACTGGTATGTCATTTGTCTATTAATCAAAACGGTGAAATGTTAAAAAAAAAAATAATTAATCATTTCTGGACTGACATTTTTAAGTCAACCCACTTGCAATATCTTTAAGTATTATTAAATCTATATAAATAAAAATGAATCATCGAAATGTTTGTATGCGCATAACTTCCAAACGACTGCACTGAATTGGATAAATCTTTCTTTTATGTGTTCGTTATTGTCAGGAGAAGGTTCGTATGCATTTTAGAAAAATAAAACGGGGGCGAAGCCGCGGGCATCAGCTAGTTTAATATAAAATACTTTTCATCTATTAACCAGATCGCTGAAGGTCGTTGTATACTCGGATTCTATGCTATTAGAGAGTGACGATATTCCTTATGCGGGTACACGGGGTACATTTGCTGGTACTGTCATGGACATAAATTAATTGGCCATTGTGGAACGCTGTCATATTAACACTATCAATCCGTACGCTAGCAACGTGTTAAACAAACGCTTTTTAGTGAATACTTTATAGATTCAGGCGTTACTTTGCGGAGGTACATGTTTAAAATAAATGGAATACCTCCTACCTGTGTTGCTCCTCCGCTAAATAGTGAGGCCAAGTCGTGCGAAACAGCTACGTTTGCGCTGAAAAAATGCTTTTTCATGTAATTTGTAGGGCCGACAACGCACTGGTATCGCGTAAAGCGCTGCGAGTGTCTATGGACAGTGGTGTTCATTTAACATCAGGTGACCCACTAGTTCATTTGTCTGGCTTCACTAATATAAAAAAAAAAAAAAAAAAGAAAATTTTTAGTTCTCTCTTGCGACTTCTACCCACAGAAGAGAATTAACCTTCACCTTCCTTTCTTTTTTCCTTTTTGTTGGGGTAACTTTTTAGTGACACTATGACAACGTTCCATGTTCAAAAATTGAAATCCCTGATGGTAGGGTCAACAGCACAAATAAGTGGTCATTTCTGTACCTTGTCGTTTTCAATCGTTTGACAATTTTGTATGACATTTCAAACAAGACATTAAAGTGACAAGGTACATAAATGATCACTTATTTATGCTGTTGACTGTACCACAAGACTTATGGTGCTGACACCATAACTACGTGCAAGTATACACCGTTGATAGGGACTAAAAATTCAAAATAATTTGTGTGGAGATCTAAAAGTGGGATAACTTAACACTGGCAATTATATTTATTATGAAAGTATTTCGGAACGTAACAGAACTTTTTCCAGTAATTTTTTTGTATGGTACCAATTAACGGGGTGCTACTTTTTGGTCTTCACCGAAATGACATTGTTTAAGTTTAGGTAAGTTTAAAATGGGTGCTCTAATATGCTGATCAACAAAATTTTGTTGAATGTTAATTGTCTTGTTGTTTGAATTTTAATTTTTCATATGAATTTTTATAATCATTAATCACTCATCATACACTACTATGTATTTAAAATAATAAAAGTTTTATTTTCTACATTCAATGATTTTTTTTATTTTCGCTACATACTTAAAGGGTGTTTTAAAATTAATCCGGAACAATTTCGCAGGCGGTTGTATTAATTCGTTTAGGTTCACTTCGTCTACATTCCCATTTTGTCAACTTCCTAGTTCGCCAGCAATCCTATTTCGTCCACAATCAATTCCCAATCCTCCACTTCCTATTTTCTTGTCATCATTCCCATTTTGTCCATATTTCCATTTCGTTCACATTCCCACTTTGTCCACATTCCCACTTCGTCAACGTTCGTCTGAGTGCGCTCTAAGAGTTTTTTGAATTTTATGAACGCAACTTTGATCATAAAACAACTGTAAGACTAGTCATAGTGAAAAAACACGGATAACTCACGTCTATAATAGATCTTGTCAAGCTAATCTCCACTCCATCAATTCCATCATAGACGTGAGTTATCCGTATTTTTTTCACTATGCTATGAATGCAGTTCTTCCTGACACTAAAATCGATGACATGGTTCCTTAGAACAGATCTTTCTGTGTTATGGTTTCAGACTTGCCCATACTGACACTGACCTATCTAAATGTGCCACCCGGTATCGCTTTAAGTCTACAAAAATGCCGAAAATTGCTACTGCGGCCACAGAAACAGATCTCATGTTATATCACAGCCGACGTGTTTCAGCGCTCCGCGTATCACCTTCTATTAATACTCGCGCGAGCCGTCACGTGAAACTGCATCAATTGGCCACACACCACATACTTTACAACTGGTCGGGAATTCTGAAACGTGTTCACGTGCTGCAAATATAGATTTAGAATGTTTATCAGTTGGCACGTGTGCCCTTTTGAGTCTAGATTGCGCGGACTGAATGACACGATTGTTTACTCCTAGATTTCATTGTTATAGATTGTAGACTCGTTTTCGATTTGCGTTTGTATGTATGTCTTTATTGTACATAAAAACATGAAATTAACAGTAACAAGAGAACCAGATGTACAAAGGCGAACTTATCCCTTAAAGGGATCTCTTCCAGTAAGTTCGTAAGAGGGGTTTCGCGCCACGTACTTAAGAACCGGCATATTTAAGATACGAAGACATTTAAGATCCGAAGTAGTCGTAGAATCGTAAAACCCCCTTTCCCAAAAATGAGTAGCTTCTCTACAAGTGCATCATCATCATCATCATCATTTCAGCCGAAAGACGTCCACTGCTGAACATAGGCCTCCCCCAAGGCTCGCCAAACAGATCGGCCCTGCGCCATCCGCATCCAATGCGTTCCCGCTACCTTCACCAGGTCGTCGCTCCATCTTGTTGGAGGCCTACCTACACTGCGTCTTCCGGTCCGCGGACGCCACTCGAGAACCTTTCGGCCCCATCGGCCGTCAGTTCTACGGGCGATGTGCCCTGCCCACTGCCACTTAAGTCTAGCGATTCTTCGAGCTATGTCCGTGACTTTAGTTCTCGCGCGGATTTCATCATTTCAGCATTTCTACAAGTGCACTTTCTGCAAAATGTACACGTGCCCATTAAGTGTATTTTCCCAAAAGTACACTTCCAAAATGCGCACATTCCCAAAATGTACACGTTTGTGAGACGGCCGTTTATAATAATATCCAAATAAGACTCTTTGGAAAAAGTTTCTCAATCTGAAAAAGTGCATATGTATTTCGTAATTCTAAACGTAGACGTAGATGCATAAATACAATTCCCAACCTCGTCCTTCGGACTTCGGTCCCCAGGCATAACATCTGCCTGGTGAGAGACCTCTCGTATGTGGCTTCTCCCCACATGTATACATGTATATTTAAAATAAAATAAGCTATTTCAATGCTACTATCACTATTAGAAGTGCCATGTTCATAGTGTATGGCGATCGTACAGTTTGACCTTTCTAAACTTTCATTCCAATAGAAGCGATAAGTTTATCAATCAACCTCGTGCATGCGCAGTTTACTAGAAAAGCATTGACAGCTAATTATAGTTCGAATGCGAAATGTTTTTCCACAGGCCAAGCGAAAAACAGTGTTATTACAATGTAATAGAGGCGCTGTCATGGAAAAACATTTCGCACTCGACGTAGGTACCTACGTATTTAGCAATAAAAAACCGGCCAAGAGCGTGTCGAACACGCCCAAGATAGGGTTCCGTAGCAGGTACGAAAAATCTTTGCATACTTTATTAAAGTACAATCTTAATTTAGAAATATTTTTTTTCAAAAACTTGAAAACTGCTCAACTGATTAAGTTGAAAATAATTTTCCTAGAAAGTTTTTATTGAGTTTAACTTACGTGATTTTTTTCATATTTTTTAGACTTGCTGTTCAAAAGTTAGAGGGGGGACACATTATTTTGAACTTTCGGAGTGAATATCTCCGAAAATATTCACTTTATCAAAAAATGGTTTTAGAAAACCCCTATTTATTTTCAAATACCTATCCAATAATACCCCACACTATAGGGTTGGTTGAAAAAAAAAAAATCACCCCACTTGACGTCTATGGGAGGTACCCTAAAAAGAATTTTTTAGTTTTTTTTTATATAATCACTTTGTCGGCGTTACTGATATATATATTCATACCAAATTACAGCTTTCTACTACTAACAGTCTCTGAGCTTAGCCGCGGACGGACAGACATGGCGAAACTATAAGGGTTCCTAGTTGACTACGGAACCCTAAAAACGACAAAACCCAATAACAAGTTAGGTATTTAGTAATTTTCGCTTTTGTTGCTATTGAAATTAGATCCAAAATTAAAATTGATTTACCGTTTTAAACTTTTCGATTCTCATCATCATCCCAGCCTATATACGTCCCACTGTAGGGAACAGGCCTCCTCTCCGAATGAGAGGATTTGGGCCGTAGTTCCCACGCGGGCCCATTGCGAATTGGGAACTGCACACATACCATTGAATTTCTTCTCAGGTATGTTGCAGGTTTCCTCACGATGTTTTCCTTCACCGTAAAGCTCATGAAAAATTTGAAATGTAATTTCGCACATGAATACCGAAAAACTCACGAGGTCTGCTTGAAACCACTAGGCCACCACGGCTACTCACGAATTCTCACTAGTAATTAATATCACACGGGATTTAATCAAAATTGATTTGTTTATGAGTTGTATAATTTTTGATCAGACTTAAAGCTAAAACACCTTATTTAGAGGATATCTTCTCCGTTGCTTTTGGTCTGATTCATGACTTACATAGACAGTGGCGCCGCGCCGCTGTCAGGTGTTTTCATTTTATTTTACAAGTAGAATAAGAGTTGGCGCCACAAATCAAGGATACGTGAATTCATGAATCCCGGTGCCGCAGAATTTAGCAGTCATTCTTCGAACGGAAATGTGCAGTCAACCAATTTGATTCCTAGGCCACTATGAAACCATGTCATAATGAATTAATTTGTTTGTTTTACAACAGTGATTATTGCGTGAAGTATGCAATGATGACATATCGATCTTTGCAAACATTGTGACAATAATAATGAATAGGAAAGGAGTTTGCTTATAACTTACAACTTGAATTGTCACTGTGCGTCTATAAAAACTTCTTTTTCTTCTCATGTCAAGGAGCAAAAAAGTTTATACTCTTTCCGTTTATTGCATGTTGTGATCGGAAAGTTGATAAATCTTTTGACCCGCACTGACATTAATTATCTACTTAGTATGCAACAAGGTTCTAGAGAGCCCTATCTATTGAGTGAGTGTGGCTATCAGACCAGAGACTTCGTCACCCAAAAGTACAGACTTCTGGGTGACAAAGTCTTTGGTCTGATAGCCAGCATCAAATGATTTAGCTAATTGTTTCCGACTGTAGGTAGTTAGGCCGGGGCCGCACTGGTAAGGCGACCGGCGACGCGACGCGACGGCGACTAAATCAAACATAGTTCGAGTTATGTGAGCGGGCGCAGCGGCCGCAGTGGCGACGGCGACTAAATCAAATATGTTTGATTTAGTCGCCGTCGCGTCGCGTCGCCGGTCGCCTTACCAGTGCGGCCCCGGCCTTAGCCAAGAAATTCCTTTATTTCTCTAAGGTTCAATATTAGGTTTTAAATTTAATTCATCATATTTCAGCATTTCATTGGGTCGAGTTTGACTGTAAATATTTTTCAGGTTTTTTTTGACAAATTTATGTTTCCATATTTTGATTGATGTTCGAAGAGGTACAGTTGAGGTCAAAGTTGTTACACTTTGCTACTTTATTGCTTTCACTTCGTGTTTGAACATTTGCATAAAACTGTCAGAAGCCATACAGTGACAAGGTACTAAATTGTCAAGATATTTTAATCTTAACTGTAACACCTCAAAGGCGTGTCTAATATCCAATATTTCCGTAAAAAATCTTAACAGAGGTGTTCAGTAAAACTTGCCCAGCCATGTGCTGAAATATTAAGGATTAATTTTAAAACGTCTATATTAATATTAAAAGTTCATGTTACCACCATGGTGGCCTAGTGGTACGACCTCTCAAGCAGAGGGTTGTGGGTTAAATAAAATCCCGGCTCGCACCTCTGAGTTTTTCGGAATTTATGTGCGAAATTACATTTGAAATTTACCATGAGCTTTACAGAAACATTGAGAGGAAAATTCAATGGTGTGAAGTTCCCAATCCGCACTGGGCCCGCGTGGGAACTACGACCCAACCCCTCTCATTCTGAGAAGAGGCCTGTGCCCTGCAGTGGGACGTATATAGGCTGGGATGATCAGCCCCGGATCTAAGGGGGGGCCAACCGGGGCACTTGCCCCGGGCGGCAGTTTCATGGGGGCGCCAAATCCTGAGGTAAGAATTCGAAATAAATAAATAAATATTAGGGGACAATCTTACACAAATCGACCTAGTCCCAAACTAAGCAAAGCTTGTACTATGGGTATTAGATGACGATAAACATACTTACATAGATAAATAAATACTTAAATACATAGAAAACATCCATGACTCAGGAACAAATATTCGTGCTCATCACACAAATGAATGCCCTTGCCGGGATTCGAACCCAGGACCTCTTGCTTCGTAGGCAGGGTCACTACCAACTAGGCAAAGCGGTCGTAACAAAACAACAAATAAAATATCGAACAAGTGAAGGAAGGGGGCCACTATCAAGTTTTTGCCCCAGTTCGAAAAAATCGTAGATCCGGGGCTGGGGATGATGATGATGATGATGATGATGTTACAACCAGCCTTATTGTATTTTCTAATGTACGAACTAAAGATGATGACTACTATGTTGACAATAGCTACTCTCGCAACAGAGAGGTCTCTGTACCATTCATTTTGTATATTACTTAGATCTCTGACCACACAACAGCGCCATCTCTATTAAGATTCTTCATTAAGTTCATAGATGGAGCTATTGTGTTAAGCGGTGGTCAAAATGCCATACAAAATGAATGGTAGAAAGACCTTTCTAAGGGAAAACTAGCAAAAGCAGGTTTATTATATTATAAAAGAACATTGACTTCACAGTCTTCTTGATTTAAAGGCCACCACAATCCGGGAGCGCGGGGCGCCGACGGAGCATGCCCAGCGCGGTCAATAACACTAAATCATATACGCTGTGCCGCGATGCCGGTGTGTCACCGTATATATGATTCAGTGTTATTGACAGCGCTGGGCACGTTCCGTCAGCGCCCCGCGCTCTCGGTTTGTGGTGGCCTTGCTGACCTCGGTGTAAACTGTCAAAAAATGGTACAGTACTTGGTTGATTATACAATTGTAGTAACAGTGTAATGTTTCACAGGTGACTCTGGATAATCAATATAATCCTATTTTATTTACATACCCATTTGCGGGAGATCCAGATCAGGGTTTCGTTGTCAAGTCTGGGCCCGATGAGCGGGTTCATCTGTGCCATGTATGCACACAGCCAGCTGGAAATGGCAAGCAAACACTTCAGTCATACAGTACAGAACAAGCAATTAAAGACCTAAAACATAATGATGATGATTGTCTGGTCTTATACTATGAAATTTGATTTTCGACCGTGTATTGTGTTGTTTTGTTCACATTAATAGTATGAAAACGAAAAGTGAAAGGGATGGCACTATTCGAACTTCGGACTTAGTAGTAGACCCCCTAATTCAGGCATTACTTTGCCAAGGTGTGCTTTTTGTGTGAAAAGAAAAATATAATATACATTTAGTAGGTATATAAGTATATAGTAGGTAGTGAAGATGCAAAAAAAGTATATGGTAGTAGAGATGCATGAAAATTTTAAGCCATTTCCTAGCAATAAACTCAAGATTTATGAAAAAAAAAATTTTTTTTGTGACTGACGATTTTTCAGTAGTTAAGTAATTAATTACTTGAGTCATCAGACTTTCAAGCTACTGTAGAAAATGTTACTTAAATTGTACTGTTTCGAGTAAAAAAACATAAAATAAAAAAAATCTATAAATCATTGATTTTTATTGTAAAGAATAGAAACAATAATAGTTTTTAAAAAAAATTACCAGTATTGGCACAGTATTACAGTTATTGTATTACATTGATTGTAAATAGGTGATCTTTTCTATGGCATTTCCTGTTGTATTACATTTAAGCTGTCAACCTTCATGCCCACTTGACCTTAAATTTGGCATTGAATTCAAGACTTGTGGCTTTGTTAGCGCAAATGGCACTAAAGCACATCACACACTGATATATAACACTAGTTGGGCAGTGGGGCTGTCTCTATCTAACTTATAACCCAAGATCGGAATTATCACAGCAAAATATAAGACTGTCGCAATCAAACTAGTGTTAGAACCAATTAATTTTTCTATCAACATTGATAGTTGTGCAATAGAAAAAAAAAATGGTTCACTAAATAAAAAAACATATTTAATGCAGAATTTTAGGTCAGTTTTGTATAAAATTGTATAGAGACAGATGCAATTTCTTCTTTGAAGTTTGCGTCAGTGCACACAGCAGCACATGACATTTTATTTGGTTTGTGAAAGTGATAGGAGTAGATAATCATTAATTTCTCAATCTGGGAGTAGCCTGTTTTGTTTATCATCTGACCTAAAATTCTGTATTAAATATGTTTTTTATTTAGTCAACCATTTATTTCTTCTATTGCACAACTATCAATATCGATAAAAAATTGGTTCTAGCACTATCTTGATTGCAACAGTCTTAAGTTTTGCTGTGAAAATTCCGATCACTGCTTATAACACCTTTTCACTTGAACTCAAACTAAAACATTTATTTTTATTGATACTAAATTTAGAATTTAACCCACTACTACTACATACAACAGATTTGCTCATGGTTTAAGACTAGTTGGTGTCAGAAACTTCTTCCAGTTCTTCCATATTAATCATTGATGCTCCACTCCTATTGGTCATAGCGAGATTTTATATATAGCCTATATAGCCTTCCTAAGGCATTAGATTACTGTGGAGAAGTTTTTCCATTATATAAATTAACACAATTGAATAAATTACAAGATTTTCATCTAATTAGAAAAGGTTTAACAGTGTTAAACATATCACAAGCTAAAATTGTACAATAGGTTCTTGGACATTCAAATTACTTTTTGAGCGGGGATCAATTAGCAGGCTAGTCAATTCACAAACCAGTCCCTGATAAAACACATGGCCCTGTAGAACCTAATATTTTATAAAAGAGTTTCTATGGGTTCGAAATTAAAGAAACATACCAAGTTAAGGTAAGCAGTTTGAATATTAGCAATTATAAAATATACTTTATACTTACAATAACCAACAAGTTGCAGCAGTCAGCATCAACACCACTTGAATGATCCTGGAATACAGTAATAAAACAGTGAGGAAGGGCTCAAATCGAAAGATATTAGTGAATCATATAATGCAAAGTAAGACTGCAAAACTCACCCTCTGTTAGGACCCTTTGGGGCGAAGAAGGGGCACACGATTCCTACAACGCCCCATAGGATGGTGAACACGGCGATCGGAACTATTGAGGCACCCATTTTTTGGGATTATTTGCAATATTCCTGTAAATTTTACTATCGCAAACAAACGTCAGCTGCCCCTACCAAAATGGAGGACGCTTGTGATGTTGGCTGCACTGCTTGAAGTCATATGACAATTCAACGTTTAGTTATTGCATAGGAAAACTCCAAAGATATTATTTGTGTTAAAATTTCGTGATATTCAAATAATGAAATAAAACCTTCTTTCCTTAAGTCAAATAATGACACACATAATAAAAATAAAGAAGAAAAATTCCTGATAGAATTTTGCTACAATGTCGTTTGGTTTTCAAAATAATTGTAAAAATTTCAAGTAAAATTTAAAAAGCGATGTAGATCGCTTAAATTTAATTAATGTAGTATCTAATGTCTGGCCCAGTGAGTGTAGATTATTATGCCGTTGTTATCGTTTGGTTAGGAATTTGTTCAATTTATACGACTCTGCTTACGATTACCACAGTTGGCATAACTGTAGTTTTGTAAGTATTAGTCAAAGGTATTGTTTATTTATTTATATTTGTTCAAAACCTAGATAAGTTTAAAACGTTAGTTTCGTAGATTTCGAATTATTTTATAACTTTTAAACCTCTCAATGATATATCTATGTCAATAACTATGTTTATGTTATTAAATAATAAAAACTAAATTATAATCATAAAACCAAAGAAGGACCAAGGAAGGTTTAGTAAACTATTTTTATCAAACATTAAAATGTAAGACCTGCTTAGTAGTCATTTTCCTATAAAAAGTATGCCAAATATGTAGAATCCGCGTCTCAAAATCAAGACGCAAAAATTAAAAAAAAAAATATATATTTTGAATGTCTGTCACTGTCAAACAAGATTTGAAATTTGGACGTTGATTATTTATGTGGTGTTGTGCATCTTTCTTTTCATGTGTTAATTTGACTTTTATTAGTAAATAAGTAGTGGGTCATTGAAATAGTGATGTATTTACGGAATTAGTCATAAGTACTCTTATTATTAGTTGGAAAAATGGACAGCTCGATGTCAAGAAAGTCAGATGCTGCCGCGACGTAAGTATACAAAAGCTTCAAGTAATCAAAGGCTTCAATGTTTTGGATGATAAAAAAAGATGATTAAGAATTAAGAAGGCTAGAAGCAAGTGTTTATATAATGCTAAGAGATACAATATTGATGTTTCTTTGGATTTACATAATGTCCTTGTTGCTTTTTTGATCCCATAAGCAGGGATGAATTCGATAATTTTCAATAAGTTGTAACGTTTTTCTTGATTCCACTCCTTTTGAATTCAAAACAAAGATCAGAGACCCACTGAGCTTGTACAACGCCCAGCGAATGCACAGAGCAACAGGTTGCTTGCCACAGACATTGTTTTCACTGAATAAATGACTTAGTGAGCAATCATTCACCGCGTCCAGCTGATCATCAGTGAACAAACACGTTTACTTGCTCAAGTGTTTTCATTTACGCACAAGCAAACGATTGCTCATTCAGAACACTCAGTGAAAACAACGTGGCTTTGGAGTACCCAATTAAATACTAATACGTGGGGCATACTGAAAGTTTCTGGAACTGGCCACTTATAAAAAGAAAATTAAAAAAGCAATAATAGTATTTGAAAAAATAACTTTCTGGCAGTATATTACTTTTTAATTTACGAGACTGTCATTTGTTTTTTCATCGTGGTGTTGGATTGAAATTTGTGCGTCGCTGTTGTAATGAATTTAAGTCATGAAAATTTTCGATCCATGATTTTTTACGATTTCCGATGTGGATTATGTCAGCAAGAGAGTTGTCAAAGACTTCTATTAGCATTTGGTGATAAAGCCCCATGTCGTAGCTCTGTCTATTCGTGGTTTAGTGAGTTTAGACGAGGACGTGACCATCTCCATGACGATGAACGTGAAGGCCGGCCAGCAACTGCGGTTACCAATATTAATATTAATACTGTACGACAACTAATTGAAACTGACAAAAAAATTACATGTCAGCAAATTCCTACTACCTTAGGAATTGGAATGAGCCAGGTCCAAAAGATATTGCATTTGCATCTGAAGGTTCGGAAACTTTGCACCCGATGGATACCGCATGATTTATCGGAAGACCAGAAACGACTGCGTGTAGAGTGGCCGCAAAATGATAAAAAAATTTGACAGAGGACAATCAATGGCTGTATATAACATCATGACAGGTGTCGAAACCTGGGTATACTGCTTTGAACCGGAAAGAAAAAGTCAATCGGCTGAATGGGTCTTTCCTTTTGAAGACTTGCCGACGAAAGTAAAAAAGAGTCAAAGCACAGGTAAGAAAATGGTTGCTTCGTTTTTCGGCAAATCGGGACATTACACCACTGTGTCACTTGAAAACCAAAAGACAGTAACTGCAGATTGGTATGTGAACACGTGCTTGCCCAAAGTGTTTGAAAAAATTTGTGAAAAGCGACCCCGTAGCAAAATAGTCCTTCATCACGACAACGCGTCGGCACATTCCGCTAAACTAAAGCAACGAATGCGTATTTGGAGGCCTCAAATGTAGAATTAATGACTCATCCGCCATACAGCCCTGATCTTGCACCATGCGATTTCTTTTTGTTCCCAAAGTTTAAAGATAAACTTAGAGGTTTACGGTTTACAAGTCCGGAAATGGCAGTGAATGCTTTCCATGAGGCCATCGAAGAAGTCCCTAAGGAAGACTGGACCCACTGCTTTTCACAATGGTTCCAGCGAATGCAAAAGTGTGTAAATAGGGAGGGTATATACTTTGAAAAACAATAAATGTGTCGTAACAATAATGCGTAGTCTTATTTTGTAGAATCCAGAAACTTTCAGTATGACCTAAGTAGTTACTAAGAAACAAAGCAAAATTAGAAATATTTATTTTGAGAAGTTTAGGCATCTGAACCCCAAGTGTCCAGCTGGAGATGCCCAGTCAAATATTTTTTTTGTCTGGTCTAGTTGTATTTATAACAGTTATTATTGATAGATTCAGTGAGTTAATTTTAAGAAATGTTTGGACGTGATTTTCTTCCTACGTCCTTTGTGCTTATTATTTTCTACCAACTCTACAATTATTAATAGCTTTTTAGAAAGCTAGAAATACGAACACGTTTTACGTATAATCTGCACGCCAAATGCATACGTAAAATTTTCTGTTTTTGTGCCATTAATGTTGAACAGCCTGATTAAAATCATATTTTTTTTACTTTTTGGTCTCGCATTCATAATCGTGTACAGATAATTGCACTTTTAATATTGCATAAGAACAGCTATTTTATCTTGTACACAACCCAATAAAAAAAGTTGACTTAAATGGCCAATTTTTTTTTCAATAAATTTTTCATTGATGAGTTGATTTTGGGAAATGTTTGGTCGTGATTTTCTTCCTACGTCCTTTGTAATTATTTTTATCTGGCAACCATTTACAAAAATGATAGTTTTAGTAGCTTGATAGAAAGCTAGAAATACGTGCATGTTTTCCGTAAAATCTGCACGCTAAATGTAGTAGTAAAATTTTCTGTTATTGTGCCATTCATTTTGAACAACCTTATAAAAAAATCATATTTTTTTTACTTTTTGGTCTTGCGTTCTTAACCCGTCGAGCGACCTAGGCACACACGTGTGTGCCTAAACTAACTGTCAAAATTTGCAAATTTTTGTTTCTAGTTTCGATCACCTTTTAACATAGGGTACTTAGAAAAAATAACCCAAAATTGTCGCCGATCGCGCGACGGGTTAAACGTGTACAGATAATTATACTTTTAATATTGCATAAGAACAACTATTTTATCTTGTACATAAAAAAATAAAAAAAAGTTTACTTAAATGGCCAACATTTTTTTAAATAAATTTTTGAAGATGCGTTTCCGACTTTTTTTGCAAAAAACTTAAATTTCAATTATCTCAGAAATGGTTAATTTTTGCATAGGGCATTATGGGACAAAAATGATTGCAAATGACCTCCCCCATAACCCCTTAACGGGAATAGGTCGAATTACCAATAACCCTGTATATCATGCAAACCTTTCTCAAAGTAAATCATTATAGCCCTTGGCTTTCGCCGGGCAGTAATGTTGTACTGAATTTCATTATAACCCGCCGGGCAGTAATGTGATTCTCACTTTTCATAGTTCTTGTTATGCGTTTAAAGTCTAATTTCGTCAAAATCGCACGGCGTGCAGGCCGCGTGCAGCACGTGCTGCTGCTGGTGCTCAGGGTGCTCAGCCCCGCGGGAGGCCGCGCCTCATTTGTTTGCAGCTCCGCGGCCGAACGAAAACCAATTCAAATACTTAAAACAAAAGCCGCGAGTATTTCAATACGCTGCAATTTTAAGTATCAAAACTGCAAAAGAAGATAAAAAATTAAGAAAATATCGAGTGACGAAAGTGATTTCACTCCGGATTCCATTAAATTAGACGCCTAGAATTAGGGCCACTTGCACAGTTCAGGGTTAAAAAATGAAATCGGTAACCCTGGGTTAAGAATGACAGCTCCATACATTTTAACACTTGTTAACCCTAGGTTAGCAGTTAACTCGGAGTGAAGTAGCTAACCCAGGTCCGCGCAAGCCGGCCTTAGGCATTGTTAATAATCTAATTCCAGAGAAGTCGAAGGAAAAATACTTAAAAGCTTAGGACAATTTCGACAAATGGAAAACTGCGAAAAGCGCAAAATCTGTGTCGGAATCAGTGCTTCTGGGTCTATTCCGAGTATTTTTCTAGTAGCCTTGGTTTTTATTGTCTCGCAAAAGGTGAGAAAAGTAGAGTATACTCCTCGGGGATAAAACTGATTTTGCCTTGGGCGCGCTTAAATCCTTCACTACTCTCAGGACTCCATCTTAACAACATCAACTAAAAACCCCCTCGCTACGCTCAGGAGTTAAATCTGGAGTCCCTAGTTTCGTTCAGAATTCAATATCGCGCCCGTGACATAATGCAGTGCTTTATCCCCTTGGTGTGCAATCTACTATTATTTATTATATATAGTTTTGCTTGCTGCTCATGTGGTCGGCCGTGTCAGTTGTCAATGTCAACGCCATGTCAAATTATAACGCCCTTGTGTTGGTAGCGCTGCACAATCATGTGGTTGCGTTCACAATTAGACACGGTCCGATCGTGTGTGCAGCGAGCAAATGACGGCCTCACGGTCCCACCGGAAGACCAGCGCTGGCTCTCGAGCCGGCATTATGCTGAGGTGGGTCCGTTTCGTGATAGTTGCTTTATATTGTAATCTTTATGCCTTTATGCTATTGTTGTCACAAATAAATGTTTTTTCTTTCTTTCTTTCTTTCCTTAATCTAGTAGTTCTTAAGTTATATATTTGGTTTATCATCCATCATCCCAGCCTATATACGTCCCATTGCAGGGCACAGGCCTCCTCTCAGAGTGAGAGGGCTTGGGCCGTAGTTCCCACGCGGGTCCAGTGCGGATTGGGAATTCACACACACACACCAATGAATTTCTTTGCACGTGTATGCAGGTTTCCTCTTGATGTTTTCCTTCACCATAAAGCTCATGGTAAATTACAAACCTCAAGAACTCAACCAGAGCTCATTTTCTTTTTTCTTGGGTCTCACATTTGGTAGCATGGTGAATGGTTGTGGATACTCTGAAGATGAGCTCTGGTTGAGTTTAAAACGCTTCAGTGTAGTTTGGTGGTGGCGATAGTTGGATTTGTATGTTCGTACAGTGCGGAGGCGGAGGAACTGAATGAACACACATTTCTTGCATAAACGTGATTATCATAAGGTCGCGGGTGAACAAAGTAATTTTATGAGTTAAAATCGGGTTTTTTTACCGCGTACCTTGATTTTGAAGAAGCCCGATAATTATTAAGGTACGCGGAACAAAACCCGATTTTAACTCATAAAATTAGTAATGACCACGACAGTCTTATCTAAAATATTGTAACAAAGTAATTGTTTCAGTTCAATCTCTTCTTAATTTGGGAGTTGGTTGATTGGTGTCAATGGTCCCAAGATTTATTTATTTTCTATGACTGTATGTTGTTGGCAGGAGGAAACGTCGCTCGTCGATCCTGAAGAGCCAACGCGCCCCCCGCACGCCGTTCTCGGAGCTGGAGTTCCACGTGGCCACGCCCACTGACGTCGCCAAGAGTCGCCGCGTGAGCTTCTCTCGGCGGAATGGCGTCGCGTTAGTATAGCCCTATATCTAATTCTAAATGCAACTAAAAAAATGTGGGGAAAAAACTGTAGTCTATGCTACTTAACACTATGAAGACTAATTTAATGATACCTCGTTTATCAAAATTCATCAAGGTCTTAAAGCAGGAGAAGGGAACATAGAACTAGATATTAAGTATACATGATTGTGAAAAATATGGTCCTCCATGCCACTGATGGATCAAAGTTGAGACTCTAGTGATGTAATGGATTTGCATCTAATTTTGTATAATTTTTTTTAGATCTTTGAAGTTTATGATTTTTGACAAAATGTATTAAATAAAAATTCTGAAAGTGTAATTTTTTATCTCATGGAATATTTTATTCCCATTAAAATCACAACTTCCAAAATGAGAATCTCCTTTTTAAGTCTGTCAAAAATATATCTTTTATTTTTAATTTCAGGGAGTTTGAAATAACCGAAGCAACAACTGCTTGGAAAAATGTATATGAGGAGCACAACAAGTCATTGGAGACATCCGGAAACGAAGTCAGTCAGAAGAGTGAGCAAGATACTGGACGTAGGGTAGAGTACCTTGGATGCCGCATCACTGATGTTGAATTTCAAGACGTGGATCCAGGCCAGGATCCACTGATCACTTCATATAACGATGGCAATGTTGAATACACAAACAATGACAAAAGTCTTTTAGCACCTCACATAAACTTTGAGTTCACTGAATTTACTGAACATCAAACAAATCAATTATTTGATAATAACACCAATCCAATGATAAGGGAAATTACAGATCAAATTGACATAAACTTTTCTGCTGTAGCACCTTTAAGCGATGATTTAGAGATTCATGAGGATCTTGATGAAGATAGGAGAGCGACTAATATGTCATGCATAGATATCGACCTTAATGCTACACATATTTCTCTGAAAGCTGAGGAATCTGGAGTATCTGATATGTCAATTACAGACTCTATTCATAGCCCTAAAGTTGCCGCTGCTAAAGTGGCACTTGAAGGCAGGAAATCAAATGCAGATGATTGGGTGGCCGATAAAGAGAATATAATCGTCAATCCATATGTAGCGCCACTTCCAGCTGAAAATTTCGCCGTCAATGACAACAATGATGATTTTTTAGTCTTTGATGGAAAAAAATGCAAGTTTCAGTCTGACATAACTAACAAAACTTTGCGTAGCGAAAATGTTGCTGTAGAACCTGAAAACTCCAACAAAAGAAGAACAATAGTTTATAATAATGATCAAGGAGACATTTCCGTCACTCAAGGTGTAAATGCTCAAATTATAGCAACCCAAGAAAACATTCCAGTTAGTAGAAAATCGATCAACAAAACGCGTAGTAATGATTCGAACATATCTATGACGCAAGCAGTCCCAGGCAATATCTTGATATCTGCCCAAGAAAAAATAAAAGCAGAGAAAGAGAGAACAATACATTTTGATGACTTTGCGGATATTTCGATGACACAGGCTTTACCATCGAACATATTCAGTCAAAAATTGGACGAATGTAGAAAAACAGTCGTTTACGAAAGTAACGAAGGCCACCTGTCTATGACTGAAATGGTACCAGCAAACGTTATTCCGGCAGTTGCAGAGCTTAAAAAAACTATATTATATGAAAATGAGGATGCAGATATTTCAATGACGCAGGCCGTCCCGCTAAATATACAGATAGTAGAACCATCAAAGATAAGAAAAACAGTAGTTGACAAAGACGACGGTGTTGATGTGACGTTGGCAGTGTCCACCAATGTGATTCATGCAGAAAGAAAAACCATACTGTTTGATAATGACACTGAAAACATTTCTATGACACAAGCGATTCCGACGAATTTGATTTTACCAGAAAGAAAAGAATCTGATAAAAAACTTCACAAAACCATTAGAAAATCCATTGTCTATGAAGACGAAGGTGGAAATCTTTCTGTGACGCAGGCTGTCCCAGCTACTTTATTATTGTCAGACAAGACTCATTCTGATAAAAGGATAACTATTGTTGACGAGAATAATGATTGTGAAATGTCTGTCACTGAAATGGTCCCCAATAAAGTTGTATTGCAAGAAATAGAGGATAGGCTACAAGTACTGCAAGACAAAAGTGTAGTCGACACGTCTCTTGCTCAGATCCCTCCAACTAACCTTGAACATATGGATGCCGCAAATAAGCGAAAAACTATAGTATTTAATGATAGTCAGGGAAATCTGTCGATCACTCAGTCACTACCTGAAAATATCATGGTACCTGCTCAAGTAGCTGATAAGAGAAAAACAATTATTTACCAAGATGAAGCTGCAGATATTTCTGTTACTCAGGCAGTGCCTGTCAACTTCGTGCAGAAATCTAATGATGAATATGACATATCATCAAATAAAATCGAGTCTAGGGAAGATTTATTTGAAACAAAACACGAGGGATACTCTTCGATAGTTCAATCAAATGTAAATGATGTGACAATCGAAAGAACAAGGAAATCTAACGGCTGTGATGCTGACGAAGATGGTAATATTATGTCTATTACTCAGGCAATGTCAAAACGTGACAATATTACTTCTAATGGAAACACGACAATTCCGGACGAAAAATCAGGAAATTTATCGATGATTAAACCAATTCCAGCTCAAATTATGTCAATCCAATCTGATCTTGAGGAAAAGTCTAAAAATAAAGAAGTTAAACTTGAAGAGACTTACGTTGCTACGAATAAATCTGTAATAGAGCCTCAGGACATTCTTATTTATGAAGCTGCAATAAAATATACAAAAGCCGAAGAAGATGATGAGAGTGACCTAGCAATTGGAAGTGACGACGTGTTAGAATTATCATACAGAAAGGTGAGCGAGAGTGCCAGCGATTCAACTGTCTCCCGGACGTCTGGTAAAATTGAAGTGGTTGGTGACCCTAAGGAGGATTATGATACGGATATGAAACCCTTAGTTGATGGAGAAAATAATACTTCCGCCGTATCCGTGATAGAAAACCGTATGAGCTCCTCGCCCAAACACGTGAAGATAAAAGATATTAGTATTAAGGAATCAATTTTAAACGACTTGCTGGACATGTCAGATTCGGGTAATGATGACGCGCGCGAGAACAAAAATTTGATGATTAAATTAACCTCTGATGCTTCAACTATGTCTTCGACGGTTACCAATGAGAGAGGATCGCAAGAAAGCTACTTGTTAATCAAAGACAGTGATGAAGACCGTGCTGATAAGAAAAGCGGAACCAGCAGCGAAGAAATCCCAGCTTTGGAATGTTCAAAGCTCTTGCCCATCGAGTACCAAGAAGAAAAACATCACGGAATAGTCGGCAAATTGCAGCACAAACTGAGTGAATTGAAAACCTTTATTAACCAGAAAAGTTCATCCAAGACAAAAAACGTTATTGTTAAAAATTTAGATCCCGAAAAGGTGGACGAGCTAGAGGAAATGGATAACAATGGGACTATGGACCGGTCAAAATGTAAGCAAGCTAACAAAACCGAAAACAATGCAGATGACACTAACGCACTTCTAGACATGCTCTCACATTTTACTGACACTCGGGTATCCAGAGATTTTGCTGCTGATGATAAAAAAGAAGCATCCCCTTTGAAAATCAAGGGGCTTATTGCGATAGAAAACAAATCTGAGGTATATGATACGAGGCGAAGTTTAGTTCCGGATAGAAAGTCTATGATACGCAGTAGAGAAGACTTACTTAAGGACATATCCATGGCTCAAGCGATGATGAAATTTGATGACGAAGTAGAGGATCAGATGGACGAAAGTGCCGAAGACACGATGATCGAGACTCAAGAGGAACCCAGTCCACCGCGTCGCAGCCCGCGCCTCAGCCACGATGTCGTCAAGACTCTAAAGTTTGACGAAGAGGACTCGATGCTTGAACCTGAGATCAGTTCGCGCCAAGACACTCACACCAGTCGCCATGAAATGGCCACATCGCCTTTGAAGAAGACCGCGTTTGGCGAAACCACTTACATTGAGGACCACATTCGGGACAGCAAGACGAAAGTCATTCCGGGTTTTTTGAAAGACGTAGCAAATGATCTCAAGGAGCTGATGAACGATCTCGTGAAGCCGATAAATGACCCTATACCCTTCGAAACGAATATCGCGAAAAAGTCAACATCGACCCACAGTACGCAGATACAGGCGAATTTGCTCACCTCGAGCCAGATAGACCTCGATCCTGAACTTCAGTCCAATGCGCACTCCGCGCACTCTATGGAAGAGCGTCTTGCTTCTGAAATGGCGGCCGTAAACAACAAATCCATAGCGCGCGCGCTCAAAAGCCAAATAATAAGCCCTGACAGTCATTTAAAAATTCCAGAATTGGAATCTGAACCTTCAGCCGATCCAAAAAGACATCACTCAGAGAGACGCTCCATCCGCAAAGTACAAGAACCGAGTCGGGTAATAGTTTTCGACCATCAGAATCCTCTAAACAATGTTCTATTACCGTCGATAGATCAAGCCGAAGTACACAAATACAATCCTGGTGTATCCGATTCGGTGGAGTCTCTTGGTCCTGCAACAAGTGAAACCACGCCAGAGTGCGAACAAGAGAAAGACGAACAGCATGTCGTGGAGAGCCGCGTGGCACTGCACGACATTGCCAGACCGCCCGGTGACAGCGGGCCGCCCGCAATAGCTAAGCAAAGCTTCATGTCAGACACCAGCAAGCCGATGTCACTCGACGAATCCATTGACGCGAAACAGGAAGTGAAGGAAGTTGAAGTGAACACCGTGATTGTCATGAAAGGTAACAGAGACTTACTCGAAGCTAGTTCCTCTCTAACTTTAGTTGATGACACGTTAGCACGGAGCGCGTATGATGTCGAAATCGATTCGAACTCTCCTCAGAAAAAGAATCGATCGCCTGTACAAGTCATATTTAAAATTAAAGAACCAGAGTCTTCCATCAAACTCGATTCAGATCTCACTTCGAACGACGACGACATGTCCGTAGTTCAAAACAAAGGCAAGAAGCGCAACTATAGTCCGGCACAGATCGACAAACATTGCACGTTCGCAACTGAAGAAGTCACCCCGAAACCAGCGAGCAAAGTGCAGAAAGTCTCCCTTATCTCGAAGACGAAGAAAATGCTCGGCATTTCGACCAAACATCACGATAGGGCGGCTCAAGCCGACGCTGACTCATCGCAAGACGAGTCGTCTAGTGCAGAAAGCGACACGCCTTCTGCAGACTTGGAGAAATCCAAGAGAAAAGCCAAGCATTCAAGCGCTGCGATCACAGTACAACAATTGATAACGGAATACGACATGGATGCTCAGATCGACCAGGCAGCGTTGAACCGTGAGATACTGGCCCATCTCGCCGCGAAGGCCGCTAAGTCGGAAGCTTCTTGCTCTACTATCGAGCCCGTGACTTTGTCGAATACGGAAGAGTGTAAGAGTTTAGACGTCGTGAGTTCCTTTGCTAGTAGCAGGAAGAATTTCCAGAGTGATCCTTCGGATTGTGAGGGGTTGCAGAGTGTGTGCAGTGATAGCCGGCGCGCGCAGTGGCAACCAGAGCTGATGCATGAGATCAGCTCCAAGAACCTGGTCACCGAGTGCGAATCCAGCATCAATGTCGTGTCCAAGATCGACGTGCTGCCGTTTATGGGGTGAGCCAAAACTTTAACGTCAAAAATTTAATGGTCAGTATCAAAAAAAGCTGGTCACTTTAGCATCTTGTCGCTTTATAGCCTTGTACCAACTGAATCGTGGTCTACGTGGAACTTATTCACAGAAATTGCCTGACAAAGAATATTATTTTGATGCTTAGTATGAGAATGTTCCATGGTGGTTCAGGATTAAAATGGTCTGTTTAATGTCATAAAAGATACAAAGTTTGAAAGTGACGAGGTACAAAAGTGATCGTCTACTTTTGACGCTGTATTTTCTATAGTAATATTATAAAGAGGAAAGATTTGATTGTTTGTTTGTTTGCATTGAATAGGCTCCGAAACTACTGGACCGATTTCAAAAATTCTCTTGCCGTTAGAAAGCTACATTATCACTGAGTGACATAGGCTACTTTTTACCGCGGGAAAATACCTTTTCCTACGGGAAAATTAATTTATCGCGGGCGAAGCTGCGGACGGAAGGCTAGTATATTATAAACTTGTAAAAAAAGTAATTAAATACTTCGTAATGGTGATCCCAACATAAAACGTTTCCAGCACAACGGACTGCGAGTGGGAGTCCCGCAGCGCGGACTGCTGGACGTTCCGGCTGCTGCGCGCGCGGCTGCGCCTGGTGGTGCAGCTGCGGCACCGGCACGGGAACGCGCCGCGCAGCCGCGTGCGCGCCGACACGCCCGTGGCGCGCGTGGCCGTGGAGCAGCCGCTGCTGGAGCACAGTAAGTGGCGGCCCGGCTGGTCGTGGGCTGCGGCACCGGCACGGGAACGCGCCGCGCAGCCGCGTGCGCGCCGACACGCCCGTGGCGCGCGTGGCCGTGGAGCAGCCGCTGCTGGAGCACAGTAAGTGGCGGCCCGGCTGGTCGTGGGCTGCGGCACCGGCACGGGAACGCGCCGCGCAGCCGCGTGCGCGCCGACACGCCCGTGGCGCGCGTGGCCGTGGAGCAGCCGCTGCTGGAGCACAGTAAGTGGCGGCCCGGCTGGTCGTGGGCTGCGGCACCGGCACGGGAACGCGCCGCGCAGCCGCGTGCGCGCCGACACGCCCGTGGCGCGCGTGGCCGTGGAGCAGCCGCTGCTGGAGCACAGTAAGTGGCGGCCCGGCTGGTCGTGGGCTGCGGCACCGGCACGGGAACGCGCCGCGCAGCCGCGTGCGCGCCGACACGCCCTTCTCGGATACGCAGCCTAATGCTGAGTCAAATTCCTTTTCGACGTCTTCAACTATGTTTTTCTTTTTAATTATTATTATTATTGTTTTTTATTTTTCTCAGTGTATTAATCAGTGCATTTTCTTTTTTGATGTCGAATAAAGTTATATTTATGTGTACGTCTATATCGTTTTGCAGAGAAAGAGAACCCGATCGCGACCCTGTGCGTGAAGTTCGCGGAGGAGGCGATGCGGTACTTCATCGGGCGCGGGTGCGCGCGCGCGGGCGCGGTGCCGGCGCTGCTGCGGCGCTGCGCGGGCGCGGCGCGCGTGGCCGTGCGCTGGGGCCGCGCCATGCACGCCGCGCGCGCGCACCTCGCCTTCACGCTCTCGCACGACGGCGCGCTCTCGCTCAAGGTAACCTAACGCCCCGGCCACGACTTCGCGCGTTTGGCAGCGCGGCAAGCGTTTTATCAGTCCATTGCGTGTGCCGCCAGATAACCACTGTACGGCGAGCGTCTCGGCCGCGCAATGAACACAGAAAACGCTTGCCGCGCCGCCAAACGCGCGAAGTCGTGGCCGGGCGGTAGCTTAGCGATATTTCACCACGCGGTTTTTTGTTCGCAATTCTGTAACACATTGAATCTTATGGACGTAGACGCGTGACCATTTTCATGTCAAGAAAACTATTCTATAAATAAAAATACCGAGTCCCGGAATCCCTTGTCTTATCCATATTGAGTTTAATGTTTACGATCACATGTAACAAGGAACAAGGGTGCTTTTCCACCAGAAAGAAGAAAGAAAAAGAAAAATAGTACATTGTGCATCTAGGGCCGTAAGTAGGGGATTACTAATGAGAGTCTATTAGAAGCCCGACGCCGTTGGCGGAGGGCTTTTAATGACTCGAGTTTGTAATCCCCTTACTGCCCGTGATACACACAATGATTTTCATAACATTGCGAGAAAAAAAAATCAAAAATAAAATTATTTTGGTCTCTAAACACTTAAATTGAATAAAATAATGGCTACCCGCCAATACAGATTGTCACTTTTTTCGAGTCAACTACCATAGATAATGTAAACTGTGTTTAGTTTAGAATTCGAAAGTTCATACGGCCAGATTCTGCCAACATGTTTAAAAAAATATTTTTACTAAAATTATTGCAAAACTATTTGATATAAATTTAAAATATAAAAATAACGAATTTTCATGAAGCGAAGATAAGTTTTGTGTTGTAAAATTTGGGTTATAGCTAAGTTTTAAAAATAATAAATAAAACTTTGGCTGTCTTGAAACCTCCTTAGTCTGAAATGACTTGTTTGCAAATTTTAAAACTAAAGTTAGAACTCCCTTGGGTAGAAAAACTGTACGTAACTCCCTTAAGAACAATTTAGGCCATTGTCATTTAGTATACAGGCATGGAATAACACCATTGACGAGCAAGTGTGATGAAAAAGACATTTATTCACTTTCACAAGAAGTCACAAAATACAAGAAAATATACAAAATTTACACACAGATGAACAAAAATCACAAACATGAAATTGAATTTGGTGTGACGTACTTTATGGATGCCCAATAACCGATTCCATGTTCGTAGGTGGCGAACATCCCGCTCCGCTCCGTATGGGAAGTGACGATGCAGATCGAGCTGGTGGTGAGCGACGCGCGCGAGGCGCCCTGGCCGCTCGCCGGCTGCGTGCGCGTGTCGCGCGTCGTGGCGGACGCGGCCGTGAGCGAGGCCGAGCTGCGCCGCCTGCTGGCCACGGTGCCGCGGGACTGGGGACACGCGCCGCGCGCCGTCTGGTGAGACATTGAGACATCATCGTTTCAGCCAAAAGGCGTGCACTGCTGAACATAGCCCAAGGTTTGCCAAACAGATCCGTCCTAACCAGAGGCCGTATTGTCGGGTATATCCCAGGAGTACCATATTTTCAGTTCCATATGGAACTAATGGATTATTCATTTTAAAGGAACTATTCCAGTAGTTGTGGGGAATTTAGAATATATCCTACATGTATAGTCATAATGTTGGATAGCCTTGGTTCAATATAATATCAATTCTCATGCCCCACAAAGTCTCATTCGTGATAATAAAGAGATATAGTGATGTATGATTGCGCTAAGGCAATTTACAGCTACCTTCAAACTATCTGTGTAACGCTACCAACACTACAAATATACCCGAGAGCCACATAGTGGTAGGATCCTCTCATTAGACGGGTACACCTGTTGCCATGAGCGAGACACAGAACAGGGGCCCGAAGGCCCCATGGTGATCCTCCTCCATTCCCCATAGATCAACCCAAACCTCCGGCTAAGTTCAATGATCTTTTCATCTATATCTCAATATTATTACTTTACTAATTAGGATTGCTAAGCACTCACCAAGTAGGGGTATACTTAACAATCTGCTTCGCACAAACCAACACTCAAATCTCTCTTGGCCCAACGTTCATCCTTCCATCCATCTCTAGACTGACTACCTCACAACTAGTGTTGCCAGTTATCGACGTTACGTTCAGAAATATTATAAGGAACTCACCAGCAAGTGTTAATCGCGATCATTCGCGACAGTAGTGCCATATGGAACTACTGGTGCATTTTTTATATCTAACTTCTACCTCTGTACCTATGTACGGCTTTAAACCGACTTCAAACTTAACTTTTGAAAGTAAAACGTCTCGGATTACTCGCGGTAGTTCTTTTGGTAATTCTTTCGAAGGAACTATTGCGTTTTTTAACGACCGCTTTAGCCTAGTTGGTAGTGACCCTGCCTACGAAGCAAGAGGTCCTGGGTTCAAATCCCGGTAAGGGCATTTATTTGTGTGATGAGCACGAATATTTGTTCCTGAGTTATGGATGTTTTCTATGTATTTAAGTATGTATTTATCTATATAAGTATGTTTATCATCGTCTAGTACCCATAGTACAAGCTTTGCTTAGTTTGGGACTAGGTCGATTTGTGTAAGATTGTCCCCTAATATTTATTTAATTTTTTTTTTTTTTTTGTCGCACTAGTTCCTTCACAATATTTGAAGGAACAACCGAGACCCGTTTGCACCAGTACCTTCGAAAAAACTGCTGAAGGAACTGCCTCGAGTAAACCAACCGACGTCTTATTTCCAACCCAATGTTCGCGTTTTTTGCCAATGTCAGTTTCAAGCCAAAGTCAGGTGTAAAACTTAGTATGTAGTTCCATATGGAACTATTGGGATCATTAATTTGACATTTACATATCTACCGATTGTTCTATATGAAAGTAGAACTATAGAACTCCTGGGATATATCCGTATTGTCTAACGTCCGGGCGGTTGCCTTCGCTTTCACCATCTCTTTCTGTCGCGATCTTATACAGTTTGACAGAAAGAAACAGTGAATGCGAAAGCAAGCGTTAGACAATAAACGTACGTACAGGTCGTCGCTCTATCTTGGCCACAGAGCAATTTAAAAAAAAAATAATAATATACTGACATCCAGACATTACGAAAGAAAACAAAGTAGTTAGAAAGTTCAACACGAAAAACGGTATTGTGTGTATTGTTTTTCGTTATATTTTTGATTCTTCCTCACATTGTAATACTAACATAGTTTTTAAGCTAAGTAACTGTCAAACTTTGGACATAACAGTCTGAAACTAATGTTATTATTTTTATTTTTATTTGCAGTTTTTTAATCGTCTTTGGTTTGATAATAATTATTTCTTTTGCAGGAAAATATTCAAGTACCTGAAACGCAAGACGCGGGACGACGAGCTTTTGCTCGGCTTATAGCGCTCAGTTAACACCGACTGCACGGACTCAGGAGACGTAGATCGCTAGTGCAGAGGGCATTAGAAAAAAGTTAATTCAGGCTAAAAAACGTAATATTATGTTTAATACTTAAAATACTGGATTATGTATGGTTGCCATAAACAAAAAGTTGGAGTTGATTTACTAAATGATTGGGTCGACGGTGCTCCGTTTGGCGGAACTCCTTTTCCTGCGTAGTTTTGGTCCTTCGCAACCCAAACAAGCTAATTTGACCAAATTCTACATACCTACTATGTTTTTGGCATGAAGGTTGAAATGTTAGGTCAAAACACATTAATGACAAGCATGGATTCCATACAAGCCCGCACTTTCACTAGTAAGAAAAATTGTGTAAGTTGCAGTACGTTTCCGCGCTCAGACGATTACTTCCAACGTCTTTGATTCACGGCCTCGCAATGTAATGCAACTTGCGTAATTTTTAAATAATTTATTGAATCACGCGTTACTTTGCGGAGGTCCCATATTAATGAACTGAAACAATTACTTTGCTCACCCGCGACCACACGATAGTTACGTTTAAGTAAGAAATGCGTGTTCATGCAGTTCCTCCACCTCCACACTGTACGAACACAGACAAATCACACAAACCCAACTATCACCATACATTGATGTACAGTCGACAAAACCGAGGCCTGCCCAGTTTCAAAACAAATTTGCTTGCTGCCGTTGAAGATCATTGGTATGGATTGGTATGGACAGATGTCTAGCCACTGCAAGCAAAATGGACATTTCAGGTGTCAAGGCGACCTTTTTGTCGATGGTACGTACTCTGTTGTTTTGTCATGGTATCAGTGCTTGTCTTTAATTTGTGTCAAAGCCTTAAGTTGTGCCCCTTTAAGGTGTGTTTAGATCAAACGAGTGCACGTGGTCAGGGGGGTTTCACTCCGCAGTTTAGGTATGTTCGGCCGGCGCTCCTCCCGGGCCGGCGTATGGCAGTAGGTTGTCGCTCGGCATTTGGTTCGCACGCTAGCCGCGTCGCGCGTAATTATTTTTCTGTGATTTTTGCACAAACAATGACTTAAACCGATCTTGTAATCCGTATAAAAGATACTGTTGCGTTTAAAGGTAGTTTACTGAATTAATACACACAACGTTATCTTTCTTGATTTATATACCTACCTAAATATCGGCGAGTGGGAACCCCGTGCTCTTGGTTTCGGTTCAGCGGTGCCCAACGGAATACGAACGCTCGTATCACACCATAAGTTTCAATTTCGTGTGCAAGCAGTTAACGGTCGTAAGAGTAGGCAAATTCTTATACCTAAAGTTGACTTTTGGTCGAGTGATCCTTCTGTACGCTAGTACTATTAGTTATTGTGACGTGATTCCGCTGGGTATAGCCGCATTCACATTTATTGTGTTGTGTTGTGACGCTACAGAACAGTATCGGTTTCATACATTTAATATAAGCCGTCACAACATGCTGCATCAGAGATATATGAACGCAACTGTGACAAATGTAATGTAATACGTCAGATAAATGTGAATACGGCTTATGAGACAAAACATGAAAGAACGATGGTGCCTGGACCAATAAATACCCAATAACCGCTTATCTTACCCCTGCGCTGGCTGTGTTCTTTGATCTAAGCACACCTTGAAATCCCTCCGGACGACTTCGCCATTTCCTTAAACTTGGCACTTTCCTAACTTGTCTCTTTTTTAACTTGCCATTTTCTTACTTGGTCTCTTTCCTAACTCGTCCACCCTCTGCACGACTCGCCATTATCTTAAACTTGGCACTTTCCTGACTCGTCTCTTTTAACTCGTTATTTTCTGATTTTGTCTAAGGTATCGCATTGGAGCGAAGAAACTCGCAACTATACAAAAAATATACTAAGAAAATGGCCAGTTAAAAATAAGACAAGTTAGGAAACAGACATGTTTAGGAAAGATACCAAGTAAGAAAATTACGAGTTAAAAAAGAGATAAGTTTAGGAAAGAGACCAAGTAAGAAAATTACGAGTTAGAAAAAAGACGAGTTAGGAAAGAGACCAAGTAAGAAAATGGCAATTTAAGAAAGAGGCAAGTTAAGAAAATGTCGAAGTTGTCCGGAGGGCTTGAAACGATGTCAAAGTCGAAATGATGCAAAGTAATTGTAAGTTAACGTACGTAAGCTGTGACGTTCCTAAATCGATCTACACTCGTTATTATGTGAGACTGAATCAACTGACGGTATTTGGGAGCAAGGCTCTAAATCGGTACCAAAAAACCGTATACATACCGTTCCAGTGCCGGTATTTTCGGTACTAATGCTTGAAACTAGACCGAAAACATCAAGAGAAACAGATGTGCGGTGCGGGGATTGCGGTAGAGATTTTAAACTTCGACTGGAGAAGTAAAGAGATGTTTATTGAATAAATGTTAAACTCTAGTATAAAGTCCACTACAACTATGTTAGCTAAGAATGTTGAAAATGTTAAATGTTATAATTATTCGAATGCACCCGGTCGCGACTGTTTCCAAAAATGCACTAACTATTATTCACTAATAATATAACTAGGTCGCGGCGATCAATGAACCGATTGCTGATTGCTGACAGTGCGCACGCGGCCTTAACGCGTGTGTTAGGTGTATTGCACCGAACATCTTGCCGGGGGCAAACGATGAGATGAGTTGAGATTAAGATGAGAATTGACAAGATGATCAAACAATGTTTGCATTTATGTACTAAATTACTTTACGAAATAAATTTTATTATAAAATGGGGAGATTCCCCGATCGATTTGTTTTAATTCGATCATTTCATTATCTTCATGACAGTCCCGAATTTTCACTCGCGCACTGTTTGGTTCATTATCACTACACTTTTTTTCTCGATATCGCGCACTAACACTACACTTATCACTATTGTTGCTGGCCGTCGACTGCGGGCCTTGACGGGGCGCCGGCCCTGCTCCATCCTTCGTCGCTGCTGCCGCCTCTTCTGGGACCTGTGCCTCCGGTGTTGAGGCTGCCAATGGTTTCCATTGACAGCTCGTTCTCCGCCACACGAAGACAATCACTATGATGCTCAGCACACCCCACAGGCAGTATATAGCTGTGTAATGATGCACGTCGTGAATGGAATAGCTTTCAAGGAGGGGCTGATTGTCTTGCAGTACTTTTATCTTTTCCCCGATCTTCTTTAACTCTTCTTCGTTATTTTTGTCGTCGTTTTCCAAACTGTTATTGCCAATGTGCTGCAGCGTGATATTGATGATGTTGTTAATGGGATCTATTTCTGGAGCTAATATGTTGAAGGTCAAGTCTACTTTACTCTCCATACTCTTATGTGTTTGTATCGTGAAATTATCTGTTTTTACTACACAACTGTCTGGTATATTAATTATGTTGGTTTTTGTCAACGTTGTAGTCGTAACCTGATCTCTGCATAATGTGCGAATCGGACACTTATTACAACAAAAGTATAAGTATTGGTTTATTTTTGATAGGTTTATCCATTTGTTTTCGCATCCAGCTACGTTTGTTTTGCAATTGTTGTTATCATTTTCATCTTTAATGCACAGATCTTTATCGGAATTCATCTTGTGGATGGGTGTTTTTAAATAACACATGTAGGTAAGTGGTTCACGTAAAGCGCAATGTTCCAAATCTTGTTCAGATGCAGGTAGGTATGCATCTTTTTGTAAATTAATCGCAATATACTTTTCAATCGGTACAATGGATATCATGTTTCTTCCTGAACAATGGGGTAAGGGAACAATGTTATAAAAGTCATAAGTATCTCGATTTATAAGTGGAATACGGATCTCAAATATCATATATTGATCAGTAATTCTTGCCTTAATTTTCAATAGGTGGTAGATAGAATGTAAATTGGTTTGTGTGTTGTCGATGGGAAGGGTCAAATCGTTCTGTAGTTGTCTAGAAATAATGTTTAACTCACGTTGAAGTTGTTGTGGATCTATGATGTGTATATTCATTTTTCCATTATAAACGTTGGTAACAGTTTCTAGTAAAGTATCCTGAATAATCCGAAGATGGTTTAGTAAATTATTACTTGCTAAAGCGATGATTGAGAATTGGGCTATACATTCAGCGTTTGTCAATTCCTTTTGCATAGCGTTTGTGCCCTTTTCTAAATTAAGTAAATGTTGGTGTATCAGCTTATGTTGTTTTTGTATAGTGTCTTTAGTTCTTAAGAGCATGTTGTATTCGGCCTCTACAATTGACGTTTGATTTTTCCACAGAGTCGCTAAATGTTTCTCATTATTTCGGATAAGGCTAATATCTTTTTGGTATTGTTCCGCAAACCGGTCATCTAAGACACCGAATAGCGAGTTTGCAAGATAACCGATACCGTTGACTAGCCCACGGCGCCTGCGTGTCTTCTGTTTCAATTTATGAGTCATCAGGATACTGTTGTAATGTTGAAGTTCGTCATACGCGTGACGTAATTGTAGTGTGATGACGTCACAATGCGATAGGGTTTGCACTTGTTTACATATGGTTTCGAGTTGGTTGTTATATTTTTCGTAGGCTGACATACCTTCCCAAAATGGATTCATGTCGTAGTACGCTACTAGTTTCCAATTGTCTCTAACTAATTGCATAGTTCCCATTCTATCGAAGTATAATCCTTGGTTTTCGGCGACGGCTGTCGTTTTAACACATAGACCGGTTGTTAAAAAGGACATGAAGGTCATGAGTGACATAAGTATTGCGCTAATTGTTGTGAAACATCCCTTTTTGGTTGTCCTTTTCGTTTTGTTTACGGCAGTTTTAACTGGCTCTTCTTGTTGGTCTAGCGGTAAAACTGTCAATTTTACTATGGGTCGTTTAATTATGCCATTTTTTGTTTTTAATGACACGACTCTTACATAGCCGTCTTGGCCTGGGTGTACGTCAATAATTCGCCCAAGCGCCCATTTTCCTGCTGGTAAATTGTCATCATGAATTACTACGACTTCTCCTATCTTGCAGTTTTTCTGGGGACTTCTCCACTTTGGTCTAGCTGTTAGTTGACTTAGATACTCACTTTTCCACCTCTTCCAAATATCTTTAAATAATTTTTGTGTTAAATGCCATCGTGTTCTCGCATCTTCTTCTGTTTGAATGATTGTAACGCCGGCTCTTCCGGTTAAAAAATGAGCTGGTGTGAGAAAATCTAAGTCGTCTACACTTTCAGTAAGTGGACACAGTGGTCGCAAGTTGAGACAAGCTTCTAGCTGGGCTAAGATCGTGGAGTATTCTTCGTAAGTTAGTTTCTGTTCACCAACTACGCGTCTTAAGTGGTGTTTCAGTGAACGCACCATTCTCTCCCACAGTCCGCCAGCACTACTCCAAGCAGGTGCGCTAAAATGCCATTCTATCTCCATATCGGTTATTTCAGTTAGGAAAGTGTCATCAAAATTCTTTCGCAGTTGTTGCCATTCTTCCTGAAGTATTCTGTTAGCTCCAACAAAGTTTGTACCGTTGTCACTATAAAAGTGACGTGGAGATCCTTTTCTTGCCACCATTCTTCGTAGGGCTGCCAGGAAGGCGGAACTTGACAGCTCTGTTACAAGTTCTAAGTGCACGGCCTTCGTTACCATGCATACAAAGATCGCTACATAGCCCTTAAATATTTTGCTTCCACGCCCTCTGTTGGCTTTGATATCCAGAAAACCTGTGTAGTCTACTCCTGTGTGATAAAATGGAGCAGCTTCCTGTTCGCGGGCAGCTGGCAAGTCTCCCATAAGCTGATGTAGTGTTTTTCCGTCTATTTTTTGGCATTTTACGCACTGTCTTATGTGTTTTTTCACGGTATTGTAACCACCAATTAGCCAGAATTCTTCTCTTAGTTTGCACAGGGTCATTCGTGCTCCTCCGTGAAATGACCGTAAATGTGCCTGTTGGATGAGTAATGTTTCTAATCGCGAATTTTTTGGGATAATTATTGGGTGTTTCATCTCGTAAGATATGTTTGCTTCTTTCAGACGTCCTCCAACTCTTAAGATGTTTGATTTATCCAAAAATGGTTTTAATTGTAACAGCTGGCTCGTTTTGTTACAATTATTATAGTTGCGAATGTATTTTATCTCGGCCGTGAACTCGTTGTTTTGCACTTTCTTTATAATAGCTAATTTAGCGTTCTTCAATTCTTGTAATGTGAGATATGCAGGTAGCACGCGTCGCTTTGGTGTCAATGCCCGCAATATCCATGCAACTATACGAACAGTTTTATTGAATGAGCTGTGTTTTTGTAGTAATGTATTTATAATGTCGTCGTTGACGTTATTTTGTATCACATTTGATTTATAAGATCGCTTCTCTTCTTCTGTTGTATCGTATCTCGACAGCTGTTCTTGTTCTGTGTTTAATGTTGTTAACCATGATGGACCCTGCCACCACAGAGTATGATCCTTTAACTGAGGTGCAGTCAGACCTCTGCTTGCAGCATCCGCCGGGTTTTCAGATGATTTAACGTAGCGCCACTGATTTTCAGGCATCACTTCTTTAATTTGTTGTACGCGATTCGCTACGAACGGTTTCCAGCGGCTCGATTGACCTTGTAGCCAGCCAATCACAATTTTGGAGTCTGACCAGCCAAATATTTCCGTTTTAATTTCATGTAATGCTGTTTTGATCTTTTTCATTAATTTTGAAAGTAAGTGAGCTCCGCTTAGTTCCAGCTTCGGTAAGGTTAATGTTTTGGTGTGTGGTACAAGTTTAGTTTTCGCAGCGATTAATACGACAGTAGAATTTTTCTTGATTCGTGCGTATACTACACACGCGTATGCGTCTAGGGACGCGTCAGAGAACCCATGTAACTCGATTACATCAGACTTATTGCATTGTATCCACCTCGGTATTTCACATTCATCTATGTGATTGATGTTCGCTTGTAACTTCTCCCATTCTATATGAATGTCATCTGATACTTGTTCATCCCAGAGTGTTTGTTCTCGCCACACTTTTTGAAATATGATTTTTAGCTTAGTGCTTAATGGGGCTAACCAGCCTAAGGGATCAAATAATTTCGAGATTTCAGAAAAGAGTTTTCTCTTTGTTGGTTTGGATGAAAGTTTTGTTATGTTGCATTTAAATGTGAATTTATCAGTAGTTGGGTTCCAATACAAGCCGAGTGTTTTAGAGGTATTTTCTGTTTTGAATTTAAAGACCGTGCCCTCATTGTCTTGATTTGTTTTAATGTTTTCTAATATTTCTTCGTTGTTTGAAGACCATTTTCGCAGGTTGAATCCTCCTCTTTTTAATAAGTTATTGAGGTCGGTAACGAGTTTCTTCCCTTGTTCAATTGAGTGAGCACCATGCACTAAATCATCCATGTAAAAGGATTCTTCCAATACTTGGGAGGCCTCAGGATAGTTTTGCCGCTCATCTATTGCTAATTTTCGAAGTGTCATCATGGCTAAGAAAGGTGCTGCTTTTGTACCATATGTTACCGTGGTTAATTGAAATATTTTCAGCGTTTGTTCTGGGCTCTCTCTCCAAACTATCTTCTGTAATTGTTGGTCGATTTCGTTAACAAATATTTGTCGGTACATTTTCTCTATATCAGATGTAAAGGCGAATTCATATTGTCTCCATTTCAATAGTAATGTTTGTAAATTTTGTTGCAAATTGGGTCCCGTATACATTAAATCATTCAAAGATTTTCCACTAGTTGTTTTTGAGGAGCCGTTAAAAACAACCCTGTATCCTGTTGTAAGCGAATCGGTGCGTTCAACCCCGTGATACGGTAGATAACATTCAATTTTCGAGTGATTTGTTGAGAGTTTCATGTGTTCTAAATCGTTGTATTCTTTCATAAATATTTTATAGGCTTGAGCTAATTTTTCTTGCCTTTGACATTTCTTTTCTATGTTTCTGAACTGAGCTATAGCTTTTGTTTTTGATTCCCCAAGTTGTTCTTCAAATTTTGGTTTCATTGGAAGGCGGACTACATACTTGCCATCGGAGTTTCGTACCGTGTTTTCTTGATAATGTTTGATGCATTCAATGTCTTCTTGAGATAGGTTACCTTCCTCGGCTATCTCTTCTACCTCCCAGAATTGTTTTATGTCTTGCAAATTGTTTATGACTACGTTACAATGGTAGGTTTGAGCACTACCACACAGAAGCCAACCGAGCTGCGTTTGTTGTGCCATTGGTTGAGAGGCATCCTCACTTCTAATCATACCGCTGAGAAGGATATGTGAGTAAACATCAGCTCCCAATAGTAAATCCACGGGTCTGCTTATATAAAAGTCGGGATCTGCAAGATTTATGTTCTGTGTGACCGACCACGAAGGCTTCAAAAAAGTTTTATTTGGTAGGCTCTTGATTAAGTTGTTCATAATGATTACTTCCTGGTTGAAGGTAAAGTCATTGTATATTGAAGTACATTGTATGTAGAGTTTTCCCTTACAGTTGTTTTCTTTCTGTCCTACTCCATAAATAACACCATTACATTTTTCTCGTTTTAAATTCAAAATCTGGGAGGCACGTTCCGTAATAAGTGAAATTTGAGAGCCCTGGTCAATAAGGGCCCGCATGACATGGTAGGTCCCATCAGCTGCACGAATTTTTAGTTGAGCTGTTGCTAAAAGTATCTCTTTATTATATTCTTGGTGGCTTTGATCTGTTTTTATTGTGTTTTCTAATTGATGCTTAGAAATGGTCGCGTTCGCTGACGGTGATGAGGTCGTTGATTGCCCTGCTGATGTTGCGCTTTTGACAAATGCTTCATGTAATAATGTGTTATGTTGACCCGTACACTTATGACATACTTTTGTTGAGTTACATGCGTTTCCATTATGGCTAAATAAGCAGTTAACGCAAAGCGCTAGTTTGTTCGTTGTCTGATATCGCTTTTCCACTGGCATTTGCAAAAATGCGCGGCATTTGTATATTCCATGCGGATTTGTACATAGCGGACATTTGATACTGGACGCGTGAAATGTTTTCGCAATCGTTGAAGTGTGTTGACCGCGATTGACCCTGTTATTAGGTTGATAATTGTTAGAATAAGTTCGATTATTCTGGGTTTGAAATGATTTACGTGTGTTTAAAGTTGATGGTTGCTGAAAGTATGTCTTTTGAGATGCAGGTTCCTGTCTTTTACGAGATGATTCGAGACTCGTAAATTTTCCTTCCAGGAAATCTAATAGCTCTTGAAGAATGGGTAATTCGCGCGAGTTTTTTAATGATTGGATGTAGTCCATATGTGTTTCGGGATCTAACTTCTGCGATAAAATATGAACGATGATCGGGTCCCAAGTACTTATGTCAACACCTAAATTCTTTATAGAATGTAAACACTCAGTGGTTGTATCATGCATTTTCTTTATTTGAACCATGGATTGTTGTTGCATAATAGGTATCCCAAATAGAAGGTTAATGTGAGAAGTAAATATCAATTTCGAGTTATTGTAGCGATTATTTAAAATCTCCCAGCACACAAAATAGTTATCGGAACTTATTTGTAAATGTTGAATAAGTCTTTCGGCTTCGCCCTTTACTTTAGACTTCAAAAACTGCATCTTCTGTGCGTTGGACAATGCAGGATTCTTATGTATGGCTTCAGTGAACAAGTCCTTAAACGAAACCCAAGTGTTATAATTGCCATGAAAAGTAGGGATTTCCAGCATAGGAGTAGATTTTTCCCTGTGTGCCACCGACCAAATCTTCTTGTTTATGTCTCTTTTTAGACTGTTAAATGTTGTCTCATGTTTGATAAAGGTTGTTTCGTAGACTAAATCCGTTTTAACTGCTTCACTATCTATCTCCACATGCAAAGAATCAATTACTGACCAACGTGATTGTAATGATCTGAGCGCATCTTCCAATTCCCACTTATCTGTCAATATATCGACATTAATATTGTTAACTGTTCTTACAAACGCTTTCATGTTAGCGGATTGTTTGCGATACATCTCGTCCACCTTACTGGATGTGCCTGTCTCTGTTTTACTCTGTTGAGTGTCTTTTCCATCCCCAAATGTTATCTCTTCATCCGCATCCCGAAATTCCATCTCGAGTGCTTGCCCTGGCTCTGTTTGAGTTAGTTTTGCCTGTTGATATCCTTTACTTAAAGAGTCTCTAAAGTTTAAATATGCTTTCTTTGTTGTTTCGTATGTAGAATTGATAAAATATGGATGATTCAAATTTTCTTCCACGTTAAGGTTGTCATGATTAAATTGGAATTCGTTCCACAAAGTTGTCAAAGTTGTGAAAATTCTTCTAAAGTATTCCGGCTTCGACTTCCTTTCCGAACCATCTTTCTTAAAATTAGTAAAAAGCACTTGGATGCTCTGTACAATTTCTTCTTGTCGAACCACGCTCGCCATCTCAATTGTTATATAGTGTTAGTAAAATAAGAAAGATCTTACTTGAAGCTCTCTTCTTGGTGTGTCGATATCGAAAGCGTTACCCGTCGATTCGTATGTTTACTCCTCCAAGATTTGCACTGCAATCCTCACACTCAAATGTTCACCAGTTCTTACACTTCACCCGCAAACCGACAAACGATATAACGCGCGAAGAGACCAACAGTTCGAAGGACCAATGTGCGGTGCGGGGATTGCGGTAGAGATTTTAAACTTCGACTGGAGAAGTAAAGAGATGTTTATTGAATAAATGTTAAACTCTAGTATAAAGTCCACTACAACTATGTTAGCTAAGAATGTTGAAAATGTTAAATGTTATAATTATTCGAATGCACCCGGTCGCGACTGTTTCCAAAAATGCACTAACTATTATTCACTAATAATATAACTAGGTCGCGGCGATCAATGAACCGATTGCTGATTGCTGACAGTGCGCACGCGGCCTTAACGCGTGTGTTAGGTGTATTGCACCGAACACAGATGTACAAAGACAAACTAATTTTATTAACTATTATTATTAATGGGAACCTTCTTTCCAAAGGACATCAAAAACAAGAGCAGAGCAATGAAAAGTAAACAGAACCTACATTATAACTTACACTATTTCAAATAATATCACGTATAACAAACCGTGGTTTCGGTACCGATTTTAAGGCCTGATTGGGCTAGCTATCTTAAAGGCAGACTTTCATTTTGTCGTAACCATCGATCGACAATCTGCGCGATTTTTTTAGGAGTAAAATTCAAAGAGACTTCTTCTAGATAATAAAGAAGTCGTACTCAACCTTTTTTGTGCGCGCCAAAGCATTGATTGTCAACAGCATTGAACCTTAATATGGTAGATTATAAATTTAGACACGGCATAACAAAATTAATCGAATATTTTTTAACAAATTTAAATGACTGTGTAGTGGATCGAAAAATTCCTTTACCATCGTTAGGTTCAATGCCAGTTACACGTCTTAATCATCAAAGGCCATTTTCGCTTAAAAGTCAATATGACAATCAGCCTTATTGTTTTTATTCTGATGTAGGAACTGTTATAAAAAATTGTAAAACACTTTGTGTATGCCTGGAAATGGGTTAACCATCCCTGTATTCTAAACTTTAAGAGCTGGTCCCCACTTGCCGGATGTCGGGCCCGGATTTCAATCGGTTGTCGGCGCCTCTTCACGCCCCGACAGACCAATATGAATTGTGTCATACTTATAGGCAAGCGAGACCCAGAGATTTTTTTCCGGACGTGACGGCTGGCACAAAACACTCGATATTTCGTCGGCACCGACATGAAATCGGTGTCGGGCAAGTGTGAATAGCTTCATATAAAATGTTCTACCACTGGAACATCCGATTAAAATTCTGGCCCGAAATCCGACAAGCTCTGAACCAGCTCTTAAATGTTCGTCAACGTCAGAAAAATAGTTTTGTAAAATGTATACATCGAACAAATTGCCTTTATTTGCCTGCTATTAAGTGATAGCTTGCCCGTCATAATACCATCATTTATATACATAAATTATGTCCATTTAAAAAGGGTCATTTATATTTTTAAACCAAACTTCGATAGTACTTGTTAGAGATGGTAATTTAGATACTACGCTATAAAAATGGATTTTATAATCACAGTATTGAATTTGTTATGTGCATCGATTTGTTTATCGAGACTTATGTTTTAGAATTTGATAAGAGAAATATATTATGTGAACCGAATTGGTTTGTATTATTTGAACATCTCAATGTGGGTGTGCTTCCACTGAGGTGGAGCGGAGCAGAGACAAGTGGTATCAATTTAGAGGTAGATCCCCTCATCCTTACTTTTCTCAAAAGGCGAGTAAAAAGTGTTCTTTTTCACTCGTTCTAAACGGTCGTAACTTAACCCTTAATTAGGCCCCATTTATTGGAGCATACTACCACAGAATCAAAAGCAGCTGTCGAATACATACCTGACAAAGGATATATTTCTTCAAGTGCCATAAACGCACATGTGCGTTGAAATGATTGCCAAACGATAGCGCCAACAGCGGCACTAGGCGAAAGTCACTAAAAACGTATTACCGGCATTAGTGGCAAAATTACATTATTTCAATTAATCTACCAACAATCAATCAATGTACGTTCGGCCAATGAACGTCGTCTTCACATTAGTCTGTCTGCCTACTGTGATTCGCTGCCGACTGTCAAATTCAATAGGTGATTGATTAGGTAATGCAAGCCTAACGCACGTGTGCGTTTGTCTGTAAAATTATGACAATGGCAGCGGCGTGCGTTGCCGGTTCGCCAAATGCGGCCGATTATCGTGTGCTTTACGCTGTAATGTTGCGATCACCGCATGTTGCATGTGTCGATCCACAATGTATTCTAATTGTTGGTTTAAGCCTTCCACAGACCGAAGCGCCGCGTTGCCGTTTTGTGTCACCGTATATGATTCAGCTGCGGTGTGCTGAAGGCTTTACTCTTGAAGTCGGGAAGGAAAGATACGCATCTCCGAATGCGTGCTGTGGATGCGTGCAGTGGCGTAGCGTGGACTAATATAGGCGTGGGCGAAGTCGCATCAGCGAGGCCCCTTTTCTTTCGTTCCCAAGATCTACCCAGTGACGGCGTAGGACCTAAATTTTATGTGGGCAAGATATATTTTGCTAGACCCTAAGCTGGCGCACCGCAGATTAAAGTATGGATTTTTGATTGAGCAAAAAACGAGTTCCATTTGAGGCGCGAGGCCGTGGGCGAGGGCCCGGCTTCACCCACGCCTAGCTACGCCTCTGGATCTTCCTGGAGTGGCTACATAGCTTAGCATAGAGGAAACGGTCACATAGTTTCGTCGCGTAGCTTTCACATCCTCACAGCATAGCTATAGGTACAGTACATCTTTGTTGGAAGGACACCCTAACACCGAAAGTTTGTTGGACGAAACGAAATAATTATAAACAGCTACAATTGGTATAATAAAAATATACAAAAAGTATAAAACATTTCTAAAATATTAACGTAGTTCTTCAATGAACTCCGCTGCTTCGAAACTGATCTCTTGCTTAACATTTTGACAGGCCCTCTGTCCTATTAGGATTATCCTCTGATAATCTTGTTCTCATTTTGTGGCGTATATTCTCGTACAGACACAGATAACCCTAGACATCCTAGTAAAGTAGTCATCAGCCTTGGATTGATTTGGCGGTAGGCAATCCATCGTCAATAGATCTGTGAATGAGAAGGAGATTCAAAAGTATTGTTACGACTTTACTTCATTATTAAGTGGGCCTTTGTCGGAGGCGACATGGAGGACATCATCATTAAGCGGGCAGTTTGTCAATGCATTATCAATTAAAAACTTTTATAAACTGTGTTTTCAGATAGGTACATTTTGAAGTTCCCATACATAGCTACAACGCTGAAACTTGGATATTTTGTATAATGTTAAGTAGCCACCAAACTGTCCACTTGATAACGGAGTATACTTACTAACTTAGTTACAACCCATAATGTTCGTTAGATACAAAATAGCCGTTAACGTAAAAGTAAAACGATAATAACTAAAAATCTGTAGATTTATTGAAACAATATTTAATCCCAAAAAAGTAAGTCTAAGTATCTATCACAGGAATAAATAATAAATAAATAAATTATATAATATGTTTCTGTATAATCTATTTGAAGACAGGTAAGTAGGTCATTATTCTGCGCATTTCAAACACCTCACTTGCGCGGTCTCATTTTTTTTAAGAATTAGCTACAGATTTCGATGGCACCTTCGGTTATTTAAGAGGTCCTGGACTTTCTTGAATTATGCACTTTTTCGGGATATAAACTAACCCATATCGTTCCCCGGGTTTCAAACATGTTTCAAACTAATATCTTTGAACCTCATCTAAATCAATTCAGCTGTTTAAGCGTGAAAAGGTAAAGACAGACAGATTTTGCCGTTTATACTTAAGTAATATTAAATAGTATGGATTCTACTTACATTAAATTTGCTTGGTATCACTTAAATAAGCACTGACATATGCGACGATAGTTTACGTAAGATACTTCTTGGGAAGTTGAGACAGTCACACTTGGTTCCTTATCGTACCACCCCCTAATTTTGGCTAGCTTACGGCACATGGCCTTGCTACTTAATAATCTCCTTCTTCAATTAAACCGTTAACGTAAAGAAGTATCATAACAACGACGAATAGTACAAAAAACGTTATACAACTCAAGATAATAATAAGAGTCTGTTTATCCAGACCGTGGTTACACATTGTTATTGTTTGTCGGTTTTTCTGTCAACACAAATTGTCAATCTCAGAAGATTTATGACATTGACAATGTTTATGAAAAATTGGTGAAAAATTGGCATTGGTATCTATTTATGAAGGTTTTAGCGTTAGTTTCGTTTTGTCTGTCTGTCCCGGTGAACGGAAATAAACATGTTTGTTTCCGTTCACCGGTCTGTCCTGTC
Organism: Archips xylosteana; assembly: GCA_947563465.1. Classification (NCBI taxonomy): domain Eukaryota; kingdom Metazoa; phylum Arthropoda; class Insecta; order Lepidoptera; family Tortricidae; genus Archips; species Archips xylosteana. The sequence goes on from OX387370.1 coordinate 5,962,623, forward strand.
TCTACTTATTTGTCCGTATGCCATATTTAATTGGCGTGGCCGACATGCATGTAAAGGCTATTAGGGCAATTTTGCAATCCAAATGGGTCAGTATGGAGAAGTCAGAAACTAAGTACAAGAGATAGGCCAAATCTGTAGGAACTATAGCGTCGATTTTAGATTTACTTAGTAAAAATGGCATTTAAATTTATTTAATTAAACTGTCAAACTATGCCAGCTGCGGTCCATATCCTGTGTGGGGTGATAACAAAATTAAGACGTAGGTAATTGTTAGTTTTCACGGCCTTCTGTTATTTTGATTAATGTAGGTATGTTACTTATTTAGAGATAAATTTAATCTTTTAAGTACCTAACCCGCATCTACGTCATGTAAATTATATCAATAAATAAATAAATAAATAAATAAATAAGAAGGTCATAAGCCTGCGGCATGATAAATTTTATTTTGCCGCTTTTGATCAGTTTGAGACTAAGACTAAGACAAACGATTTTAAAAAAATCCCTACATGCAATATTTATTGTTTTTAAAAATAATAAAGGACAGTCTCCTTTACACCAGAACGTGCTCTTTCCAATATTAAGGATTTGCCACACTGGTTGTGTTCTGCGGTCAGCGGTCAGGTCAAATTGAACGCAGCCTGCATTATGTATGGACAACATTGTCGGTCTCTATATCTATATTTTGTATAGATACTAACGCACGGCCAGATCGCATATCTATTCAAAATATATAGAGACCGACAATGTCGTTATATGGTGGAATGGTGTTAATGCGCGCTGCGTTCAATTTGACCTGACCGCAGACTGCAGAACGCATCCAGTGTGGCAAATCCTTAATATTGGAAAGAGCACGTTCTGTGTAAAGGAGACTGTCCTTTATTAATTTTTATATTATTAAAGCTGCCCTTCATGTGGCGGTCGATTTTCTAACCCTGTATACAGAGGGAGGGACTTTGTTTTATAAGTATAGAATAGAGATTTAGTTGTAGAGAAGAGTACTTCTCAAGGATGTACGCAATGTTGCAAGAATAATAAATACCTTAGTTGTAATAAAAACGAACTTTTATTTAAAAAAAAAATACAAAAGCTTTTTATGAAACTACAACTACAGGTACATTTATTAACACTTGGCGGCACATATCTCGATGATGGGTCTCGTGCTGAGCGGCGCTCCGAGCATGCGCATGCTCTCGTACGTGCGTGACGGACGCACCACCTGCCACAAAATAGTACATTATAGTATAAATCTTCCCAGGTGAATTTTTCGCTTCGAGCCATTACATTAAATTATACTATTACGATACCGTTTGTTTTGAAAGATAAGGGCTCGAAGCGAAAAATTCACCTGGGAAGATTTATACTATATTAGCTGCCCGCGACTCCGTCTGCGAAGAATTCGTTATCGATATCCCGCGGGAACTATGCAATATTCAGGGATAAAAGTATCCTATGCGTTGCCAAATTTCATCACAATCCGTTCAAATTTTAGCGTGAAAGAGTAACAAAGATCCATCCATCCATCTATTCAAAACTTTGTCTAGGCCTGGAAGAAGTAATTATTGGGTAACGAAGCCAGCAATTGTTATATTTGAAATTTACCATGAACTTTACAGGAAAGGAGAACATCGTGAGGAAACATGCACACACCTGAGAAGAAATTCAATGGGATCTGTGACGTTCCCAATCGGCAGTGGGCCCGCGTGGGAACTATGGCCCAAGCCCTCTCATTCTAAGAGGAGGCCGGCCCTGCAGTGGGACGTATACAGGCTGGGATGCTGATGATGATGAATTGCTGTTCCGGCCGAGGCGAATATCTATTTATTTATTTATTTATTTATTTATTTATTAGGACCTTCAACAACAAGTACACTTTTTCATATGCTTAAAAGATACATGTAGAAATTAAAACTAAGTGCCTCATCACTTACAGAAGGACACCGCATGCACTAATATCTAACAATTGATTACAACAATATTTGCCATTAGCTCCAAATTACATTGGGTATAAATAGAAAAAGAAGTAAAAAAGCGGAAAACTAAATTTTCCCTAAGATGTACCTAAACATAAAATTAAAATATTATCTAAGTTACAATGCTTTTAAATAACGATTTTATATACGGAAAGCTCGATGAGTTAAGGTCGATATTATGTTGGTGTTTCTGGTAAATCGCGAACATACGCGAGAGTGGACAATGCAACTTTAAATTAGAAAGATGCCTACCTACACTAAATAACTTAATAACGATACATGCCCTGGGGATCTTAGACGGTACACGGAATTTGATTTTCTGTAGTAAATCAGGACAGTCTAGAGCGCCAGTCACAACTTTCTTCAGAAATACTAAGTCAATCATGTCTCTCCTGTCTGCCAGTGAACTAATATACTTACTAATATCGGATCGTGTTTTTCTCAAAAATTAAAAAAGAAATAACCAATAGAAATAAATAAAAATGTAATTGACAAAGACTTGACCGCCAAACTCAAGTGGGACTGGACAGGTCATGTCTGCCAGATGCATCCGGATCGCTGGGCCAAAATCACTACTGATTGGGTTCCAAGCGACGGGCACCGGAGCAGAGGTAGGCCTAAAAGTAGGTGGCGGGACGATTTGGAGCGATTCCAGCCGGACTGGCAACACTTTGCCGAAGCCAGGGACGAGTGGAAGGAGAAAGGGGAGGTCTTTGCCCAGCAGTGGGACACTGTATAGGCTATTTAAAAAAAATAAATTGATACTAACTCTGCCGAAGACGACGCTTCGCAGGTCGAACTGTGGCAGCGGCTTAAACGTGATGCTGAATGTTCCGCACACCTCGTCGTCACGCGTCACGTGCATCGTCAGGAGCCCTGCGAACAAAGTTACCACACATAACCTGCATAAAATCATGCCCGTATTCCCAAAGGGGGTAGGCAGAGCACACAAAACGTTACATTTACGTTTCGAAGCCACTTTTAGCAATTTTAGGTTTAAACGTAAAAGTGGTATAAGAGTGACAGGTTGCTAGCCTATCGCCTACAGCAAGGGTCTTCAACCTTTTTGAAGTCAAGGGCCTAGTATATACTCTGATATTGGTTCGGTGGGCCGCAACATATAAAAACATTCCATTCTAAACTAAAAGTTCTTTTTAATCTGTAAATAGGTATAATTTGTAGACATGTGAATTTAATTTTGTCAATACAATGTCGGGCCGCCATGGACGCAACCGCGGGCCGCCGGTTGAAGACCCTTGGCCTACAGTATATTTTAACCTTAGTCGCTTAATTCTTACGACATTCACGGAAGAAATGGAGAGTGTACCTTTAATTCATCAATTCTAAGCCCGAAAACAAGCACTCTTACACGCAAAGCGCCCATAAAGTAATTACCTAAGTTATTACAAATTTTTAAATGAACAATAATATTCAATAAAATGATTTGAGCTGATGATTATACGCAACGTATTACTTAGCTAAAATTTAAAAAGGTAAAATTCAAAAAGTAGGAGTACTTTAAGTACTAATAAATGTGCGCCGGCCCTAGTCATTGAGTTGTATCGTATTGCTTTGATTGAGTGCGGCCAAGTGCAAAAATACGTATCGATTTAATCCTCTCTTAATTATACCGATACCTTATTTATGGGACATATGAGAAAGTTGTATGCACCCATATTTTTACACTTGTTACATACTACTTTTTACTTTTATATACTTAAATGAAATAAATATAAACAAGTGTGTTGTATCGTACCCGGCGCCGAGTGCGGGTAGTGGTAGTTCTCGGCGGGCGGCGGCGTGCAGCGTCCGCGCGGCGCGTAGCAGCCGTGCCCGCAGTCGCGCGTCACGTCGCCGCCGCTCCAGTACAGTCCCGGCACCTTCCTACGGAACCAACGTAAGTATATTGTATTAACCTCTTCACCGCCACAAAACTAACGAAGTGACGTGCTCTGTACACCACGCCGCGTTACATGTCAACCGATTTTCTACTTATTTCGAGTTGAAATATTGGTCATGTATAGATGACAACGATTATAGATGACTGGGGCAGTGAAGAAGGTTAATGCCACTGTCTAGAAAGCATATTAGAGATGTGCTTGCAGCCGTGCTGCGACAATGTGAAAGCTGGGTAATTCATTTTAAGGGTGAGGCCACACGAGCGTAATTTTGTGAGTTGTGAGCGGCAGAATTTTGGTTGCGCCATACATTGTGTCACGTGAGTGTCACGTGATGGCGCGCATATTGTATGGCGCGGACCGAAATTCTGCCGCTCACGACTCACAAAATTACGCTCGTGTGGCCTCACCCTAAGGGCACAATTTTAGCAGAAGGTTGAATTAGACCGAAAAACCCCTTAATTGTGCCTTTCTCTGGTAGCAGAAGTGTGCTATGCAGCTGTGCTGCGAGGATGTGAAAGCTACGCCACGAAACTATGCGACTATATTTCCGCTAATGCCAAGCTATACGAGTATGTAGACTTAGTCGTTCGGGGAAGATCCAGAACACGCAACCACAGCACGTAAATATCTAAAGCACGCAGCTTTCAAAAACATAGCTTAGTTGAACCAAGATGAACTTTTTTCACCAATGTATATATAGGGAATTTGCACATAGACGGTGCTGCCATCAATTTGAATGTTTTACCCTGATAAGTTTCTTTTACTGTCCGCATAGTGTCTCTTCTGTCGCATTAGTGCTGCCTCCTATAGTTTCTGCACGTTCCCTCACGACGGTGGCGCCGCGTAGCGTTGACAACATTTCCTCCTCATTTACTTCCAATTTTTGCCATGTTTTGTTTGTTCTCTGTACTCCACCACCCGCTTCGCACATAGCCAATATGGACCAATGAATTAATACTTATAGTATTTGGTGGATTATCAAAAGCATCCATAGCAACGTAGCATAGCACATCTTTGGCGGAAAAACTACTAGTAAAGGTTTCATTGGAATTTGATTCAATTTGATTCGCCTTTGACGCCTCTAGCCGGCATGTCCACTAGGATCCATTGTTGCTATGAAGTCTAGTGGATTCTATCCATAGATCCATGGATCTTAGTGGACATGCATCAGCAAACTAAACCAACCGCCCGATGAAAATACTCCAGGTTGACATTAAAACAGTCAATAGTCAAAGATCAATAAAGTTTATTAAGAAGTCGGTTAAAAAGAAGGCATCATCGTTGTCTGGAGGTGGAGGGCGCAGTTGGCTCGCGGCGCTGCTCGCTGAACTGGTTGACGGCGAGGCAGTACTTCTCCGAGTGGTAGGTGCGCGAGATCTGCGACAACAGCGGGCTGCCGTGCGGGGAGTTGAGCCACAGCGCCGCACTGCCCGTCTGGCCCACCATGGCGATGAACGCCGTCAGCATGCGCGTGTTCAGGAGCCCGCGTTGTATCTGCGAGCACAGAAAGTATAGCTACAGCTAGACCGTTTACATGAGTCCTCGCCCACGCGGTACAGGGCAGCGGCGCCAGATCTACGGAAAAGTCCGTAGTCTACGGATTTTAGGCCTTGTGCCCAGACCTACGGAAATGCTTGACTAATCTACGGAATTTCAGACTAGCCTTATTTTTCTTAAATTCACCCACTAGTTTCGCTGATAACTAACAAAAATGAACAAAACGGAACGGAATGAACGGGAAACCAAAGCGTATGAATAAAAAAATTCTTTCTTGTCAGAATGGACTACCAATTTTTTTTTTAAACAACAATATAAAATCGACACAAATGTCGATTTTCTATTGCCAACTTACGTTAGACAGACTCTAATTTTGAATAGCATTTAAAGGTTTAGGTGCAGTCGAATATAACTAACTTAAAAAAAATCGTACAACTGGATTATTCTTCAGGTGTGATTTACGGAATTCTATGGATTTTTTCGCCTGGACCTACGGATTTACATAAAATGGATATGGCAACACTGGGTACAGGGGCTGGGGGGTATGACGACAAAGGAGCCGAGAGAGGTGGCGGCAGGCTCTCCCGGCCTCCTTTGTCATCATACCCCACAACACACACGCACGCACGTAGTAGGTAGCTCGCAACGCGCTCGTCGCGAGGATTATCTCGGAACGTATCCCCTAAAAATGCACCTGAGGTTGCTTCAGCAAAGTCTGCAATATCAGCCCATCCGGCAGCCCATTGACCAGCTCGAACACGCTGGAGCCGCGCTCGCCAACCAGCCACGACGCAGCCGCGGGGATGTTGCAGCCGGTGGCTCGCAGCGCGCGCGTCGCGTCCGGCGCCGCGAACCCTAGCTCATTGAGCGCTGACACAGCCTCTGGGGTCGGAGCCTCGGCCAGTTTGGCTCGCCAGGCGCGGAACTTCTCTAGAAACCTGCGTCAGACAGAGGAGGTTTACGTTTATACCCTACAAAATCACCCCACTTACGGTAGCAACAGCGAGATGTTACTAGATAAGTTTCAGGATTCTCTAACTCAAAAAGGATAAAAAATTAGATCCTAATGGAGATAAACTATGAATATGAAACTACCGTAAGACTCACTAATAAGTAGTAAAGAAATACGGATAAACAAGCTAATCCGTCCCGTCGGTCTTCTTCTCGGAGCCTCGGAAAAGCTACGGATTAGCCCGAAACATTACGAGTCAAACTCGTTTAAAGACGTGAGTAATCCGTATTTTTTCATTCTAAACAATGAATGTTTGGTCGCTCTCTCTAGTCGGTCTCTATCTACAGAAAAGACGATTGCTATATCCACTATGATCGGGCATCTTTTACTGAAGACCCTTGAATGAAGACACGGTTTTCAGGATCAAGATCAACTCAAAATAATGAACTATTTTAATTTAGACTTCAGTCGATTTCTGGAAGGTCTAAATTAAAGTGGTAAGTGCACGAGTTCGAACTGATGCTTTGTTGATCTGGGAGTGCGAAATGTTTTCTTACATTGGAGTGCGTGACTCTTACATCTTGAATCAAAAATTCGGTTCGGTTCGGCTTTAGGCCTCATTCGCACGGAGCTTTTTTAACGCCCGTTAAAAAAGCGTTCAAATAGAACAAATGAATTTTCAAGTAGGTATATGTTCATAGGACAGCGCATTTAAAACGCGACGTTTTTTATCGAGCAGTGTTGCATTTTGAACGCTGGGCGTTAGGCGTTAAAGGCAATTTTAGTATTTTGTTCTATTTAAACGCTTTTTTAACGGGCGTTAAAAAAGCTGCCGTGTGATTGAGGCCTAAAGCCCAATTTAGACCTGCAAGAAAAATCGTGCAAGTTGCATTATACTTACATTATTTTGGCGCTAGATTGACCACTCTAGACTCGTTGGTTTTTTGGCCTCGCAATGTTAATGCAATTTACATGATTTTTCTTGCAGGTGTAAACTGGGCCTTTCAGGAATGTTCGTGCAGTCAACTTAACCCAACTATTAGCGGAAATATTCCAGAATAATTTATTATATTGCTGTGACCTTTGCAAATGTTCTGCGCGACGGAAAGGGTCGTCGTTGTCTGTTTCGGTGTCGGGTGTGGTGTTGACGGGGGTCGCGTCCGCACGTATTCGCGCCTCGATGTCCTCAGGAGTTATCACCTGTAGAAGGTGGGCAATTCATAGATTTAAAGTGTCTCTGCTAGCCTTCCTACCCTAGCAGGAGTCACGATAAATTGTATTTTTGTAATAGGTATGTTGACACCACAAATCAACCGACGTACTTACCTACTTTTTATGAGCTGTCAAAACACAATTCTCCCATACAGTTTGAATGGGAATAGCAACATATGACGTCACTTGTTCGCCAACTCAATCAACTATTTTATTTGTTTTAAAGCAACAAAAATCAAATTTTGCAGTTGATCGAAAATAATCTGGTTTTCAGGGCTAATAAATAAAGCGTTTTTTTTACTGGAGGCACGACTTCGAATTATTTTTTAATGGCGTCACCATCCCTATTGTTTGGTCTTCCACGAGTACCTTAAGGACGCAACAACCCACCAGGCTGGTCAGTACCTTGCTGGGTTTTAGTCCAGCAGTGCCACCGACCTGTATGACTGGTTGCGGCGCGCGGCGCGGCTCGTCCAGCGCGGCACTCAACTGTGCCAGCGCGGTCTCGTAGCTGCCGCCAGCCGCCGCCAGCCTCGCGCCCGCCTCCACCAGACTGATCAGTATCTTACGCAGCTCATAGGATAGCTCGTTGGTTGAAAGCAGCGACTGAGAACATTAATACGACTGCTGACATCCAAATATCGATGTAACGTTTTTCTCAAAATAAAGTCTTCGAGTTGAGGTAAAGCTCCAAACGCATATACAGCGTGCAGTGGAGGCGTGGCGTTGCGGTGGCGGTGAAAGTTGTAATATTCTAACTTGTATGAACGAGTTCGCGGTACGGTACCGCACAACCGTTCATACAAGTTAGAATATTAGATATACAACCGTCACCGCCGCCGCTGTGCGTTTGGAGCTTAACGCCAGTGCTTATGTGCGTCTCATGCCACAGGCTTTAGGCTGCCCCAGAGTGGTAATTGTGTTTTACAAGTTGTCAATACACGCAAAATACAATAAAATAAAAATATAAAGTCAGTCAAATAAACCGCCCCGGATCGCACCAGGCGCAAATGTGCCCAACACACTAGCCGCATTGCCCCGCTGAACCGCGATGGACAACCTTTGCACCAGAAACGACCCAGAGCGATGGTCGCAAGACCTCTCTCACGAAGATGGCGCCCCACTTCTTTAAAAAAAATTTTGCCTCGGAACCCCAACAACAAGTTGACTCCACCGCAAGAGGCACAAACAAATAATTAGCGAGTGCTGAGTACTTCTCGCGCTTTTTAAGGGCTGCCACTTCAGCAGCTGCTCCCCCCAACCTCGAGATGCGACCAAGGTGCGAAGAGGCATTGTATTACATAATGTAATGAGTAATACATAAAGTATGTGTAGTTGTACTCTCACATTCTCCACCTTCTTTACGGCATTCTCTTTAACCCTGCAACTCCTCGCTACCTCAAAGAGCGGTTTAGCTACGTAACTTCTATTCGATGCTCTCAGAACTTTCTCCTTACCGTGCCTCTCTCTAACTCCAAATTTTATGTCTATTCTTATACTGTCCAGGCTATTCGGTTGTGGAATGCCTTACCGATTGACTTACGACGGGCAAAATCTCTGTCAATCTTTAAATCTATGCTTAAGGTGTACTATCTGTCATCTTGTAATAATTAGCTTTGTTATAGTTTATTTATTTATTTATATGTGTCTGTTTATCCCACTGCTTATATTTGTTTTAGACGTGTACCTATTATAATGTAAGTACTATTTATATAGCTACTAGAGTAGATGTACTATTTTTGTTGCGTTTTAATTTTCTGATTCACTGTTGATGCACCACCTGCTGTAAACTAGTCCTTCCTTCTTTCTGGTAAAGGGTTGCCTGGAAGAGATCGCTCTTAAGCGATAAGGCCGCCTATTGCTTACCTTGTATCTTTCTCTCTGTGTACCTGTTTTCTGTATTGCTTACTATTCCTGGTGTACAATAAAGAGTCATTGTATTGTATTGTATTGTAATTGGTGAATTCCTACTAAATTTAATAATTGGAAAATTATGAGTGTAGTGTATTGGTTTGTTTGTATTTTTTGTAGGACTGAATTTTAGTGTGTCCTACATAGCTTGATTTTTTTGAGAAATAACAACAAAAGAATACGAATTACGCTACTTTTTATTTCGATGTTCCTAAAGTACCGTGATGTGATGTAGGTAGCATGTAAAACCCGAAATACTTACTTATTAGATATTATCCCCGTAATGATCGGTTGAGAATCACAATCTACGTCTCCGTTGCGGCGGTTGCAAGTCCTAACCTACTGGCTCTGACAACACTGTTAGATATCGGTAGAGCACCTGTAAGTTAGGCTGGCGCATGGCGTTTATGGGCGGCGGCAGCGCGGCGGTGGCGGCGGCGATGCTGGCCGGCTGCGGCGCGCGCACGGCCCCCAGGTCCCACAGGGCACCCGCCTCGGGGAGTCGGCGCTCCACCAGAAGGAGCTCCTCCTGCGAACGCCATCATGTCATTACTTTACGTACAGTCAATCTGTTTCTACATATTAAGTAATATCTGTTCAACGTTACTCAGTAAGTAATCTGGTAATCTCGCTTAAGTACCTAAGTACCAACCGTTTAACGAACAATTTCGTGAGGAAAATGTACAAAACGTGACGCAGACTTTAATTTGTTTAAATTTATTTATAAATGCGGTACTTATTTTTAGTACAAATTAACTAAACAAAGAGAAAAGAAATCTTACCTGCATTGAGACTTGTTCCTGAGCCAGCGTAAGAAAATCATGCAATGTACTCGTGTCAAAAACCCTCACTATCTTGTACCGGCTCGCGCCTGATTCCCCGGACGGGTAGAAGTAATCTATGGCCTTGTTCTTCACTTCTTCGATCAGGGTGTCTTCGGGGAAGTACGCAGTGAACGTCTGGCCTTCAGGGCTGACGACTTTGATAAGCAACTCGCTGCCGCCGGCCAAGCCAGAGTCAGGGACTAACATCTTGGTGTTCTTCGCGTTAGCACTTGGTTGTAATTAATACTATTTTATTTATATAAGTAAATGGTTTCTGTCCACCGCGACAATTTAGTTTAATTTTGTAGAATGATTTATAAATATTTGCAACTTTTGAAAAACAAAAACAAAAACAAAACAGTCAAAAGACTTGTCACAGTTTGAAGGATGTCACATTTGTTTTTGAAGTCGTGAAAGGTTGGCATCGCGAATGTTTTAGAGAGGTTTATTGCAATATTTAGCCCGATTTATACGGAATAATTAAGTAAGTAAACTTTAAAAATCTACATTTAAGTATCTTTAGCAGCAAGTAGTCAAAACAAATTACAGCGTAGTAAGAGGAAGGTGTTCAACAGTGCACGTCTTCCCGCTGATGATGATTGATTAGATAATCTTACGTTTAACATAATACGCTATGATGATGTTTTTCTTAAGGTCAATACCCTTTTGTGTCCTCAATTCAGACCGCGTGTAGCCAGCATAAGCTTACCTGTAGAAGCAAGTGCCTACGTAGCAGTGCCCCAGCCCGTCGCCTCGCAACAGTTCGACGAACAGTTCACACGTGCGTGGACACACGTCCGTGAACAGTTCGAGCGGGAGTTCGCCGAGCCGTGCGCCGTTACGGAAGCCCAGAGATAGGGAGACTCTGTAGAGAGCGACATGAGCGACACTTTGATTATTACAAAACTACATCATCATGGTCTCAACTAGTCTCAAGTCTAAACTCTAAACGAAGAGCATGCACGCGTGAAGGGCACACGTGCAAGATTTCTTGTCTCTAAGATTTCAATAGAAATTTTGGGATTTCGGGATAAAAAAAATCTAAATGTCCCAGCTTCTCTTATTACGCTTTATTATAGAGTTAGTTCAGCTACCTAAGTATATTACGAGTACGTACCTACTAAATTTCGCCCAAATCCGTCCAGTCCTTTCAGCGTGAAAGAGCAATAACCATAGACGCAGTCACCCACTATAGAATTTGTATTATAAGCTGGATATGGTGTGATTCCGTGAAACTTTTACAAGTTGGTTCACATCAGCCGTTCGAAAATGCTCGCTTTGGGAAGGCCCAAATAGCTGGCGATAGATACACAGTAGAAGTGCGCATCGACACAACATGTAAAGTGTGTACGGACATCTACTTAGTCATCAGATAGAGAAATTGTTACATCCTGCATCGCGTTATCGAAGTTTCTCAACTTGGCTGCATAAATACAACTTTTGGCTTTCTTCTTTCGGACTTCGATCCCAAGCATTGGGATTTTAAACCACGCGTTCCAAAGCGTGAGTTTAATACGCCTCGTAGGGTTACACCTGCTCTTTGGGCGCAGACTGGACGCCAGCAGGCAGCGGAGCGGCGAGGCTGTTCTGTACTGAAAAAATACGGCTAACTCACGTCCATGATCGAGTTTACCTCGACATGTTTCGGGGTAATCCGTAGCCCTTCCTCTCCGAACTAAACTTCACTGATGGGTGAAGGAAATTGATTTGCTTACCAGGGTTTCAGCTTTTCACAACCAATTTCACGATAATTTCTTTGGCAGATGTATGGAACGTCAAAATGAAATTTGCAATGAAAAGGGTTCACCCTGGTACGTGATTCAGTTTCCTTGACTGTACAGAGAAAACGCTCGCCGCACCGCTGTCCGCTGGTGTCCAGTTCGTGGTCTTACTAATGTCTACCTGGGTCGGGTGACCCCGAGCGGGGGCATGAACCCGGGGTCGGGCGGAGCGGGCATTGGTAGCAGTGGACAAGCACCGCGCGCGCGCAGTCTGATCTCACGACGCACGCGCGCCCAGTCGCGCTCGAGCTCCGCGGTTGGCGTCAAGCGGGGACCCTGTACCAAGTAAGTTTCAAACCGGAGCACTACACCTTCGGCCACGACTTAGTTTCGGGCGATCGGCGGGGCGGCGAGTGTTTTATCAGTACATTGCGTATGGTGCAAGGTAACTGCTGTGCGGCCAACGTGTCGCCCGCGCAATGACCAGAGAAAACGCTCGACGCTCCGCCGGACGCGCGTAGCCGTGGAGGGGCGTCCTTTTAGCGCTATTTGACCCCCTCTACCCTCTCGAGGGATCTCGTGAGACACGCTCATCACAATCCCCTACTTTTATCTTACATGAGATTATTTTCTATTCGTGGACTGGACCGTTGACACACTTTTATATTGAGGGAGGATCTCCATTCAATAAATTTGTTGAAGGGAGGGTAAATTAGATAGATCTATCTCCATACAGATGCCCATAAATTACGTGAGGCGATGGTGGCGATTTTTCGACCCCCTTCGCCACTTGGTGAGATGTCGTGAGATTTGGGGCTATCCCTTATCTCGCCCTCTCAATTTCGCATGAGAGTTTGCTGAATACTTGCTTTTGAGAAATCCGTATTTTTAGAGTTGCCGCGCTATTTTTGTGGCTAATCCACCAGCCTCGTGGCCCTGGATAGGGTTTGTGGTACCAGTCGTGTAACAAATAAGTAGATAACCGTGGTATTGATGAGGTGGAGCAACGCGAGGTTGTCGCGTTGCACTTGCGCGAGGAAGCTGACGCGCGCGGCCTGGTACTGGTCAGTGCCCGGCGGCTTGCGGCCCCACCAGCAGTCCACGCGGCCCTGAGAAGGATTTAGAGTAAGTATAACAGCATTTAAGACATCCTACTAATTCTAAGGCTCAGAGTCGCTCAACGAGCTATGGTGAGGGCTATGCTCGGAGTTTCTCTACGGGATCGAATCAGGAACGAGGAGATCCGAAGAAGAACAGGGGTCACCGACATAGCCAAACGATTAGCTCGTTGAAATGGCAATGGGCAGGCCGTATAGCACGCACCGTGCCCTCGGTTCCACTCTGGTTTCAGAGCAGGACACGAGGGCAACGGGAGCTAACGTGAGGGCACGTAACCCCGGCTTGCCGGGAACGTGGGCATCTGCGGAAGCCACGAGGAGTAAACCTCTTTAAATAAATGATTATGATTATGAAAACAATCCGACACCAGCGGGGGAGGCCGGGGAGTGCCGAGCCCGCATTGCACGGTATCGACAGAGGAGCCCCATCCCGGGCGGCCTTGTGGGCGTTGCGGTGACTCATATTGTTCCCGTGGCGTTCACAATGGCAACGTGCGGTTTTTAGTGGGTAGGCCCCTAATTGTGGAGAGCCCCACATACCATCTGTTTCCCCGAACAGAGACGAATGCATAAGGCGCATTTTCCGCACCAAAAAAAGGCCATATAGCACGCAGAACAGATGGCCGTTGGGGCCCAAAAGTTCTCGAATGGAGACCACGGACTGAAGCGTGGGACAACCACCAACTCGAGATGGACGGATGATTTGGTGAAGGCCACAGGTTCAGGGTGGATGCAAGTCGCTTACAACCTTAATGACTTTTCAAGAAGTCAAATAAATCAACTGGTAAAAATATTTACCTATTGCTATCGAGGATACAAAATTTACAATTCAATTACACTCCGAATCTTTTAATTTCTTTGTTGCGTGCGCGGGGCCTTTTGGCGATATGGTGCCTGTAGGCAGTTGCCTACTCTGCCTAATGGTTAATCCGGCTCTGGTTATGTCCCGCTAGCCGCGGCGGCTGCGTGTCAAGAGCGCAACGGACGCCTGACTGGAAAGCAGTGGAATACTGGGGAGCGGTGAATAATACTGAAGCCAGTACCCCGGTGAAGTGCATCCTCCTGATGGCCATGACCAGTTGCATGTTCTGCTGCTGCAGCGTGCAAGCGTGCGCCGCGCCAGCGGGCGGGCCGCTGCGTACCGCCAGCCGCGGCGGCCGCGTGTCCACCGAGCAACGGACGCCGGCGAACTGGAAAGTACGTTGCATATCGATAGATAGTGCAATATCCTAGTCTATCAATAGTTAAGGCAAACCCTTAGTATCGATAGTATCATCACGTGTCGAGTATAGTATACATAGTGGTTTATAAGCAATTGATAATGGCAATACAATCGATATTATTGATTGTTTTTGGTCACTACTGGCTGATTTTGCAATACTATCGATTCTATTGGACATGAAACTATCGATAGTATTGCTTATAAAGTATACTTAAGCTTATGAAACCAAAAGAATGTAAAAGACCACATTTCCTTGCTAATGTGGGTACACATTTGTTGTGATTTATTTTCAAAAGTGTTTTTCTATAAAAGGACACGACAAAGTTATTAAGATTACCTTCTTTCTAATGCTAAAATAAACGTAGTATAAGTAGGTACTACAAAATTTTGGTAATACTAACTTAGGTACTTGAACATCACTAACTTTATCGACACGACGTTTCTTCTTCTTTGGCGTGATTTCTAACTCCGGAGGTGGGGACGGGTACTTGATAATGTCATTCGACTGCACTTTCTTCAGAATTGCACCCAAAAGCGTCATTTTGAAAAAAAAATACGCAATAAAAATAATTTGACGCTCAAACTTTTGTTACGGGAGAGTGCAGGTAAATCTATGTGGTCTTTTGTCAATTGAATACTAATAACAGGATGATTAAATCTCTTGATTGTCAAAGCTTATACTTATACGACATTGCATTCGCTCGTTCCTCTGAAATAATAAACCTGAGGCCTTATTGTCTACAATTATAAATCTTATAGTCATAATCGCTTTCATTCACCAATTCTTTCTGTCAAACAATACAGGGTAAGGGTATGAAGAGATGATGAATGTGTTCGCAAGCGCCCGTCCGTTAGACAATACGGCTTGATATAGGTAACGCCGTCAGAGTTGAGGTCACGCACACAACAACACGTCATGTATGACAGCGGGATTTTGACATTTATTCGTACCGATAGCAAGTTCAAAAGACTCAACATAGAATTACAAGATTGACTAAAAATTTCTTCAACCTATTTCTTCTTTCTGTGTGATGAGCACGAATATTTGTTCCTGAGTTATGGATGTTTTCTATGTATTTAAGTATTTATTTATCTATATAATTATGTTTATCGTCGTCTAGTACCCATAGTACAAGCTTTGCTTAGTTTGGGACTAGGTCGATTTGTGTAAGATTGTCCCCTAATATTTATTTATTTATTTATTTATTTAATAATAATTTAGGAAATTAAAATAAAATAAATATATGTTGATCTATTTTATATAAATCAGATGAGCATAGTTTTCACTATTTATAAAATACCGATTTTTTTCTTGCGAATATTTCTTATCAGTTTCAAATTGTTTTATTTCAAAATTTGTTATATGAAAAAAGAAAAATTATAATAGGTATGCATAGTATTGCGTAAGTATTTCATCATAAGATCATATAACTTACATTTTCATTCACTCAGTCATTTCATTCATTCACTATCTTTTTTGCAATCAGTACTTTATGTAGCTGTGTGTGTAATCATTCGCTTCAACTCTCATGGTTTTGCCTATACATATAGCTACTTTTACCAAGGACGATTAAATAGAGAGCAATGACAATGTCTATACTACTCTATACCAACGTCGCGTTACTTTATAACAATAAGTAAGAAAGGTCTCTGTAACTTACATTAATTTCCTATGGCATTTTGACCTCTCTTAACAAAATAGCGCCATCTATGAACTTAATGAAAAAATTATATTTAGATTTTGCGCTGTTAGTAACATGCAAACTAGCTACTGCAGGCTTATTTGCACTGATAAGCCTGTATAATTATTTTTAATTTAAATTTATGGTATATGTATCACCACGAGAGTTGAGGTCACGCACACTACTAATGTCCTGTAATGACAGCGGGATTTTGAAATTTATTCGTACCGATAGCAAGTTCAACAGACTCAACAGTGAATTACAAGATTGACTAAAAAAACAGAAAAATAAATATTTTGATCTATTTTATTTAAATTAGATAAGCATATTATTCGCTATTTATAAAACACCGATTTTTGTGTTGCGTATATTTCTTATCAGTTTCAACTTGTTTTATTTCAAAAATAGTTTATATGAAAAAAGAAAAAATGTAATATGCATACCTAAACTCGCTGTCAATTGAAATTACGAACAATGTAAAAAAACCATTTAATGAAATATCCATATTAGCACTTGTTTATTGTTTTAATGGTTTAGGATAGTGTTGTGTTGTGGTACGTATTGATTAAATAACACACGGATTTAGCAGTATTTGATGAGGGAAAATGGAAATTAAAGACATTTTAAATACAAGATTTGTTTACATTGTTAGCAATTTCAATTGACTGACAGTTTAGTATTGCGTAAGTAGGTATTTCATCATAAGATCATATAACTCACATTTTCAATCACTCACTACTTTTTTGCAATCAGTACTTTATGTAACTGTGTGTGTAATCATTCGCCTCAATTCTCGTGGCGTCCCTTTAACCCTAGTGTAGGCATACGTGTTACAGACTTTTTTTTAAAATATGGTATTTCTTGTCATCTTGTACTAAAAAATATTGAATAAATTATCTTATTTGTATTATGTTGTAGAGACTTTGACAGTACCTACTCTTGATGTAGTCGTCCGTGGTTTTACTACAGGTTTTTTTTAACATAGAACTGACCCGAGATTGACCCCTATCTCACCAGTTAACCTTTTGAACGTCACACACTTTGTTACGAACAAAATTGATTCTTATGCGGATGTAGTAGTGGTAGAGCCATGTTGTAGCTAGCCGCTGCATCACGAATGGGCCGGCTCGTCCGGGGCAGTACCACCCTCTCACAGAAAACCGGCGTGAAGCAGCAGTAATCCTGCTTGCGTTTCGTACGGTCAGTGAGAGTGCCAGGGGCCCAATACCTCACCCCTTCCCTCTCCCCCTTCCCCTATTCCCTCTCCTTAAGGGCCGACAACGCACTGGCATCGCGTAAAGCGCTGCAGGTGTCTATGGACAGTGGTGATCATTTAACATCAGGTGACCCACTAGTTCGTTTGTCTGGCCTTTCAAACATAAAAAAAAAAATGTAGTTAGGATAATTTTTGTATTACGACGCTGGCGTTCAAAAGGTTAAAAAAATCGTACAGTCAGTAACAAAAATATGAATACACCCAAAGTATCAAAAATATGCATCCACGACTCTATTACCAGGGCATAAAGGCGTGTATACATATTTTTGGTACTTTAAGTGTATTCATATTTTTGTTGCTGACTGTACTAAGTAGTGGCCTAACTCAAATTCTACTCTTCTTTGACTGAATTTAGTTATGTTATGCTTATATTTAGTTGGTGATCTAATTTCGGATGAAAATAAAACATCAGCTCAAATTAGTGCATAAAAAATATTTTATTTCAACTTTAGTGTCACAAATTATATAAAGCATAAATAATATCGACACAAATCACTCGTAACAAAAGAGAGATCATAGACAATTTTAGACTTGTTCTTTTGAGCGAGGATAATATCACCCTGCCTACCTGTATCTGATGGTTTAAGTGAGAGAATGATATGACTATTAAGGAAGCGACAAATCCAACCAATAACCATTTTCTGATGGGGAATACGTTACCAGACGACATAAAACATGTCTAACCAAAGAGAAGAATAGATGGATTATAAAAAATCAAAAAGTTATGAACACTTCGCAAAAATGCTCAATATTTATGTGTAACTTAGAAACTAATAACACTATTACACCTCGACAAGTGCAAGCCACGTCTATGCGACACGGATGCGGTTAAATTCACCATCATCAGCCTTTATGGGTCCCACTGCGGGGCACAGGCCTCCTCTCAGATTAAGAGGGTTTGGGCCGTAGTTCCCACGCGGACTTCATTGAATTTCTTCTCAAGTCAATTGAAAGTGCGATGCACTATGTAGCAGTTTCTCAATTTGATGACTAGATGGCGCTAGGAATCGCTATAATATTATTCAATGGTTTTTAAATAAAATACTCGATGTAATATTTTTCGGATCCAATTTTACAAATAGAATTCTATAGAATCAGATAACAGACGTGGATGTCTTGCATGTATAATAGAGAAACAGAGTATCTAGTTGATTTTAGTTCCTGAATTTTAAATAGTAACATACATTACATAGTAACACAGAATCACGGAATCAGATACAAATGGGCATGTGTCGTTTTAAAATAAAGTACATAATACTGTTACCTATATAAAAAACAAATAACAAAATCACTGGAATGCGACTAGTTCGGTTAAAATTTAACATCGATTACATGTTCCTATAAAAGTGTTAATTTGTTATAATTATTTATTGTTAGTATTTACTAATTTAACCCGTTAAATTGGTAATACTGTTATTACACATAATACATACATGATTTGCGTAAATATTGTGTACATATGTGTATGTGCGTTGGTGTGTGCGCACGCGTTTGTGTCAATTTTGTCTGTTTTTGTGTGTATGAGCGTTTTCAATAAAAAGTGTATCCTTCACTTTTTTAAATGAGGAATTGATGTCATGAATCAAATGCGCTATTGATTTTGATTTTTGATGGTTAAAAAAATTACCCTAATTTTCCACAGAGCAGGAAGGAATGGCGCACTTTGATGTCGGAGGCCAAGATCCACTTCGGGTCGCTGAGCCAGCGAAAGTAAGTAAAGTAAAATTTTCCATACAATTTTTTGTGTCTATTTTGTGACAAACCATATTAAACTGTATAAAAAAAACGCCGAAAAACTGACCGAAAAAAGAGGAAGCTTTTTTTCTTTACGAATAAGAAAACCCCAAAATTACCTCATTTAAAAAAAGTATTTAAATAAAACAATACACTTTTTTAAAATGCCCATATGTGTGCGTGTGCGCGTATGTTTGATTATTGCCGCTGTCGCGTGGCTGTGTGCGGGCGCGGCACGGCTGACGTGTGAGGACGTGCGCGAGCGTTGACAGTCGCGTATGACAGGTAGCGGTCCGACAGGTCTGGAGGCTCGATCTGTGGAATAAACAATCATTCGTCAGTCATTTGTTAAGTATTTTCTTCAAAAAGGCAGGATCCCTTGTACAGGCACCATCGTAAGCATCGGAGCAGTCAACGTGGTAAAAAATACCTGAACAGTCGTGTAATATGTTTGACCATCTTGAACGCTCCGATGTTTATGATGACGATGGCTAGACCTCGATAAGGTATGTATTACAATACCGAAGTACGAAAGACCGAATGTATTAAAACATCGAATGGCTCAAAAGACCGACACCATTTTTTACTGAAACCGTAAACTTTTTAAGATTGTTATAAAACAAACCTAACCTAATGGGTTCTGTATGATGCCGTTTTAATAAATTCTGAGAAGTTTACGGTTTCAGGAAAAAATCGTGTCGGTCTTTGACCCATTCGATGTTTTAATACATTCGGTCTTTCGTACTTCGGTATTGTAATACATACCCCCTCGATACCTTGAGGATTTAAATTTTTTGGTAATAATTTAGAACGAGCTATTTTGTAAATGGTGCAATTTACGATTGATTCCACAAAAAATATGTTATACATAACCATCTTCATTCAAAAAGACACAATGAGTTTTCAACTAACATTATAAATGTTGTTTGTTATCTAATTCCCAAGTGCACAAAACAAAAGCTTAAAATTATATTTATTTTGTTTGTTCCAGTTGGTCACATACTCCCCTATTTTGGCACTTGTTAGTGACATTTCACTGGCCTGAGATAACGCGGTGTAATGACGACCGTGCGCGTGTGACGCGTCTAGGCCGACGATGACGACGACGATTACTCACGTGCTTATGCTTGTGCTTCTGCGGCGGAGCGCTCATGTTGTTTCCGGTGTAGGCGACGCACTTCACCTGCCACTCGCCGAGCTGCTCATTCCAGTGAACGTACTGCTCTATCAGGGCCTGATAGAACAAACAAACGAACTTAGTAATCGTACTAATATTATACAGGGTAATTTTTTGATAAGTGCACAAATTTTAATATGTGATTCAGTGTCGCTAAAATAACAAATTTCAGTATTTTTCGTTATAATATTAATAACTTTTTTTTTTGTTTTTTCATAGTAACTCGATCAATTATTGGATGAATTACTATGAACAACCCAAATTTCAAAATTTTATAAAAAAATCTTGAACAGATAATCGTGATCTATCAACGATACTGAATCACGTATCAAGATTTGTGCACTGTTTAAAAAATTACTCTGTATATGCAAATTTTTGTGAGTGCATACGTGTTTTTGAAGTTTGGTATAGGTATCGCCACGAGAGTTGAGGTCACGCACACAACAATATGTCATGTGATGACAGCGTAATTTTGATATTCATTCGTACTGATAGCAAGTACAACAACAGTGATTTGCAAAATTGACTAAAAATTTACTTCAACCTATTTCTTTGAGAATTATCTAGGAAAATAAATCTAGTTCAAACAAAACAGAAAATAAAACATTGTGATCTATTTTATTTAAATCCTATAAGCATATTTTTCGATATTTATAAAACATCGATTCTTTTGTTGCGAATATTCAGTTATTATCAGTTTCAAATTGTTTTATTTCAAAAATAGATTAAATATGAAAAAAAAGGTTATAATATGCATAATATTACGTAGGTACTTTATCATAAGATCATATAACTCAAATTTTCATTCACTCAGTCATTTCATTCATTCACTACTTTTATTGCAATCAGTACTTTATGTAGCTGTGTGTGTAATCACTCGCCTCAACTCTCGTGGCGTTACCTATATGTAAGTAGCTAGACGTATTGAGTAACATATAGGCTACCTTTATCGCGCAAATTCTCTATAATGTAGATTACCGCTGGTTTCAGATACATGATTTGGTGAGATAGTCCCAGAGCCAGTGAACCCTCCGAGTAACGGTGTTCCTGTAAGACTAGAAATTAGTAGAATGATGGTTTATAGCACCCTAAGGGCAATAACCATGACCTGGCAGGCATCACCCCTGCACGTCATCAGCACTTTTTATTTTTTAAATTGTAAAATAAATAAGATAATAAAACTCGGAGGGTTCACTAGCTCTTCTCCTCGCCTGTCAAGGTCTTATGCTATTCAAAACCGCCTGTCATTGTACATATTTTTTTCTAAAACGCTTACTAAAAAAACATAATTATCCAAATTTCAACTATACACAAGAAAGTTTATTTTACCTCCTAAACTGTGCAACCTTCGATTTACCTGGCAGGTACTTTTGCTTACTGTAATCGCCTGTCAATTTTTTTTCATAATTTAGAATCAATAAACTAAATCATATTAAATTTTTAAGCTTACAGAAACAAGTTTTTTATCTTATTTATTTTACGATTTTAAAAACCAAAAGGCTGATGACGTGCAGGGCTGATGCCTGCCAGGTCATGGTTATTGCCCTTATATATACAAGGCCTCTTACATCTTGACAGATGATTCAAGCAGCGTCTGTTTGAGAGAGGCAACGCCGTTCGTGACTGTAAAGTCCGATCCGAGAACGGCACGTTCGCCCGCATTTTTGGCACACGAACTGAGGGTCCGGCGACAAAGCAGAAGCTGCATCGTAGCCGTGCCGTCTCGCCCGTTTCTGTGCTAGACTCTGAAACCAGGCGTTGTAGTGGGTTTGACAACCCTCCGCGAGAGTCTTTCTCCACTCATTGCGGTCGGAAGCAAGATCCTCCCACAAGCCGTGATCGATGTTGAAGGCGACCATGTCCCTTAGGGCATATATAAATCATCATTTTACAAATTTCTAGCCTTACAGGACGACCGTTACTGGGAGGGTTCACTAGATCTCTAGCTAAGAGTGTTTCTATATGCACGCTGTGCACTCACCTGGTACTGCTGGGGGATGTAAGAATCCAGCACCAGGTCTGCCAGCTGTATCTCGCGGCGCAGCGCCCGCACGCTGTCGAGTATCCCCTCCATCTCCCGCTGCTGTTCGCGCTGTTGGTCCGCTAACTCGGCTTTGGCCGAGTTCAGGAGTTGGACGGCGCGCTTGAGTTTGCGTGTCTTGGCTGCATTCTCTTCTTGGAGGGAGGAGTAGCGTTCTTCTAGGTCTAAGCGTTCCGCCTGGGGAATTGAAGAAGTTTTTTCTATTAGTTAAATATCAATTAACAAAACTATAGTAGCTGTATAACATCAGCAAGCAACATTGTTTGTTCTGTTGCGTTTCGACATGAAGGAAAATAATCACGTACCAAACTATTACTAAGGAGGCGTTCACGAGATGACCTTGACTTGACAGCTAGACGAGTACCTTGCGGACTGGAAGGACATTGGTCAAAATCGAGACGAATGGAGAACCTAGGGGGAGGCCTTTGCTTGGCATTGGGACGCTTCTCCAGACTTATTTAGCTTACTTTGGGACTAGGTCAATTGGTGTGAATTGTCCCGTGATATTTATTTATTTATTTATAATAATTAGTTATTATTTCTGCGGGTGGGTATAGGTGACACGTGTTTTCTTAGGACACAAAAGTGTAGGCATTTCTTTTGCCTATTTCACATCACAATTAATTGTTATCTTACTGTTAGCCTACAAATGTAACTTTTCTTCTTTCTCTTTCTTTTCTTTGTTTTTTTTCTTTTCTTTTTGTAAATAAATCACCAGTCGACTGTCACGTTTAAGTAATATGGTCTCTGGTCTTACCTCCTTCTTCTGCAAGTCCTCTTGCAGCCTCAGCTCGATGAGTCTCCGTTGCTCCAGTTCACCGGCCGCCTGTTCTAACAGTCTTCGCTGGGCGTCGGCTTTGTCCAGAAGGTTCTCTCCACCCACGAGGACCTTGGATTCCAAACGCTGCAGTTTGTCTTTAAGCTCCTCTTGTTGTTTCCTGCGCAAAACAAATGAGGGTAAGAGGATTTACCTTTTATCAGCTCCCGATATTTTTATGCATCTACCATCGTTATGTCTAATCTTACGTATCTGCGTCAGGGCCGAATTAACCGTGAGGTAGAATAGGCCTAAGGCCCCGCATCGCCAAAGAGCCCCGCGCGAGCAACAAAGAAATTAAAAAGGTTTCGGAGTAAAAATTTAATTGGAAAATTTGTATCCTCGCTGCTATTTTTCGATGCATGCTACCAGTTGTCAAATCAAGACTTCTTGAAAAGTGTGGTTGATATTAGGCTGAAAGGGGGCCTCGAAAATTGCATTGCCCTCAGGCCCCAACATTGTTAATCCGGCCCTGATCTGTGTATGTTAGTTACTCTTTCACGCTAAAACGATTGAACGGATTTGAATGACATTTTGGTAGGTATGTGAGAGCTGGATCTTTGGAATTATTTACAGGTTACTTTTTATTCCAGTATTCCTACTCTCTACGCTTTTTAGTCATGAAGTGAAGTGAAGCTTTCCAGTTATTTCAATTTCCAAAAAAAAAAACTGTTACGTACTTGGTTCTCTGGAGTTCGGCTTTCTTTTCCTCTAACACCTTGCGCGCCTGGTTGGCCTTCTCTCTGTTCAACTTCTCCTGTCAAATACATTATATTGATAGCATTAGATACATATCATATTAATCAGTTCTATTCTTGTAAAGCAGTTTTACCCAAAGTCTTTATGACCCCTGTCAATGAAGACCTGCGAGGGGTTTACGTTCACAGAAAAAGAAACCACGTTTGAAGTGGATTTCTTTGAAAAAATTAATGTTACGTAATTAAGCAGGAGGACTAGCTTAAACTGAAAAATATGCCTATGGTATGGGTCAGCGATACAAAAAAAATTGGGGACCTCTGTTGCAAGGGAATAAAGGCGATAAAAAAGTATTGGTAAATAAGGTAATTTTGAGCTCCAAACTGCTCACCAACTTCTGCTGCTAACTGTAGTACCTAATCCCACTCGGTATGCTTTGTGCCATTATTGACGATTTGATTTTTTTTTTTGATTGACAATTGATTTATTTATTTTAATCAAATGTATTCCTGTTTGACACTTGTCAAAAAAGCAACTGTAAATAAGTAAATGCAAGAAAGCAACTGAGTGGCTATGAATTCTTACAGTTCTGGAATACGTAGAAATGTAAAATATTTTTGGACTCTACATTGGCTCAAATGTATCGCAATAGGGATGTTGACGCCATTAAAAAATAATTCGAAGACACGACTCCAGTAAAAAACACTTTATTTTAGCCCTGAAAACCGGATTAATTTTCGATTAACTGCAAAATTTGATTTTTTGTTGCTTTAAAATAAATAAATAGTTAGTTGATTGAGTATGCGAACAAGTGACGTCATATGTTGCTATTGCCATTCAAACTCTATGGGAGAATTGTGTTTTGACAGCTCATAAAAAGTACGTCAGTTGATTGGTGGTGTCCAACGTCCCTATTATTTTCAGTTATCACATTGTTATCATAAAAAAATAGAGCGTGCAGCTCCTCCGCGCGGAAGAAGTGAAACTTCGTACTATGAAAATTACATTTGCACAGACAGTATGAGTTCTGCATCGCACTATCGAAGTTTTTAACATCCGTTAGTATATATACAATGCGAGATGTGTACCAAGTGTACTTGCTTCGGCAGTACATAATAATATACTAATGCTTTCATACCCCCTCTATGGTTGCGTTAAACGTTTAACGCAACCTTGTTGGAAGTCGCATTAGAAGTTTCACTTCAAAAGTTCGCTCTCTGGCTATGTCATACCCGCTCTGCCTTGCGAAGGCGCCGCAGCTCTTTCCTCTGCTCGGGCCCGAGCGTGTCTAACTCCGACTCCGTGAGCGTGTCGTCTGTCAGTTCTCCTTCGCTCAGCTCGCCTTCCTCTTCTTCCTCTTCCTCCAATTCTACACACAAAGTATAATTTATCAGAAAGGAACAACATCAGGATTTTTGTATTAGTTCAAGATCTACTTGTATTACGATTATACACCGTGTTTTCCTTGGTTTTATTCATTCAGAAAACAAAGATCCATATATTATTAGTGTTTTACTTAATAAACTATGTTAGTATACATATTGGAAAAGTGACATTGCGTTTTTGGGTGAATCAGCTTTTTAGTGCCACTTTGGGGGTAGCTACAATAGAGAGATCTCTCTCCAGGCAGATGTTATGCCTGGGGACCGAAGTCCAATGGATGAAAGTTGGAAGTTGTATTTATGCAGCCGAGTTGAGAAACTTCGATAGCGTGATGTAGGATTGTAGTAGTTAGTTCCTTATGTGATGACTAGATGGCGCTAGTTGTCGCCACACCACAAATTTTTACACAAATTTTGTCCCTTGCACAATCTGCATTTTTCTATGGTACTGTATGAAGTGTCACTTGATCAGCCGGGGACAGGGTAAACCACAAAAAAAAGTTGAAACACCCTTTTAATTCAATTTTGCATAAAAGAGCACTCATCTCTCACAGCTATCGTCTTCAGGAGGCTGTTAATGCTGCAATTTGCAAATTGGACTAATGTCGACAAGCGGCTTATTGCTAGTACCTACATTCGAACCATTTGATTTCTGACACATCGTAGAACGTGTTCAGAGGTTGAACGAAGTCTAAATTAAAATGGTACATTATTTTGAGTTGATAGGTAACGCTGTCGATCTGAAGATAAGAAAGGTAGTTGATAAGAAATAGACGCATAAAATGAATGAAAAAGTGCTTTAGTTAGCTCGCTTCGCATGTTTTGCACTTTATCTCATCATTCATCATCATCATTTCAGCCGAAAGACGTCCACTGCTGAACATAGGCCTCCCCCAAGGCTCGCCAAACAGATCGGCCCTGCGCTATCCGCGTCCAATGCGTTCCCGCTACCTTAACCAGGTCGTCGCTCCATCTTGTTGGAGGCCACCTACACTGCGTCTTCCGGTCCGCGGACGCCACTCGAGAACATTTCGGCCACATCGGCCGTCAGTTCTACGGGCGATGTGCCCTGCCCACTGCCACTTAAGTCTAGCGATTTTTCGAGCTATGTCCGTGACTTTAGTTCTTGCGCGGATTTCATCATTTCTAGTGCGATCCCGCAGAGAAACTCCAAGCATAGCCCTCTCCATCGCCCTCTGAGTGACTTTATCTCAGCGGTGAACAAATTTATAAACACGACATTCAGGGGCTACATTCAGGAACGGCCCAACACGGTTTGCGAGCGGTAATTCGATCGTTTGCAAGAGGATAGCGATGAACTGCTATTCAGGAACGCCAAAAATCACTGGTTTGCGAGAGGTTTGGGCTGAGACTGGGATGAGCCTTATTTTGGGAAATAAGGATCATCCCAAGCTCAGCCCAAAGTCCCAAAGGCCCAAGTGAGTTTTGGCGTTCCTGAATAGCTGTTCATCCCTATCCTCTCGCAAACGATCGAAATACCGCCCGCAAACCGTGTTTCCTGAATTTAGCTCCAGGCCGCTGTGACTGAATATGGCAGATAGAGTTATAACGTTTACCGTTGGTGTTCTCCTCCAATTGTTTCTTGAGCTGATCAATCTCTTGTTGGAATCTGAAAATAAACGGAACGTAGGAATTAGATAAGATAATTATTTCAAAGTAATTTTACAACGTTTACATAATAAAATACAATTCCTTTTTATAGTTTAATGCTAAAAATGAATTTCTAAGTGCTAAACTCGAGAACCACTGCACCAATTTGGATAATTCTTTTTTTTTGTGGTATTGGTCAATGTCAGGAAAAGGTTTTGTAAAAACAAGTTCAGCGGGGGCAAGGCCGCCGGTTTCGAAAATGCCTACATCTTTGCGCACTTCTTGAATAATTTTGCGTCCGTAGAACCGTCTTAGAAGCTCTATACTCTTGTCTATTTAACAGAGTTAGTACTAGAAAACAGAGAATGCGCGTGCGCGTACATAATCGGTCAGCGATAAGGACAATGCACCGGCACATACGTCCCACTGCAGGGCACATATTTAAATATTATTATCTACTACTTTAAATTACATAATTTTTTATGATTAATAGATGAATAAATATGACATGTAATTATTTGAGGTGCCTCTAACTGCAAACAAAAATGACGAGAAATATTACGAATATTCCAACAAGCGGTATGTAAGCCGAGCCAGCCGTCGGCGTG
Organism: Archips xylosteana; assembly: GCA_947563465.1. Lineage (NCBI taxonomy): Eukaryota > Metazoa > Arthropoda > Insecta > Lepidoptera > Tortricidae > Archips > Archips xylosteana. Next base: position 5,989,975 of record OX387370.1, read on the forward strand.
CGATTGTTGACGCCCACTGACAGTTTCTTGTCCCTTTCATTTGCATACAAAAGTGCAACAGAGAGAACGCTTTGCAAACTCTGTTAAATAGAAAGGGTATAGGTGTGTAGTGTTAGTATTATTACCTGGTAAGCAACGCGTCGCCAGGCTCGCTGTTGACATGAGTCTTGTTCTCGATATTCTTCGCGCGGTTGGCGTAGCGGAGCGTGCTGATGGTTTCCACGTAGTTAGTGTCGGCCGGCCCTATGGTCGCGATCTGTTAAGTTATTGTTACGCTGTAATTGTGACAGTGATGAGATGAGGTAAGGCTATGGTCTCCTATAGACGTCATCGGCCGCTTATAGCGTCACGTCGTACGCTGCGTCACAATGCTTACTACAGAAATCTATTCGCGGCATTCAAATGCTGTGCGCCGCGTCTCTAGTTATTTCGACGACGGAGACGTATTGACCAATTAAAGCAGGGCCATATTGCTCAGCAAAGTTAATGTACTTAAACATTAACTTGTTAATGTTGCTCGACTAAGTTGATTTTGGGTAACCAAGTTAAAGTTGATCAACCAAGTTAATGTTCCTGAATAAAGTTAATGTTGCTCAAACAAGTTAATATTGCTCAATCGAATTGATGTTGCTTAACAGAGTCCAAACTGTTCAACGATCTACAGATATTGCTCGGGAAAATTTATTATTAAATTTCTAACTGGAAGTCTCTTATCATGCTTGGAGATTAAGAGCTGTATTCTCATCAAGCAACCTATTTTTTTTTAATTCAAGTGATGTTTAAGGATGTGGCAACCAACCATGACCGTCTTGGAGTTTCCACCCAGTGAGTCCTGCAGAAGCCGCGTCAGCTTGGAGTTGCGGTACGGGATGTGGGTAGACTTGCCGTCCACCAGGGCTGATATGACATTGCCCAAGACCGAGAGGGACTGGTTGATCTTAGTGGCTTCTTTGAGGCGAGTGCCCGTGGCTTGCGTTTTGCTCTGACGTTCTGAGCCCTGGAGAAATGTTACATTATTGTTAGAAGTTTCTTCTTACATTGCGAAACATCGTATGTCAAGTTCAAGTATCGACACCACTGAATGTCTTCTCAGGTGTATGCAGGTTTCCTCACGATGTTTTCCTTCACCGTAAAGCTCATGGTAAATTACAAATGTAATTTCGCACATAAATTCCGAAAAACTCAGAGGTGCGAGCCGGGATTTGAACCCACGACCCTCTGCTTGAGAGGCCATTGCTCAAACCGCTAGGCCACCACGGCTCATTTGACAATGTTTTATTGAAAGTGGTCAATCAGTGGTGTGCATTGGCAATAATAGGTTAGTTTACCCTATATACACCTCGGCCAGAACCGCAATTCCCGGACTTTTATAACAGACAGCCTCGCTGGCGCTCGGTCTTTTACCGCCCGCCCACGACTTCGCGCGACCGGCGGTGCAGCGAGCTTTTTATCATTTCATTGCGTGTGCCGCCTGATTGATAGCCACTGTGCAGCGAGCGCCTTAGCCGCGCAATGGACAGAGAAAACGCTCGCCGCGCCGCCGGTAGCGCGAACTTGTGGCCGGGCAGTTACTTCCTCGTCCAGGAATGGACAACACACGTACCGGCCACTACAATAATGTACTATTAACTCACCGCTAAATCCACAAGGTGCAGTTTGCCCATCTTGACGTGCGTTTTCCCGTCGCCACCTTTCTTGCTGCTCTCGACCGTGATGGAGAATATGGCGTGCGAGCGAGACGACTCTGTGTTCATCGCCGTCGCGCCGATGTGCCGGTTTTTGTTGCCGACCGCCATAATTTTTTCAAGCTCGTCTGCGTTGTGGACAACGTAGCCTATGGACAAAGAAATATGGTAGTGGAGCGATGTAGGAAGGCTGATATAGCGACCTACAGGGCCGGAATAACCATTAGGTCCGCCGCGGTTAGACGCTGCTTAGGAGCCCCGCATAGCTAGAAGCCCCAAGCGAGTACAAAAGAAATTAACCCTTAAACCATTTGACAACTCTGTCAAGACATTCGATTTTGGACCGTAAATGTTGCTGATTTGAATCGGCCTTGATTACTGTTTGACGGCAAATATATCGCCGGTATAGATTTAATGTGTTAACACATTCAGTGCCAGTGACACAACGTCTGTGATCAAAAAATTCTTACTCCTATGCCGGTGACACGTAGGCGTGTCATCAGAATTCATACTCCTATGCCAGTGACACTCAGTCGTTACTACGGTCATTTCGGCCGGCATAGCGTTCTTACGCTTAATGGAACGTTGCCGCAGCCGAATGTGTTAACAATGTTTCATAGAGTGAAAATTGAATTGGAAAAATTGTACCCTCAACGACAATAGGAATACGACACATAAGTAGCTTAGCGCTGGTGACGTCATTCCTATCTACTTCTAAACATAATTTCACTAACTCTCCCTCCTTCGAACTTCCGAACGCACAACATCTGCCTAGAGAGAGGCCTGTCTATTGTCGCCTTTCTCCACAAAATGCAGAGCATGTTAGCATGTTTAAATGGTTTGAATTCCTTAGTACAATGGAGTCATTATTCAAGAATTTGTAATGAATCACTTCTGTGGACACATTTATGTAGAAACAGCAGAAGATTTGGATACAGTTTCCAGTTACCTCCAGTATCACCAATAGTGAGGCGGTTGAAATATTTGAATAATGGCCCCATGATGGCTTACTTACCAGACAAGATTGCAGTGGATCATGTTTACGTCAGTTTACTTATAGCTTAGATATACTTACTCCGTTATCAAGCGGGCAGTTTGGTGGCTACCTATCACATTATTGATGTGCGAAACAAACTATCCAAGTCTCGACGTTGTAGCTATGTATGGGAACTCCAAAATTTAGCTGAACTCTTAAAAAAATTGACATTACACATCACTAGATCTAGACCTTGATGCAACATGGCTTAGCATTTTAAGCGTTTTACTCTAATGTCTGCCTGTAAATATTATGCCATACGATTAAATAATAAATGTTAGGTAGCCACCAAACTGCCCGCTTTAACAGGTTCCCTATCCTATGAGGCACATGCGCCTCATGTGTGACTTTACTGGTACGTACATGAGGCGCATGTGCCTCATGACTCTATGAGCGTTTAATGTCATTGTTACTAGAACGTGTCGTAAGAACGCCGCACATTGCTTCGGGACAGGGAGTCTGTTAATAACGGATATACTTATATTATAGATATGTATAGTCCTATGGGATACAAACCGGTGAGGTCTTTGACAAACACGCCGATGTCGGGACGCTCCTTCACCTCGAGACTCTGGTGAGGATTATTGCCCAGTAAATCTCGGACTTCCTCGTTGTATATCTCCAGATATGTCACGCACACCAGGAATCTGTCGAAGATAGGGTTATATTAGATCGCGCCAAGCAAAGCGTCTTTTACTCGTAATATTTACGGGTGCGGTTAAAACAAGACCTGTATTTGTCGACCCGGAATGAACAACAATGGACGCTTATACATTTACAACACTACTATGGTTCTGGTAATAAGGCCTACTTTACCATTATTAAATAGTACAACTACAGTTTGGATATCTATCATCACCATCATCAGCCTACGTTCGTCCAATGGTGGACATAGGCCTCTCTATGGGTTATCCTTTGAAATTGCTGCTTTTTAGGGTTTCGTAGTCAACTAGGAACCATTATAGTTTCGCCATGTCTGTCCGTCTGTCTGTCTGTCTGTCCGTCCGCGGCTAAACTCAGAGACTGTTAGTACTGGAAAGCTGTAATTTGGCATGAATATATATATCAGTCACGCCGACAAAGTGATTAAATAAAAAAAACTAAAAAAGTTTTTTTAGGGCACCTCCCATAGACGTAAAGTGGGGGTGATTTTTTTTCTCGACTAACCCTATAGTGTGGGGTATCATTGGATTGGTATTTGAAAATAAATAGGGGTTTTCTAAAAACATTTTTTGATAAAGTGAATATTTTCGGAGATATTCACTCCGAAAGTTCAAAATAATGTGTCCCCCCCTCTAACTTTTGAACCGACGTCTAAAAAATATGAAAAAAATCACGTAAGTAAAACCTAATAAAAACTTTCTAGGAAAATTATTTTCAACTTAATCAGTTGAGCAGTTTTTAAGTTTTTGTAAAAAAATATTTCTAAATTAAGATTGTAATTTAACCGCCATTGCAAGCATTTTTTTTCTTTAAGTACCTATTAAGATCACGCTAACAGTATCTTGTTTCAAAAAAAAAATTACATCTGAAAAACAATCTACATACATACTAGTTCTAGTAGACTGCAGAATAGATTAGTTACCTAATTCGCCGATAGAAGGCGCTGTACCGTCGACGTTGGGACCAAAGCAACCTCATTAATAAAGTATGCAAAGATTTTTTCGTAGCTGCTACGGAACCCTAACTTGGGCGTGTCCGACACGCTCTTGGCCGGCTTTTTAGTTTTAAATGAAATGAAATTGAAATGAATTGAATGGTGATTTTTTATTATAGTTATTGTTTACCTAGGCTTTATTATCTAACAGGCCTTACCCGCAGGTACATTATACACCAACCAGAGCGTTGGCATGACCTATGGTGAAATTTCTCAATGTGTTCTCGAAAGAGTAAGGTTTTTTTTCATATTAAACCATTTTTGTTCATAGTTAATAGGCATTTTCAATGTAAAGTGCGCACATAACTTTTTAAATGAAGAAATTTTGGTGTTTTCTTAATCAAAATCAAGAGCGCTATTGATTTTGATGATAAATAGTGTCTCTAATTTTCCATAAGTTTGTTTTGTCTGTTTCGTAACGAGCCATACAAACTAAGTATATGAATAAAAACAAAGTCACTAAAACTAACTCAAAAATAAGGACACTTTTTTCTTTATGAAAAGGAATAGTGCTCATGATACTGAGTAATCATCATCATCATCATCATTTCAGTCGCAATAGACATCCATCCACTGCTGAACCTAGGCCTCCCCCGAAGGCTCGCCAAACAGATCGGTCCTGTGCCATCTGCATCCAACGCGTTCCAGCAACCTTAATCAGGTCGTCGCTCCATCTTGTTGGAAGCCTTCCTACACTGCGTAAGAAAACACCCAAATTTCGTTTAAAAAAAAAAGTTTTCTGCGGACTTTAAAATGGGAATGCCTTACTAAATCATTTTTCCAACTCACTTCTCATCGTCCTTAGCCTTAGCAATGTGGCTAAATATATGCGCGAACGAGTTCGGTATGATCCCGCGCAGCTCCGGCGCGGAGTTGCCCCCAGCCATGGTGTAAGTCTTCCCGGTACCCGTCTGTCCGTACGCGAAGATCGTGCCATTGTATCCCTTTAGGACTTGCTCGACTATGGGGCTCGCCGTTTGGACGTAAATGTCCATCTGCGGATGAAAAAAGTCAGGGTTTTTATGTGTTACTGCAGATCTCAGTCTCCACTTCTACAACTACATTTACACTATTTTAAAGAGGAAATATTTGTATTTTTATATGTTTTTATAATTCAAAACTACTGGACCGATTTCAAAAATTCTTTCCCCATTAAAATGCTATTATTATCCCTGAGTAACATAGGCTATATTTATAAATTTGAATTCTCCACGGACGCGTCGCGGACAAAAGCTAGTCATTAATGAACCGATTTTTTTTAGGTATAGTAACTTACATAAACCAGAATGATGGACTGAACTGACGCCAGAAATAACGAGTAACCGATGTCTTTTTTTTTATACAATATAGGTAGGCTTGCGTTTGACCACAATCACGCCTGATTGAAAGCGAAGATGAGGCCTACTATGGAGCACGCTACATCTTCCACAGATCTCATCTTCATCTTGCCACGCGCTACCGGAATTTCTCAACTCGGCCACATAAAAACCACTTCCCTTCTGTTCTGTGAGGCATACTTATCTGCCATCATCTCTAATGTCTATTGTAGCCTCTCCCCACAACCTTTGCAGCTTTGTATTATATTTGCAACGCAATATGCATTTAGCAAGGAACAAATGCTTTGTTCCTTCCAGATTGACTTTATCAAAGGTGTTGTCATTAAATAAGCCCCTTCTTACCTTCGATCAACAATACTACCTACTATTGTATTGTTGATCGAAGCTCCCTTCATATAATGCGTTTCTTATTTACTATCATGACACATAAAAAAAAATATTAAAACTAAGTATTTATACTTAGGCAAACTGCTGGTACGGTGCGGCATCTGATTACATTTGCAACGAATTCAACGTCATCATATCAAGCGGACACCACGCCACACCTGCAATTTGACAAGTTCCCCTTTTCCGTAACTTTTTATGAGCGAATCATGTTTAATAGAACAATCAAATCATGGAATCATAGGAAATAAATAAGTGTTTGTTAAAAATTTCATTATCAATGCAAGCTTTTTCGCTGACTGTACTTGCATTGTCATCCACCTACATAAGTATACCGTAAATCCGACCACTGGAAGTGGGTCAAATTCAACTTCCAATATTTGACCCGTACATACTTACATACATTACAAGTTAATAATAAAAAGCCTTTAAAATGAAAGAATTTGTACTCGTAAATGTAACTAACTATATGCTTCTATTGTTGTGGAGCGGAATTAGAGGAAACGTGCATGAGAGAATGACGATTTCCATGAGCAGATGCTGCAAGAGTACAAAATATAAAAATATAGTATTTGAAGAGTTCTCACGATTTCCCGGGATTCCATTACTTACATACATTACATGTTAAGAGGGTTTATACCTGCTGAGCTGGCAACGTTGCATTTTTGTTAGTTTTTCTCGATTATTCCATAAAAATTGAATGAAAATTAAAAATGTTTTGAATACAAATTGTTCTAATATATAAGTTAATGTGTCTACTGCAATAATAATTCGTGATAAGACTTTTATTTTCTTTAAAAACCGTTAGGTAATAATTTGTTCGTTTATAAAGAAAATAAAAGTCTATCACGAATTATTATTGCAGTAGACACATTTACTTATGTATACATATATTAGAACAATTTGTATTCAAAACATTTTTAATTTTCATACAATTTTTATGGAATAATCGAGAAAAACTAACAAAAATGCAACGTTGCAAGCTCAGCAGGTATAAACCCTCTTAATAATAAAAAGCCTTTAAAATGAAAGAATAAGTACTCGTAAATGCAACTAACTATATGCTTCTATTGTTGTGGAGCGGAATTAGAGGAAACGTGCATGAGAGAATGACGATTTCCATGAGCAGATGCTGCACGAGTACAAAATATAAAAATATAGTATTTGAAGAGTTCTCACGATTTCCCGGGATTCCATTTATCATATTCTGACTTTGGAGACCAAGGGGCCTACATGATCTGGGGGCACGGCGCTGCCCCCGCCAAATCAAACAAAACATAGGCACGGCCGAATGTACAGTCAACAGCATAAGTGATCATTTATGTTCCTTGTCACTTTAACGTCATGTTTGAAATGTCATACAAAATTGTCAAACGACTGAAGACGACAAGGTACAGAAATTACCACTTATTTATGCTGTTGACCCTACCATCCTTTTCTCGAAGCCATTCAGGCCATTTTCAACCTCCTGTAATTTTGTGGTGGCTAGAAAGCATTCCCTGTCTGACGAAAAAAAATTCTTCAAATCGTTTAATAAATTACGTGCGAACTTGGAATATTTAGTACTCAGGTAGTAGAAAATTACACCTTCAATAATAAATTCTGTAGGCTAGTCGATAAATTATTTCGAGCTATAGTTATAGTTCTCCATCGTTTTGTAACAATACAAAGATTTTTACAAGACTTTCGAACGGTATTTTCGAGCGACGTGCGATTTCAAAAATCTTCTACTCCGAAATTCGTCACAGCACTAAGTATTTATACTCCCCAAATTCGTAGCTCATTTCGATTTAGGTCGATTCTTGTGTCAACTGCTAGCGATAACCGGGGCTGTGGCGTCACCGCGTCAGCGTTAGTATTTCAAAGGAGTGTTTATCAATTTGTCAAGTTTATGATTTCATAACTGAATTGCTTTGTTGTGTGGGGTAGGTACTTATAACAAGCAGTTATTCAGTTTCCGAGTAGAGGCATGAGGAGGGGAAGTACCGCGGTACCTACGTTTGCATGGGACAATGGGAATGGCTTGTGGAGAGTAATTTGATTTATACTAAATATTGTAAGACAAAAGAACTTTTACAAATATTCATCATCCATCATCATCATTTCAGCCGAAAGACGTCCACTGCTGAACATAGGCCTTCCCTAAGGCTCGTCAAACAGATCCGCCCTGCGCCATCCGCATCCAATGCGTTCCCGCCACCTCAGCCAGGTCGTCGGTCCATCTTGTTGGAGGCCTACCTACACTGCGTCTTCCGGTCCGCGGACACCACTCACCTTTCGGCCCCAATGATAATTTTTAATGTTCGTATGTAAATTGTCTTCAAATATGCTAACGGGATCTTGTTAATGAGACTCCGCTGTCTATCCATCCGTCCGTCACAGGACTTTATCTATTGAACCTCTTTAGATTAAAGTGAGTCGTCACACAAGAAACGTGATGGTTTCCAGCGTTTTTGGCTCTACCTTTATAATAGATTTTCTTGCAGGTCTAAATTCGGCTTAACAAGGATGGCAATACTTCAAAGAGTGAGTTAGGGTATGATTTTTGGACAAGAGGGAAAAAATAGCCCATTTGGAGTAAACGAAGGGGTAGGTGTAAGGAGGATAGAGTAAAAATGCATGTAATACATGGTCATACGTTGTTGTTATGTAACATGGTTTTGTTGTAGTAACTAAAGGGCTTTAGGCTTATGCGAAGGTTGCGCGGCTACTGGTGAGAAGGGAGGCCGCTTAAACCCTGTTTTTCGTTACATCGGGAATTGATTAATAGCTGGTTGCAAGCGATTCATGATGATCTCAGCTTGGATCAGGCAGCCTGGACGGGCCCTCATGCGAAGCAGACATGTATACATACGACTAATTCTAATTACCTATCTTAAAGTATTTAAGGTAGTTAAATTTTGTTTTAAGGCTCTGAGAATAACAAAGCGGAGTTGATGACAAGTTCATAAGCAAATCTTCGTCAAAGAACACTTAGGTAGGTATGTATAGTCGGGGTAAGAAAAGGTTCGTCACTTTTCGACCTTAACTCGTTGACATAGAGTCGAAAAGTGACGAACCTTTTCTCACCCCGACTATACCTATCAACTTCAAGAGTTAGGTATTATTATTGGAAGTGTCAGGGATCACTTGTAAAATTGTAAATTACTCTATCGTAGAGGTAATACATACTATGTATTTTAGTGACTCGAATACATCAATTTAATGTGTTCGGCAGGGGTTCACAACACGAGTCGTCTTTTAGTCTTCTCTTCTATTAATGGTATAATGGATCAAGATATTCCTTTCTTTACCATCCTGAAGTTCAATATAAGTTGTACGGCTTAACCCTTTTCCAGGCATAGCGCATACAGCGACCACTACATCTACACAAAGATTCAACCTTATCCCCTTTATAATATGGTAGAAAAACTATTGAATTTGTTTAAAATATGCTCTGCTTTTAAATTAATCCTGCATTTGTTAAAATTATAAAACAATGATTCTTTTTGTGGTAGTGTATCTAATTTGTCGGGGCCTAAAAAAGGCCATTTTCACTTTCATGTCAATGTGACAGTCTGTCTTATTGTTTTTATTCTGATTTATCAACAGTCATATCATAAAAATTGGTAAAGCATTTACTTGGACCTATATCTAAGGCGTAGGTAGATACATACACATCCATGGACTACATATAGAAAACTGAAGAGAATGAGATAAATCGAGTTGGGTAAAGACATTAATCGTACCCGTTATTCAATTATTTTTCGCTCGTTCGTAAGCCGTAAGCTGTAGACGATTTAGTTGTTATTTCTATTTGAAACTCTAAACGTTAGAAGAGTTTTGTATTTCATATCTGCGTATTCAAGGCGATCCATGGCGTCGCATTTAAAGATGACGACATTTCACAGTGGTACCACGTGCGACCGGGGTCAGATATCAAGGCGTTAGCGTTCTAGTTAAACCCGTGACCTCGCCTAGCTATCTGGGCCAGTAGGACGGTCCAACTAGGTCGAGAGTGCTCTCCCTGTCCCCCTGATACAGCCGAGCCCGAGTGCGAGCAGGACAACCGAACAAAGAGCCGAGATGCGATGCTAGTATCGATTTGGGCGCGGATGCACGTCGTTATGATGAATTTAGCCTTTTGTTTCTGTGGAAATCTGTAACAAGGACGCTTGGGCCGAATACGAGAATATTGTGTGCCTTTGAGAATAATGTTATACGGGAAAACTAGCTTTAAACCGCGCGGCTTCCCTGAAAAAGAATAAAAAATTGGCTGGCTCTCTATGTAGAGCGTTATTCCGTGGATGTATTGAAAAATCCCTTAGTGCATGTACCTCTATGTTCAAAAGAGTATGTCTGTTAAAATTTCAGGTCTCTATGTTCAGTGGTTTCGGCTATGAGTTGTACGTCAGGCACGATATTATTTTATACCCGTACCTATACATGGATTTTCCCTGTTGAGGTTTTTGTAGCGAAAAAATACAGCCAAGGTCTCCAAAAGAGGCTTTTATGCTTTTGCTGGATTAACAATTAGTAGGTAGGTACTTTTTAGGATGCAAGAGTAGGTAAGTATTTACAAAAGTTATGTTAACTAACTGACGTACTAAGGCAAGCCAACCCGGTAAAATAAACAAAAAATGCCGGGAAATATTTCATAAGAGTATTTCATAGGATAAGATAATATAAACAATAAAAAAAATTGCTTCTATTCCCCACCGATGAGGTCACTGTAATCTAAAGTACAGTCAAGGGCATAAATATAAGTACGGTACCAAGGCGTCAAAAATATTATATCCACTAAACATAAGTTTGGTGTTTGCATATTTTTGACGCGATGGTTGTATAGATATTTAGCCTTCGACTGTACAGGACCCGCGGATCTATCTTCTTTAGCTACTAACATCCTGTGACTTTAATTACCTAGCATACAGATTATACACTCTTGGTTGGGGCTCTGGTTTCAAACTATGGAATAATTGCAGTTTAAGCTCCTTCTGGTGTAAAATAGCATTATCTCGTGAACTTCAGGGTAAATTAGAATATGCTGTACCTACCCTTTTGAAAACTACAATAAAATTGCTATTTTTTTTTGCTGTGTGCCAAGTTAGTTTAGTATAGGTAAGTACCTACCTTATTAAAATTAAACTCGATCAAACCCGCAGGTTAAATTATAAAATTTATTTAATTCAGTTTTGTTTATTATTTTTACCGCTATAGCATTATGGCATGTAATGAATTTAGATTAAACTCGATAGGATATGTTTTTGGTAACATCCTGCAAAAAACAGATTTACAAAATACTTAAATTTGCAGTGGTGGCAATCGATGCACTCATGCGGGGTATCAATAGTCACGAGTTTTTTTAAACTGCCAATGTCTCGAAAACCATGAGATGAAAATTTGACCTTAATGAAAATTAAGGTCAAATTTGCTTATTCTGACTGTTTATGAGTTGTTCTATCTCCCCTCCTCGTTTTGGCGTTGGTTTTAGGGACACCCTGTAGGTATTTAATTATGTATCTATATAAGTATGTTTATCCGTTGCCTAGTACTCATAACTCATAACACAAGCTTTGCTTAGTTTGGGACTACGTCATTGTCCCGTAATATTTATTTATTTACTAGCTGTTGCCCGCGACTTCGTCCGCGAAGAATAAGGGTATAAATAAAACCGACTTCAAAAAAGACCCAAAAACTAAAACGCAAAAAATAAAATAAAAATTGAACCGACTACAAACAAAAAGCATAGAAATATCTTTCTTCTAACGGTGAAGCCACACGAGCGTAATTTTGTGAGTCGTGAGCGGCAGAATTTCGGTTCGCGCCATACAATATGCGGGCCATCCCGTGACACTCACATGACACAATGTATGGCGCAACCGAAATTCTGCCGCTCACAACTCACAAAATTACGCTCGTGTGGCCTCACCCTAATCTGTTTGAAGTCGGTGCCTCAGCTCGAGCCAGCAGGAGTGGTAGAAAGAAACCCAATAGATAGTACGTACGTAAGGTCGATGGCTAGGTCAAACCAAATACTAGGCTAGGTGAGACCAAATTTGATAGGGTTACGTCGTTTTATTACGGAGTTCTTATGGTCACTTTCCAGTTCCATGTTCAGACCCTGGTTACCATCTAGGATCAAAGTACTCGTCAAGACGAATCAAACGAGCCCAAACTCGACGGGGTTGTGTCGTTTTATTGTGGAGTGCCTTTGGCCATCTTCCAGCGCCATCATCAGACCCTAGTTACCATCTGGGATCAAAATGATCGTCAACACGAATCACACGAGCCCAAACTTGACGGGGTTGTGTAGTTTTATTGTTGAGGCCTTTGGCCATCTTCCAGCTCCATCATCAGACCCTGGTTACCATCTGGGATCAAAGTGCTCGTCAAAACGAATCAAACGAGCCCAAACTCGACGGGGTTGTGTCGTTTTATTGTGGAGTGCCTTTGGCCATCTTCCAGCGCCATCATCAGACCCTAGTTACCATCTGGGATCAAAATGATCGTCAACACGAATCACACGAGCCCAAACTTGACGGGGTTGTGTAGTTTTATTGTTGAGGCCTTTGGCCATCTTCCAGCTCCATCATCAGACCCTGGTTACCATCTGGGATCAAAGTGCTCGTCAAAACGAATCAAACGAGCCCAAACTCGACGGGGTTGTGTCGTTTTATTGTGAAGTGCCTTTGGCCATCTTCCAGCTCCATCATCAGACCCTGGTTACCATCTGGGATCAAAGTGCTCGTCAAGACGAATCAAACGAGCCCAAACTCGACGGGGTTTGTGTCATTTTATTGTAGAGTGCCTTTGGCCATCTTCCTGCTCCATCATCAGACCCTGGTTACCATCTGGGATCAAAGTGCTTGTCAAGACGAATAAAACGAGCCCAAACTCGACGGGATTGTGTCGTTTTACTTTGGAGTGCCTTTGGCCATCTTCCAGCTCCATCATCAGACCCTGGTTACCATCTGAGATCAAAGTGCTCGTCAAGACGAATGAAACAAGCCCAAACTCGACGGGGTTGCGTCGTTTTATTACAGAGTTCCTATGGCCACCATCCAGCTCCATCGTCAGACCAGCTCCATGTTGCAATAATATTGCATTGTCATCCAATTTACACAAGCATGCAAAATTTCAATTCAGAAACCGGGAAGTGGGTTAAATTCAACTTGCAAGATTTGACCCGTTGAGGAGTTCCGTTGGCCATCTGTGATCTTCTTCATCAGATCCAGTTTACCAAATGACATTTTCTGAATGAAAATGCTTGACTAGATGCTAAAAATTCTAAAATCATCATAGTTGTGCCTATAAAATTTGAGGGTTTCCGTCGATTTACCCAAGATTCCATCATCAGATCTTGACTTGGTGCCAATGGGACCACCTCGGAAGTATGCTCTTTTAAACAAAAAAAGAATTTTGAAAATCGGCCTACAATTGGCGGAGATATCGATGAACATACATAGAAAAAAAAAAAAAAAAAAAAAATATAAACAGTGGAACATAGAACCTCCTCCTTTTTTGAAGTCGGTTAAAAAATAGCCAACAAAGTCTCATAAAAATCGGTGGAGCCGTTTCGGAGGAGTTCGATAAAAAACACCGACAAGAGATTTTTATATAGAAGAAGAAAACTTATTAAAGATTTGCATAACAAATTACAAGCTAATAGTATTAGCTACTTTGTATTGAAATTCACTAATACTATTTGCTTGTATTTTGTAATGCAATTGGGCCCAGGTCGTGCATTATTGTCTCATTCCAGGTCGAGAACTACGGGGTCATGCACTAATCGCACCAGATTTTCGTGTTAACTCTTGCAGACACAGATGTATTATGTATCCTTGATAAAGATAGCATTGTTCGGGGAAATTCGAAAATGCGTGGGCGAAATGCCAACGAGATAAAACTCGTTTAACGACGCCTAATCCGATATATTATGAATGTAAATTTATGGATTCCCTTTACTCGATCACGTTCGCGTCGCAAACTGTAATGTGGATTTCGATGTTTCAGAGACGCAGAGATGAAACGTAACGACTAATATAAAGCCCAATTTAGAGTCTAAATTTTAGACCGGCAAGACAACTTGTGTAAAACGCACTACATGCGGCGCTTTGCTTGACCACTTCAAACTCGTTCGCTTTAGATCTTCGCAATGTAAGCAACGTGCATGATTTTTCTTGCAAATGTAAACTGGGCTTGTGTCTTCGAAGTTTGCGATTTTGTTCAACGTCGTGGGTCACCAATTTGGAGGTAGTTGCAATAGAGAGATCTCCTTCCAGGCAGATGTTGTGGCTGGGGACCTTAGATAATTTAAGACAGAATGAGCCTTCACACTTTTTTCGCCTCTGCCACGCTATATGTATAGTCGACCAAGAAACTCCTTTACCACCCTAAAGTTCAATGTCAGTTGTATGACTTAACATATCAAAGGCTATTTTCACTCACAAGTCAGTGTGACAATCAGCCTTATTGTTTTTATTCTGATGTAGGAACTGTCACAAAAAATGGTAAAGCACTTACTTGGTCGACTATACATTTGAACGTCATCCTACTAATATTATAAACGCGAAAGTTTGTATACTTAGTATAAATCTTCCCAGGTGAATTTTTCGCTTCAAGCCCCTATCTTTCAAAACAAACTCAAAGGTTAACTGGAAGAGATCCCTTTATGGGATAAGTTCGCCTTTGTACATCTGTTTTTCTTGTTAACTGTTATTTTTCATGTTTTACGTACAATAAAGAGTTTTACATACATACATACAAACGGTATCGTCATAGTATTAAGGTTCAAATTTAATGTAATGGCTCGAAGCGAAAAATTCACCTGGGAAGATTTATACAGTCACGAGCTTTAATTTGGGACCCACTAAAGGTTGACAGTCCTGTCATATTGTATTCAAAGGATATTTTTTTGAAATGGGTCCCAAATTAAAGCACGCGACCGTACTATAAGTATGGCTGGATGGATGGATGGATGTTTGTTACTCTTTCACGCTAAAACGGTTTGACGGATTCTGATGAAATTTGGCACACAGATAGATTATAACCTGGATTAACATATAGGATACTTTTTATCCCGGAAAATGGCATAGTTCCCGCAGCACAGCGATAAACGAATTCTTCGCAGACGGAGTCGCGGGCAACAGCTCGTCGTTTATTTTATAAAGTTGGCCGGGACAGGTTGTCATTTTTGATAAGCTGGGGGGGGACCGAAGTCCAATGGATGAAAGTTTGGAAGTTGTATTTATGCAGCAGAGTTGAGGAAACTTCTATAGTGTGATGCAGGATGTAGTAATAGTTTCTCATGTGATGACTAGATGGCGCTAGTAGTCCCTACAAAGTTTGACCTGTGGTCTCTCTAGCAGAGGGTCATGGGTTTGGAGCCCGGGCACCTGTGAGTTACTCGGAATTTATGTGCGAAATTACATTTGAAATTAATCATGATTCATGAGCTTTGCAGCGAAGGAAAACGTGAGGAAACCTGCACACGCCTGCGAAGTAATTCAATGGTGTGTGTGAAGTTCCTAATCAGCACTGGACCCGCGTGGGAACTACGCCCCATGCCCCTCATACGTTCTCGAGCGACTAGCCAGATATAAGACCAGGGAGTTTTGCCCAGAAGTGGGACACTGATAAGGGCTAATAAAAAAAATAATTGTTCGCGTTACTTTGCGGAAGTCCATCCATATCGATGAAGTACCTACGACCTTTTTTTACCTTGCTACTCCCGTGACCAATAAATTAAAGAAAGTTATTATAAAATCATTTTTAATACAATACAAGCTTTGATCAATTATAACTGTAGATCCACAGTCGCGCGCCCGAAAATGTCCGAGCCAAATGAGCGCCACTTTGATAAAAGTGGCCTTCTTTTTTCTCAGTACGTTGCGTGAAATTGTCAAGTTTAGCTGTCAAGTGTCAACCGAAATTCGACTGTAATGAAGTAAAGACTAGGTTAAAATTTCTGTGTAAGTGATGATTTTAATTGTTATGCAAACAAATAAAAAAGTTCGGACATTCTTTGAAGGGGATTTTGTTCGGCAATGTGTATCTTCAGTTATAATTGATCAAAGCCCGTGACCAATAAAGAAAGTTATTATAAAATCATTTTTAATACATACAAGCTTTTTTTGCAGAGTAAGATACCTACTAAATTTCAGGTCAATCACTAGTAGTGTCTGAAATTCGATTTCCAAGATTTACAAGTTAAAAAAGTTTTTAATAACCGGTTCCAATATTACCTACATCGAGGCGGGTGCTCACAGCCAACGTGTTTTTGAACACCTTGGCCGCTCAGACGTATTAAATCGATCGAAGTTTCATTTAAGTATTTTAAGTTCATAAACGATCTGTTGTGTAGATCCTGCCTTATCTATGTAAACATCTGCCATCGACGACAGCGCAGCGTATTCATAGCATTATGTATAACATTGTGTTGATTATACACAAGGTAACGTGTAAGTACAGTACAGTCACGGAGGGAACGAATGTTTGCAAGGTCTTAGATACAACGAGCAAACAAGCAACGCGGAAGGTGACGAAGGACGACTGAATCGCGTAACTACTTCATAAATAACAAACGCTGAATTTTGTTTTTCGATTTTCGTTCACGAGGAGCAGGGCCAGATTTAGGGGAGGGCAACCGGGGCAACAGCCCCGGGGCCCCCACAATAGAAATTTAAAAAAAATGACAAATTCCGACGAGTAATTATTTGGATCATCATCATCATCCCAGTTTATATAGGTAAGTCCAACTGTAGGGCACAGGCCTCCTCTCAGAATGAGAGGGCTTGGGCCGTAGTTCCCACGCGGGCCCAGTGCGGAACGTCACACACACCATTGAATTTCTTCGCAGGTGTATGCAGGGTTCCTCACGATGTTTTCCTTCACCGTAAAGCTCACGGTAAATTTCAATTGTAATTTCACATATAAATTCCGAAAAACTCAGAGATGCAAGCCGGGATTTGAACCGACGACCCTCTACTTGAGAGACCATAGGCCAAACCACTAGGCCATTATTTGGATATGTGGAAAATAATTTGTGGACAGGGGGCCTCCACTCCTTTTATGCCCTGAGGCCGCCAGACCTCTAACCTTCGGTCCTGGCGAGGAGACATTTGGCGTTTTATTTTATACCTACCGACGACCGAGGATTCCGTACGAATTGGTAGGTATGTGAAAATATATGCCTAAGTCTGCGAAGAATACGTTTATCGCTATCCCGCGGGAACTAGGCAATTTTCCAGGACAAAAAGTATGTCTTTTCCCGGGAATCAAACTATCTCTATAGCAAATTTCATCTAAATCGTTGCAGCGGAAGCGTGAAGAGGTAACAGACTGACACACTTTCGCATTTAAAATATTAGTAGGGACGTAGGGAGTGTCAGCAGTACCCTGTTTCTAAATAGGTAAATAAGTTTTTGTTAAAAATTATATTTTTAATACAATTTTTAGGGTTCCGTACCTCAAAAGGAAAAAACGGAACCCTTATAGGATCACTATGTTGTCCGTCCGTCCGTCCGTCTGTCTGTCAAGACCCTTTTTCTCAGGAACGCGTGGAGGTATCAAGCTGAAATTTATATCAAATACTCAAGTCTACTGTCCCTTGGAGCTGTGAAAAAATCGAACATCTAAGCCAACGCAATCAAAAGATACAGCCGTTTATGACACAAATTTCCGCATATTTTCGAAACTCGCAAGGGAATCAAAACCTACAGGGTACTTCCCGTGAACTCAGAATCTTGAAATTTGGTACAAAGCAAGGCCTTATAGCACAGATAAAGGAAAAATTGCGAAAAGCATAATTTTTTTTGTCCGTCTGTCTATATCAGTAACCAATCTACAATGATCCCACACTGCGCACATTGGATGTTCATAGATACATATAAATTTGTATGGAACCCTCGGTGCGCGAGTCCGACTCGTACTTGGCCGGTTTTTTTTTTGCTGGTTGTACTTTTGGCCCTGGTTACCAAAGTGCTCAAAAGAAATCAAAATAGTCCAAACTCGATGCGGTCGTGTCGTTTTATTACGAGTTCCTATGGCCACCTTCCCAGCTCCATCATCAGATCAGCTCCATGCCAATATTGCATTGTCATCCGATTTAACATGTATGCAAAATTTCAGCTCAATCGGAAACCGGGAAGTGGGTCAAGGATGTGACCCGTACATACATTGCAAGTAAAAAAAAAGCCTGTAGTATAATGTACGCCGTTAGGGGTAATTTTATAGTACTTAGTTAATTGTGACCCCACTTAATTTTTACTACGTACACATTACATGACATCCATACTAATAGGTATTATAAATGTGAAAGTAGGCAACTGTCTGTCTGTTACCTTTCCACGCTTAAACCGCGAAACCGATTTAGACGAAAGGTGAGAATTTAATTCGAGAATCTACAAAAGACATAGGGTAGTTCTTATCCCGCAAAATTGCATAATTCCTAATAAGGGATAACGACAAGCAGATTCTATGCAGATGGACTCACGGGCAACAGCTCTTACGATTTTTGAGATACAGGCACTGTAATGTAACGGACGGGCAGACATTATCATTAATTCGGTTCCGTTTGTCAAACGTTGGGGTACGGAACCCTGAAAACCACAGGTGTAAGATTAGCGAGAGAAAGAAAGCGACAGTTATTCAATGCCGACATTTATTTAGAATTTCCGCCAGGTGACTGCTCACTGCTCAGTGCCTCTAACGTATATAAGCGTTCACTTAACTTGCATCCAGTGCTTCAAAAGCATATAAAAGTTCATTCATAGTCGTCATTTCAGCCGCAAATACGCCCACTGCTGAACATAGACCTCCTCCAAAGTTCGCCAAACAGACCGGTCCCGCGCCATCCGCATCCATCACGTTCCCGCAACCTGTCGTCGCTCCATCTTATTGGAGGCCTACCTACACTACACTGCGTCTTCCGGTCCGTGGACACCATTATAGAAACTTTCGGCCCCATCGGCCATCAGTTCTACAAGCGATGTGATGTGCCCTATTCACAGCAACTTGAGTCTGGGTTTATTATATCTAATACAGCATCATCGTTAGCTATAAGAACTCAGTCAGCAAAACGCTTATGTGCGTTTAAGGCTTTGCATTCGTTAAGGAAGCAATCATTAAGGCCGGCGCAGACCAGATGCGTGTGCGTGTCACGCATCAGTTGTAATGAATGAAACTGTAAGAAAGATGGCACACCATATGCACGCATTTAGTGCGCCATCCTTCTTACAGTTTGATTAATTACAACTTTACTGGTACATGTGCGTAACGTGACAGGCACACGCATCTGGTCTGCGCCGGCCGATAATCAGATGATTTTCGTATTTCACGACTAAGTATATCAGAAATCATCACGGTAATGGAGGCGGATTTTTATGGGTTCCTTTAGAGAATATAAATAGTAATCTATCTTGCACACAATAATCTCAAGTGATTTAAAGGCGCCTTGAGTCGCAGCACAATATATCATTAGGCTTTAAACCAACCGCCTGACTTTACCGTTTCCAACTGCGCAGTTTCAGCGATAGATTAGACCTTATACTACGTAATTCAATTTTCGAACTTTGCATCATGCCATTTCGTTCACGCTAATAGTATTAAACATAAGAGTGAAAGGGACGGCAAGATACGAACTTCGTAGCCACCCCCCCCCCCCTCCCCAAGTTCGCGGCCTGATTGAGCGGAGACCTCGACTGTGCGAATCTCTTTGAAACAGGCAATATTTAAATTGCCTCCGGACCCTGGCTGCATGTTTTGACTCTCGTAGATTATCTTTTGAATGGTCACCATGTTGAGATGAGCAGTTGTCTCTCGCTTCTCTCGCTTGCGTTTCTTCCCATCTAAACGAAACGGTCTATCTATATGTAGTCGTCGATAACTTAGTCCGCTAGAGATCCTGGAGCTAGGTTGATATAGTGTCTACACTACAGACGATCACGAATCGGAGTCGTAGAGTTGCGGAAAATAGCCCGCTGTAACCTAGTCTCTCTGATCTAGAGGCGAAAAGTAGAGAAGACACTTTTTGTGTCCCATTTCATCTTTCCTAAAAGTTCTTTCAAGAAGTACGTTCTATCAGACGATGATTCTCTAGACAGTTAAAACAAAATTATACACTAAAATTAGGAAGTAACATTTCTCAACTTGGTGAATAAAATAGTCCATCAGCCAAGCGCCTTGCTCATGTTCTAAGGACTAGTCCATTGAAACTGGTTTGAATTCATTCATTCATCGTTATTAACAAAATACATAAACCAGTTTTTAAGACTAGACAGTTTTAATCGAACAAAGGTGATCACGATCACTATTAATAAAAAGGTCTTTGAGTCTATTCAAAGTCCCCTTTTGCTTCGTTTCAGAGGGACGTATTTATATGGCGCCGTACAACAGAGCCTAGCTTTATTGAATAATGTATGATAGCGAGTAGATAAGCGATAATGCAATGCGTACGCGCGGCGCAACCTTGGAGCCGAGTACGTTAGTTTAGTATGTTGTACTCATGGCCACGTCGGACTAACATGTTGTCAAGCCGATGTTATAATTAGCTGCGTGTGCGGTTCGTTTTATATTGTTCCTCGTTGGTTGCTTTATGAAATACAAATGTCGAAATAGTTTGTGTTCTTACTAGGTTTGTTTTATTTTACGTTCCATCTCCGAGTTAGGAGAAGCCTGTGTTACAGAGGACCATCCAAAGTCTTGAAGAAGTTTTCGCAAGTTTTTTATAAGTTACCTATTAACTACCTAATATATTTTTATGCTTCTTGAAATCGTTTTTGGCAGCAGAACAGCAAGGTAAAAAGATTGTAGGTCATTAGTAATGAATGACTCATTCTCATTACATTAATATGGACCTCCGCGCAATTAACGACTGGACAATCAATCGAGGTGTGTCAAATTAACTGTTAAATCGCCTTCAAAGACAGTTAGTGTAAGTTTTGTTCTCTTTGTGAAGTTATGGTATGGGTATGGAAAAAAAAACTCATTAGTGTGGAAATCGCAACCATTCAGCTGGATTGACCATTATTCCAGAAATGTTGGCCACAAACTACTTGAGACTCGGAATTTGGTTGAAAAATCAGACTCCCGAAACTATGAAAAATCGCTGAACATACTTGGCGATATTTTCGATAAATCTCATCACGAGGCATTTGAATTTAATTATTAACGTCAGTTTCCAGGCCAACCTGTGTCTATTCTTCATCTTAGAATCTCTGAAAAAAATTGAAGCAACAAAAACCAGAGGCCGTTATTGTCTAACGCGCGGACGCTTGCCTTCGCTTTCACCGTCTCTTTCTGTCACCGTCTTATACAGTTTGACAGAAAGAAATAGTGATTGCGGAAGCAAGCGTCAGAGCGTTAGACAATAAGCCTGCTGTTTTTTTTTTGTCCCCTGACATATCAACTTGATCTGTTGATTTCCCTGAGCACCTGAGCTCCCCTGACTTTCCAGAAAATGGGACACCCTGCGTACATTTAGAGAATGGTAAACGTAATGCCCATGTCAGGACTTCCTGGATTTCACGGCGTCCGCACTGGAACAGCGTCACGTAGTGATTTCTCAGTTAAAATGATCTAGGATACCTACTCTATGGATGGTACATCCAAGCAAGACATCCCAATAACATCGAGACTATTACTATTGATTGTGACCTATACCAATATTTGATTACAAAGACTCCTAGAATAAGCTGGCAACACCTTATTCTAGGAGTCTTTGTAAATCTTTTTGAAGCTAGGCAACTATGAATGTAAGTTTAGGGCTGTCCATGACTTGGTGCGACGAGTTTTCTGATCGTGGCTTGTAGCCTTGGCTGGGCAGTTAGAGACAGATCATGTAGATGTCATTGTAGGTCACTGCTTTTGGTGATCAATAAAGAATATTTGTATTGTATTGTAAGTTTCGTTGAAATTATAGCGTTGAGCGTGATTGTTCGCTAAACGGATAGCTCCCAACTAAGTGCATAGTACAATCGTGCAAATGCACTACTTCAGTCTTTTAGTTCTATGAGAACAACACTAGTATGTACGTAATAGTCTATATATGCAAATCGTTTCAATATCTGTTCAGTTTCTTTTTTCTATCTCACTCAAACTAGTAAATTCATGGAAACGTTCTCCAAGTCCTCATTGTTCAGTGTGATACGGTTGGTGCTTGGCTGGTCGGTCAATCGGACCTAATCGGAGTACTTCGAAGTGATTCAGTTCAGATTGCTCGCTCTCGAGATATTGTACTACATGTACGAAGAGGAGAAAGGAGATGGGAATATGTATTTCATTCTACTAGTGTCAAGAATTAGTACTTTTTATTAGTACTTAGTACAGTCGGTGCCCTAATATAATTATCCAACTTTTCTATACAACTTGTATGAAAAAGTGGATACTTAAGTTAAGGAACCGACCGTACGTGTTTATTACCTAGTTGAAATATACTATTGGACAAGAGGGAATACGCTAGTTTTAAAACTAGAAATAAGAGCGCTTGCAGACAGAGCGCGGTCTGGCGTTCCGCGTTCCGCGTTCAGTGTTCTGCGTTCTTTCGAATGTACTGAGTCCCTTACGATAACGCACACAGCAGGCGGTCAGAACTCTCGAGCGGTCAATACACAGAACTCTGAACGCGGAACTCGGAACTCCAGACCGCTCTCTGTCTGCGCGCGCTCTAAAGGAGTCGATGTAAGTTATAAAATATCACAAAACTTTATATTGCGTGTTACAATTTATGGCGAGCAGTAATAAAATGTAGGTCAGGGCTGCGGCCTACTTCTTATTTTAAGATCTGGACGCGAGCAACGGTTACAATGGAATAGCCGACGTTAGATCACGGTATAAACTAAAATAAGTATACTACGAAATTCGAAATTTGAATTTCGTATCGTGCTGTCACTTTCACTCTTCGGTTTCATAATGTTAGCGAGAATGAAACGGCGGCACGATGCGAATACGAAAATCGAATTTCGTAGAAAAAGCCGCATTCACATTTATCTGACATGCTTTGCCGTAACGTATCAGAGCAGTATCGGTTTCATTTATCATGGTTGCGTTCATATTTCTCTGATGCAAAGAAAGAAAGACTCGACTGGGAAGCGTTCGGGAAGCTCCGCAATATCTTGTCATTCAATATACCGCAATGTCTCAAGTCAATAGTCTTTGACCAGTGTGTAATTCCGGTGATTGATTACTTATGGCACTGAACTGAGACGTGACCGCTAACGATGGGCCTCATAAGAAAGCTCAAAGAAACTCAGAGGATCGCATTGGAAATGATGAAAAGTCACGGACATAGCTCGAAGAATTGCTAGACTTAAGAGGCAGTGGGCAGGGCAAATCGCTCGTAGAACTGACGGCCGATGGGGCTGAAAGGTTCTCGAGTAGCGTCCGCGGGCCGGAAGACGCAGTGTCGGTAGGCTTCCAACAAGATGGAGAGACGACCTGGTTAACGTGGCGGGAACGCATTGGATGCGGATGGCGCAGGGCAGATCTGTTTGGCGAGCCTTGGGGGAGGCCTATGTCCAGCAGTGGACGTCTTTCGGCTGAATTAAATGGTGATGATGATGAAGGAAAGCAAGAAAGAAAGAAATATTTATTTGCTTAGAACACGTACAAAAATAAAGAAATATTTATTTGCTTAGAACACGTCCAAAAATATGATATCAAGACAATAATTAATTCAGGTTGTGGTAGCGTGTTGTGATGGTTTGTGTTAAATGTATGAAACCGACAGTTTCTGATGCATCACGACACAACACGTCAGATAAATGTGAAACTGGCTGGCCCAAAGAGCTTATTGTCTGTGTCAGCTGCAGAGAATCGTGACCCCCCTCCATCTAAAGTTTGCACACAGTGGGGGGTCACGTTTATCTGCAGCTGACTGTACTTGGAATCAACATCGTTTTCGCCGCTCATTTCTATCACACAATTTCACGTGAGGCAAGAAAGAGATGGAGAAAAGAAAGCGATCTTGAGTGCCCGAGCGTTAACACGTTCCCTGTCCGTGCCTTAAAAATTAGAATCTTATTACAATGGAATAAGAGCTATCGTGCTCCACGTATGGGTCACTGGACTGTGAACGTAAGCCGAGTTAAGACGTGCAAGAAAAATCGTGCAAGTTGCATTAAATTGCAATGTCGTAAAGCGAACGAGTTCGCAGTGGTTAATCGATCGCCGCAATGCAACTTGCACGATTTTTCTTGCAGATCCAAGGCTTTAGACGGCCTCAGATGCTATATTGTAGGTATAACTCACTAGGACCAGCGGGAAGGGGAAGGACTAGCGGGCAGGGGACGGGGATCCCTTGTCTGCATTGTAGGACACACGACTGGGGGAGGGGTCGAAACGTTGCGATTCCTCCCTCCTTGGCGCGGGTAGCCACGGAATAGAAAAAACTTGTTTTTTATGTTCTGTGCGGGTAGCCCTGACGTGAGCCGTAAGCTAGGGCAGCCGGGAGGCGTCGTGGTAGAATCTTTGGGACCCCACGGCGCCTCCCAACCTCGGCAAGAGGGCAATGTCGGAGTGGTTTTAGTGGGTATACTCCCTCCTCCCCTTCCCGTCAGGGAAAGAGGACGGGCGAGAGAGCCCCACAAAACCATCTGGGTCTCCCCGGGCCCGGGGTACACGTAAAAAGTTTCCACTTCGTTAAAAAAAAAAAGGTATAACTCACTCGGTATTACAATATAAATAATATAATCACTTCGTTTTGTCAAACGGTCTAAGATGCAGTAAAGGGACAGTGAATGCAATCGATCGATATTGCTAGATAAAACAATATTGCATGTTTATTATTTTTGTCTTCAATCTGTTAATAAATAGGTACATCAGAATGCTAATAAAATAAAATTACCAACTACAGGTACAGTCAAATTCAAAACTAGCTTAACTCCTGGCCCTAAGTCACAAGAACAATACTGAGGAAGTTTAAAAAGTGTCAAAAAGGCAACAGCGATAAAGTGCTACTTATAAGCGCGATTATACATAAACACATTTCAGATTAGCAGCTTTTGTTTAAAGCGACTTGCACGGACCCAGAGGTAACTATATAACTCCGTGTTAATTGCTAACCCAGGGTTAAGTGGTGTCAAAATGTATGAAATGTCATTCATAATCCAGGGTTAACAATTTAATTTCTTAACCCTAGTCCGTTCAAGTGGCCCTAAGATAATCTTCTATGGGTGAAAAACTTAAGTAAAGGGTCAGTTGTATGTAGTAGTAATGAGTTGAGTGAGACACAATTTTACGTTCCAAATTAGAAAAATTACTTGAGTTCCACATAAATTCTGTGCACTACTACATGCAACTGATCCTTTACTTAAGTTTTTCATCAATAAAAGCCTGTACATTTTCGATATATGTTAGTTATCAGCTTATATTCTAGGTTTCTTCACAGCTCTTCACGTCGAATAAAGACGTAACATTCCCGATGCATTGAGCAGAAGCCGTTCTTGCACCCGTGACGTCACACGCCGAAGGTTAAGCAAGATGCATTCGGAATGTTGCATCAGTGTTTACTTGCCGGCGTCAGGTGATCGCATTGATTGCTCATAATCAGGTATCGGACGGATTAGCGTCATTAATCTTTATTCGCAATATGTGGACATAACTCCAAGATTAATTAAATAATTGATCAATTAATTAATTTCATACTTTATATTTAACTTTGATTTGGTTCCTAGCATACAAATGTACAGAGTTATTAAAGAAAATAAAAGATATTGTTTGAAAATTTTGTGGTGTGGTTTTTTCAAAAATATAAGTACTCAAATT
Source organism: Archips xylosteana (assembly GCA_947563465.1). NCBI lineage: Eukaryota > Metazoa > Arthropoda > Insecta > Lepidoptera > Tortricidae > Archips > Archips xylosteana. The sequence continues at coordinate 6,015,817 of OX387370.1, forward strand.
AAATTGTTATCTGCAGTAATTCAATTAATTTTGGAGTCATGTCCACAATATTGCAAACAATGGCGCTAATCCATCCGATGCAATGTACGGATGTGAACTTAGAGCTCAGTTTAGATCTGCAAGAAATTACATTGCGAGGTGGCAAAGCAAACGAATTTTAACCTTTTGAACGCCAGTGTCGGCTATAGACGACAATACGGTAGCACAAAAATGAACCTACCCGCATCCGCATAAGAATCAATTTTGTTAGTAACAAAAACGATGTGTGGCGTTCAAAAGGTTAGCAAATGGAACGCCGTAATGTAATACAACTTGCGTAATTTTTCTTGCTAAACTAAACTGGGCTTTAGAAGCGCTTCGGAACAAAATGCACAAAACGCAAAATAACCAATGGCAAAATATACAATACGCAGTACATTCACGATATGTACTAATCGGAAAATAATTGAATAAATAAATGAACAAATTTTCAGATTTGTACGTTTTGCGAATGTACTTTTCGCTTCTTGTACGTTCCGCGTTTTTCACAATATGCGTTTTGTTTTGTTTGCTCCGAAGCGGTTTTTGTTGCTTTTAAGCTTTTAGCCGTCTTTATTATTCGCATTGTCATCCAAGCTACATAATGCATACCAAATCCAAAGCCAAATCTCGATCGGAAGTAAAAAAATTACCAATTTTAAAAAAACTTAAAAATTGTCTAAAAACCAACAAATGAAGAATACACGAACACGAGTCGATTCTAAATAAAATATCAGGCATTCTTTGCCTTAGGTCGAGCTAGACATCAAATTAATAATTCACTTGTAGCGTAGGTACCTACCTAGTCGCCGTGGAAGAGTGCCAAGTTAAAAACAGCGACGAATGTACGCCGTGAACATCAAATGATGCTTTTTGTAACAGGAAATGGTCAAATTATCACTATTTGTAATTTAGCTTTGGTGGGCACCAACGAATTTCAAATTTGCATTCAATAATAGAACTAGACAGATCAGTTGTGTATGGTGTAAGCTACACAGAAGAGACGTGGGACGAGGGCGCGTCGCAGTCCGCGTCGTTTGTTCGCAGGCCGCGTCTCTTCTGTCTGCTTTGGATCGCAACGCTTCTAGACATTTAGTATGAAAACTGATTCAAGAGGCGACGCGTCTCTTCTGTGTTACTTGCGCCTAATAATGAGCCTAGTCTAGCTCGACATGATCCAGACTAATCCGTACCTACACATTAATTTTATAATCATCATCATCCCAGCCTATAGACATCTAATTGCAGGGCACAGGCTTCCCCTGTAAATGAGAGGGCTTGGGTCGTCCTTCGCGGGCCCAGTGCGGATTGGGAACTTCACACACACCATTCAATTTCTTTGCAGGTGTGTGAAGGTTTCCTCACGATTTTGTCTTTCACGATAATATTTTTGAGAAAGGATCTTAAGGACTGAGTTTATTAAATTGCAGTTGTTTTATGATTTGATTACCTACATGCGCTTGTTTAAGACACGTCTTGAGCGTAAATTAACTACTGTATGTATGTATACATAGTTTTGACGTCAATGCAATGAAGTGCTGTTAGCAGCAAGTTATAATGTCTGACATGTTTTAAAACTGTCTTCTATTTGACATTGGCTAAGTTATCTTCCAATGGATAGACATATTTTAAAAAAAAAAACTATTTTATTACAATAAATTAATGACACAAACTAGTTAAGTAATTAATTAAATAATCAACACATCATTCCACAACCTACTTATTCCACTATTATGCCAATATTAATGAACAAACAATTACAATATCAGATTGAATAAAAAAAAAATTGTAACCAAGGAATTGCTTTACTAACTGCGGTTCAATATCATTTGCATCACAAATGCATGCTACATTTCAAGCAGTTACTTGGTCAACACAATTGTTGGAAATCTTCTCACCCGTTGATAGTTGTTGCTTGCAGCACCCACCCACCATTCGACAAGACTGATGCATGGACAGCAACAGCCGAGACGAATGATGGACAGGTACTGCAAAGTGCTGGCTCCAATGCTGACACTAACCGTAACTGGCTGGTACCAGTACATGGTGACAGAAAAGTCTGAACTGTATAGGTTGTTGGGGATAGTGCAGATCCGCCTATCTACCATAAGTGAATACCGTTTAAACACTACATGTAGTTTTACATGGGATGGTTGCAATTTTTATTTTTTTATTTTAACGAATTAGGAGTCAAATCGGAAATTAGATAATTTGTCAGTTACGCGGAATTACCAAATGCTAGTTAAGCAGATTTGCACTATCCTTGATGATCTAACAACAACAAATATAATGTAGGTAAAAAAAAATATTTATGTAAAGCCACTTTTTTAGTAGCAGCTAGGGAATGCAATACCGGGATACCGGGATCCCGAAATACCGGGATCCCGCACCATTTTTGCGGGACCAGTCCCGCGCCTAAATCGTGCGGGATCCCGCGGGATTTGCGGGACTGCGCAGCGACATACAGCATGTGTTGTTCGGCACGCGGAAGCGCGCGGACTGAGCCGGCCGGCTCGTGAAAGATGTCGATAATGAATAATTGTTTTTTGTTTGTTTGTAATAGTTATTTTATTTCTAATTAGTGACTGATTGATTTGATAACTTAATAAATAGTTTCACAAAACTATTGAGACGCTATGTTTTATGCGCATTTGCGCAGCTACTTCCAAAATAATGGATAGTTGCTTTTTGTTTGTTTGTAATAGTTTTTGATCTTTGTTTGTAATTGTTATTTCTGAATAGTGATTTGATTACTTAATAAATAGTTTTAATAATATTTTTTACTTTCATTTTAAGTTCTATAGTCTCGTTTATGATACAGGATTCCTCTCTTTTTTCAATTACTTTAAAAAAACACGCGGGATCCCGCAAATACCTGGATCCCGCGGGATTGAACCTCTCAATCCCGCGGGATCCAGCAATTGAAGTTTTAGTGCGGGATTGCATTCCCTAGTAGCAGCATGTATGCTGAACTTGAGCCTATTGCCACATATTTGTAAGGAGATTGTTTTATTTTCGCATATTTTTTTTAAGTTTTAAATATAATTACTTTTTTAAAATAATTTTTCTAATTTGAAATGTCTGTATATGGACCTCATGGACATGTTAGTTGTACATGCAAGAGGGATGTTTCTTAAGTTTTTATTTATAAACTAGGATAAAGCAAATAATGAATGGAGCATCAAAATAGCATAAAGTTGATAAGTTGATTGTGCTGAGTTGTATGCTTTCTGTGGCTGTGGGCTTGGGTTTGAGCAAGAGGAGCAATCACAATTTTGATGACGGATTTTGCAAAACCCGCTCCAGAGTAGGGGTACAAAACGTGCGCCCGAAAACAACCTCTCTCGATTAAAGGCTTGGGGCAAAGCTGGACCTCAATTAAAGAGATTTTTTAGTACCTAGTGTTTAGTAGGTAAATTGTTTAGTAAGCAGTGCTTCATTTATCATAAGGCAACCGCCTAAGGCAAGTGCATAAGGCTCAAAAGCTCAACAAAAATGGCTGTCTTGCAAGGTGGCTCGCTCAATGGACACCCCGACTTTAAAGTGCAAGCTTGCTATTAGGTATAACAAATAGGTAGTTTAGTATATGAGGCAAGACCATTTTAATTGTAAATAGGTCAACTATTTCAAATGTAGCCAATAACAGACAACTGTTGTTAAGTGGTTGGTATTGAACAAGTACTAATTTGAAACAAGAACAATCTTGAGTACTCCACAAAGAACAATCCATAACTCTTGAGTACTGAATAAAGTAAGCAAAGTAAAACTGTTGAAGGTAATTTTAAAACAAATTAATTTTACATAATTAAGTCCCAGTACAGTAGATAAACAAGTGAAAAAAAAGTTTTTTTTTTAATTAAACCCAGTTAGTGTTCCATTGCTGGCCAAAGGCTACACCCTTCTTACAGTCTTTTTTTTTCAACAAATTTGTACAATTATGTTCATACATTTTTCTGCACCATGAGCACTTTAATATTAAATTTAGACTGAATTATTTCCTATTCAAAAGTGTTTGAAAAATGAAGACAAACTCATTCAGTTATTCAGAGCATGAAATGAAAGTGAAATTAAATACCTAAGCCGCATCAAATTGACAGAACTGTGTCAAATGATAAGTGGACACTATCAACTGTGACACATAAATGCTGATAACTCCATCAATTACTAGAATGCAACACCTTTGTAGATAAAGTCAATGTGGACATTTAAATTAGGTTATGTGCAGGACCTTTAAAAAATATTAAATCCAATAAGACTCTAATAAGAAAAGTTGATCTATAGAAATATATTGTAAGGTTATAAATTGTATAACAATTCTTTATGTAATATCCAATAATATAATCTTATTTCCATGCTCTAAGAATATCCAAGGCATGGATTTTATCAGAAAAAGAACCAAACCTTGTTCAGAATACTGAAATTTGAACATGGTGATTATAATTCAGAACTGAGTATAATGGAATGGACCTATTAAAGATGTAATGTAAAAACTAATCAGGAATTTAACAAGAGTCCGTCCAATCCAACGTAATTCATTTAGTTTGAGTCTGACGCATCCTAGCTTGAGCGTACCTGGCTAGTATTGGAGTCGAAGGCGGCATCGTATCCGTAGACGCGGGGCGGCTCGGGCGGCGTCACGTTATTCCTCGTCACGGCCACCGTCCCGTTCACGGAATCCACGGACACGCAGCAGTAAGCGGATTCCAGCTTTTCCCGCTCGTCCATAGGCCGCACCCGCACCACGACCCGCACATTCTCAACCGTCGGAGCGACCAACTCCGCATCCTAAAGAACAAAAAACAAAGGTGAACACGTCCACTACCCACGGAAGCCCAGGAACATGTAACGTTTGCAGTGAATCAATCCCCAGTGCGCAGTTACTATGTCGTAAACGCCTACGATAATGAATGACCCTGAAACGCGAAATACGTTATGACTCATTTCTATACATCTAAAATTATTATTACGTTACCCGTTCTTTAGCTATCGATGAATATGCGAAAATAGAAAAAAAACGTGCACAAATTAAGCCATGTGGTATCCGCAAATGAAAGGAAACGAGTTATGAAATCATCGTGACATGATTTCCGGAAATCACATGATTGCCAACGGCTATACTTACAGGCATTTTCGACGACTCCGCCTCGATGCGATCGCGAAAATAATATATCGGTGAACACAAAGCCGCGCAACGCGTAGTTTGTCAGATATTAGGTAAAAATCAATACTCACGACCTAGTTTTTCAGGGTTTCCTATTTCCTTTTCAAATGAAATTGGAATGACAAGACGTTTTCGCATGTGTTGCCAAGTAAAGTAGAAAAGGAAATTAGACTTCGACAAACAAGCAGTTTCTTATTGGAAAAATATTTACAAAGTTTTGCAAACTATTGATAGATTCCTTTTTTAATTTTTGTTTTCATTATCTTAAGGTTCTCAACTGGAAAAAAATGTGAATATGTATTTGTTTCTGTAAACTTACCTGAAAATCTATTGAAAATATACGTTAAATGTAATATTGTGAAAAGAGACTGGCAGCACCAACACCGGAAGTGCAAAGGCTAAATTAAGCTGCCCGTTTGTAGGGCCCATAAAGCCTGGCACACATTTACCATAAGACATTACAGCGTTAGTGTAAAATAACATAAATAAATAATTGCTATTGTTTATTTATGCTGTTTATCTAAAACTTTTCAATTTAATTCGCTTACAAAATAAAATATTCATGAGCTAAAATTACACACCTGTTAAAAAAATACCCCACAGAGGAATGTGTTCACAGCTTTATAAAAAAAGGTTCTTTATGCTGCAATATGATCGGTTCGAATCGGATCGGTTTCGGTTTCAAACAAAAAGTTTCTTTAAATTATAAATTCAATTTAAAATTAATGAAAACTTACAAAATGAACACTTATTATTTTTATAACTTCACGTTTAAGAGATTTCTAAAGGTTAATGCTATTCAAAAAGTTGATAAATTTTCATGCTATTTTTTGCTGGTTTTCTCTATAAAACGCCTTCAGCTGAAAGAAAGGAAATGTCAAAAACTGATGTTTATTTTGTTCACAAAAGTTGGGGTAAAATTGTAGCTTAATGGCTCGCGCATTGTGACATGTTCTTGTAAAATTATTCAGTGTACGTTCTATTTAACTGGATGCAGTAACAATGTCTTCAGGAGCCGTGGAGAGTCCACAGGAGCCTGCCCATATTGCGGGTGTCGATGTCGACGCATCGACCAGGGAAGATGGATCAGAATGCCAGATATCCTGTGACTCTGGACTCGAATTAAAGTTTTCCTGTCCTATAGAGGCCATGCTACCACCTGAAGCAACCCTTTCACCCAGTGAGTCTGAAGAAAGTGGTATAAAACTCGATATAAAAATGGAGTCTGAAGACGTCCAAGGAATCGAAACTTCCACTTCGCTATCACATTCCAGCGCCAGCTCTCCTGGCGCTAATACTACTGACAACTTTTCAAACTTGGACGACTTTTTAAGCAGCCACATTGACATAACTAATGAAAATTACACTAATGATGAAGAGAAAACTCTAAACGAAAATATAACAGACACTTCTAATAATAATGATAATGCTATCATTGTAATGCCTAATCAGTCAGAATTAAGTTCAAATGACTCGGTCAACCAACATGACACATATCTGGAGGCAAATAAGAGTTTAGCAACATCCACAGTGAGTCTACATGAAGCAACTAACACAAATATTAGTATATGCAAGTCTCCATACAGCCGTAGTGCTGAAAACATATCAATAGATACTAAAACAGATCAAAGTAATGTTGATAAAGATACTATACTGTCACAATTTAAAAGCCAAAAGAATAAAGTTAGTGCCACACAAGTAATACCACCAGATGCACAAGCTACACTTGATGTGCGATACCCAAGAATACCAAAAGAAATACTGTCACAAGATTTGGGAAGCATTGTCAAGAATGTACATGGGATATTTTCCTCAGTCAGCGGCAGTTTGAAAAGCGCATACACATACAGAACAGGTCAAATGCCGTATATGAAGACAGTGAAACCAATGCCCAATGGTAAATTAATGAATGACATATTTGAAGATGAACAAAATGATGAGAAAATTAATAATGGAGTTGAAACGTTGAAAACTGAACCAAATGTTAATGAAACTACAGAAATTACGGATCAAAGTAATCAAATTTTGAATGAAGAGAATGATGTCAAAGGTGACGTGTTGAGGCTACAGATAGAGTCATTGGAAAAGCTTTTAGGGGAACAGAGAAGGGAGAACAGTGTTCTTAGGGAGAGAGTGAAACAGCAAGCTGACGAGTTACAAGAGAGAGATCAGACTTATAAAGAGTTGGAAGTCAAAATTGATATGGTGAGTTGTCAAAACACAATTCTTACGTTGATTTTGTAGTGCAATTGCTACTTATATTATACTAGCTGTTGCCCATAACTCTGTCTGCAAAGAATTCATTCAGGAATTTTGCAATTTTGCGGAATAAAACTTACCTATGTCCTTTAGGGGGTTTAAAAAAATTTTCTCTAATACCAAATTTCATCTAAATCGGTTCAACGGTTTAAGCGTGAAGAGGTAACCAACAGGCACACTTCCACATTTATAATATTAGTCTGGATATAGCTTTAAGTAAGTTAGTGTTAGTTTTCATGTCTTTTTTTCTGTGGGTGAAAATAAAGTAAATGTTATTGATTATAATAAAAATTACATACATTTCGTACATAATAATAGGTAAGCAGAATTTTGAGAGTAAAAAATGCCTGCAAATCAAATGGTTGGGGAAATAAAAGCTTATTCATCATCATCATTACAGCCAAAAGACGTCCACTGCTGAACATAGGCCTCCCCCAAGGGTCAAAGCAAAAGCAAAACTAAAGAGAGAGAGACGGAGAGAGAGAGAGATGTTTATATGTATACACATATTCAATACAAACACAGAAAAAAAAATACATTTGACAGGAATTATACAAATAAAAAATATTGAATAGTTTAAATTGGGCCCCACTCAGCAAGGCAAAGCTTATTATTTTTACCCAACTGCGAAGAAGGAAGGGTTATGTGTTTGACCCGTATGTATGTATGTATGTAAGTATGTATGTATGTATGTCCATTCCTATGTCCTCTCGTAACTACACAACAGCTGAACCGATTTTGATAAATGATACGTCATTAGATTCGTCTTGATAACGCGAGTAACACTGGATATATAAAATTCTTGAAAAATTAAAATGGCTGATTTTTGGCGCCAAATTGTGAGTCTTCAAAAAAAATTTTTTATTCAATCCTATTGAGTAGGGTATCAAAATAAAGGGATTTTAAAAGACATTACAAAAATATATACAAGTCATGTGTTTAAATTTAATTTGGAATAGTAAATTGACAATCAATGCATTAAAACAACGTCATACCTAAGTAGGTACACAGCTCAGTAGGTAGGTAGGTAGTAGGTAGGTAGTAGGTAGGTAGGTAGGTAGGTAGGTAGGTGGTATATGTAGACACTTAATTTTGCACATGGGTTTCATAGAGAAAATTATTGCTCAAAGATATCTTAGTAAGTACTAAGAATATCTTAGAGCAATAATTTTCTCTATGAAACCCATGTGGAAAATTAAGTACCTACATATTTCAAAATTGGTTTGAACTTTAAGTAAATAGCAACGGATTTCTAATTCAAATACTCAATAATTTATCTGGGTCTCAGGAGGTTACACTAAAAAGCAAGAAATAAAAAAGTAATTAAAAAAACTAAAAGCCTGCCTGCGGTCGTAAATAAAATAATAAATAAAAAATCATAAAACCCGCCTGCAGATATACTGAAAAGGTGGAAACAAGATAAAATGTTCAATAACAATAAAATTTAAAACACGTCGATGGCAGTCTTTCAAAATTTAATGCAACAATAAAATGTAGTCGGAGGCATGGGAGTCAGTGGCTGCATTTAATGTCACTTCATGCATGCCTCCGACTGCATTTTTGCGTTTTTGCTATACTGTGGCCCGGCGGAAGACCAGTGCTGGTTTTTTTAACCAGCGTCACGCTGAGTCGGGACCCTTTATGGCAACATCAACATGTACCTACCTATGTCTATATGTGTACGTGTTTTTGTTGTTATAAGTAAATGTTTTTAGTAGTTGTAAATTGGGTATTCTGGATCACTGACTTTTCGAATAGACTGGCAGCTCTCGCGCTGCCTATTCGAAAACTTAGCCAGCGCCCCAGAATACCCAATTTACAACTTAAAAACTAACCTTAGCTTTTATTCACAATCTTCATTGATAACTGATAACTGATTGGCGCTGCCTATTGGAAAATACTGACAGCGTCCAGAATACTCAATTTACATCTTAAGAACTGACCTTTTAATCATAATCTTCATTGATAACTGATAACTGATAACTGATAACTGATTGGCGCTGCCTATTCGAAAACACTGACAGCGCCGCAGAATACTCAATTTACAATCTTCATTGATAACTTATAGCTGATTGATTTTCTTTTTAAATAGAGTTTAACTAGTTAGGTTACATAAAAAGCTTAGGTAAATAAAAGAAAGGCTTAGCTGTTGCTGAAAGTTTATTGAAAAACTAGTAATTAATAGGTACTGTTGACTTGAAACAATGAATTAAGTATATATGTAACTACTACTTATTTAATACACAATCATGTCAACTAAAATTATACTTAAAGTAAAGCAAGTAAGTAATTTGAAGTATTATAGGTACATAACTAGCATGATAATGAATAACAGAACGATTTACAAATATTTTACAACTTCTTTTCAATATTCTTATGTATTTGTAACAGTAAGTCTTTAGCATTTCTGTAAATGTTGTCCGCGAAGGCGAGGTTCTCTACTACATACTGCACACATATATTAGCGTTACAGCTACATATTTCAGAATCGGTCACCTTTTCCGCATCGTAGATTTCTAGTTTTATAACTTTTGACCCGGTCTGAGATTTTTTAATGTAGGTCGTCAGTGGGATCCGTTTTCTTTTAGCACCGCTGCCACCATCGTTACTATCATTATCCATTAGATTAATGCTGCGGTTGTTTATAAATGGAAAAAGATCTTCAGTATTGTCCTAGAAAAATAAAACACAAAGTTAAACTTAATCAACCACCAGACGTCCAGACGTTTAGACGTTTAGACGACCAGATGGCCTAGTGGTTAGAGACCCTGACTATGAAGCTTGAGGTCCCGGGTTCGATTCCCGTGTCGGGGCAGATATTTGTATGAAAAATACGAATGTTTGTTCTCGGGTCTTGGGTGTTTAATATGTATTTAAGTATGTATCTATCTATATAAGTATGTTTATCCGTTGCCTAGTACCCATAACACAAGCTTTGCTAAGCTTACTTTAGGACTAGGTCAATTGGTGTGAATTGTCCCGGGATATTTATTTATTATTTTATTTTTTATCAAATATTAACAACAATAATTTTAAAACAGAAAATTATAATAACTACTATTGAAATGCATATTTAAAAAATACTGTAAATATTTTATTCATTATATGTAATAATATACACAAAAACTATTTACTAGTTTAATTAAATAAGAACTTATTTCATAAGGTATTAAACTTACCGACATTGTAGATCAATGCTCGAAGTAAAAATGTCTTTTTTGTCTCTTGATTTACTCTCTTATATACTTTATTCTATAAAAAAATTTTAGTGAATAAGGTTTAAAATAGATGATATTATTTCGGCATAATATTACGTACAAAAATGGAGGCTGACATCCGAGTCTTGCTGACTATGCTAGCGCTGGAAACGATTTGTTTACTGTCGCAACTCTTCTACCTAATTTGGAGGCACGCGGTTGAATCAATTGAAATTAAAACACTGCAATCATCCTTGCCTATATACGTCTCACTATAGGACACAGGCTTCCTCTCAGAATGAGAGGGATAAGGCCGTAATTTTCACGCGGGTTCCAATGCGGATTGAAAACTTCACACATAATGAATTTCTTCTCAAGTGTGTGCAGGTTTCATTACGATTTTTTTCTTCACCTCATACTTAATAAGTTTAATAAGTAGAATAGTAAATAGATTCATTCTGAGAGGAGGCCTGTGCCCTGCAGCGGAGACTTACTTAGCTGGGATGATGATGATGATGACGACTAGTAAATAAAGCTCATAGGCTCATAAGTTCTCAGAATGAGAGGGGATAAGGCCGTAGTTTTCACGCGGGTTCCAATGCAGATTGAAAACTTCACACATAATGAATTTCTTCTCAAGTGTGTGCAGGTTTCATTACGATTTTTTTCTTCACCTCATACTTAATAAGTTTAATAAGTAGTAATAGTAAATAGATTCATTCTGAGAGGAGGCCTGTGCCCTGCAGCGGGACTTACTTAGCTGGGATGATGATGATGATGATGATGATGAATAGTAAATAAAGCTCATAGGCTCATAGGCTCTCAGAATGAGAGGGGATAAGGCCATAGTTTTCACGCGGGTTCCAATGCGGATTTGAAACTTCACACATCATTGAATTTCTTCTCAAGTGTGTGCAGGTTTCATTACGATTTTTTTCTTCACCTCATACTTAATAAATTTAATATGTAGTAATAGTAAATAGATTCATTCTGAGAGGAGGCCTTTGCCCTGCAGTGGGACTTAGCTGGGATGATGATGATGATGATGATGAATAGTAAATAAAGCTCATAGTAAATTAAAAGTGTAATTTTACACATAAATTCCGAAAACTCAGAGGTTTGTCACTATAGAGACATTTTACGTGCCTATGTATACGTAAAGTGTGTATATTTCGCTAGTATCGTGGTTAACACGCAATCAACTATTTGAATTGTGACCCACTGTGGAACCTTTTCTCAATAAATTTTCTGTCATAATACTATCTATATACATTATCTTGGCAATTCACATTATCATATGTCTATTTGTTTATTAAAAATTAGAGCTATAGCTATACATCCGAATACCTCGATTATTGCGAAGGTAAAGTCTGGTCACTTTGTTAGTATATACAAATGGGATCGGGTGCACTGCCTTATTTTGCATAGGCGATATTGCAGTTCAGGCATTTTTTCCTAATTAGGGTGAAATGACGTCGATTGACGCATATTTAAATCACCACGACGAGCCCTCAAGTCATCACTCTGCTCTCTACAAAGACGCGATCTAGTACATCCAAAAGAAATCAGCCGAAATCGAACGAAAAATGTAAGTTAAAAATGTATATTATATTTATTTCATTTATAATGTTGCAATTGTTATCAACAGTTCGTTCTGTTTTCGTGTTTTAATTACTAGTAATTTATTAAGTAATACTTATTAGTAACTGTATTGTAACAAAAAGTCTAGTTTTCGTTAATTAAGACATCCATTCTAAATTCTCGTTATAGGAGGATTACAGTTAACACTTTATACTTAAAACCGTTTTCACTAAGTAAAGCGCGTTTCACCTTTTAGTATAATTCATATGTTATACTATGAGAGTTAAGTTAATTTAACGCTTAGTTCGGTACTTAGGTATTCTCAATTCTCACTTGTTGATTGTTTAATGTTAATCCTGTCATAAAGTACTTTGTTATCATATTGATCGTGTTAACATTATGATGTACATATTAGTATTTAAAGCTGTAGTATCAATTAAAAGTGATTATTAACCGTTTAAAATTTTTTTCAGGGCTTCACTCCCAGTGATTAATGCCGACGAACTTTTTCCATCGGAAAACGAGTCTTCAGCGCAAGAGGAACCACCAGTCAATATCAACAAGAAGAAAGAAAGAAAGCGTTCAAAGACGCTGACCTCTGAAAAAATGATGGCAGCTTCTGAAAAGACATCTACTTCTGAAAAGACGTCGGCTTCAACAAAGACACCGTCTCATTCGAAGCATTATGGGCCAGGCAGTTTTCCATCGTCAGCAGTTCCGACAAAGAAAATTAAAATTAACCCAGTCACAAAACCACAACTGACAGCTATGGATTTATTTGGCAGCGATAGTGAAGAAGATGAGGACACCGCTGAGCAGCCTGGTAAAAAATACCCTCCGCTAATTTCGTATCTCTCTCGTAGGGTGTCGCGAGGCCTTGAGCGTCAATCATTCATAAATAAACCCGGTTCGCATTATATTGAGCTTAAGGTGTATAACTGTGGCGAAATTGAGCGTGTGTCGCCTATGAACAGGTGGCGTCAGGCCGTAATAACAGTTAAAAATCGTACTGACGAAGGCACCGTCGCTTGGGGGCATCTTTCAAAATTTATTCAAGAGACACGCAATGAATACAAAAGCTGCCCGAAAACGTTCATGAGCTCTTATTACTAATATTACATATCCCAGTGTCTATGTCATGTGCTCAGCACTCAATTAACTCTAGAATTGTATCAATTTATGAATAATTATACCTATTATATACAACTTGCTTATACTTATACTTAACTGAGTGGAATTATAATTATATTACGTTACAAAGAAATCATTAAAAATAAAACATGTATAACTTTTAATTGCAATGTATTTTATTTCCAGTTACACCCAGCGCAAACACCTCTTCATCGAGTGTTTTAATTCAGTGCGATAAATGTCAAATTGATGTACCCAAGCATAAATTTCAATACCATACGAGAACTAATGTACATAAATCGAATTGCTTACTGAAAACTGAATTTGAAAATATTGAAATTGTTGCCACTGCTTTTCGACATAGAATTATTACATATCGTATAAGTCCAATGCCGAAAGTAGTGTACCTCACGCCAGAGGAGTTTCTATGTGAAAATAAACACAATGTTCTAAAAGTGATTGAAATATCACTACACAAACACAGCTGTATAAAAGTAAATTTTGAACTCTTTGCATACTTTATGTTGCCAAAAATAGACGAGCGGCAGCAGCAGTTAAAGTCTTTTAGTACCAAGTATGAGGTTGTTTGTAAAAATCACGACTTAGATGAATTGTATGCGAACGCAATAAGCACATTCCAAAGAAAGTTTATGGAATTTAACGAATGTGAGTCTGGTTGGTCATTCAACACCATGAGTCACTTAGAAATTAATATCAATAAATATTGTCCTATGAAAGGTGGCACTTATGTAGAACTACCACAAGCAATTAAGAATACGAAAGCGTGTTTGAACATAAAGAATAATGATAGTCACTGCTTTTTGTGGAGCATAGTAGCTTCCCTATATCCCGCAAAACATAATTCATGTAGGACTAAATCGTATCCAGCCTTTTCAAGTGTGCTCAATACTGAAGGAATGTCATTTCCGCCGTCTCCTAGTGATATTAAACTGTTTGAAAAAATTAACCCTGAAATAAGTATCAATATTTATGGCTTAGATAAACAATGCGCCGTCACTGGACCTCTTTACATGACCAGTTTAAAAAAACCGCACCATATTAATTTATTATATATTGAAAAAAATGATGTGGGACATTACTGTTTAATTAAAAACTTAGTAGGACTTGTGCGTCGACAAATTTCACAGCATAATGGCAAAATGTTTCTTTGTGATGCTTGTTTGCAGTTTTTCGCAAGTGAATCTAAGTACAGTTCACATAATTGCTCTAAAGTGTTAACAATTTTACCTGAGAAAAATAGTATACTTCAATTTAAAAATTATGACAGGCAGCAAAAGATTAATTTTGTTATTTATGCCGACTTCGAAAGCATGTTAGTGAATTGTTCATATGCGAAGACAGAAAATCCTAAAAATACTCAAAACTTAAAACTACATGTACCGACTTGTTTTGGGTATTACATAAGCTGTTCGCATGATTGTAGCCTTAACAAGTATGTATCATATAGGGGTGAAGATTGCGTAGAAATTTTTGTTAAATACTTAATTGATGATATTAATTATATACATTCTATATTATCACAACTTAATCCCATGAAACCTTTATCCGAGGAGCAACAGAATGATTATGAAATTGCTACGAGATGTCATATCTGTAAAGGTTTACTACTCGGTGATCAAGTTCATGATCACGATCATATTACTTCTGAATACAGAGGACCCGCGCACTCTTATTGTATTCTAATGTATAGTCAATGTCCTTTTATACCTGTTGTTTTTCATAACCTGAGCGGTTATGATGGTCATTTATTTATAGAAGAACTAACGAAGTACGAAGGAGTCATCAGAGTCATTCCTAAATCCAAGGAAAAATATATATCTATAACTAAAATTATTAAATCTGAACACCCCCATCGTCCTATTCAAATAAAATTTATTGATTCATTTCAATTCTTAAGTTCGAGTATCGACGAATTAAGTAGAAATTTAAAAACAGACGATTTCATTAATTTATCAAAAGAGTATAATGATCCTACTCAAAAAGAGTTACTTATGCGAAAAGGAATTTACCCGTACGATTACATCGATTCGTGGTCGCGATACAAAGATAATGGTCTCCCCCCTAAGGAATGCTTCTTTAACTCGCTAAAGTCGGAATGCATAAGTGATAAAGAATATTCACATGCGCAAGCTGTTTGGAAAGCTTTCGATATTCAAACGCTGGGAGATTACACCGACCTGTACTTAAAAAGCGATGTTCTATTATTATGCGACATATTCGAAAACTTTAGAAAGACAAGTTTACATCATTATAATCTTGATCCAGCATATTATGTGTCCGCACCTAGTTTAAGCTGGGATGCAATGCTTTTATACACCGGAGTTCGACTAGAGTTGATTAATGATTTAGAACAATATGAAATGTTAGAGAGAGGTATACGCGGAGGATTAGCTCAATGCTCTCTACGACATTCCAAAGCTAATAATATTTTTCTTCCCGATTATAATGATACTAAACCCTCAACTTATTTAATATATCTTGACTGCAATAACCTGTATGGTTACGCGATGAGAAAAAAAATGCCTGTTTCAGAATTTAGTTTTTTAAAACAAAATGAAGTTGATAGTTTTGATGTAATGAGTATATCTGACGATTCTGAATATGGATTTATTTTGGAAGTAGATCTAGGATATCCGGATCATTTACATGACTTGCACGCGGACTTACCACTTGCACCAGAAAAATTTGTACCTCCAGGTGGAAAATCAAAAAAATTAATTGCAAACTTATACGATAAATATTTTTATATTATTCATTATTCTCATTTGAAATACTGCATTAAACAAGGGTTAACTTTAAAGAAAACTCATCGAATCCTTAAATTTAAACAAGATATTTTTTTACAAAAATACATTGACTTAAATACTCGTTTGCGTCAAGCGTCCAAGTCAGAATTTGAGAAAAGTTTTTTTAAATTACTAAATAATGCCGTTTTTGGGAAAACAATTGAGAATAAACACAAGCAGGTAAACGTTCAGCTAGTAACAAAATGGAGCGATTTAGAAAACAAAACAAATAAACAAATTGGGGCTGAGAAATTAATTATTAAACCAAATTTAAAGAGTGTTTCGGTATTTACAGAGAATTTTGCAGCTATTCAATTAAGCCCGGAAAAAGTACTATTAGATAGACCAATTTACATAGGATTTACAGTATTGGAATACGCTAAACAACATTTATATCAGTTTCATTACGACTTTATCAAAATCAAATATAAAAATGACGCAAAACTTTGCTATACTGACACAGACAGTCTTCTTTACTTAATTAAAACTCAAAATTTTTATAAAGACATAGGTGAAAACCTATCAAATTTTGATACAAGTAATTTTGAAGAGAATAATCCCTACTTTATACCAAAAACTAATGAAAAAATACCCGGATTATTTAAAGATGAACTAGGTGGTTGCGTAATATCTGAATTTATTGGCTTACGTGCTAAACTGTATTGCCTAAAAAGTGTTAAAACAACAATTAAGAAAGCTAAAGGTGTCACAAAATCAGTAACGAAACAACTCAGACTCTCTGATTATAATCAATCATTACATTATAATAAAACTCTGAAACGGAAAATGAATATGATAAAATCAATAAAACATACGTTGTATTCACAACAAGTAAATAAAATTGTTCTGAACAGATTGGACGATAAAAGACAAATTCAGAAAAATCAAATTGAAACACTACCTTGGGGGCATAAGGATACTATATTTTAAAGATAAGAATAATATTATTCATAAAAACAGTTAAATATTATTCAAAATGGACTGTTTTTATTTTAATTTTAAGAAATAATAAATTGTATTGATTGTGTCATTATACTGTAAAATGTTTGTAGAACTGTACATGTAATTTGTTTATATAAGCTAGTCAATAGGTGAATAATATATATTATTGAAATAGAAAAATCCTTTTATTTGATTTCCTTTATTGAAAACAAATTAAATATAAAGAAACAATAACCATGAAATACTTCATGCGTAATAAGTAGTTTCAAATTTCTAACAGATAACTGAGTACCTATATAAAGGCTACAAATATACAATTCCTTCTCAGTTCACAATGAAATTCGTTAAACAAAGTCAGACTTTAGAAGTAAAAAATATTAAAGTAATCAATGAAGCTGAAAAAATAAAGCATAGTTCGCTGTTACCTAATACAATCCGCTGCATAATATGTGGGCCTTCAAACTGCGGTAAAACAAACGTTATATTAAATTTACTGTTACATGAAAATGGTTTGAAGTTTAAACATGTTTATTTGTACTCGAAAACAGCATTTCAACCAAAATATATTTTTTTAAGACAAGTTATAGAAGGTGTTCCCGGAGCAGAATTGTTTTTATTTAATGAAAGTAAGGAAGTTCTTCATCCGAACGATGCTTTGGCTAACTCCGTTATGATTTTCGATGATGTCGCATGTGAAAACCAAATTAATATTCGTAATTATTTTGCAATGGGGAGACATAGGCAGATAGACTGTTTTTATCTATCGCAAACTTATTCAAAAATACCTAAGCAATTGTTAAGAGATAATGCCAATTTGTTAATTATTTTCAAACAAGATGATATTAATTTAAGACATATATACAATGAGCACGTAAACACAGACTTAGACTGGCTGAAATTTAAGCAACTTTGTGCTGGTATATGGCGTGACCGATTCAGCTTTTTATTAATTAATAAAGATTGCGCAATAAATAAAGGAAGATATAGAAGAGGATTCGACACATTTATTCACTTTTGATTTTAATATTTATAGCAATCCACGATTGTAAGACCTCACTAGAAGACAAGTGTTTGTATAAAACGGTGGACGTTGCTATAAGTTAGCACAATGGAAATAAATTTAAAAGAACAACTTGTCAAATCGGTGAATAATATAAAGAATAAAATAAAAATTATTCAATGTGAAGAAGATAAAGCTAATTTAAAATATAGAAGAGTATTTAAACCTATTACAGATCCTCTAGAAATGTTGATCAACAAAAATCGAAAGGCTTTGCCTGCTATAAATTCAACAACCAAAACAGATAAAACTGACGCAAAAGAAGACTTGAACACCTCTATAGACTATGAAGATTTCAAAGATATAATTAACGCAGATTGTGATCAGCATTCAGAATATTATGAATATATTAATGATAACCATAAAAGTTCTCTAAATGAAAGCAAATCAAATGATACTCTGTTATCTTTGAAAAAAGAAGACATAATGGAAATGTATGAAAATTTAAATGTACCATTCGGGATTCATAGCAAAAATAATGAACTCATGATGGGAAACAGCGTTGTAAGTTTATCTTTAGTAAACAATGCTTCTCATGAAGGAAAAAAATACATGATCATTATCAACAATAAAAAATACGAATTAACAGCTGGTTTGAAGGAACTTTTAATGCGCAACAAACCCGATCTGAATATTGTAACTGAAAAAGATAAACTTGATTACAAAGAAATGTTAATGGATACTAACGCACACAAAAGGGATTTTGATCCGAACGGCCAAATAAGAGGCGACAAAGGACTAAAATATTGCAAAATTATCAAACCTTTATTTTTACAAATAACTGACGATAACAAAGATTTGATTGAGCGATTACCAGAACTAAAAACCGGAGGAAGCTTGCCCGAGTTAAAACAGTATAAAAAAAATACTGATTTTATTTATTGGGATGATCCAAATGAACTCATTGAAAGACTGAAACTCTTAATTGCATCTAAAAACGCGGGCAACAACAACCATGATAATGAAATTTTATCTATTCTTGAAGAGTTAAAGGAAGCTGGTATAATAAAATAATGAAATCCAATTAATATCATCATTATCCTCTGTAATTTAATAAAGATAAGACATGAATCTAGAGACAAAAAAAAATATTAATATTACCTGTCATAAATTAAGGTTACTCAAAATCTCAGGCAAATCCAAGTTACTCGAACTTGTTAGTAAAGAGGATGTTGATATAATCGATAAGAAGAATTCGGATAAACTATTACATTTAGAAAAGTTAATTCTAACATTGATTAATCGTATAAAAAATATTGAAAAAGGCATTGTTTTAAAAGAAATTGAAGAAAAATTTAACCGGCATTATGAGCAAAGCCGATGTCGTTAATGAAATTCATAGGAACGTTAGAGTGAACTTTCCTCGGAGAAGCGTATCGTTAAGGGACATAGATGACCTTTGGCAAGCAGATTTGATAGATATGCAGGCTTTGTCCAAATTAAATGCTGGTTACAAATACATATTGGTGATTATTGATTGTTTTTCAAAATATGCTTGGGCCTTTCCACTCAAACAAAAGACTAAAGAAATCGTATCTAAAGAATTTGAAACATTGTTAACGAAGGGACGTCATCCAAAGAATTTACAAACTGATATGGGTAAAGAGTTTTATAATAATATATTTAAGAAAAATATTGAAAAGTATAAAATTAATCATTACTCTACATATTCTACGAAAAAAGCCTCAATCGTGGAAAGACTTATAAGAACTCTCAAAAGCAGCCTATACAAAGAGTTTAGTTTAAAAGGAAATTATAAATGGATTGATGGCACTCTTGAAAATATACTCTTTAAATATAATCACACCTTTCATAGAACAATAGGAAAACCACCGGCTGCGATTAATCAAAATAACAAAGAAACTGTATTACAAAGATACATTAGGAAATCACTATGTAAGAAAGTGTTAACTCGCAATAGATTTGTAGTTGGAGATTTCGTAAGAATAAGTAAATATAAAGGATGTTTTGAAAAAGGGTTTACACCTAATTGGTCTACAGAAATATTCAAGATAACAAAAGTCCAACATACTAACCCTACTACTTATTTACTGGAAGACGCAAAGTCAAGACCAATTTTAGGAGCATTCTATGATCAAGAAATTCAAAAAACTGTACACCCGGAGGTATACCTTGTTGAAAAAGTTCTGAAAAAAAGAGGGAACAGAGTATATGTTAAGTGGTTAGGTCTTCCGTCTAGTGAGAATAGCTGGATTGATAAAACGAATCGTTTGTAGTTGTAAAATATTCCACCTATAAATATGCTATTTGTTATTCATGAAGTCATTTGCATTAAGATCTTTACTCAACAAAGACCGCTTAAACGAAATAATCGCTTCATATGAGCCAATATTATTGAAAAATGAAACGTTTACAAGATCATGGTAATATAAGTGAAAATAATAAAGACAAATTATCAACAGTTCAGAAAAGCGGAGCTGGTTTGAAAAAAACCTTCACTAATATTATTTCGCATACTAAAAAACATATCCGTAAACTGAAACCAAAATGCAAGAAAATGTTAATAGAATTAGCATATGCAGCTGCTCAAGAATTAGCTTCGGAGTTACCCGTACCACTACCGAGAGTGATACCTGTACCTAAAACCGGCGGGTTCCTACCATTAATTCCTATTTTCGCTGGATTGTCTGCTACAGGAAGTTTAGCAGGTGGTGTTGCTGGCATTACCAAAGCTGTCAATAATTACAAATCGGGCAAGAAACACCTAGCAGAATTGAAACGGCGTAATATGAAAATGGAGCCAATGTACATCGGAAAAGGGTTACATCTTAAACCATACAAGAGTGGTTTAGGAATCTATGTCTCAAATAAAAAAAACTAGATAGCAGGCTACCCAATAGAGCATTAACTAACATCGATATTACATTGCACTCGGAAACAATTCCTTATTTTCGCGGTGTATTTATGAGAGACGAATTACCAGACGCGCCATGGTCGTTAGAATGTGGTGTGATTAATTTAGATTCTTCTAAAAGTTCTGGCACTCATTGGGTAGCTTATGGAAAAATCAAAGATTACATCGAATATTTCGATAGTTACGGTAACTTAAAACCGCCGAAAGAATTTATAACCTATGTGGGACCGCAAATTCATTACAATTATGGAAATTTACAAGGGAATCATTTATACAACTGCGGACATTTATGTTTAAAATTTCTAAAATCATTTTGGAAACGTAAATCATTGAAAGTGAAATAAGAAATATTAAGTTAATTATTTAATTACTTCATACTAATAAAATGAAATGCTAAAACCATGAGGCACATTTCTTAACGATCGTTGCTCAGTATTAGATGTAAATTAAGCGCTTCGCTTCACATTAAATCAATATGTACGTTTTTAATAAAAGCTTTCTGAATGCACAGAAAATCAATATTCAACTTCCGGCATTCAAAGAAAGAAGACGCATAAGAGCAACAAGGAAAATAAGTAAAACAAATAAAGACTTTCTTCATTCTCTCGGTTTAAAAGTCACATCTAAAAAAAATGTTGCAAATATCCGACCCACCACAACAAGATAATTCTATTGAAAGCTATGAAATCCATACTTACAACCCCTACAACCATAGCTTTAAAGAAAACGATGAAATCAGAATACCAATTCATCAGCAAGACGTTTACGTATTACCGTCTGCGAGCTCCATTTATATTGAAGGGTACGCCAGTGCATATGAACTAGACGCGGGTGGAAAGAAAATAAAAAAAGAAATTAATTTTTCGAATAATCCAATATTGTTTTTATTTCAAGATATAAGATACGAATTAAATGGTGTTGAAATAGATCATATTAAAAATACTGGAATCACAACAACCATTAAATCTCTTATCTCAATGAATGAAGGAGAAAGTAAAAGTGCGAAATTGTGGGGTTGGGATTTAAATGGATCTAAGCAAAAAGATGGACATTTCTCTGCTATTATACCCCTGAATAAAGTCCTTGGATTTGCGGAAGACTACAATAAAATTGTCATCAATTGTAGGCACGAACTTATACTCCATCGAAGTAATTCAGTTTTAAACAGTGTTATAGCTGATAAAAATGACAATGTTTCTATAAACATCCAAAAAGTTCAATGGCGTGTACCACATGTTAGAGTTTCTGATCGTAATAGATTATTATTACTTAAGAATCTAGAAAAGGATAGATCTATACAACTAGCTTTCCGGAATTGGGATTTGTATGAATACCCTGTTTTACCTAAAACGACAAAACACTCATGGTCAGTTAAAACTGCTTCTCAGTTAGAAAAACCAAGGTATGTTATATTTGGTTTACAAACTAATAGAAAACTGAACAAATTAGAGAGTTCATCTGAGTTCGATCATTGTAATATAACAAATGTCAAGTTGTTTTTAAATTCGCAATACTTTCCTTACGATTCCCTAAATTTGAAATTTGATCAAGATAAGTACAGTATATTATACGAAATGTATGCTAATTTTCGTCAGTCGTATTATAACACAAGCATCGATCCCTTGCTTAATTTGAATACATTCGGAGAAATAGCTCCACTTTTCGTAATTGACTGCTCAAGACAAAATGACACACTGAAAACCGGGCCAGTTGATGTTCGATTAGAAATTGAATCTTCAAAAGATATACCTGATAATACAACAGCCTACTGTCTGATCATAAACGATCGTCTTATAGAGTATAAACCTTTAAGTAACATCGTTCGAAAATTATCATGAACATGATTATAGATGTTCAAGGTTTTAAAAACGAAAACAATAAATTTATACCGAAAGAAATAGCGATTATTTGCAAGAAGAGTGTGCTTGTATTTTTAATTAAACCACCGTATCCATTTTATATTTTAACCAAGAAGGAACGTTTACAAGTTTCATGGATAGAAAAAAATAGAGGAATATTATGGAATGAGGGATTTGTGCCGTACTGTAGTTATAAAAGCTTGATATTAGACTTCTGTAAAAATAAACAAATTTATACAAAAGGTTGTGAAAAAGTACTATGGTTAAAGGAGATACTAGAAAGTAATGATGTTCATAATTTAGAAGAAAAAAATTGTCCTAAGTTAGAAACACTAAGTGAAAAATATTTAATGTCATTGGATGTTCAGAATTGTATTTACCATACAAATGTTTGTGCTTTTAAAAACGTATCATGTTTAAATAAGTGGTGCATAGATAATAATATTTTTATGTAATAAACAAATGCAATCCATAAAATAATGTTTTATTTTCTCCAATAAGTTAAAGACCTCTGAAGAGAAAACAATTGTTAAATAAGTACTCTAGTTATACTTATTGACGGCTTCAAGTCATTATTGGCCTTTATATTATTATATAACATTATAGGTATCATTAGTACTTTGATAGTAAACCACTAAAATGGATATCAATATCGGGAGCATTGTAGAAGTTCTCATTCATAAAAGGAAGCTTAATGGTTTTCACGAAGTCAAAATAATAAATGCCGAACACTATTGCGCTGTGTTAATAACACCAAGTTATTTTCAAACTGGGCGTTTGCGACTTTATTATACGGGATTACAAGTAACAGCGCAAGTAATTAGAAAAGACAAATGTTTTATAGACTTGGTGCCCTACCAGAATATAGTGTGACAGAAAATTAACATATTTACGAAGAACTTGATCGTTACAAATACAAATTATGAAATACCTATTGTGCAGTCCTACAGTATAAATAAAGCATTCATAGCACATCTGAGTCATTCAAATAGTGAACAACACGTGTATCAGGTCAACTGCATCGTACAAAAAATCAAAATGGTTAATTACTGCTGCCCGCTTAAATGCTTCGAGTGCCCAGATACTCAACTCGACGGCGTTGCATGTCTTCGTTGCCATGCGTTTCTCTACTGCCACTGCCGATGTGTCACATACATGGCGGAGAACGAGGGCTACATCCAAATTGAAAACGAAAAGGGGAAGTTCATGGGCATGAAAAGAAAATTTGAAAATGCTGTATATTGTGATTATAATATCGGCTGCTGCCTAAAATTTTTGGATAACATGAGGGAACATTTAGTTAATCTTCAACAGTTAAAGAAAAAATGGGGTTCTCGGTGATTTTAATGTATGTTATATCTACGTATGTGCGCGTGTGCGCATTACAAATCGTGATTAGTTTTAACAAGTGTTATTTTGAGAATAGATAAAGCATTTATTTTACTGTCTCATTTACATAATTAAAATCATATCAACATATTGTTACAGAAGTGCTAAAGACTACTAGTACAAATACAATTGAATATTGAAATGAAATTGAAAAATATTTGTAAATCGTGCATAAGATGTCACCTATCTCGCTATAAATCATATCATGCTATACATATAATAACTTCATGCGTTGTTTGAAGTAACTAATATTAAATAACTTAGTTTCTCAATAAACTTTCAGCAATACCTAAGCCTTTTTTTATTTACCTCTTTTTAGTTATGTGCATAATAGAGATTGATCAGATTGGTTGCTTTGTTCACTGAGGTCGAAATCAGATAATAATTATAATAATAATAATCAGTCCTTGAGTTGTAAATTGAGTTATCTAGGTTAGACGCTGTTAGTGTTTTTGAACAGAAAGCTGTAAAATATTAAACTACATCTATTCGAAAGTCAATGATCCAGATAACCCGATAACCCAACTAGTTGACCTCTATTTAAAAATAAAATTAATCAGTTATCAGCTATCAATGAAGATTGTGAATAAAAGGTTAGTTCTTAAGTTGTAAATTGGGTATTCTGGGGCGCTGGCTAAGTTTTCGAATAGGCAGCGGGAGCTGCCCGTCTATTCGAAAAGTCAGTGATCCAGAATACCCAATTTACAACTACTGTTTTTCTTTCTTTCTTTCTGTTAAATGCAAATAAAGTTTATTTTATTTTTTTATTTTTATTGATTTTATTTTATTGTTGCATTAAATTTTGAAAGACTGCCATCAACGTGTTTTAAATTTTATTGTTATTGAACATTTTATCTTGTTTCCACCTTTTCAGTATATCTGCAGGCGGGTTTTTTGATTTTTTATTTATTATTTTATTTAGACCGCAGGCGGTTTTTTAGTTTTTTTAATTACTTTTTTTATTATTTTATTTTAGATGTCGAAACGCGTGGAGCAAGCGGAACGCGAGAAAGACGCGGCGGTGATGCGTTACGCGAGCGTCGAGTGCAGCGCGATAGAGGCACGACGCGCGGCCGACGCCTCCGCTAAGGCCGAGAAGGCGGCCCTAGCGGAGGCGGAGCTGCTTAACAACAAGATTAAAGCCGCTAGGGAGGACAAGCAGAGGATTTGCCAGCTCTATGATGATAAGGTAAATGCAGTGGGGTAGAGGTGCAGCGCGCGATCAACGCCTCCGCTAAGGCAGAGAGCGCGGCCCTAGCGGAGGTGCTCAACAACTAGATTTAAGCTGCTAGGGAGGACCAGCAGAGATTTTCTCTGTTGTATGATGAATATGATGATAAGGTATCGTATGAAGCATGAAGCTCACTAGATGCGATGGGTAGAGTAGAGTGGTGAATCTTACTAAAAGGGCGCGAAAAACAAACGGTGGCGGATTTTGATAGAAGACGCCCAGCTTTGGAGATATTAAAAGCTGGGGCTGGCGCTGCCTCTGAATCTCGACATGTCACAATTTGGACGCCACTAAAAATAATTTTGTATTTTAGATTTTAGAATCATCATTTTCATTTTTTCAGTGCCACGAACTTCAGAACTGCGATCGTGAGTTGTCCAAAGTGCGGGAGGACGTGAAAGAGCTGGAAGGACGGCTCAAGTGGACGCAAAGCAAACTACGGATGGAGATGGACGCGTATAAGGTACACTACCCAGTCTGGAACCTTGTGACAGTGACATTTTAGTTATTTAAGATTTTATTAAAACGAAATAGTTAGTATATACCGGCCAACTGTGCTACCAATTGGACCACGTCGTCCCCGATCAATCCACCCGAAAATTTAGGTCGTTTGCATACGCCAATAGTGGTTTTTTTTTTATAAAATCTTAAGTTTCTTTAAGCTAACGAAAAAGCTAACATAAAAAGATATTATACTAGCTGTTGCCCGCGACTCCGTCTGCAAAGAAATTCGTTTATTGCTATCCCGCGGGAACTATGCGATTTTCCGGGATGAAACTATCCTATGTCCTTCCCAGGATCGCAATCTATCTCCATACCAAATTTTATTAAAATCGCTCCAGCCGTTTAGACGTGAAGAAGTAACAAACATACACACTCACAAACTTTCGCCTTTATAATATTATTGTGATTTTCGTCATTTGTTATGTGCTGCTAGGGTCTCCCCACATCTATCGACGCGGAATCAGCTTCTGCCGATAGGAAAAACCTCTATGTCAACGCAATAAGAGCGGAAAAGACGTAAATCGGCTCGGTTACGCGCGTCGAATTGAGCCTTATGGGCAAAAATGTTTACTTTTTTCCAGGACAGCGCAGAGCGCGTGGAAAAGCTGACAGCACAAGTGTCAGAGTTGGAGGCGGCGCGGGACGCCGCGACGGCCAACGCTACCGACTCGTTGCGAGCCAAACAGCTAGGTACAGACACTAACTTTCTTTTAATTATACTTTGACAACGCGGGGTGGAGTCACATCTATCAGCATCAAATCGCGTTTAGCTGGATAATTGGCTAAGAAAAGTTTTTTAAAGAGGTGCTAATTGTGTTTTTTTTTCGATAGACGTCGTCTTAAAGATCAAGGAACTGCAGCTGTTTTATTTTTACCTCCTATTATTTATTGGAATTATTTTATGAAGTGTTCAAGATGACATTTATTTGCGAGATTTTACGGCTGATAAGCCGTTCGAGCTCAGTCCTCAGTAGAAACAGAAAAAAATGAAATAAACTTTTTTTTTTGTTAAAAGTTTGCTCAGTAGCGCCATCTCTTGTCCAAGTGAGCTGGTAGTTCCGAAGGAGTGTTGAAGTCTCTCGATGAGAGTATAACATAGATGCGCGCTATATCACTGCATAAGGTGATTATTTAACAGATTGAAATGTACGATGTATGGGAAAAATTCGTGTCTAAACTCTAGACCAGTGGTGGTGTAGTGGTATGGCATGCGGCACGGAATGCTGAAGACCTGGGTTCGATTCCCGGATTTCCCGGTTTTTTCTGTGCATCTATATTTCAGTTTGTATTTAGTATGAAATATATGGTTTCACGGGATGACCGTAAAAGTAATAAAAAATGAAGTTGAAAAAATAAATCCAAAATGATACTTCATATCAGACTTGTTATTAAGTCATCTGTAACTGCTGTCATTATGAAATATAATTTAACCGTCGTGTCGTCTGCTTTGCTTTTTGGTGAGATCAGTTCCAAAATAGTCGTCGAAAGTATCCAATCGTGGTCCAATTATCGTGCAAGGGTCGTGGAGAAGTGCGGCAAAATCGAAAATCCGAAGTTTGTCCTGAGGTCGTTAAAAATAATCGGTTGTTAAATGTTTCATGTGTTTTTAAACACCTTAACCACCTCTACTATACTAACGCGAATATGTATGAGTCGTCAAGTTACTCGAAATAAATGTGGCATTATTATTTATTATATTACAGAGAGCGAGCTGAAGGAGAGTCAGGCGGCGCTGATTCTGTGCCGGCACGAGCGGGAGGACCTGGAGAGGCGGCTGGCTGCCGTGACGTTGCAGCTGGACGCGAGTCGCGCCGCGAGGGACGCCGCTAGCGCCGCGCTCGCGACACACACTGCCGAGGTAGGTACTGTGGCAGTGAGCTGTGTATTACAGAGCCAGCTGATGGAGAGTCAGGCGGCACTGATTCTGTGCCGGCATGAGCGGGAGGACCTGGAGAGGCGGCTGGCTGCCGTGACGTTGCAGCTGGACGCGAGTCGCGCCGCGAGGGACGCCGCTAGCGCCGCGCTCGCGACACACACTGCCGAGGTAGGTACTGTGGCAGTGAGCTGTGTATTACAGAGCCAGCTGATGGAGAGTCAGGCGGCACTGATTCTGTGCCGGCATGAGCGGGAGGACCTGGAGAGGCGGCTGGCTGCCGTGACGTTGCAGCTGGACGCGATTCGCGCCGCGAGGGACGCCGCTAGCGCCGCGCTCGCGACACACACTGCCGAGGTAGGTACTGTGGCAGTGAGCTGTGTATTACAGAGCGAGCTGATGGAGAGTCCGGAGGCTTGCTGAGCTGCCCGTCTGGCGGCTCGCCCTCTCTCCGGTAAGCTGTAAAAGCCGTCGAGGCTAACAGCAACAGTCCGTTCGCAAAAAAAAAGGCATTGATTATGTGCCGGCATGAGCGGGAAGAGCTGGAGAGGTGACTAGCACACACAAAGCTGATCATAAATGAGGTATTAGCACAGTTTTAGTTCTAATGCTTCTTTTACAACCTCGCTTCATAACACGGCCCGTCAGTGGTTTCGTGTCTCGTATAATCGGTGGAAAATAGGTCTGTTTACACTCTCGTGGTGGTTCTGTTCTCACTATGGAGAATGTTGAAGGGACAACAAGCCTTTGCTTATCGAGTTCATATTGCTACTGGCGAATGTAAATATCGCGCTCGCGTTCGTCACGAAGTCCTTTGACTCGTGTTCAAAAATCTGCTCTCGGAGCTAGCGGTGGTAGAGGCGAGACGAGGCGCGAGGCGAGTCGTGAATGCTCATACACACATGTCAAATATCCTATTGTCCTCAGGTGGAATCACTGAAAGAGAGCAATCGCCGGCTGGAGCAAGAGGCGGCGGAGCTGGCGGCGCTGCGCGCGCAGGCCGCGCTCGCGGACTCGCTCAGCGCGCAGCTGCAGAGGTATACAGACAGACGCACATAAAGGTCATCTATGAATTTTGTACACGTTCACTATGCGATTTGCAGAATTTTGGGCTCTTTTCAACAGGGTTTTTCCGAATCGGTGGTACAATCTTCGACATTCATTAGATACTAGCGACCGCCCGCGGCTCCGCCCGCGTAGAATAGGTATAGGTATTATGCAAGTTGGATATAAATTTGTAAAGGTCTGTCCAGATCTGGCGAATGCGCCCCTTGCGCACTATTCGCTAAACGCTCCTGCACTGGTGTATACAATAACTGTGGCGATCTGGCTGGACACACTTTTTGAAATATCTAGGAATAGCAATTGTCATTCCCATATTAATACGCTTAGCGAGTGAAGGCGAGCCTGAGGGTCGGAGCTATAAGTTAGAGTAAGATGGAAATATTTGCATCTCACTAACGTATAGCTCGACTTACAGGCTCTCCTTCACTCGCCGAGCGTGAGGTAGGGGCATAATGTAAATCTATTCAGGCTCGACGTTTTTATTTGGGGGATAACGCTTACTCTCGGATACTGATGTCCAAAATGCCGTACTATTTTGATATTAGTATCCGAGAATAAGCGTTATTCCCGGAATAAAAACGTTAGTCGAGTCCAGCCTCAGTGGTTTAAGTGTGGTTGAGTAACATAATTAGTTACTTATCTACTACACAGTGATCTAAATAAAAATACGCGTAGCATAAAAATGAAAGTAAGTTATTTCTTATTATTAATACGCCGTAAATAAATTTAAAACGTACTACAAACAGGTAAAAAAATACTTACATATTTAGTACCAAGCTAACCAGTTCATTACAACCGCACTATGAATATCAGTACCCGTTATGTCAACAACTAATTTCAAAACATGGTTTATTGGAATGCTGCTGAATCCTTTGTCCTTTTTCTGCCGCAACCATTTGAACGTATTAAAATTATTTTTTTTGCATCGGGGTGAACTTTTTTGGGCATTTTGATTGCAAAATCGATTATTATTCTGAAATATGTCGAATTATTTTCGTTTTGTTTACATCGGTGACATTCAATGACTTCCAACGTCTGTTCTCAATAAAAATCATTGCCATTAAAATAAATTAGTTCCACTGAAAATCCGCAACATAGCGAGGGCTAAATAGGAACTTTGTCAGGCTTTAGATATCAATCACATATAGGCACAATAAATCTTTATACCTATTAACCCTTCATTTTGCAAAATTAAAAAAAAAGCTGAGTTCTAGCTTCTGTAAATTTTGAATCCTTCGAATATCTTGATACGCGGCCCAACCAAGGAGCTTGCTTATATACAACACTGTAGATTAAACGCCGAACATCCGTTTGAAACAAAAGTTTACTTTTATTGCGTTTTTATACAGTGGTGGTCATACAATTAAGAACGATTTGAAGTTTCCGATTTTTTTTTATCTAAATCATGTCATATGTCTAGTTGTGTTCCTTCTTAGAAGTAACAAGTTATGTTATAAAATAGCCACATGGATAGAGCAAACAGGATTAATAATAATAGTGTATAATTGCTAACATTTTTTTTTACAAATTTTATTTGTTCTCTATACTAATAAATTCAAATAGTAATGAAGCTGGACAAATAATTAAGAACGATTTATTAAACTGCTCGAGAGTTGTTTTATATGAAACTTAGATTAAATAAATCATATTAATGTGAAGTTGGTATAGAAAAAAAAGCAATTTAATACATTTGAACTAAAATTAATAGTTAG
The DNA here is from genome assembly GCA_947563465.1 of Archips xylosteana. Classification (NCBI taxonomy): domain Eukaryota; kingdom Metazoa; phylum Arthropoda; class Insecta; order Lepidoptera; family Tortricidae; genus Archips; species Archips xylosteana. The sequence continues at coordinate 6,046,481 of OX387370.1, forward strand.
TAGCATGTCCACGGCTTTTAATTATGGCTTTACACCGGCGAGGCATTGAATCTATCAATTTTTGACATTTCGCAAGAGAAATAAGAGTTCCATTCTTCTAACAGCAGCTTCTACAGCTCTCTCAAACTGCCACACTGTCGATTTGAAACCTTTTTCTTGACTTCGCACCAAAGATGATCTATTGGGTTAAGATCTGGGCTGTTGGCTGGCCAATCTAAGACTGAAACTGATTGTGATGTGAGGAATTCCTTAACGGTGCGTGCAGTATGCTTTGGATCATTGTCGTGCTGGAATGTCCAAATAACCGGAAGCACGTCTTCGGCATATGGTAACATTGTTTCTTGCAGTATATTTTTGTATTGGAATTGATCCATGTTTCCTTCTATCAGCCTAACAGGTCCAACGCCATGTCCAGAAAAGCACCCCCAAATTTTCACATTTCCCCCGCCATGCTTTAATGTCACTTTTGTGTACTTTGGGTCGAATGCTTTATTCGGAGGGCGTCGTACATATCGTTTTCCATCAGAACATACCCTATTTATTTTTGTCTCGTCAGAAAAAAGAACGTTTTTCCACTGTCTGACTGTCCAGTTTTCATACCTTCTTGCAAATGCAAGTCGGGCTTGCCTATGACATCGTTTCAACATAGGCACCTTTCTTGCTATCCTTCCGTTCAACTTATTTTCTACCAAACGCCTTCGAATAGTGCGTGCAGAGATTGCTGAAGGGTTGTTTTCGCCAAAATATTCTTTTCTCAACTCATTAGACCCTTTAAAAGGATTTTGTTTTGCCAAACGAACGCTATTTCGATCATCTCGACGAGATGACTTTCTCTGTCTAGGTCCACGCGGAACGTTTGAAGTAGTTTGATACGTGGAAAAATGCTTTACGGCATGGAAAACCATTGTTTTTGAACATTGCAGATGGTCGGCTATCTTTTTATACGACCAATTCTTCTCGCGAAGTTTTATTATTACTTCTCTTGTAGATTTATCACAACTTTTATTTTTCCCCATTGTTTTTATACGAAGTAATCGCTTTTAAGACTTTAACAGCACGAAATGGCGCCAAAATTATACGAATAATAATCTACAACCACAGAGCCACACAGTGTTCTCTATTTAAATTTGAAAAAACAATAAACTATTCAGCGTTCTTAATTACGTGACCAGCCAGTAAGTACTAATACTAGGTTCAGATCGAATGTATTAAGTTTCTCTATTAATTTTTTAGCCAACAATGTTGCATAAATGAATGTACCGGTAGTACGGAAAAGTTTTGCAATACCGAGAGAAATAAAAAAAATACGGGCAATTAGTTATACTTGTTACTTTGAAAAAATCATCTCAATAAATAATCGTTCTTAATTATATGGCCACAACTGTATATCCCATCTCTTTCTTTCACGTGTTACGAATGAGTTCCATCTCTTTCTTACCCTAACTAAAGAAAGAGATGGAATAGATTCGTGACATAATAAAGGTCAAATTTCTTGTTTCAAACGGATGTTCGGCGTTCAACCTCCCTCCAGTGTGTTGTATATAAGCTTTTTGGGCCCATTTTCATTTTTTTCTACCCCTTCTGAGCACAGGTAGGCAAAGGAAACTTATTCCATGCAGCCATGCAAAGTTAAACTATCGCGCCACAATATGCTGTGAAGTTAGTACTGGGATTTTAGTCAGCCTATGATAGTACGCAATTAGCAGAGTTTTTTTACGTTCGTACTATTTCTTATTTAAAAAAATAGCGATTATCAAATAGGTACAGTTACATCTCGACAGCACTTAATATTTAGGTCAGTGCTTATTTAATATGTAGGTCTGTGGTCACCTTTACAGACTGCAATGCAATGTATGGCAACACTGGCATAGATAATGATCGCTCACTTTTGGCACGAAATCCAATTCAAATTTTTTGCTCAATATACAAAATTTACACACCCAATATCATATTTTCTCAAGTTTTTCGCGATTCCCAAGGTCAAAGAATCGAATTGCTTTAAAGTTCCAGAGAAATAATGCGTTGTTTGGGAGAAACGTGTCAAAATGGTGTTGTAGAGCGCCATCCCGCTCTGTCTCGTTTTTTTTATCCCGTTCTGGCCGTTCACTTTTATATTATAGATTGTGACTTTGTCGTGAATGATGATGAAATATTTCAGCCCGTATTAACAGCACCGATTTGAATATTTTCAGAGAGACCGAGCGCGCGGCGCAGGCCGAGGAGGCGTTGGGCCGCGAACGCGCGCGCGCGGAGACTTGCGCGCGGCGCGAGGCCGGCGCGCTCGAGCACGCCGCGCGCCTGACCGCGCAGCACGTGCAGCAGCGCGCGCGCGCCTCGCACGCCGCCTCGCAGGTACAGCCAGTGTGGGGGGGAGCCTTGCGCGCGGCGCGAGGCCGGCGCGAGCAGCACGCCGCGCGCCTGACCGCGCAGCACGTGCAGCAGCGCGCGCGCGCCTCGCACGCCGCCTCGCAGGTACAGCCAGTGTGGGGGGGAGCCTTGCGCGCGGCGCGAGGCCGGCGCGAGCAGCACGCCGCGCGCCTGACCGCGCAGCACGTGCAGCAGCGCGCGCGCCTCGCACGCCGCCTCGCAGGTACAGCCAGTGTGGGGGGGAGCCTTGCGCGCGGCGCGAGGCCGGCGCGAGCAGCACGCCGCGCGCCTGACCGCGCAGCACGTGCAGCAGCGCGCGCGCGCCTCGCACGCCGCCTCGCAGGTACAGCCAGTGTGGGGGGGAGCCTTGCGCGCGGCGCGAGGCCGGCGCGAGCAGCACGCCGCGCGCCTGACCGCGCAGCACGTGCAGAAAAAATCGCACCGACAATGGCTGCTTCGCGAGGCGGCTCGCTCAGTGGAGACCCGGCTACTTATACGCGGCGCGAGACGCCGTGCGTCTAGGTTCGCACGCCGCCTCGCAGATAAAGTCTTCTAACAGTATATTGTACCTATCATAGAAGACTCGAGTGATATTTTTAGGGCGATGGCGCTATTTTGAATATAGAGCGGAGCGAGGAATTTCAGAGTGAAATTCTGATAAAAAACTTTTTTTTGTTTTTTTTTTAAACTGACAACAGTTGGTTTATCAATAAGTTTTTTTACATAATACTTAACCGCGATTAACCACTATCTCACCTAATGAAAAGTGTAGTAGAGGCAAAAAATGTCTTCAAGAGTCTTTAAAAGAAAACTGTAGTTCCGCTATACGAGCAGAGAGCTCGAACTCTGATATCGTAAAAGTCACTGGCAACATAATCTAGTGATGAGCACAAATAATCACTTTCTACATCCCGCAGCTATTGTCTTAAAAAAATATGTAGAAATTCCATTTAATGCGTTTTTTTTTTTTTACATGCAAATAATGTATGTTGATGGTTACTTAGAAGAAACATACAATATATTTATTAAGAAAATATTGAACTTCGCAGAATGCTAGTATATTTACCAGATGATAGTGAAAAAATATCTAAATTTGAGAATTTAACATTATAATCACGACATGCTCGTCGGAAGAAAGTATGTTTGGCAAAATTTGAACCACAAAAACTTATATGGAATGTTTGGGGATAGCGAGTGGGAATACGGCGAGGCAATTTAAAAATAACTTTTTGAAGAAGATTAGGAGAGTCAATATAGTTATTTAGAAGCTTGTATAAAAACATTTGATCTATATATACGCGGCGTTCGACTAACGGTGCGAGAGCATGACGTTTGCCGGTACTTTTAGACAGATTTAGACCATGGCGGAAATTGAGTGACTTCAATATCTTCGGATGAGGAGGGTTCCTCTTGAATTTCTACGACCGAATAACTCGAGCTTAATCTGTCCACAGGCACAAGCGTTATCCGCGGACAACGTCTCCCTTCGCGAGCGAGTGGCTTCACTCGAGGCGGAGTGCCAGCAACTGCAAACGGCGCTGACCGAGGAGACCGACCGTCGGCATAAGGAGAGCCGAGTGCTGGCTAGAAAGGTTAGCTGATAAAATAAGATCGTTCACACCAGACGCCTTATTGCATATCACTTTCTGTCACCATCTTAATGTACCGTTTGACAGAAAGAAATAGTGAAAGCGGTAGCGAGCGTCCGCGCGGTTGACTGAAGCGTAATATCGTCACTACTTTGAAAAAAGCTCGTATCTCAAAATCGATAATCTGGCTAATTGAACTTTACAAAGTGTGCAATAAATAAAGTTCAGTTGAGTTTACATATTGATTTGAAATACGAGATTTTTTCAAAGTAGTGACGATGTTATCACGTTTGCTTATGCTAGCTACACACGTAACGATAAATCCTAACGATTAATCTGTGCAAACCAATTTGCGCAGATTTATCGATCGTGTGTATGACAAATCGTTGCAGATTATTGTCGTACACACGTCCGATAAGTCTGCGCAAATCGGTTTGCACAGATTAATCGTTACGATTTATCATTACGTATGTAGCTAGCATTAGCTGCGCGAGTCTTTCAAACTACCCGCAGTTGATTCCGATTAGTGTCAGCACCCGTATCACGAACTACCGACTACAATACTGACAACGTCCGACGGCTTCTCCGAACATTCAGTGTCAGTGCAGAGCAGAGGCACTCCGAGCATAGCCCTCTCCATCGCCCAGTGACCTTGAGCTTTTTTTTTAACAGGTCGCGGAGTTGCAAGATGAGGTGGCGGAGGCGAACAAGCAGTTGGAGTGGGAGCAAGGCGAGAACGGAGTGCTAAAGAAGAAGCATGCCAGTGCCATCAAGGTATGAGTTTTATATAGCGTCCTCCTTGAATTGGGAGATTATGGGATAGTAATAAAGTTTATGTTCCCGCCAAGCGCGACGTGTGACATTTACTCCATGCATTCATTCCGCTCATCCTTCCTGGCCGCCTAACTTGGAACGCTGCGCGTGAGCGCCGCCCAATCAGTCATCAAATTAGCCCCGTCACGAGAGCACGTATGGCATTTCTTTCACTTCACCCCGCTCGCTCGCTCCCGCACACTTGCCGGTCCAACGATTCGTGATTAGTAAAAGTGCAGTGACGAGAACCAGCTCAATCCTCATTAAAAGGAATCATCATCAGCTCATCTCCATCTTGCGGCCTTGCGGCGTCACCACTGTACGACGCCATCTCATCTCACGTAAGTCCTTTGCCCATATTCCCTAACCTTCTCATCCCACTGTCGCATATTATCGCCCTCAGCGCTAAACTTTTATCTCTTTTTTTATGAAGTAGGGTAGGGTCCACCCCATGGTAGGAAGTTGGTAGTTCGCTCACGTAATAGTAGGGTGACGGCACCAATCATGGACATGTTAAGCACACAGTAGTAAAGATTCAATGCCTTGTAGCACCTGCACAATATTCATGGACTTTACCAGCAAAGACCATTAGTTATCTGAGCATAGTGTTGATAGTTTAAATATGTAGTGTCCGTTTCTTAAAGTTTGTGTTTACAGAAAAAAGTCCATAATTAGTTCTTGTCCATTACTGTCCATTTATTTTTTTATACAATATTGGCTTGCGTTTGACCACAATCACGCCTGATGGAAAGCGAAGATGCTCATTCACCCTAGCCTTGAATTTAGGGGAATAAACAGGAAGAAGGCGGTTGAGCGCGGTGTTGTGCGCGCCCCCAAGCTGCAAACTGTAACCGGTACGCGCGCACGGGAACGTATCAAAATATATAAAGTTTAAAACGAATAATGGACGAAATACATAATGGTCATAATATATACTAAAATTTTCTATGAAACTATTGATAAAACGATCTTTTTTAATCGTGTAATCTACAGATTGGTTTAGGTTAGGATAGGTTTATCTTATGAAAATCCTGTAAAGTTGAGAATTTCCAAGAAAATTGCATTATATCAAACGACCATTATGCGTTTCGTCCATTATTAATTTTAAACTTTATATATTTTGATACGTACCCGCGCGCACTGCACAACTGCTCAGACCCTTCCTCCAGAATGGCTTCTATAGGCAACAGGCCGGAACACGATGAGTCGCTTGGCGGCCTGGCTCAACCAATAGGGCGGTGACCAGCCACGGCCGAAGCTTACCACAGGAGTTGTATCGCTCGTTTAGCACCATGCACCCAGGGGTCACATGTAGGGTCTCGAGGATAGGGCTCCCTAATACTGCGAATTCGCATCGCATCGCAAATATCTGCGAGCTCGCACGAATGCACCGCAAGAACTTCCGATCTGATTCGCATCGCGCATTCCTGCGATATTACCTCACACTTGGTGACTCCATTTTATTCCGCTCTGAGACAGTGTAGGGGAAAGACGCAGGCGCCGCCGTCGTTGTGTCAAGAATGGCGGAATATGACCTGGGGTTTTGATATCTTTAATTGAGGAGCGCCCCGTCCTTTGGGACACAAGTAATGAACATTATAAAAATAAATTTATCAAACAAGACGCATCCATGGAAGAGCGTCTGTGAAAATTTGTTTCCCAATTTCCAAGACAAAGACAATAACAGCAGTGAAACAATCTTTTTGCAATCCATGTCACTATTCTTAAAAACACGTCCAATACAGCTGACTACCGTTGAAAGTATGTTCACCTGAACCTTGCGCTTACCGCACGAAATCGTATTGCAGCAATTCGCATCGCAGTATTGTGTGGGAGCCCATAAACCTACGAACGCGAGCGATTTCAACCCCCAATTTATTTCCAGGAGCTAAACCGTGAACTGCACCGTACTCTAAAACGATGCGAGCAACTTGAGGCCAAACTGCCGCCTCCTGACGCGCCTTCTACAAGGACTGGTATGTATTCAGTACAATGAACTTTGGGTATGAATTTTTTTGACGTGACAACGTGTAATAAATCGATGAACGCCGGCTGCACGCACGAAGATGCACTCAACGCAGAAGGATGACTCGGTGTAACGTACATAACGCATTGTCCCGTTACGCTCGAGCCTATGAAAGATCGGAGCGACAGCGCGGCACGAGCGAGCGAAAGGCACAATCGGCAAAAGTATGCAATCATTTCGTCAATGTTTTGTTATGACGTTGTCACGTTAAACTATCGTCCGTAAACCGACTTTGCAGAGAACCGGTTTTTAATGCACTTATTACACTTTGATTATTTATACCTTTGATCAATTATAGGTAACTGTAGATCCACAGTCGCGCGCCCGAAAATGTCCGAGCCAAATGAGCGCCACTTTGATAAAAGTGGCCTTCTTTTTTCTCAGTACGTTGCGCAAACGTGCGTGAAATTGACAAGTTAGCTGTCAAGTGTCAAGCGTTGTGGAATTTTGTCGCGAAGTAAAGACTAGGTTCAAATTTCGTCACGTATTGTCAAGCGTTGTGGAGTTTTGCCGCTACCGAAACTCAACTGTAATTAAGTGAAGACTAGGTTCAAATTTCGTCACTTATTCATGTAATTACTTTGTGTAGGTGATGATTTTATTTGTTACGCAAACAAATAAATAGTTCGGACATTCTTTGAAGGGGATTTTGTTCGGCAATGTGTATCTTCAGTTATAATTGATCAAAGATTTATACACTAGATAGAGTGTAAACAAACAACTGTTAATGTCAAAGTGACGTCCCAGGAGTAATCAACTCTTTTGTTTTAACTGATTAATTTCTGTGTCAGTCATCCCACGACTTATTATAATATTACTAGCTGTTTCCCGCGACTCCGTCCGCGATGAATAGGGGTATAAAAATAGCCTACGACCTATTCTCAGACCTGCCGAATATGAACAAAAAAGTTTAATAAAAATCGGTCAAGCCGTTTCGGAGGAGTTCGATAACAAACACCGTGACACGAGATTTTTATATATTAGACTAGCTGTTACCGGCGACTCCGTTCGAGATAAAAAATATCCTACTACCTATTCTCAGACCTACCGAATACAGATAAAAAGGTTTCATAATAATCGGTCAAGCCGATTCGGAGGAGTTCGATAACAAACACCATGACACGAGATTTTTATATATTAGATTATTGATTATCTGTGTTGGCAGGATCCATAACGTCGCTAAGCAGCAGTGAGAGCGCGCCGCACGACGACAGACTGCAAAACGGACACTCGGACGTACTGCCAGAAATACAGGTAAAATTTTTCTCAATATGGGTATGCTAGCAGTTTCAAGGGTTCCGTATTCAAAGGGTGCCAACGGGACCCTATTACTGAGACTCCGCTGTCTGTCCGTCTGTCATAGCGCTCTATCTCTTGAAACGTATAATAGACACTTGAAGTTTTCGCCGATTATGTATTACCAAGGATGATATAGACTGGATTGGCAGTCGCCATAGTACTGATCGGCCGCGGTTTTTGTAGTTCGATTATTAAATCTAGATGGCGCTGAAATATAGCCAGAGGCTTTGAAGGCAAAACAATAAGACTACAGATATTTCATATCACCGCAAAAAAGTATTATTATGCAATATTTTTGAAAAATAATACATTTGTAGTAATTTGAAACTCAAAAAAGGACGAGTTTGAAGGATCACGAAGTTGTATAGACATTGACAGTCCTCTTAATTTAATTTTAGTCTTTACCTGGAACAAATAAATAAGATATGTTTTACACAAGGACAAAATATATGTATAATAACTTTTTTTCATGCTGGTCTAGGAACCGCCTCAGTACAATATGGTAAGCATGGTGTTGAAAATGATTTCGTTATTCCAGATCAAAGAAGCGAGCATATTTCATATGTTGCTGCATAAGGTGCGCTTTTAGGTTTTGTTTTTGAGATTAGTGTAAACTGTAGTTTGTCCTAACTGTAGTTAGATCGATATGAAGGGCGCAAGCCATAGAGAAGAAACGTATTAGAGTTGTTTTTGATGATTATTGGTTAACGCGTCCACTGCCGGGAACGATATATGCGTCTTCGTGACTTTTGCCTAGTGCCACTGCCATAGTTCGGCAGTCACTTAAACGCACATGTGCGTTTGTGGCACCTGAAGAAGTCTCGCGTCTGACACCCGGCAGCGAATGCGTTAATGGTGACAGATACGATAACGTGATTTATGTTTGTGCGATAGGTGCGCGAGCCAGACAAGCAGGCGTTGATCGAGCGGATAGTGTCACTGCAACGGGCGGCCGCGCGGCGCGCAGAGCGTTGCGAGTTCCTCGAGGAGCACGCGAGGCAACTCACTGACGAGCTACGGACCAAGGTGAGGAATGGCCGCACCAAGGCGCAAGCGACACAGAAGAGACGTGGGACGGCGACGCATAGCAGACGCGGCGCCCCTTGAATCAGTTTTCATACTAAATGTATAGAAACGTCGCTATCCAAAGCAGACAAATGAGACGGGGCGGAGACGCGGACTGCGACGCGCCCCCGTCCCACGTCACTTCTGTGTTGCTTGCACCTAAGCTACTTGTATGGTGTAGGGTTAAAAGATGTGATCGTTGGCCTTGGGTAAGAGATGACAGTTGCATAACATTTTGACACTACTTATTTAGACGGTGGCCGTATTGTCTAAAGGGGGTGATCCAAAACCGCCGGTACGCCAACGAGCTCGCGAGCCAAAGGTCTAAACCGCCAATGGAGCACTTAAAAATCTGCGGACTTTAGAATTTCAAGTATGCATAAAGAGCCAGCGAGCAAATCCGACGGTGTTTAAGTCCGCAAATGGATCACCCCCTTAACGCGCGGAAGCTTGCTGCCGCATTCACTACGTCTTCCTGTCAATGGAAATTAAATGAATGGTAATTGAATGGTCGCTAAATCGCCTAAACCTTATTAAGGGTTAAATCGGTATTATCGAGTGATGTGATTTGTAAAAATCGATCCCCTGCACGTCTTCACCCTTCATCGGCTCTATGGAACCGTAATAAAATAACCCATTACTAAATATCTTACTTAGAAATGACGTGATCTTTTCGCAGGCTCGCCTACTTCGTCACTTACTGCCAGCTCTACCGGCTCAAGCACTCTCTTCTACAGCCAGTGACTCCAACAAGGTACCTTCCTCCCTCATAATACTTCTAGCGTTCGTGGTGACATGCGTCAACCCGATTTCCAAACTTAAGGTCGATTCGAGCAGCGCAGCTTGGGTATTTCCTCTACAAGGTAGACCAATCCCAGGTAGCCAAGTCATTTAGGGCCACCACAAACCGAGGCGTCGCCGTCGCGCGCACGCCCCACGCTTCGGTCTGTGGAAGTTTTAAATGTTAGAATGTTAGTTATTTATTTTTCATTTTTTTTTTATTTTTTTTTTATGTGAGTGTAATGTTTGTTTGTGTGGCATTCCGTGATTTTGCTATACTGTGGCCCGGCGGAAGACCAGTGCTGGTTTTTTTTACCAGCGACACGCTGAGTCCGGGACCCTTTATGGCAACCAACACGCGGACTTGTCGTCGAACTACATTTCGCCCGGGAGGCACCAGGACGAAACTTGGTAGATCTCTTCCACTTTATCGTATCCAAAAATTTTTCAACGACCTAGACTTAGGAAATCAATTCAAATTTGACATCTTTCAGGACTCTATACGTTCGATTAGGCGTAGGATGCTGGATCCATTGCACACCTCTGATAATTAGCGTTTTTTACTTTTCTTGTGTATTTTAATTAATATTGTTATGTTTATATTGTATGATCTATTGTATTTTTATTTGTAGTGTACGTCCCTGAACATGAATAATGCTGTCGCATGCCTGTTATTGGTGCATGAACGGGAGTCAAAACTTGTTATTTTTTTTTGATTTGTAATGTTTTGTTTATGTACTGTTGGCATGTCTAAATAAATAAATAAATAAACATCAACATGTACCTACCTATGTCTATGTTTGTACTTTTAATTTTAGCCTGTGTACGTGTTTTTGTTGTTATAAGTAAATGTTTTTCTTTCTTCTTCTTGCTTTCTTTCAATGAGGTGGACTCAGGGAGTCCAATTGTTTACTTCATTGCTTCTAAAGTTTCATAGTACTTTACTGTTTCAGGAATTTTATCAAATCACTAAACAAATCTGGTGCAATGAAAAAACTATTCGCCTTTTTTGGCTGATTTTGCCATTTTACTAACAGATTTTGTGATTTGATCTAATGACTGATTTATTTTAGGAAAATGATAAAATGGATCCCCCATTTGAACATCCTGCGTGATTTAGTCATATCGCTTAGAGATTTATTTAAAATATCTGTTTTGGTCATTTCCGTGCGACAACTATACTATACTGTATTTATGTGAAAAGATTCCAGAATGGCCACGGTTTAGTTGTTTCGATAGTAAATTGACTTCTTTAATCTGAGTATGCTTTGTTAATTCACTCACGCTGCATGGACAGCCAGTAAGGAGGTTGACCAAGGTATGTATATATAAATACTTAAATTGTTTCTTTTTAGGAGTATTAAAAAAAACATTTTTCTTAGCTCTCATTTAGATTAGTTTGTCTTTATTGAATACCACAAATTAGTAAAGCGAGGTTACAAAATTAAGTTTTTGCAAAAAAGGTAATACAAGCTTAATTTACTAACTGCACCTAAATCTAAACTATTTATCCGTGCCAAATTTTATATCCGAACACTAGAAGTGGATAAAATTTGCCTTGGGAGTTTTGAAGATAACTTATATTTTTTTTATTTTATGTGCTGTCTGAGAAGCGAGTCCTGTGGAAAGAAAGTGGCGGCAAATAAAAAAAAATACAATTTGCAACACATTAAGTAACAGATAAAAAAATATCTCTCACAAATACTTAAGAGGGGGCACTCATATTCGCGCAAACATTCGTACATTATTCGCACGCAAAAAAACGTAAAAGTAACCGCCAATTGGTAAGGTAATAGAATGGATGTCGATGTCGTCCTAAGGTTTATTTTTGGTTCGCCTATTCATGCAAATGTGAGTAAGCAGCTTTACAATAATCACAATTGAATTTTAATTTACATTGCTGTTTGCCGAACAGATTTTAGAGATGCCAGAATGAGATTTGGTTCAGATTGCTTGTGCCAGGACTCAATTGCCAGACTCTAAAAGCTTATCAAAAAACCAGACAATAGACAATCTTATCGGTTAATAGTAAAAAGAGTGAGCTTCTAGTCTTTAAGGCAGGAAATAAATTGCCGCAGTCTGTTCCTCCAGTGAAGCTCGGTGACGCAGTACTGAATCGGGTCACCAAATTTAAATACCTGGGGCATTGGGTTACCGTAGATCTCTCTGACGATCTAGATATAGAGAGGGAGCGTAGGGCATTGTCAGTGAGAAGCAACATGTTGGCACGCAGGTTTGCGCGCTGTAATGTAGAGGAACAACATGTAGAGGGGAGTAAGGGGTTCCAAACAACACCAATCGGAACCCAAGCCAACCTCACCGGCCCGTGGTACTCCCTGCCGTATAACAAACGAGGCTCTGGCGCTCCACCCACCAACCCGCACTGGACCAGCGTGGTGGGTTTTACGGTCCAACCCCCCCCCCCCCCTTAATGATGAACCAAAGCCCTAAAATTAGTCCCCAAGTACCCGGCGACACTGGGGGTGAGGCTGATGACAGTAGGCCAAGAACCCCCAGGGTCAGGGGCGATAATCTCCGGGTGAGGAGGATTAACTGTCCAACGACCAACGCACGAAAGAAGGTACCCGGAAGATTGCCCCTACGACGACAACTGGCCCTGGCAACACACAACATCCGCACTTTGAGGACAGACGAAAAGATCACCGAGCTGGAAGAAGAATTGAGCAGATTGCGGTGGGATATTTTGGGGTTATCTGAAGTCCGTAGAGAGGGAGAGGACACGATAACCCTGAAATCTGGTAACCTCCTCTTCTACCGGGAGGGCGACCAACAGTCCCAAGGGGGTGTCGGATTTCTCGTCCACAAGTCCCTCGTTAACAACATTATTACCATCGACAGTGTGTCGAGCAGGGTGGCGTACCTAACACTCAGAATATCTAAAAGATATTCGCTGAAGGTCGTTCAGGTATATGCGCCGACCTCGTCACACCCAGATGAGGAAGTAGAGGCTATGTATGAGGACATCAGTAGGGCCATACATACTCACAAGACTCACTTCAATGTTGTTATGGGGGACTTCAATGCGAAACTGGGCAAGAGAGGCGATAATGAGTTGAAAGTGGGGAGCTTCGGTTATGGTCAACGGAACCGTAGGGGACAGAGGCTGGCCGATTTTCTGGAGAAAGAAGGCCTCTTTATGATGAATTCTTTCTTCCAGAAGCCACCTCACAGGAAATGGACGTGGATGAGCCCCGACGGTTTCACGAGAAACGAGATAGACTTCATCATGACCGACAAGAGACGGATATTCAATGATGTCTCTGTGATACACAGGGTGAAAACCGGCAGTGATCACTTAATAGTAAGAGGCACATTGAATATTAACGTTAAACTTGAACGGTCCCGTCTGATGAAGTCCACGCTCCGACCTACTCGCGCTCAGATCGAAAACCCCGAGAGCTTTCAACTCGAGCTCTCAAATCGCTTTGATTGCCTGGAAGATCACGCGTCAGTGGACGAAATCAATAACAGGTTCGTAGAAACTGTCAACACGGCAGGGTCTCAGTTTTATAAGACCCGTCGTACTAGTAGAACTCAGAAGCTCTCGGAGCATACCCTTGACCTTATGGCTGAACGACGCTCGCTGAGACTGCAGTCTCCCGATGATGTTGAGTCACATAGGCAGCTTAATAGACGAATTCGGAAATCCTTGCGACACGATATTCGTACCTTTAATACTGCTCGTATTAAAGATACAATAGAGCGGAATAAAGGCTCCAAAGTGTTCGCAAGAGATATGTCTATTGGGCAAAGCCAGATGACAAAGCTGAAGAGGGATGATGGCAGTGTAGCGTCGACGAAAGCGGACGTGTTAAGGGAAATCGAAGAGTTTTACAGACGCCTCTACGATTCGGTCACAAAACCTGATTTTAGTGCGGCTGAAGACCCAAGAGCCAAACTGACCCGACACTATACCGAGGATATCCCGGACATCAGCCTGTATGAAATTAGGATGGCCCTGAAACAGCTTAGGAACAACAAGGCGCCGGGTGAGGATGGAATTACTTCTGAGCTTCTGAAAGCGGGTGGGTCACCGGTACTGAAAGTCCTTCAGAGACTCTTTAACTCCGTCTTGCTCGAAGGTACCACGCCAGAAGCATGGAACAAAAGCGTGGTGGTGCTGTTCTTTAAGAAAGGTGATAAAACCTTGTTAAAGAACTACAGACCCATCTCGCTTTTGAGCCATGTTTATAAGCTGTTCTCCAGGGTCATTACAAATCGTCTTGAGCGCAGGTTTGATGACTTCCAGCCTCCCGAACAAGCCGGGTTTCGAAAAGGCTACAGTACCGTAGACCACATACATACGCTGCGGCAAGTTATACAGAAGACCGAAGAGTATAACTTGCCGCTATGTCTAGCGTTTGTGGACTACGAGAAAGCCTTTGATTCGGTCGAAACATGGGCGGTGCTCGAGTCTCTCCAGCGGTGCCATATTGACTACCGGTACATCGAAGTGTTGAAGTGTTTGTATAAAAATGCCACTATGTCGGTTCGAGTGCAGGAACAGAGTTCGAGGGCGATTCCCTTGAAAAGAGGCGTAAGACAGGGAGATGTAATATCTCCGAAACTGTTTACTGCCGCTCTGGAAGACGCCTTCAAGCCCCTGGAATGGAAAGGACTAGGCATCAATGTCAACGGCGAATACATTACTCACCTTCGGTTTGCCGACGATATCGTGGTCATGGCAAAATCGATGGAAGAACTCAGCACGATGCTCGAAGGCCTCAATCGAGTCTCTCGACGGGTAGGACTAAGAATGAACATGGACAAGACGAAAGTTATGTCTAATGTTCATGTTGTCCCTGCCCCCATTGTGGTCGAGAACTCGGTTCTTGAAGTTGTTGACGCATATGTATACCTAGGACAGACCGTCCAGCTAGGTAGGTCCAACTTCGAGAAGGAGGTCAATCGGCGAATCCAACTCGGATGGGCAGCGTTCGGGAAGCTCCGCAACATCTTTTCGTCCAAAATACCTCAGTGCCTCAAAACAAAAGTCTTTAATCAGTGTGTGTTGCCAGTGATGACATATGGATCCGAGACGTGGTGCTTCACTATGGGCCTGATGAATAGGCTCAGAGTCGCTCAGCGAGCTATGGAGAGGGCTATGCTTGGAGTTTCTCTACGGGATCGAATCAGAAACGAGGAGATCCGTAGAAGAACCGGGGTAACCGACATAGCCAAACGGATTAGCTCGTTGAAATGGCAATGGGCAGGCCATATAGCACGTAGAACAGATGGCCGTTGGGGGCCAAAAGTTCTGGAATGGAGACCACGGACTGGCAAGCGCAGCGTGGGACGTCCACCAACGAGATGGACGGACGATTTGGTGAAGGCCGCAGGTTCAGGGTGGATGCAAATCGCTTCCAATCGTAATAATTGGGCATCAATGAGGGAGGCCTATGTCCAGCAGTGGACGTCCTATGGCTGAAATGATGATGATGATGATGATGAATGTAGAGGTCAAGGTTATGCTGTTCAAAGCGTATTGCCAAACATTTTATACGTGCAGCCTGTGGGCCAAATGTACGCGACGATCACTTGATGCCTTACGCGTGCAATATAATAATGGTTTTAGGATACTGTTGGGGCTGCCCCGGTTCTGCAGTGCGTCAGGTATGTTCGCCGAGGCGCGCGTGGACAGTTTTCAGTCCATCCTGCACAAGCGCGTGGCCTCGGTGAAGCGGCGCGTGCGGGACAGCACCAAGTCTCTTGAACACCATATTGGAGCGCACAGATTGCCCTATTGTGAGATACTGGAATGCGTGTCATATATGCGCTCCGGAGTAGCCATATTTAATATTAAATAAACACCATTACTAACATAGTTTTTAAGTAAAATTGTAACTAACCTGATATGAACTACATGTTTGAAATAAATGAATAAATAATAATAAATAATAATAATAAAACTAATTTACTTATTATATTTAGGCTGTATAACCTTATACACACAAACCACCTGAAAACCTGCACACAGCTGAGAAGAAATTCAATGCTGTGTGTAGTTCCCAATCCGCTTGGGCCCGCGTGGGAACTACGGCCCAACCCCTCTCATTCTGAGTGGGACTTATATAGGCTGGGATAACTAAAAATCTAAAACAAATTTGTATTGTGTACAGAAAGAGATAGCTCGCCATGGCGGCGGCGCGATGGCGGCGCTGTGGGGCGGGGATCCCGGCGGACTCACGCTCGAACTGTCGCTCGAAATGAACAAGCGCCTCCAAGCAGTGCTCGAAGACACGCTGCTCAAAAACATCACGCTCAAGGTAACTCGCTCAACACAACTAACACTCAGCCGCACTGATAACGTAACACTTGCGTTCGGACTGTCGCTCAAATTGAACAAGCGCCTACTGACCGTGCTCGGACACACCCCACTCAAGAATATCACGTTTGCAAGTAACACTCGGCCACACTTAGATCAAGATAGCGGCTGCCGTGCTCGCGTGCATTAGCTCAATAAGCCCCATCACTCATGGTGTCTAGCTCAGCACGACTAACACTCAGCCGCACTCATAAAAATATGTTCGCGTTCAGACTGTCGCTCGAATTAGGGCTTCCAATCCCGCAATACCGAGATCTCGGTATTCCGGGATCCCGCATCATTTTTTAGTCCCGCGTGCTGCGGGATTACGTGTGCGGGATCCCGCTCGATTTGCGGGACTGTAAAAAAGCATGCGCACGACCATTCACGACCGCGAACGGTCGGCTACTGAGACTACTGACTGCTAGCGCGGCACGGCTCGGCGTGTCGCAGCCGTACGTCTCAATGCGGGGGCGGGGGGGAGAGATGTGATGCGAACGAGTGTCATTTGTCTATGCTTCTTACAACTGCTAACAAATATTCGCGCGAAAAATTGATAAATACTTAAATTATTACTTTTCCAGTATATTATTAAAGTGTATTGGTGCAGTTATACTATAATTAAACATTAAAATGTCCAGTACAGTGAAATATAGTTCTTTTGCGAGTAATTCGTTTGTTTGGGAACATTTTCTTAAATCTGAAGATGGGTTATCTGCGAAATGTAAACGTTGCAAAACTGTTATCAAAACCACTGCTAGGTCCACGAAAGGATTACACGTGCATTTAAAAGCCAAGCATCAAATAGAGGACTTAAACAAAAAAGTACCCGAAAATGCTGTATCGTCATCAAGTGTGAGTGCAAACTTGTCCATGTTATCTCCAGAATTACCGTCGCCTTCAAAGAGGACGAAAATTACCCAACATTTTCCAATCCAAAACAGTGAAAATTCAATGGAAGAAAGGGTTGCACGTATGACTGCAAAGGACGGATTTCCTTTGAGTGTTTTCGTCACCTCAGAAGATTTACGAGAATTGTTTAAAGCTAAAGGCTTCCTTCTACCACGATCGTCAACAACTATTCGAATGATGGTTATGAATTACGGTATGACTCTTCGTATGAAAGTTGTCAATGAATTGTCGCAATTGAAAGAAACTGGCCACCGTTTCTCGCTTACTTTTGACGAGTGGACATCTTCAAGTAACAGGCGGTATCTAAACATCAACGCACATACCTACGCAAATGATCGTGCTTTGTTTTGGAATTTAGGACTTACTCGTATTTTTGGAAGTATGCCAGCAACCGTTTGCGTAGAGACTTTAAGAAAGACATTAAAGAAATTTGAAATTGACTTAGATGAAGATATTGTAGCAATTACAACTGATGGAGCCTCAGTTATGGTTAAAACCGGTAGTTTGGTCCCTGCATTTCAACAACTGTGTTACGCTCATGGTTTGCAACTAGGAATATTAGACGTACTTTATAAAAAAAATGAGTCTATTCGACAAGAACCAATTGATGATGATATACTTGACAATTCTGAGGCTGAATCAAATGACAACGACGGCAGGCCAAATATAAGTGAAAATCGTGGATTTACGGTTGAAGTTGGGTGTGAAGAAGGAGAATTAATACCTGATTTTAAAGATATTATCAATAAGGTTCGAAAAATTGTACGTATGTTTAAATGTTCACCCACTAAAAATGACGTGCTACAAAAATACGTCAAGAACGAATTTGGACGGAAAATTGAGTTAGATGGAGATTGTAAGACAAGATGGAGTAGTTTAGCTGTGATGGCTGAAAAATTTAACAAACTAAAATTGTGCATTGCTAAAACCTTAATTGACCTGGGTCTTAGTGCGAACATTGAGTACAGATTTTCACAACATGAATTTGATGCATTAGTGAATTTAGAAAATATCCTGAAGCCGGTGAAACTTGCTGTCGAAGTACTTTGTCGTCAAGATGCGACCCTGATTACCGCTGAGGCTACGCTAAAATTCATGATTAAAAAGCTGGAAGACAATAATTCAGCCTTAGCTTCAGAACTAGCTTTATGTTTGCGCCGCCGGATTTTACAACGACGAACAAATTTGAATGCACTTTTGATGTACCTTCAAAATCCGTGTAATTATTGTGCGTCAAATGACGATGAAACATTCTGTCTTCCATCGAAAAATGTACTTCGAAAACAAATTCAAGAATTCGTCATGAGAATGAAGTTCGGCATTCTAAATTCACCTGAGACGGAGAGCAATGACGAGAAAGGTCTTCTTCAAGGGACAAACAACTGTGAAGAAGTTTCGCCATCTAGTCCTGATCTTACTTTACAAGAAGAGTTGGAGTTAACTATATCATCAGCATGTAATGTAATTTGCCCGTCACCATCTCGAGCTAACAGTCTCGAATCAATCATAAAAAAAGAAATTACTCTTTATGAGTCCGGAGGGTCAATGGGGAAATATCTCACATTTACATATAATTCTTTAAAAGGAATACCACCGACTAGTGTGGAATCTGAAAGAGCATTCTCTGCTGCTGGCTATATTGCCTCTAAAATACGCTGCAGTTTGGCAGACGACACTTTAGATATGCTATGTTTTCTTCGCAAACATTTCCAATTGAATGATAAAAAAAATATGACAGAAACTAAATAATTATTTATCATTCAGCTGAAACTGTTTTCTTCTATTGTACTTGATTGTATTTTTATATTTGATCTCAGTAATTGAAGTGTAATTTGATTGATCTCATTTAACGTTAATTAAAGTGAAATTACGTTGATTTAATTTGATTAATTTATTGTTTTATTTGCTTCACATAATATTTTTCATAATTATATGCGGGATCCCGCCAATACCGGGATCCCGCGGGATTTGAATTCCAACTCCCGCCAATACCGGGATCGAGCATGGGGTGCGGGATTGGAAGCCCTAGCTCGAATTGAACAAGCGCCTACAGACCGTGTTTGAAGACACTGTGCCCAAACATCACGCTCAAGGTGACTAGCTCAACGCGACAATAGGGATGGTGACGCCATTTTAAAATAATTCGAAGACACGACTCTAGTAAAAAAACGATTTATACTGGCCCAGAAAACCAGATTAATTTTCGATTATATACAAAATTAGATTTTTTCTTGCTTTAAAACAAATAAATAGTTAGTTGATTGAGTTGGCGAACAAGTGCCGTCATAACATGCTTTTGCTATTCAGACTCTTTGAGAGAATTGTGTTTTGACAGCTCATAAAAAGTACGTCAGTTGATTGGTGGTGTCAACTTCCCTATTACTCAACCATACTCATAGTGACACTCGCGCTCCTAAAAGTCGCAAGAGTTATACAAGTGACTGTAATAGAGGGTGACGTACTCACTGCTCAATGACACCCATCACTCATAGTGACTAACTCAATACGACTCATCAAAGCTCATGAAAGTCTACTCTAGTGTTAATTACCACATCACTTAATCACACTCAAGGTGATCAGTACTCATCCAAATATGACTCAACGTGACTAAATCATAAAACAATCGACATGTATTTTTCTCATTTCACAGGAGAATATGGACACACTAGGAGAAGAAATAGCGAGGCTAAAAGCACATAGAAATTCTACAGCAGACTCCAAATAAACTAAATATTCTAGACTCCTGAATACGGCGAACGTTAATTAATTGATTTCACCGGTATAATTATTGAAACCCTGTAGTTAGTAAATACTATTTAAAAAAAAGGCCGACGATGGATAGTTGACACCAAAAATTCCAAGATTAAACTGTAAAAAAGAACATTTCATTTTAAATTTAGATTTTTAGTTGCATCCACCCACATGTAAAAATACACTTACTTAAGTATTTATTGATAGTTAAATTACTAACTTTAACAAGTATTTACTATTGGCAGTTTACCACAGAATTAGACGATAATTATTACTGTTTCATGAAACACCCAACTGAAATAAAATGAAAACAAATATTATTTAATTTGACAAAATTGTTGGTACTTAATATGCTTTCATTGTCTGTTTGATTGATTGTATGCGAGTGAAAAGCCAGGCTGGAGAAAGCATATAAATGACTTGGTCGACTTGTTTTAAGGTGTCTATGTACCAAAGAGGTTATCTACTTGTATCACATTCAGTATCTTAACCTTAACTTTTTCGACGCCAACGACATATACATCAGCACCGCAGGTTCTACGCCAACGACTGATATATCCACATCAGTCACGGCGTGCAGAGCGATATCTACCTACATGCATTTCTGTAGGGTTCAATTTCGCCATTTTTGTGGCCTTTAGTGACAGTGATGGGATAAAGTTTCTAAAGTGAAAAAAAATTCCCGACTTCTTCCATTCTTACATTTTAAGGCGACAAGTCAACGTTTAATTTTTAAGTATTATTTATTTGATCTATTTTTAATTGTTTGACATATTATATTCCTGTGGATTAAAAATTTGGACACCAGCGCCAGTTTGGGCGGCAGTGCTCAAAATTAGTATGAATGTTTTTCGTTGCGACACGACGAAATAACTATACAATTGTATTTATTTAGTCAGCCTCGGAAAGACGTTGCACAGGTAATACGCCCAAGTTTGTCTAAAACAGACTCATAGGCCTAAATGATGATGATGTGTAGGTAGTTTTCGTGTCACAACGGAACTTTTTCCGGACAGTCGTTTTCTGTGGTTAGGAATCATTTAAAGTGATTCAACCTTTCGGTCTCCGCCCATTTAACAAAGGGCCGATACAGACGGACTGCATTCCATCTGCAAGGTAAGTAATTGCGGGTCCATATTGGGTTCGCTAAATTTCATCACCCGAAATTGATTTTCCTAACGATTTGTACTCCTAATGATCACTGTTCCTAAAATTTTGTTTCCTAAAGTTTTCGTTCCTACAATTTATTTTACCATTAACGTAGTCTATAACACTCAGTTTTCCGAAAATTGGTTTTCCTATTGATTTGTACTCCTAATTATCACTGTTCCTAAAATTTTATATCCTAAAGTTTTCGTTCCTACAATTTATTTTACTATTAACGTAGTCCATAACACTCAGTTTTCCAAAAATTTTAAGTAATAACTTCACTGTTGAAATTTATCAAACAAATTAGATTATCCGGGTGGTCATAAAAAAAATAACTAACACCAAAGGCTAATGCGGGAGCTGCGCTGCGCTACGCTCCCGCATTAGCCTTTGAACCTAACCATACCAAGTCGCTTCCACTCCGCAAGGTCTTGCTCGCTCGCTTCGCTCGCTCGCTGGCTTCAATCTCTATCATTGGAGTCGGCGAGCGAGCGAGCAAGACCTATCAGGGCGGAAGCAACTCGGTTTATTGCAACGGACATTATGAAGTTTAATGTATAATAATGTTCAATTTTATGAATAAAAACAAATCTACATAAAAAAGATATGATGATGAATAATAGTGTAAAAGATGGTTATGTTGAGAAAATATAGGAAAACAAATAGTAGTATGATAGATGTTTATTGCAACGGACATTATGAAGTTGAATGATTAGGAATTCAGAACGTTAGGAACAGAGTAGTTATGAGTAGTGATTATTATGATGTAAATTTTTAGGAACAACATTTTCGGACTTCCGATAATCGACATTGAAAAATTAGTTCAACTTTGGCGCACCCAGTAATTGCCGACTGCAGCCCATACATACATTTTCATACACTCATTCCATACATTTTCCATTGCAGTCGGCAAAACTGCACGTAAACTGCACGCTAGCTGTGGCTGAAATGTATGCGCAGCCGGGAGTTCCAGTTCGAATGCAGTCCGTCTGTATCGGCCCTAATGTTACATAAAAATATAAATGGTGTTATTTTGAATATTCGACGTTTAAAGATTTGAAATCATATAGTAATTAAATTAATATGATTTACGTTTTCTTAATGTTATCCTAAAGTTCAAATGTGCGTGTCATAGTTTTTGCTTTGTATATGCGCCATTGATCATCCCATATTTAATTTTTTATCATAGGAACTACCTATTTAAAATTATTTTTTATGTAAATATCTAAAACAGCATTCCTTAGAAAAATTTAATGAATGATAAAAATTTTATTTTTGTTTTATGTTATAAGTTTTAATTCATAAATAAAATGTACGTAATTTAGTTAACATACCTCATTTATTAAACTTCACAATTTTAATTTAAATTACTAAAGGCCACCACAGACCGCAGCGTTATAGAAGTGTAGTGGTATACAACGCGCTGGGCACGCTCCGTTGGCGTCGCGCGCACGCCCCGCGCTACGGTCTGTGGTGGCCTTTAACGTATGATTAAATAATTATGTTTATTGCTGGCGACCACATCTTCTCATTTAGCGCACTTTGTTAAAGGTAGCTATCAAAACGTGCTCCAAATTAATTGATTGTATATAACGGAATTACCCTGTGGATGTAAGTGGTTCCTGTACTCTGCAGACTCTAAAAAGCAGTAAGAGGGTTTTTACGTTTGTTGAATATTGAACTATAACAAGCACGGCTTAAGGAACATAATGGTCTAATCGCTTTTTTGCTCTTACTGCGTTTTAGGGTCAGCAGGGCAGCTAAGCTCTCTCTCTGTATAGTATTATTATGAACACAACCCGACAACCACTATTATTATGTAATTTATGTATTTTTGTTGATGGGACAAAGACCGGCAAGCTCAAGTGGGACTGGGCGCCAAATGTATCCGGTTCGTTGGGGAAAAATCATCATTGATTGGGTTCCAAGCGACGAGCACCGGAGCAGGGGAAGACCGAAACGGAGATGGTGGGATAACTTGGACCGTTTTGACACATTTTGGCAAGATTTTGCGAAGGATAGAAACGGGTGGCAAGAGAAAAGGATTTGTCCAGTAGTGGGACGTCTAAAAGGCTAATAAAAAAATATTTCTATTGCATTTAGTATTGCGTTATTTTTTCCTATAAAATGTTTCAATTCATAAGTGTTTCTGAATGAAATGATCGACGTATGCGTTATTTCTATTTCTAATTTTGACGTTGCTATAATTATGCAT
Organism: Archips xylosteana; assembly: GCA_947563465.1. Lineage (NCBI taxonomy): Eukaryota > Metazoa > Arthropoda > Insecta > Lepidoptera > Tortricidae > Archips > Archips xylosteana. The sequence goes on from OX387370.1 coordinate 6,069,772, forward strand.
TTTTTTTTCAACTTAATCAGTTCAGCAGTTTTTAGGGTTCCGTACCTCAAAAGGAAAAAACGGAACCCTTATAGGATCACTTTGTTGTCCGTCCGTCTGTCTGTCAAGACCCTTTTTCTCAGGAACGCGTGGAGGTATCAAGCTGAAATTTATATCAAATACTCAAGTCTACTGTCCCTTGGAGCTGTGAAAAAATCAAACTTCTAAGCCAACGCAATCAAAAGATACAGCCGTTTATGACGCAAATTTCCGCATATTTTCGAAACTCGCAAGGGAATCAAAACCTAAAAGGTACTTCCCGTGAACTCAGAATCTTGAAATTTGGTACGGAGCAAGGTCTTATGGCACAGATAAAGGAAAAATTGCGAAAAGCATAATTTTTTTGTCTGCCTGTCTATATCAGTAAACAACGCACATTTTCGACACTCGCAAGGGAATCAAAACCTACAGGGTACTTCCCGTGAACTCAGAACCTTGAAATTTGGTACGAAGCAAGGTCTTATAGCACAGATAAAGGAAAAATTGCGAAAAGCATTATTTTTTTTGTCTGTCTGTCTATATCAGTAACCAATCTACAATGATCCCACACTGCGCACATTTTGCTTAGGAGCAGGGGTCTGCTAAGACTGGATGTTCATAGATAGATACATATAAATTTGTAGGGAACCCTCGGTGCGCGAGTCCGACTCGCACTTGGCCGGTTTTTATTTTTAAAAGATAACATTGCAGTATTTTCTTGGATGCTACGTTTTATGCTAGTTTTAGGATTGAAGGAACGGTTTACGGTTATTTACATTACAATTATTTGTTACCCAATGTAGACGTCTACCTACAACCAACCATTAGCTTCTACTCGTGATCATGACGCCGCTAGATGCATTGAAATTTCGTGAGCTTATTAAAGGTATTTACGGTCTACATCCCATCAGTCTCAGATCTACGATTTTTTCGAAACAAGCCAGTAACTCGACCAACAAGTCACAACAACAACAACAAGTCGACGGTGAGCCAGCCAGGCTTCAGTATGCTGGGCACTTTGAGGAGCAAGCTTTATTTTCAATCATATTTCAATAATATGATTTAGACGCCCACTGAAGCTGCCGCCTGGAGCGTGTGCTCCGGTTTGCTCTCCAATATATCTAATGTATTTTTAATTTAGATATCTGTCTGAAAAATAATTATTTATAAGTATTTTGCGAGTATTTTATAAATGTGGAAATGTGGGTATGTATTACAATACCGAAGTACGAAAGACCGAATGTATCAAAACATCGAATGGGTCAAAAGACCGACACGTTTTTTTTCTGAAACTTTTTAAGATTGTTATAAAACAAACCTAACCCAACCTAATGGGTTCTGAATGATGCCGTTTTAAAAAATTCTGAGAAGTTTACGGTTTCAGAAAAAAAATCGTGTCGGTCTTTTGACCCAATCGATGTTTTAATACATTCGGTCTTTCGTACTTCGGTATTGTAATACATACCCGGAAATGTGTAGTGAGTGAAGTCACTTCACGTCTCTTACTCCACGTTCCCATTTGTCGGGGGTGTCGGGGCGACAAAATTTCGTGTGCTCTGGCATATGCTTTTGTATATACATAATATGTAAACTTAACAGATTCGATACTTGCGTTTGGTGTCCGCTATATATCGTAACTCACTACTTTGAAAAAGCTCTGTCTCAAAATCGATGATTGGGCCAAGTGAACTTTACTAAGTGTGCATCAAAGTTCAGTTTGGTTTAAATATTGATTTGAGATAAGAGGTTTTTGAAAGCAGTGACGATATCCACGTACAGTTGTACCCTGTGAATCCAATACACTGTAACTCCCATAGAAAGTGTACTGAAGATACAGTGTATTGGATTCACAGGGTACAGTTGGCTCACTACCAAGGGCGTTTAGCAGTCGCAGAGTACATTTTAATCACTACGTGTCAAAGAAGTCGGTGGGAAGTATTATATTGTGTACTGATTGGGCATGAGAGTAGACTCTTTTATTTAAATTGTAACTTGGTACGGACATGATGTTTGAATGAGTCACCAAAAAAAGCTTATTGTACCTAAGTACGCAATAGCTAGTGTTAACAAACAGCCTTATAAAATATTTATCTATAGCTACACTAGCATTTATAGCCAGTGCATTACTATAAGCTTTTTTTGGTGACTCATCAAACAACATGTCCTTACAAAATTGTAATTCAAATAAAGTTGCATGTTTTAAGAACCAAGGGATCCCATTTGACGTATAGTCGACCAAGAAAGTTCTTTCACTCTTAATATTCAATGTCAGTTACGAACTTAGACTTTTGTTAAATGGAGAACTATATTGGGATCTTTACCCTACTTGCTATTATATCCGACATTTTTGTAGAAATGGCCGAAATCTGAAGTTAAACTGACCTGACACCTGATAATTTAGGAACATGGTTTTAGTTTGATTTGTGGTTGTCGGTGCTTGTGATGATGTAATCATGTATTATTGTTGTGTTATAGTAAGTCAAATATTGTTGTATATTGGGGATTCTAACGACGGTTATGATTATGCGAAATATATTTTGAGCATTCATACTGTTTATTATTTTTAACCGTCGATACAAAAAAAGGGTGTTATAAGTTTGACTGCTATGTCTGTGTGTTTGTGTGTGTATGTGTGTCTACTGTGGCATCATAGCTCTTAAACTGGTGAACCGATTTGGATGGAGTTTTTTTTTTATTTGAAAGCGGGTTTCTTGTCGATGGTTCTTGGATGGATATGTGTCATCAAAATTTGGTTCAGTCGTTTCAAAGTTATCAGTTCTTTTGTTAGCTGCGGAAGAGATCTTAGACGAGAAGTTCATAAAAATCTAGATGACATTTCCTGGCCTGGCTGCAAGTGGAGCTAAATAAATAATGCTCTTGCTTCGTAACCAACCAAAGTTGCCAAGTGGATAGGTACTAAATATAGACGGCCCACAGAAAACATATTTTCGTCAAAAAATTATCAATGACATATACTCAAAGACACCAACTAATTATGCTATCTCATCATCATCATCATTTCAGCCGTAGGGTCCACTGCTGGACATAGGCCTCCCTCATTGACGCCCAAACATTACAATTGGAAGCGACTTGCATCCACCCTGAACCTGCCTTCACCAAATCATCCGTCCACCTCATTGGTGGACGTCCCACGCTGCGCTTGCCGACCGTGGTCTCCATTCCAGAACTTTTAGGCCCCAACGCTATCTACATCAATTTAAATCTATGGATTTGTCTTTTATCAACGACTGTTTTATCCGTTAAATATGCTGGTGTTTATTGGAACATTTGGAACACTATTCTCATTCATCATGAACACACTGCAGCGTTTGTCAATATTAGCTGTGGTTTTTTTTTTAATATGATAGAGTGAAAACGAGCAGCCTGTATCCTGTGGAAAGCAACCATTGGAGACCAATAACCTAAGTTGAGTTACGGATGCGATGCCGGCCCTTTGAGAAAATATTAGGCTCATTTTTAGGGTTCCGTAGTCAACTAGGAACCCTTATAGTTTCGCCATGTCTGTCCGTCTGTCTGTCTGTCTGTCTGTCCGCGGCTAAGCTCAGAGACTGTTAGTACTAAAAAGCTGTAATTTGGCATGAATATACATATCAGTTACGCCAATAAAGTAGTAAAATAAAAAATATTTTTTTTAGGGTACCTCCCATAGACTTAAAGTGGGGGTGATTTTTTTTTCTCGACTAACCCTATAGTGTGGGGTATCGTTGGATAGGTCTTTTAAAACCATTGAGGGGTTGCTTACATGATTTTTGTATTCAGTGATTTGTTTGCGAAATTCAACTTTAAAGTGAAAATTTTCATTAAAATCGACCGTTCTCCCCCCCCCCCCCCCCTTCTAAAATCTAAACTGTTGGGTGGAAAAATTTGAAAAAATTCAGAATGGTAGTAAATATATTAAATTTACAAGGAAAATTATAGCGGCTAAGATTGCTTGGGAATTATTTGTAGTTTAAGAGTAAATAGTAGCCTAAGGTATAAAACATACCTAAACTTGGAAGATTCCGTACTCCTAAATACTTAGAAATCCTTAGAAAAATATTGCTTGATTTTTTCGTAATGGCTACGGAACCCTATCTTGGGCGTGTCCGACACGCTCGAATCTTGGCCGGTTTTTTAACCCTTTCAACGCCACGCCTCGACAAAACGTAAACCTGCTTTGAATCTTATGTCATTGTGTCAAGATCACTTTGACACTGTACTCTGTGACACCTGTATGTGTCGTTGGCGTTGAAAGGGTTTAAAGATCTCCAAGTTGTACCGGTCCGAAAATACTGGCGCTGCATTCGGATGGCAAAGTTTCACCGCGCGCGGCAAAAAGTTCCGCGATAAACCAACAGTAGTAGACTGCCAGCTATTGTGGTGAGGGTGGAAAGAAAGTCAGATAGTCGGTTGCGATTGTTGCAAGGGAGAAATTAAGCAGCAGGCCTTTGATCAATTATAACTGTAGATCCACAGTCGCGCGCCCGAAAATGTCCGAGCCAAATGAGCGCCAATGGCCTTCTTTTTTCTCAGTACGTTGCGTGAAATTGTCAAGTTTAGCTGTCAAGTGTCAACCGAAATTCGACTGTAATGAAGTAAAGACTAGGTTCAAATTTCTGTGTAGGTGATGATTTTAATTGTTATGCAAACAAATAAAAAAGTTCGGACATTTTTTGAAGGGGATTTTGTTCGGCAATGTGTATCTTCAGTTATAATTGATCAAAGCAGCAGGCAATAGATCTAGCAACTCCTCATGATAAATGCGGTATAAGATACATAAGAATGCAACATCCCTCCACAAGGACAGCAATGTTCCAGAAAGTTCCTGGTCGTTCACAATCCGAGAGACTGTTCGTTTGAATGCGGTGAATACGAGGTATTTGTTAGGGTAGGAATGTTACTTTTAGACCGATAATGTATAAAAAGTAAGCCATCTAAGATTTAAATAGCGTGCCTAAAATAGTAAATAAAAAAAACCGTAGCTATAAAATCAAAATCAACGTTTATTATCAAATACAAATCACAGACGATAATTGTTCACTCACTGTCATTCCTTACCATGTACAATGAACAAGCCCCACTGTAAAGGGCGTTATAGCGCCTTAGAATATTCTACTCAAAACTATTAATGTATAACTCTTATACATTATTATCTTATAGTCACGGAATGAACAGGTTCGAAATCTTAAAGTTAACGATGATGTTGATAGAAGCTATTTGTACTTATTATTTGTATGTTGTTATAATATAAGTTACTAGCTGTTGCCCGCGACTCCGTCTGCGAAGATAAAAAATAGCCTACGACCTATTCTCAGACCTACCAAATGTGGAGCTGAACATTTCATAAAAATCGGTCAAGCCGTTTCGGAAGAGTTCGATAACAATCACCGTGACACAAGATTTTTATATATTAGATAATAATCTTAAATGTATAGATTTTTTCACTACATTTATCAGAGTAATGGCAGGTCTAACTAATATTTAAAAGGTTTTAGCTCAACAATTCATAGTCAAGGAACAATGGTTCGACTAAATTTTAACCCTATTGTCAAACAGTTAAGGTGGAACGGCACGCTCTAGGCGCGAAATTCAAAATTTTCACAGGTTTTAATTTATTTTGAGGTAACGGTGTAACTGTTTAACTTCATATGGTACTTGCGCTTGTAAAACAGTGTTCTTTATATTATTGTGTAAAGATTTTTAAGAATAAAACTGTAAACTGTTAGCTTGATATAAAAAATTGTCAAACATAGGAATTCGGACTTTCAACGTTTTGACAACTTTTATTTCAAGCTAATAGTTTTATTCTTAAAAAACTTTACACAATAATATAAAGAACACTGTTTTACAAGCGCAAGTACCATATGAAGTTAAACAGTTACACCGTTTACCCAAAATAAATTAAAACCTGTAAAAATTTTAAATTTCGCGCCTAGAGCGTGCGCTTCCACCTTAAGAACAATTTTCTATGTAACAGTCTGATGTGTTATATGTTATATAGTTTAGAAAGGTAAATGTGCTTGCAAAGTGTTCAATTATAGTTATTTATGATACAAGTGCGGAAAGTAGGCTATTCCCAACGAATGGCGGAGACCTAAACAAACGAGCGAAGCGAGTTTGGTTTAGCCGACATGAGTTGGGAATTTCCTACTTTCGACACGTATATCATACAACATTTTACAATGCATTAAGCGAGGAAAAATATTGGGGCTAAGAGCGCGCGCAGACAGAGAGCGGTCTGGAGTACCGAGTTTCGCGTTCAGAGTTCTGTGTTTTCATCGCTCGAGAGTTCCAGTCGCCTGCTGTGTGCGTTATCGTAAGAGACTCAGTACTACATTCGAAAGAACGCAGAACTCTGAACTCGGAACTCCAGACCGCTCTCTGTCCGCTCATAAACATTTTCGGAAAAGATGTTGCGTTCTTATTTACCTTTCATTGAGGGAAAGTCTCGTAGATGTTTACATATTTCAGCATCGGTTTAGTCAGCAGGAGGCTATCACATTTAATTTTGTGCTTGGTCTAGGACGTCAGGCGGCGTTAAGTCCTATGTAAATTCATCACTTGAACTCACCATTTTAATTTACTAAACTTAAATTAATTCTCCGGACTGAATTCATGAACATTACTGTGGCGGGTTTTCATGACAGACGCGAACCGAACCAACCATGATTGGTTCGTGTTACGCCATGCGCGCGCACTGAAAACTCATTGGTTGACAGGCGCGAACGGGTAACCGTGATTGGTTCGTGTTACGCCATGCGCGCACACTGAAAGCTCATTGGTTGACAGGCGCGAACGGGTAAACATGATTGGTTCATGTTACGCCATGCGCGCGCACTGAAAGCGCAGATGTCGTACAGTCCGAAATGGACTCAAGGAATTATTTTAGTACTAAATTTTTTATTTCAAAACTTTTGACGAAATTAAAATTTGTGTGTTTTAATATTAAAACAATCTGTTTTATTATTTTATCAGTAAATATTCATTTGGTTGCATCAAACATTTTCTTATTCGTGCAAAGCTGAATTATGAAGACACAACTCTCTAGTCTTATTTTTTAAACACTAGTTTGGACACAACTTTTTGAGAATTGGCAATTTAAAAAGTTACTTTTCCGCACGCGTGTGGAAAGTAAAATCCATACAATTTTTTTTCACACTTGCGAAAGTGTGCTGGGATGACTAACTTTCTATAGATATGTTGACTCGCGTCAAGAGGCACTTTCCGAGCATATGCATTGTAAAAGTACTTGAAGACTGACTAACCTTTTCGAGTCCCTGCTGTATAAAAGGTCAGAAATATATGTGCGTTACGAAAGCGTCAAAAATATATACACAACTCTATGTCACTAACCATAAGGTTGGTGTTTGCATATATTTGACGCGATGGTTGTATAGATATTTATGCCTAAACCACATGAAATTAACAGGTAACAAGAGAAACAGACATACAAAGGCGAACGTCTCCCCTGAAAGGGATAGAGGTCACTTGTGTTACGATTATTTCTTACACTCCCATATCTAAAATGGTTTTTTTTTTTCAGTAAACGTACTCAGGAAAAATGCAAATCATTTTACGATGAAACTCAAAATACCCTTATTTTCTTTTGAGTAGAATATTTAAACAACTAGACTTTGGGGCTTCGATGTACATAACATAATACATCTATGCTGTTTACGTCACGTATTAACAACTTTGGTACAAAAATATACATATCTATGACTATTTAAAATCTCTCATACTGTAAGTAAATGTAGATATGGGCGGAGTTACAAAAATAACAAAGCGCCTAACTGAAAAAGTTCGTAGTGTGAAAATATCCCCAAAAACTGTATCATTAAATGTCGCACAATGGAATGTTCCATGCATTTATTAACAAGCACTGTAAAACGTCAAAATTTTTGAATTGCACCCTAACTTAACCCCTCTAGCTAGAGACAGAGGAAAGCTCATCACCCTTACAACGTAACATAGAAACAAAGGGATACTTATAATTACTATACTAAACGAGACTTATAACGCAAATTATATTTACCTCGACGTTTCGGCCACATTGCAGCAGCCGTGGTCACGAGTTAAGTAACGAGTTAGTTAACTCCTAATAAGTCCTGGTTAGTATAGTAATTATGAGTGAAAATCACGAAAGTTTAAAACAGTATATAGGGATAGTAATGCTAACTAAACACGTTGACATTAACTCGTGACATTGGCTTTGGTGGATAAGCATTAACTTTTCACCTGTGGGGGCGTTGCGTGAATTTTATTGTATTGTTGTGCGTGCATTGTATTGGCTGTGGCGGTAAGTGACAGTTTAACAGTGTAACATTTAGTTAAATATTGAAAACCAGCTGTCCCGGTGAACTTCGTAACTCCTAAACACAAACAAATTTCCGTAACCTTGGCAACCAAATTTCCCTCTTTAACGCTAAGTAGTTTTTCAGAATTTATGACCGACAAATTAGTAAAATGTCCAGCTGAGGCTGAGGCTGATGTTCTGGCTGCGAGGCAAAGGGCATGCGCGACGAAAATGAACAAATCACATCTTGGAATGTCAATCATTTTCGCTTCAAAACCATCATTGGTTGTTTTATGTTGAACGCTTTTACCAGCTCCTAGAAAAAAAGAAACAATTACGATTATTTTTGTTATTGTATATTTACTGTACTGATTGTTGACTGTTGTAAAAAGCCGTAGTGGCCTACTGATTTGACCTTTGGCCGCGCTCGCACCTCTGAGTTTTCATAAATTACGTGCGAAATTACATTTGAAATTTACCATCAGCTTTACGGTGAAGGAAAACATCGTGAGCAACATACACCCACTAAGATATTAAATGGTTTGTGTTAAGTTCTCAACCCGCTCGCCGCCCGCACCTTTACCAGCCCCCTTTGTCGTCCTCCCCCAGCCCCTGTACCGCGCGGGCGAGTACTTATTTAAACGGTTTAGCTAAGTGTCTTATAAGAAACTAGCTTTTTTACCCGCGGCTTCGCTCGCGTGAACCATAAATATTTCAGAGAAGCATGCAATTAAGCAAGCAAGCTATTATGCAAGCAAGCATGCACGCAAGCATGCAAACAGCATGCAAGCAAGCATGTAAGCAAGCGAGAATCCAAGCAGGATTTTAGCGAGCATGCGAGCAAGCATCCAAGAAAGCATGAAAGCAAGCATGCAAGGAAGCAAGAATGCAAGCAAGCATGCAAGCAAGCAAGCTAGCATGCAAGCAGGCATGCTAGCGAGAATCCAAGCAGAAGGCCCAAATTTTCAAAATTAAAAACTGACATTAATTTTTATTGACATTTTTAATTTCGTATTATCTTTTGAATGGAATGTCCAATTTCTGTAATTCAAAAAACAATCAACAGGTATTGAACCAGTCTTGCATACGAAATAATTTATTTGGATAAGAATTAATACAAAGGTGTGGATAACATGGTCTGATTTTGATAGGCATTTCGTTTAAAATGTAAAAAAGTAAGTAATAGTGACATAACTACAATAGTTGGACGTATAGTCTCGTGAAGTTTTTTGTAGATATTGATACGTTCTATAATATTGTAGATCATTTTTTTGTTCTATAATCAATACTTTCTGCAGCGTATGCGATGAAAGACATTTTATGGCTAATTTTTTTACACCTTGGGTTGGTTTTAGTAAGATTTTCTGAGGATCTCTAATTTTTTGTAGTAATAAATATAGCCTATGTTACTCAGTGATAATGTAGCTTTCTAACGGCAAAAGAATTTTTGAAATTGGTCCAGTAGTTTTTAAGTTTATTCATTACATACAAAAATACAAATCTTTCCTCTTTATAATATTAGTGTAGAAGTGTAGATAGTGTAGATATGAAGATATCAACGCAAGCAATGAATGAAACTTTACAAAAAGACACTTCATATCAAACTTGTTAAAGTTTGGCTTAGTAACGACATATCTTCTTGTCCGGGTGAGCGGATAGCTCCCAAGGAGAGTTGAAGTGTCTCGATGAGGGTGTAACATAGATGGCGCTGCCACTGCTATAAGTGATTATCTAACAGACTGAGGTATGCGATGTATAGGTATCGTGTCTAAACTCCTGACCAGTGGTGGTGTAGGGGAATGGCACGCGGCACGGAATGCTGAGGACCTGGGTTCAATTCCCAGCGCTGGTCTTTTTTCTGGGGTTTTTTCTGTGCATCCATGTTTCAGTTAGTATTTAGTATGAAATGAATGAAACGTTCTCGTCCAGTGCGGATGCAATCATCCTGAGCCGTTATACTAAGCATTTACAGTTGCTGCGAATCTCGTTCAAGTTACCTGCCAGCGCTGCATGTCGAGCGACACGATAAATTGGTTCTCTTCGGAGAGGTCGGTGTGCGTACTCTCCGCCAGCGGAGTCACGAACGGCAGCCCGTGCTCCTCGTCTGTGGATAAATGTTTAAATTTCTATTAAATTTTATATTCTGATTTATATGTTTTTTTTTTGTTTGTATTTTTTAGGGTTCCGTAGTCAACTAGGAACCCTTATAGTTTCGCCATGTCTGTCCGTCTGTCTGTCTGTCTGTCTGTCTGTCCGCGGCTAAGCTCAGAGACCGCTAGTACTAGAAAACTGTAATTTGGCATGAATATATATATTAGTCACGCCGACAAAGTGGTTAAATAAAAAAAACTTAAAAAATTTTTTTTTAGGGTACCTCCCATAGACGTAAAGTTTGGGTGATTTTTTTTTCTCGACTAACCCTATAGTGTGGGGTGTCGTTGGATAGGTCTTTTAAAACCATTGGGGGGTTGCTTACATGATTTTTGTATTCAGTGATTAGTTTGCGAAATATTCAACTTTAAAGTGAAAATTTTCATTAAAATCGACCGCCCCCCCCCCCCCCTCTAAAATCTAAACTGTTGGGTGGAAAAATTAAAAAAAATTCAAAATGGTAGTTAATATATCAAATTTACAAGGAAAATTATAGCGGCTAAGATTTCTTGGGAATTATTTGTAGTTTAAGAGTAAATAGTAGCCTAAGGTATTAAACATACCGTCACTACTTTGAAAAACTCGTATCTCAAATCAGCATGTAAACAAAACTGAACCTTGATGCACGCGTAATAAAGTTCACTTTGCCAGATTAACGATTTTGAGATACGAGCTTTTTTCAAAGTATTGACGATACCTAACTTGGAAGATTCCGTACACATACGAAATCCTTAGAAAAATATTACTTGATTTTTTCGTAATGGCTACGGAACCCTATCTTGGGCGTGTCCGACACGCTCTTGGCCGGTTTGATTATTCCGTACACATACGAAATCCTTAGAAAAATATTACTTGATTTTTTCGTAATGGCTACGGAACCCTATCTTGGGCGTGTCCGACACGCTCTTGGCCGGTTTGATTAGTCCGTACACATACGAAATCCTTAGAAAAATATTACTTGATTTTTTCGTAATGGCTACGGAACCCTATCTTGGGCGTGTCCGACACGCTCTTGGCCGGTTTGATTAGTCCGTACACATACGAAATCCTTAGAAAAATATTACTTGATTTTTTCGTAATGGCTACGGAACCCTATCTTGGGCGTGTCCGACACGCTCTTGGCCGGTTTGATTATTTATTTATTTTCTTTTAAATGTAGTCGAGTAGATGGCCCATTCCAGCAGGGGTGGAGTGCCAGGCATCTGCCTTCTAGTTTAAGTTAGGTTGTTATATTTTGTTACTAACAAGTCAAAGGGTCATGTCATTGTTACTAACACTTATGGATGCAATCTGAAATAAATGATTATTATTACTATTATTATTGTAAATGATGACTTTCTGCCAAGTTTCTTGTGGCACATTCTTCTTGTCTTTTCGACAGCGCTGGTATTTAAAAAAAAAGTGACATGTAAAAAGAGCCCTTTGCTTAGCTAAGGAATCGCAAGTGTCGCTATGGGGAAGCTTGAATTAGTTAGGGGTTTGCTAAGGTGGCGCTAGGAAGTCGCCAGGGTGTCACTAAAGCGTCGCTAGGGTGTAGCTAGGCTGTCGCCAGGGGATCGCTAGAGGGTCGCTAGGGTGTAGCCAGGCTGTCGCTAGGGGATAGCCAGGGTGTAGCTAGGCTGTCGCTAGGGGATCGCTAGAGGGTCGTTAGGGTGTCGCTAATGAGTCGCTAGGCGATTGCTAGAAGGTCGCTAGCACGTCTCTAAGGGGTCGCTTGGGTGTATAGTAGTGGCCATAATTCGAGAGACAAGCTTGACAATTAAAGGGTTACCAGGGTTAGACGAAATTAAATAGTGATATGGCCGATATCGATAATCAGATTAATCAGTGTCGACTGGACTATATGATTTGATATAAGACGGGTTTTTTTTTACTTCCTTTTATGATATCTTACATTGAAATGTAAATTGTTAAATTAATAGACGACCAGATGGCCTAGTGGTTAGAGAACCTGACTATGAAGCTTGAGGTCCCGGGTTAGATTCCCGTGTCGTGGCAGATATTTGTATGAAAAATACGAATGTTTGTTCTCGGGTCTTGGGTGTTTAATATGTATTTAAGTATGTATCTATCTATCAGAGCCACTCAGCGAGGGCTCAGAGTCGCTCAGCGAGCTATGGAGAGGGCCATGCTTGGAGTTTCTCTACGGGATCGAATCAGAAACGAGGAGATCCGTAGAAGAACCGGAGTAACCGACATAGCCAAACGGATTAGCTCGTTGAAATGGCAATGGGCAGGCCATATAGCACGTAGAACAGATGGCCGTTGGGGGCCAAAAGTTCTGGAATGGAGACCACGGACTGGCAAGCGCAGCGTGGGACGTCCACCAACGAGATGGACGGACGATTTGGTGAAGGCCGCAGGTTCAGGGTGGATGCAAATCGCTTCCAATCGTAATGATTGGGCATCAATGAGGGAGGCCTATGTCCAGCAGTGGACGTCCTATGGCTGAAATGATGATGATGATGATGATGATCTATCTATATAAGTATGTTTATCCGTTGCCTAGTAGGTACCCATAACACAAGCTTGCCTAGCTTACTTTGGGACTAGGTCAATTGGTGTGAATTGTCCCATGATATTTATTTATTTATTTTATTTAATTTAAATAATCATATCACCGTAAGTAATGAATAAATACCACAGGTAGCCAAAGCCGTAATTTTTTTTTTATTATCGACACAAACAGCACTACCCTGTCTGTGGCAACATTTGAGTAAAATTAATTGTCAAAGTTGTCTCTCGAATTATGGCCACTACTATAGCTAGCAGTCGCTATGTCGGTAGGTAGGATGTCGTAAGGGGGCGCTATGGGGTCGATAGGGCACTCACCGACGTTCACGGCGACATCGCCAGCGCGCACCAGGAAGGACAGATGGTAGACGTTCTCGACGCTGCGGCTGAAGCTGTCAGGGTCCAGCACCAGGTGGAAGTAGGAGGGGCTATGGGGTCACTAAGGTGTCTCTAGGTTTCTCGGGGGTAGCTAGGAGTCGTTATGGGGTGGGTAAGGTGTCGCACCAGGAAAGACAGATGGTAGACACTAGACGTTCTCGACGGTGCGGCTGAAGCTGTCAGGGTCTAGCACCAGGTGGAAGTAGCTGAGGGGCTATGGGGTCGCTAGTGTCGCTATGGGACTGTTGGGAGGTCGCTAGGGTGTCACTAGGTTTCTAGAGGGTAGCTAGGAGACGCTATGGGGTGAGTAGGGTGTCGTTAGGGGGCGCTATGGGGTCGATAGGGCACTCACCGACAGCCACGGCGACATCGCCAGCGCGCACCAGGAAAGACAGATGGTAGATGTTTTCGACGCTGCGGCTGAAGCTGTCAGGGTCCAGCACCAGGTGGAAGTAGCTGAGCGGCGTCCCCTTCTGTTGGAACTGCTTCTTCACGAAGTGGCGCACGCGGGCTGTTATCTTGCCGCCTTCCTCGGTTTGCTCGAGCCTGCAATAAGTTAAACAATGAAAACCGTTAAACAATATAATCTATACTAATATTATAAAGCTGAAGAGTTTGTTTGTTTGTTTATTACATCGATTTTGCCGTAGGATGCACCGGAGGGGTAGGGTTGTTGAGGGAGGGGGGGGGGGGGTTTGAGGGGGGGAGGTGCGGGGGACGGGGAGGGTATTAAAGGGGGGATGAAAATTTCATTGATTTTGCCGTAGGATGCACCGTTTTCAAGATATTTGACAAAAACACCGGTGGGTGGGGGTGGGGGTGGCTTTGAGGGGGGGGCGAGGGTGCGGGGGAGGGGGTGTGGGGGTATCAGAGGGGGGATGAAAATTTCATTGATTTTGCCGTAGGATGCACCGTTTTCAAGATATTTGACAAAAATACTGGGGGGGCGGAGGGGGTTGAGGGGGAGGAGGTGCGGGGGTTTTTGAAGTAAAACTTCTATAGGCACGCGTGCGGGGGGTGCGGAGCGGTGCGGGGGGTGGAGGGTGCGGGTTCTTGGGGTGTGGGGGGTGCGGGGGGGGGGAGCGGATTGGAGGGTGCGGTGGGGTTGCGGGGGGGGCGGGTAATTTTTTTTATCGAGGAACTAAGGAGAGCCATAATTGATGAAAAACCGAATTCGATAAAAAAAATAAGCTGCCCAAATTGCTAATTCCACGCGGACGGAGTCGCGGGCAAAAGCTAGTGTAGTGATATATGTTATGTAACTTTCAAGGCGCAACTTTTCTATAAAAAAAAAAACGCTTTTTAACCTTGTACACCTGATTATTAAAAATTATACCAGACTATTTTTTAGTCAACCCACTAGCAATATATTTACTAACATAATTAATTTAATATAAAATACTTTTCATCCATTAACCAGATTGGTGAAGGTTGTTGTATACTCGGATCCTAGGCTACTAATTTTGCAAGCCATAAACGACAGAACATGATGGAACCTACCAAGTTTATTATTAAGACCTGATAATATGTATCACATGTTCGGCAAATTATTGAATTTCATTTAAAATAAGTTTTCGTTAAAAATTTAATTTTCAGTGCATGCTTTTTCGCTGACTACTTTTTGTTGAATGTACTTGCATACATAAGTATACCAAATTTCAAGTAAATCCGACCACTGGAAGTGGATCAAATTCAAATTCCAAGATTTGACCCGTACATACATACTTACATACATTGCAAGTTAATAAAAAGCTTTTAAAAAAACCGGCCAAGTGCGAGTCGGACCGAGGGTTCCGTACAAATTTATATGTATCTATGAACATCCAGTCCTAGCAGACCCCTGCTCCTAAGCAAAATGTGCGCAGTGTGGGATCATTGTAGATTGGTTACTGATATAGACAGACAGACAGACAAAAAAAATATGCTTTTCGCAATTTTTCCTTTATCTGTGCTATAAGACCTTGCTTCGTACCAAATTTCAAGATTCTGAGTTCACGGGAAGTACCCTGTAGGTTTTGATTCCCTTGCGAGTGTCGAAAATTTGCGGCATAAACGGCTGTATCTTTTGATTGCGTTGGCTTAGAAGTTTGATTTTTTCACAGCTCCAAGGGACAGTAGACCTGAGTATCCTACTAATATTATAAACGCGAAAGTTTGTAAGTATGGATGGATGGATGGATGGATGTATGTTTGTTACTCTTTCACGCTAAAACGGTTTAACGGATTCTGATGAAATTTGGCACACAGATAGTTTATAATCCGGATTAACATATAGGATACTTTTTATCCCGGAAAATTGCATAGTTCCCGCGGGATAGCGATAAATGAATTCTTCGCAGGAGTCGCGGGCAGCAGCTCTTTTGATTTAAATTTCAGCTTGATACCTCCACGCGTTCCTGAGAAAAAGGGTCTTGACAGACGGACGGACAACAAAGTGATCCTATAAGGGTTCCGCTTTTTCCTTCGAGGTGCGGAACCCCTTTTTTTATAACGAAGTGGAAACACTTTACGTGTACCCTCGGGCCCGGGGAGACCCAGATGGTTATGTGGGGCTCTCTCTCCCGTCCTCTTCCCCTAACGGGAAAGGGAGGGGGGAGTATTCCCACTAAAACCATTCGGACGTTGCCCTCTTGCCGAGGTTGGTAAGCGCCGTGGGATCCCAAAGATTCTAAAAAAAGCAAATTTGAAACCGGCCGTCTTACTTGTCAACGGAGGCCGGCGCCTTCTTCTCGGCCACGGCCTGGCGCTCGACGCGGGCGCGCGGGCGCGCGCGCGGCTGCGGCGGCGCCGCGTCGAACGCGCCGAACAGGTAGGCCGCCGCCGGCGCCTCGCGCGGAAACTGCACGTTCCAGAACGCCGCGTGCTCCCGCTGCGTATATTGGATTGCGTTAACCCTCAAAGCCAAACCGAGCTTTTGAAGCTAATCGATTTTACGTATTCGATGCACTCGTGTATGTGTGCGTGTATAACCCAATTTTACAACACAAAACTTATCTATGCTTCATGAAACTTCGTTATTTTAATATTTTAAATTTATATCAAATAGTTCTGCAATAATTTTAGTATTTTTTTAACAAGTTGGCAGAATCTGGCCGTATGACCATCCAAATTTACATTTTCTACGGTAGATGACTCGAAAAAAGTGACAATCTGTATTGGCGGGTAGCCATTATTTTATTCAATTTAAGTATTTAGAGACAAATTAATTTCATTTTTGGATTTTTTTTTATCACGGGCAGTAAGGGGATAACAAACTCGAGTCAATAGACGCTCGTTAGTAATCCGCTACTTACGGCCCTTGATGCACAATGTACTATTTCATCACACTTGCTCGTCAATGGTCTTACTCCATGCCTGTATACTAAATGACAATGGCCTAAATTGTTCTTAAGGGAGTTATGGATTTACGTACAGTTTTTCTACCCAAGGGAGTTCTAACTTTAGTTTTAAAATTTGCAAACAAGTCATTTCAGACTAAGTTTTAGAATCTGGCCGTATGACCTTTCGAATTCTAAACTAAACACAGTTTACACTATCTACGGTAGATGACTTGAAAAAAGTGACAATCTGTATTGGCGGGTAGCCATTATTTTATTCAATTTAAGTGTTTAGAGACAAAATAATTTTATTTTTGGACTTTTTTTCTCGCAATGTGATGAAAATCATTGTGTGTATCACGGGCAGTAAGGGAATTAGAAACTCGAGTCATTAAAAGCCCTCCGCCTTCGGCGTCGGGCTTCTAATAGACTCTCGTTAGTAATAATACCCTACTTACGGCCCTAGATGCACAATGTACTATTACAAACACTAATTTACCAAGTTGCTTGTATTATAAAGGGCTGCCGCTATTGCAGCCTTTCTCTTTCCCCTTCTACCTACCAATCTACGTTCCAAACTACCTACAAATGTTCTGCTCTACTGCCTTGTAGCAGACCGCCGGTGAAGCTTGAACCCCCTATTGGACACTCCCGAGGCTACGTGAATACCCTGCCCTGCTTTCCCACCTGTTCAGAAAATCTAGGCCAGTGATTTTTTATATATTTTATTGAAGAGCAGTGCTGATTGGAACAATTTGTATATACATATTTCTTACTGTATTATATTTTTATTTACAACTACATAGTCTCTTATTTCTCCGACCGGCTAGCCGGTTAAAATCAATAGAGTGTCTTCTATACTTCTACTTTTATTTATCCTGGGGTATAGGGTTGGTTCGTCAGTTGACTGGGACTTACGAAGTGATCGGCGAGCGCCCGGCGGTCGTAGCTGTGCACGCTGCCACTGACCGCGCCAGCGCACTCCAGCGTCATGTCGGCCGCCGCGCGGAGCACCCGCGACGCCAGTAAACTCTCCCCTGCACATACAACCCTCTCATCCACTCAAGCCGCTTCTAATTTTTCATCGTACACGCTCATGTCGCCACCGATGCAAAATAATAATAACCGTGTATCATCATCATCATTTCAGTAGAAAGACATCCACTGCTGAACATAGGCCTCCCCCAAGGCTCGCCAAACAGATTGGTTCTGTTCCATCCGCATCCAATGCGCATAAGCGTGCATGCAATGCATATAATCGTGTATAAGTTAAATGACCGGATTGCCTAGTGGTTAGAGAACCTGACTATGAAGCTTGAGGTACCGGGTTTGATTCCTGGTCGGGGCAGATATTTGTGTGACTAATACAAATGTTTGTGCTCGAGTCTTGGATGCTTAATATGTACTAAGTATGTATTTATCTAAATAAGTATGTTTATCCATTGTCTAGTACCCATAGTACAAGTTTTGCTTAGTTTGTGACTAGGTCAATTGGTGAGAATCGTCCCACTATTTATTTATTATTTTATTTTATTTATTTTATAAGTCATTCTAAATAAATTATGTTGCAGCCATGAATATCTTCAAATTTTGTGTCTTATGTGTATATCAGACTACTGTGGTTAAAAGGGTAAAGAAATAAGTTAACAGATAACTACATTAAATGCTGCCTTGCACAGAGGTAGTGGAAGAAAAAAAGAAAACATAGACTGCAATAAATAAAATGAGACTCACCGGGATGCTTGACTCTCTCTTCCAAGGAGACCTCACCCAGCATGGCATGCGTCTCCTGGAGACTATCTGACGTGAATTGTATCTTCTCTTCAAACGTAGCATTGTCATTGTCTACAAATTTAAATAAAAATCATTGTATAATAAGAAAAATAAACTCAACTGATGACGAGGCAATACGGTCCCGGACCTTAGCCTGTCCGAACGGACGAATCAAGAAAAAGAAAACTTTATTCTTAATTTATTTTTCATAAACACTATTACTAAGCTGTCAGTCAATTGAAATTGCAAACAATGTAAACAAACCTTGTATTTAAAATGTCTTTAATTTCCATTTTCCCTCATCAAATACTGCTAAATCCGTGTGTTATTAATCAATACTTACCACAACACTATCCTAAACCATTAAAACAATAAACAAGTGCTAGAATATGGATATTTCATTAAATGGTTTATTTACATTATTCGCAATTTCAATTGACATTGGTTTTAAGCTATAAGACCATAAGAAATTTTATAGATAAATAAACTACATACATACATACAATCACGCCTTCTTCCCAGCAAGGGGATAGGCAGAGACTATTTGTTTCCACCTGCTACGATCCTGACATACATCTTTCGCTTCAGCAACACTCATTAGTCTTTTCATACATGCTTGCCGGTTTTGGGTACTCTTGACCTGACCCTTCTTCAAGACATCCCCAATCTGATCATGAAATGTCCTTCTTGGTCTCCCTCTTCCAATATTTCCATCTACACTCGCATTATATATCTCTTTCGTAATTCTTCCTTCGTCCATCCTCTCCACATGCCCAAACCAACTTAACATCCCTTTCTCTATACGAGTCACAACATCATCTTTCATGCCACAACGTTCCCTTATTAGACTATTCCTCATTTGGTCACTCAAGTTCACACCAATCACACTCCTTAATGCTCTCATTTCCACAACATTTATCCTACTTTCATGTTTTTTCTGCCAAACCCAGCTTTCACTTCCATACATAAGTGTCGGAACTAACACCCCCCTATGCACAGCCAGACGAGCCTTCTGAGAGACCCTCTGGCTGTTCATAAAGGCATGCAGCGCTCCATTTACCATATTACCTGCATTTACTCTCCTTTCAATATCACTATCACACTTCCCATCCCTAGAAAACAAAGTACCCAAATACACAAATTGTTTCACTTGTTCTAACTCTTTTATTCCTATCCGCACACAAATATCTGTCATGCATTCTTCTCTCTCAAAAACCATAACCTTTGTCTTACTTACATTAACTTTCATTCCTTTCCTTTCCAAAGCACCATTCATAATATTTACCATCGCCTGCAACTCTTCGGCCGACGAAGGGAGCAAGACCTGATCATCAATAAACTACAATTTGTAGTTTAAACATGGTCTAAGCAATTCATATGTCATAATTGGCAAAATGGACTATTTATAGAAGTTTAACTCCTTTACCAGGCCTATGCTACACCTTTCCTGAATTGTGTTTAGCAGAATCGTCCCCAAGTAGAAATAAAAAAAAAGGAATCCCACCTAATTTCTGAAAGCCCTCTAATGTATTCCGAAGCCTCAGTTTTCGGTCGTGGCTGCCACTATAATTTCTCGTAGTATTCGACTCATTTAGTCTTGAAAATTTATCTTTTCTCTTTCCCATTGCAGTTTATTTTTAAGTTCCAGTAATCACAACACTGAGAAAAGAAAATGAGAAATCCCCCCGAAACTGTCAGTGACATTGACAGTGACAGTGACAGTGAATATACCAAAGATATTTTTTTTTCCTGTTTCGTCCGTTCGGACAGGCTAAGGTCTGGGACCATATCGCCTCGTCATCAGTTGTTGAGAGTTGTGTTCATCGTTATTTTAACGTTTATTTTACTTAAACGTCACAAAACTTCTTTAGTATGTTTTTTCTACATTTTCATGTCCAATTAAACTTCTTCAGTAAGTATTCTTCCAATGTTGTCACTTCCAATTAAACTTCTTTAGTATTTGATTTCTATGTTGTCTCATCCGGTAAAACTTCTTCAGTTATTGTCAAATCTAGTGTTGATATATGAAATCCAGGAAATATAAAATAATATTTGTGTACTAAGTACATAAAAATTATCGCTGAAAGGAAACGGTGTGTGATGCCAGTTGACACATGTCAGTGTCAGTTGTTTTATTTACATTTTTTTTTGACCTAACCTAAACTAATCTATTTCTTAGATAACTATTTATAATACTGAAACGATAAAAATTAGAAATAATCAATGAATCTAGAACTTTTTTCCCACAATAAAGATTCTCTTATATATATATATCTCTCTTACTATCTCTTTTACTGTTGATACAATAAAGTTGTACAGTGGTTCAAATATGGAATGATTCATTAACAACTCTGGAACAGAACGCGGGAGCGGGACCAGGTGTGGTTCTCCGTAAATGCGGATTAATTCGTCTATACCAAAGATAATAATCATTCTTGTACGTAGCAAAAAAACGTAGATATTTAACCTGTCAAAACACATTTAAGGCCTCTACACACTGATGAAACTCTGTTGCTATTTAATGTATTCGCCGTTGGTTGTCAAACTCGAGACTTTTTCATTTCTCGCATACGCACATGTGTATTCGAATCACTTGGTGAAAGTTACGAAAACGTATTATATTATATCCGTTCATGTGAGTGAATGCATCAGCGATCTCCTATGTTAATATTAAAAATAAATAAATAAATATCACGGGACAATTCACACCAATTGACCTAGTCCCAAAGTAAGCTAGGCAAAGCTTGTGTTATGTATGGGTACTAGGCAACGGATAAACATACTTATATAGATAGATACATACTTAAATACATATTAAACAGCCAAGACCCGAGAACAAACATTCGTATTTTCATACAAATATCTGCCTCGACACGGGAATCGAACACGGGAATATTAATTTTATATTACGAAACGTGGTTTTAGAAGTGAAACTTCTAATGTGACTTCCAACTAGCGTTGCGTTAAATGTGGTGCGTTAAATACGCAACGCAACGCAACGCAAGTTGATGTTTACGAGACGTTCGCATTGTTGTATATATACTAACGGTTGTTAAAAACTTCGTCAATGTGATCCAAAACAATTGCGTGGTTTAGTATGAAAACTTTTAATTAATGGGTAGATCGTAGAATAAAGTATTTTAAACGTATTTAGTAAAAAAAAGTATTGAATATCTTTGAGAATTACGAAAAATCAAGAAAAAATATTGAAAATAACGTGTGCACGAGGAGCAACGCCATCTAGCGACGAGTTATGTAACTTGTTTCGCTAGTTTATTATGAAGTTTCAGTTCTTCCGCGCGGATCCCTCCTCTTTTTTTATCCCTTTATGTATTCAATTTAGATTATGTTTAGGCCGGCCGCATACACGCGGAATTTTTCTTCGGTTTCTGTACAGAATGACATGTGCGAGCGCGACCACGCTATATACTTTCGTAGCCCTGTCTCGTTTGCACGCGTCATTCCGTACGGAAACCGAAGAAAAATTCCGCATGTATGCGGCTGGCCTAAGTTTCCTTTCTTTTACAAAAATTTGTCGCTGTATAGGCTTAGTTTCTTTTGGCTATAATGAATGGAAAAAAAAGCAAATATTCAACAGATAGCATACATAAAGCGCTATGTATGCTTTTTCTGACACCTATTTCTATTCAGGGGGACCTTCCGTAATTTTCCGAGAGAAAAGAAATAGGCAGAATACAGTAATGCCATTGCCATGCCATGGTCAATCCATTAGAAATTAAGAAAAATGAATGAATGAAGTACGCGGTTTACAGACAATGCGTTTGTGATTTATTATATTACGTTATACGAATTTATGTAAAATAATTGATAATTTTGTACAATTTTAAATGAAGTAATGTAAAAATCAATCATTATAATAGTTTTAATTTGTGTGAATTTTGACAAACAGTGTCGTGTATTGTAAGACCGTGACAGCTGCATGCAAGGTTATAAAGAGGATTTTCGTGCGATTGATACGTAATTGATTGAAATTATGGATTCAGCACCTGCTCAAGAAGTCACGGAGTTACTGAAACAATGGGAGGAGCAGCACACGACCCCAAATTACGAACCTATACCTACTCTGACGAGGTGAGAAGACTGATAGCATAAACGTCAAACTGGCACATTGTAAACTAAAAATCAACGTGAGAATTGTTATTTTTGGTCTCACAGATGTCTATAACGTATTTAGACTGTCCGAGTGACCACATGTTCGCAATATGTTTTCAAATTACTCTAAAATCATGACCATAATATCTTGTAGCTCAAATCTCCTAGTTAATTGTTGTTCTGAACTAACTTTCGTCAATAATTTTTGTTGCCTAATATTTTTTTTACTTTAGATAGTTATTGATGAACAAGTACCTACTTGTTGATGGCACCACATTGTGCAATTAACATAGTTTTTGAAATATTGTATGAACAGCAAAATTTCATAAATTAGCATTTGTTATAGGCCCACTATTGGGCATATATTTCTTTTATTTTCTTCCATTCTGCCCAAAATTCTGTCCATCAACATTTTAATCCAATTATGCAGTTTTAAAAATATACAAAAGAATGGCTTAAATTGGGCATGGATCTGTGTCTTAGGCATACCAGGGGTTAAGACATAGATCTGTGCGAAATTTAAGGCTTTAATCAAGTTTTATTTTTATCATCAAGAGTAGAATAAAGGTTTTTTTCAGTTCCTGCATATGAAGGGTTATTAAATTAATGTTGGTACAACCAACCTGGCAGAGCAACTATGGGTCAATTGCTCTGCTGCGGAACTGAGTCAATTCAAAATTAGAACTATACAGACAACTGTACAATAGACAATGAGGAG
The DNA here is from genome assembly GCA_947563465.1 of Archips xylosteana. Classification (NCBI taxonomy): domain Eukaryota; kingdom Metazoa; phylum Arthropoda; class Insecta; order Lepidoptera; family Tortricidae; genus Archips; species Archips xylosteana. The sequence goes on from OX387370.1 coordinate 6,093,050, forward strand.
GCTTTGAACCAGCTAGTCACCAAATATAAAAAAAAAAAAAAAAAAATTTTAGCTGTCTCAGCTTGAAATTTTGGATGGGTGTTGATAAATGAATGGCTAACTATTTTTTCCTAGGTTTTGCAAAACTTTGGCATGTTGATGAAGATTAGAATGTAATTTTTTGAGAATTCCCACGGAATTTAATGGTTAATGTGTGCAAAGGTGACGGCAAAGCTAGTAATAAATATGTAGATGGGTGGATCAACTATTTCTTGTTACTGTCCCGTCAGGGAGGGGACAAAAGTAGTACAGTTTAATTAGAAGAAATGTTGTGTCACATTAACAGTGATCAGAACTCTGGGTGCAAAACTTTAACAAAACTTGTAAAGCTGACATTAAGGAGAATGTACAACCAAGAAAAATAAGAATATTATTGGCAGATTAGTGTTCAATTTAACTCTATATTGAAATCTCAGATTTTCAGTAGTTTATTAATATTTTCATGTCTGTAAGCACTGTTTCATGCCCGCTTGGCAAGTTTTGTTAAAGTTTTGCACCCAGAGTTCCGATCACTGCACATTAACTAACATGCTTATTAGATGACCAATTGTAGAAGGGGTTTAAAACCACCACAAAAATGCATGTTTGGCAAATTTTAATCACATAAACTTACGGTTTAAAGAGTGACCTAGGAGACCGTCACTATAGCAACGAGTGACAAAAAAAGTTGATCGATCAAGATAAAATCGCTGTCAATTGAAATTGCGAACAATGTAAATAATAATGAAATATCCATATTCTAGCACTTGTTTATTGTATTAATGGTTTAGGATAGTGTTGTGGTAAGTATTGATTAATAACACACGGATTTAGCAGTATTTGATGAGGGAAAATGGAAATTAAAGACATTTTAAATACAAGGTTTGTTTACGTTGTTTGCAATTTCAATTGACTAACAGTTTAATTATAAATTACTAGAAATTAGAGATGCGCCGAGTACAAATTTAACCAAGTAACGGAGTACCGAGTATACTCGGTTCAAAGTTTCTCAAGCAGAGTACTTGGCCGAGTTACTCTGTTCAGTTTTGGGTCGCGATAACAGGTTTAGACAGGTTCGCGCGGCGCTACCAGCCACCGCGAGCGAACGTCGCGAGGATCCCCGTCCCGCCTTCTCCCCCGTAAATAGTCAATTGTTGCTTAACGAAAATTGCATTTGGTCCGCACATTAATTGATTAAATATTTTAAAAACATTGTTGTGCCTGCACAGAAATAGATGATTGTGTACAGTGACTGTTGACACAATGATTATACGCAGAACATATTTTTAAACCAGCCTGTTTGATTTTAATACACATGATTCTTCTTAAATAATAATTTTATTTAGACCAAGTATACTCGTCATTGGAACCAATTTATTCGGGCGAGTATGAGTATCAAAAAAACTGCTGAATACGCCGAGTACCGAGCAGTAAACAAGTACTCGGCCCATCTCTACTAGAAATCTATTTTAGCTTCACAGGGGTTCAAAAGTAAATATGCTGTACTTACCAACAAGCTGTATTTTGTCTCATACTTCCCAGCGGTACCATGACGTCATAATTCGTACATGAAAAAATTTTATGTGGGGGTTTTTACATATAGTGCCTTAGTTTGTGAGTTATTATCATCATCCTAGCATATATATGGCCCACTGTAGGGGACAGGGCCAGGGTTCCTCACAATGTTTTCCTTCACCATAAAACTCATAGTCAACTTCAACTGTAATATCGCATGTAAGTTCCGAAAAACTCGGAGGTACGAGCCCGGGCTCGAACGTGCGACCCTGCGCTTGAGAGGTCATAGGTCTAGGGTTGCCATCTCTAGAAATCAAAAAGCCGAACTTAACCGTCAAAAAAGCCGGACTTTTGGGTCCCAAAGGCGGACATTAGGAAAAATTTGGGTTTTTTGACAAAAATATTGAATAAAACACACATTTAAAAGTCGGACTTTTAAATTCCAAAACCGGATGAGAAAAAAGGGATTTTTGAGTGTGTGTATGTGTCCGTGCGGTGCGGGCGGGGGCGCCGTGGCAAGAATGGGCAAGGCCGTGCGCGCGCGCAGCGCGATAGTAATAACAACCCTAACGAAAGCCGGACGGGCTGGACGCAGTCAAATTTGGCCGGACAAGAGATCAAAAAGCCTAACACTGTCCGGCTTTATCTGGACGGATGGCAACCCTGATGATGATGATGATGTATGGGGACGCCTCGCTGAGCCACGCGGGCTGTCGACCGTTTTGCACAGTCATTCAGCCCAGTTCCCCGTGGTTGGAGCTGACGGTTACTGTCCCAGCAGTACTCCCACACAGCATCTCTCCTCGAATCTTCTTGTTCTCCTGCTGAACATAAGGACATCTTTGAGACCGACATCCTTTAGCTCCTCCTCCCTCAGCTCGTCACTCCCGAATACATCACGCCGCGCTGCCGCGTACATGACACACTCGGCTAGGATGTGCTCACTCGTTTCCTCCTTCCCACAATGTGGACAGGAGGGGTCACTTTTTATACCTATTATGCTTAAGTGTCTATTTAACAAATTATGGCCAGTAATTATGCCAGTTATAGTTCTCAAGCTACTCTTACCTAGATTTAGGAGATACCTAGTAACCCTACATAGGTCAGACCACTAAGCTACCATGGCTTTTTTAGTTTGTTTGTAACTTATCAGTTATCCTAAACAATTCCCAAAAAGTGAAAAGTTTATTTATTATTTTACAGAATAGCAGAAATCATAGAGGCGGAGACAGAGAACTTCATGAAGAAGGACCCAGATCCGTTCGACGAGCGGCACCCGTCGCGCACCGACCCCGAGTGCGCGCTCGGACACGCCCTCAAGGTTATGTTTAAGAAGGACAGTTTTATGACTAAGGTGGGTCAAATATATTAACTTAAAAAAACCAGTTGTCTGTAAATTCGGTTTACGGACGATAGTTTAACGTGACAACGTCATAACAAAACATTGATGAAATGATTGCATACTTTTGCCGATTGTGCCTTTCGCTCGCTCGTGCCGCGCTCTAGCTCCGATCGTTCATCGGCTCGAGCGTAACGGGACAATGCGTTATGTACGTTACACTGAGTCATCCTTTTTCGTGCGTGCAGCCGGCGTTCATCGATTTATTAGACGCAGTCACGTCAATAGTCACAAAATGTCTTATATCAGTGTGCCATCCGGCAAAGGCCTCCCAACTCCTTCCACTGCTTTGTCTATGGCTCACTTTCATAGTTATTCTTTAGCTAGGCCTTACAATACCAGTGAATTATTAATATTTTTACTCAATACGGCATGGTTCACAAAGTATCAATGCTTACTCGGAATCAATTATAAAATATCAATTTTTTTTTAATTTAAAACAAAACAGTCATATTACAAGAAAATATTATTAAAAAAAATGTCACAAAGATCATATCATCATTAAATTTGATCATCATTAAATCTTTAATATTATATAAAAAAAAAAAATCCTTTATTTCAGGCCAGATGACCCATAAACTTGTTAGTAGATACATAAACTTAAATTTACTAGACTATGTTAGTTTATACATGCTTACATTATTATAAATTAACTCAAATTTCGACTGGCCAAAAGTGGGGTAAAAGTGGTAAAAAACGGTACCTCTGCCCTACGTAGTCTCTCAGTATCAATACAAAAAGTTCTTGGTATTGGAACAAAAGTATTGAGCAAGTACTTGTGTTTACTTGTATTGTTACATCCTTACCTGCAGGTTGTCTACATATATCCTATCTTTGGGAAAATCGCGTGTTTTCGAGTTTTAGCCTGAGCCAAGCTTGTTAGCCTTTCAAACATTACATAATGGTTTGTTTTACAGCTAGTAAACGACTACGTGCGCGAGACTTACTACTCGCGCCAGAACATTACGGGGCGGGACGTGCACAAGCTGAACGTGGCGGCGTGTCGGCTCACGCTAGACCTGATGCCGGGGCTCGAGATGAGCGTCGTGTTCCAGGTAACTGTAAGGCAGTGCGCCCACTAGACTCGCTACTCGCGCCAGAACATTACGGGGCGGGACGTGCACAAGCTGAACGTGGCGGCGTGTCGGCTCACGCTGGACCTGATGCCGGGGCTCGAGATGAGCGTCGTGTTCCAGGTAACTGTAAGGCAGTGCGCCCACTAGACTCGCTACTCGCGCCAGAACATTACGGGGCGGGACGTGCACAAGCTGAACGTGGCGGCGTGTCGGCTCACGCTGGACCTGATGCCGGGGCTCGAGATGAGCGTCGTGTTCCAGGTAACTGTAAGGCAGTGCGCCCACTAGACTCGCTACTCGCGCCAGAACATTACGGGGCGGGACGTGCACAAGCTGAACGTGGCGGCGTGTCGGCTCACGCTGGACCTGATGCCGGGGCTCGAGATGAGCGTCGTGTTCCAGGTAATTGTAAGGCAGTGCGCCCACTAGACTCGCTACTCGCGCCAGAACATTACGGGGCGGGACGTGCACAAGCTGAACGTGGCGGCGTGTCGGCTCACGCTGGACCTGATGCCGGGGCTCGAGATGAGCGTCGTGTTCCAGGTAACTGTAAGGCAGTGCGCCCACTAGACTCGCTACTCGCGCCAGAACATTACGGGGCGGGACGTGCACAAGCTGAACGTGGCGGCGTGTCGGCTCACGCTGGACCTGATGCCGGGGCTCGAGATGAGCGTCGTGTTCCAGGTAACCGTAAGGCAGTGCGCCCACTAGACTCGCTACTCGCGCCAGAACATTACGGGGCGGGACGTGCACAAGCTGAACGTGGCGGCGTGTCGGCTCACGCTGGACCTGATGCCGGGGCTCGAGATGAGCGTCGTGTTCCAGGTAACCGTAAGGCAGTGCGCCCACTAGACTCGCTACTCGCGCCAGAACATTACGGGGCGGGACGTGCACAAGCTGAACGTGGCGGCGTGTCGGCTCACGCTGGACCTGATGCCGGGGCTCGAGATGAGCGTCGTGTTCCAGGTAACCGTAAGGCAGTGCGCCCACTAGACTCGCTACTCGCGCCAGAACACCACGGGGCAAGTAGAAACCGGTCCGCTATCCCTTTCAAAGGGTTTTGTATGGACTTTATTACCATACCCTTTGCCCGACAAAACCTTTTCATTTTTATTTTAAAGCCCTTCACTAAAAGGTAGCTCATTTGATCAATCGGTATCCCAATACCCTTACAAAACACTTATCATCCGCTCATCAATACCTTGCGTATAAAGGGTTACCCTTTCAGCATATAAGCGGTGCTAATTAAAAAAAATGCCTTTATTTTTTTTCGCATCCAAAAGCGAGTACTAGTAGTAGGTATGATAAGCAAACAAAATGTTTTCACAAATCCAAGTTCCATTCCCTAGGCACGTATTTTTTCCTTGTCACACACTAGCGTCGATATATATTAGTACTGTCTCTTTCACGTAAGGCTTAAGTAAAAGGAAAATTGAGAATGAAGGTTTTCTGTGTGTTCGCAGGACAATGATGCGCTGATACACCGATTAGTAAACTGGGCCACTAACTCGGTAGAGCCGCTGCAGTGTTACTCTACGGGGCTGCTCGCGGCCGCTATGGAGGTGCAAGAGATCGCCACAAACTTTAGGTATGACCACCACCATACTGGGTCTTACGTCACAACGCCCCGCTGAGACAAACTGCGCAACTAACTCGGCGGGCGCTATGTAGGTGCAAGAGATCGCCACCAACTTTAGATGTGACTACCGCTGTACTGTGTCTTACATTATAACGCCCCGCTGAGGCACCCTCTAGTGAACTGCGCCACAAACTCGGTGGAGACGCTACAATGCAAACCTACTAATTAGATAACAAAGTCATGTCATGATATAATAATTGTATTGTAGTTTTTCGTATACAGTTTTCATCATTTTGTACTACCATTAGGTTTAACAGTTGATTTGAAATTCTATGAATTCCTAAAAATTTTATTGTGGATTTTATTCATGTTCCATAAAAAAAACACCCGTGCCATGCCATGTCATGTAGTGATTGAAATTTTGGAATTCTATCCTGATCCAGACGGCATTACGGAATAAAAAGTAGCCAATTTTTAGTGAAAAAAAACGGATCACTACGTCTTAAAACGAGTATAACTCAACATAAAAATAAAAAAAAAATAAAGAAGGGCTATTAGCCCGAAACATGTCGAGTTAAACTTTTTTTTAAGACGCGAGTGATTATTTTCACTATGAGTGAGTCTCACGGTAGTTTCATGTTTAAAGTAGCCAATTTTTATCCCAATCGTACAGCTATGTACATACCAAATCTCAACCAAATCGGTCCAGCCGTTTTAGCGTAAGGGAGTATCAAACACACACACATTCTCATAAAATTTCGCATTAATAGTCTAATAGTAGTATTAATGATTTATGTTATTTGTTACAGGGATTTAAATGCCATTTTGGTACCGCTAATGCTGCGGAGGTTACACGTTTTAAGAAATAAAAGTTTAGAAGAAAAGGTAAGCATCATCATGCTACAATACGTTTACTTTTAGTTTACCACTGACTGATGGCTTGCCTTCATTTCATTTCCAACTTTAACATCATACAAATAAAGTAGCTATTACAAAATCTGCAAACGTGGGTAACAGTATTCTAAAATTGGCTTTATTTGTAGGTCTTTAAAGTTAAATATGAAATGAAGGCAAACCATCTGTCAGTGGTAAACTTTATGCAGTTTTACTGTAATCTATAACAACATGTGCAATCAAAAAAAAAATCAAAAAGTTTATTTGGTTTTCACAAGATTGTGGTTCCTAGTAAAACAAAGTTGGGAACTTCCATTGAGCAAATAAATGCTTGTATCGGAAAGCCCCGCTCTTCCTTTACTCAGGGATAACAGGAAAAAACCCAGTAGGAATACCACGTGCTACCATTGTGTTTGTTTATTCATGCTGTGCTATTGTACATTAGTAACCGAATCTACATTTATAAAATAGTAGATTGTACAACAAGAGCATAAAACGAACCATTTAAACTGAGACGTTCATATAGCCACGGCGAGGTGGATAGACACGTCGAGGGCGGAATGGGTTTAATGCTCGTGTTTTATACTCTGCTTTTCACTTCAATTGCAAGTAAACAGCAACATTGGAAATATTCATTAAAAACCTTTTATTTTGCATGCATTTAGCAGAATGAAAAGGTTCGTCACTTTTCGACCTTAACTCGTTGACATAGAGTCGAAAAGTGACGAACCTTTTATTCCGCGACTGTACTAGATTTGCCTAGTTTTATTAATTTCGTAATAAATATTGCTTTGGTCTTAGACGAAGATTTTACTTTATGCACTAGAGCAAGAAAAGAAAACTTTACGAGCATGAGAAGTGAAAAAACCATTTTTATATTTCAGCAGAGTAATCAAAATACAACGCCGCCGAGCCAGACGCGGCACTTCGCGCGGTTCGATAAGAAGCGGCAAAGCGACGTCAAATGCAACGGGCCCAGCTGCGATAAGCCCACAAAAAAAGGTACCGAGAAATTGGCGAGATTTCATTTTTTTGATACATGAAAATTGGGATGTACCAAAAAAAATAACCTATAGTTTTTATATTTTTTTTTTGGAAAGAATAGGATATTTTAAGATACCATTTTCATCGATTTTGAATTTGGTTGAGTATTTAATTTTTTATAATTTTTTTAAGAAATACGTTGGATGACGTCACAGTGAGAGAGCCACGTTCCATTGCCTACAAAAATTCAAGCCGTACATAACATAATCTGTGGCACTACTGATTTGTCTTGTCACTGTCAATAATACAAGCACGGCTTAGGGTCCTAAATGAACCATGACAAATAGTTTTATTTATTTATGTTCTTTTAGCTTCGATTATTCCTGTTTGTTTAATGGTGTGATAGTAAATAGATATTTTTTGCTAATATCCGATATTTAAATTCTTTCATATTTACTTGTAACGTAGTAATTTAATAATTAAATTTGTAAAAATACATTGCGAGTATTGTATACATTTCGGACTTTATGATAAATGACAACTGTTTAAAGCCAGGTGCGCATCATGTGATTAAAGTTCTGTCTTTGTCACTCTTTGCTATTATAAGCAGGACAGCAACATTTCAAACTGTCAATTTGCTTTAGAGTGTAGACCCGCTTTGTATCTGCCTATGTGACGATTCACTGCAGGGGCCAAATGAAGGTCATTACTTAAATTTTCTTTATTTAATTCAGTTTATCATATTTCTGGAATCTGATTTCTGAAAACGATTCACAAAGCCTATTTCTCCAAACGGTTTTCGATTTATTATACGTTGTCAAAAATTGGGACATCCCAATTACTACAGGAATCGAAAGAGTTTTGCCTCCAGAACACGGAAAAATATTTATTATAATTTATTTCTCCATATTTACCCAGACAGGATGGATATTTTAACGTTGTATATTATTTTTCAGCTCGGGAAAAAGACGAGGGTGGAGGGGAAGAGGTGGAGATGGAAAATCTACCGCCCGTCGGCCGCGACCCTGAGACCCCCGTTAAGAATTACAATTGTGAGTCCCTTGCTACGTTATAGTACGGATAAGTGCAAAACTATTTACCGATTCAATCATCTCATCATCGACGACCCAAGGGCAAAACAAAAGACTGTCGTGATCAAACTAGTTTAGAGTTAGAAACATTTTTTTTATCGATATCGATAGTTGTGTAATAGAAGAAAAGAAACGGTCCACCAAATAAAAATTTAATGCATCATTTTTACGTAAGGTTTGTAGAAAAATATATAGAGACAGATGCGATTTCTTCCTCGAAATCCACGTCAGTATACACAGCAGCACATGATATTTTATTTGGTTTGTGATTGATTGGTTGTCTGGAAGAGATCGCTTTTGAGCGATAAGACCGCCTATTGTCTGCCTGATTTTTTAATGTTATTATTATTTTTTTCTGTACTTTTTTTTGGTGCTCAATAAAGAATATTTGTATTGTATTGTATTGTATTGATACCATAACCATACCATTTAGAATAGCGTAATATAATAGCTCTGGTTGAGTTCGAAACGCGTCAGTGTAATTGGGTGATGATGATAGTTGGGTTTGTGTGATTTGTGTGTGAACAGTGTGGAGGTGGAGGAACTGCATGAACTCGCATTTCTTACTCAAACGTTACTATCGTATGGTCGCGGGTGAGCAAAGTAACTGTTTCTTTTCATTCCTATATTATGTTTGTTGGGCCGTTAGCTAGACGATATGCACTATGCATGGAAAAGTGTTAAGGGGGTACCGTGTTATTGGCGCATTTATTGCATTCATTTAAACTCGTGCTGTATCATTTCTAGCAATGCTATTGTCCTGAAATTCATATACTGTAAGATAGAGCGACCAGTTTTTTCCGAAACACGATTACTTGTAGTTCGCTCCATAGAAAAAAAATCCAAAGTCGTCTCTAAAAAATAAATTAAACTCGTAGTACGACGCTAATACTGCACGGAAGGTCATGACTTTTTGAATGTTAATAAAACAAGATGTTTTCTAGGGCGTAGTTTTGCTACATTTTTAAAATATGTATTTGTTTTAGTAATATGATGAAAATACCCAAAAACACGCGCAGTCCAACCAACCTATCTTGGGCCATCGTGCGTCCCCCAAGCGGCCCCACGCCCGAAATCGCCCACCCAAAATCGATTAGCGCGAAAAACTCGGTACTCCCTTAAGCACTGAAGCATATCTGTGAATCTGCTATATTTGGTTTGTTGCAGCGAACGCGATGTCCCCACCTTCCCACTGGGGCATGATGTCGCCGCCGCCGCGGCCGCCGCCGCTGGCGCAGCCGCCGCAGCCGCACGAGACAGAGTCCAACTCCAGCTGGGCCGAAATGGAGACCTACGTTATTGGTGACTACAGCATGTACTTAAGTAGCTGTTGCCCGCGACTACGTCAGCGAAGAATACGTTTATCTATAGCAGTAATTCCCAAAGTGGTCCACGTGGACCCCCGGGGGTCCACGGGAGACTCGACGGGATTTAGATTTAGATCCAATCTTCGCATTTTTGCCGCGTTTTGGAAATATGGTACAAATGTAGCTGCAAGGGGTCCACCGGAACCAGCTAAATTTTGAAACTGGTCTATGAGAAAAAAAAGTTTGGGAAACTATAATCTATAGCTAGACCGTTTAAATGAGGGGGTCGGGAGAGGCGCGGGCGGCAGACACACGAGGCGCGCTCGCCGCCCGCACCTCTCTCGGCCCCTTTGTCATCATACCCCACAGCCCTTGTATCTAGCGGGCGAGGGCTCATTTAAACGGTTTAGCTATAGTGATAAACCGCTCCCGCATTCATTCAACATTCAACAACATTCAACCCTCAACCCTCCTCACCCCAAGCATACTGTTTTTTTTATATATATATAAGAGGGGGCAAACGAGCAGACGGGTCACCCGATGGAGAGCGATCACCGTCGCGCATGGGCAACCGCAACACGGGGAGAATCACAGGTGCGTTGCCGACCCTTTTAGGAATTGGTAGGCTCGTTTTTAAAGATCCCTAAGTTGTAACGCTCCGGGAATGCTGCCGCAGTAAGCTGATTCCAGATCTTCGTCGTGCGAGGAAAGAAGTTTCGCTTAAAACGCACGGTACTAGACTGCCAATCATCAAGATGGTGAGGATGGAAAGACAAACGGTTCCTCGAAGAATTGCCTTTCTTTCTTTGTTCCATTGTTCTTTGGCAAACCTTCAATTTGGTATGGTAACTCTGTATTAATATAATGTATCTATTCTTGCAGGCAATATCCAAATCCATCCACCGACAGACGCGACCAAACAGATGCTAATATTAAGATACCTCACGCCGATGGGCGAATATCAAGAGGTAAGTTACAAGGGATCATCTCTGGTCTGTATGCGTCCCAGTCTCCCAGTGCTGGGAACATGCCGTCTCAGTAAGAAACGGCTTGGATGGTTTTTTCCATGGTCCAGAATTTATTGTTTTGTATGTTTTTCACGAATGTTTTCCTGTACAGAAAAGTTTTTGATTCAAAACGATTTTTTTAACGGTTTTCTCATATCATAAGAAATATTTTTTTGCTCAATTATATCTTGACTATACTTCGTTTATTGTAGAATTGCAAAAAGGGTTTAAAATATTTACGTAGTAACTAGTATGTAATCTGTGGTTTCGATAAGACAAATTGAGTTTGAGAAATTTAGCTGGGCAGTTTGTAAGTTTTTTTTATTTGGTATAAAATGCTTATCCAGGCATGGCGCAATAGTAATACAAAATCAAACTCAAAAATCGTCCCCGCCGCGGCAGTACTTACTTATAGATAGAGATACATAGAGATATAGTAAATGTACTACCTTTTTATTATTTTTTTGCACTTCGGCATTGTAAATGACACTCCACATTGACGGTTATTAGACGACTGAAAGCGAAACGCCTCCATTTTTGGAGGGCCGAAAGGATCTATGTAATTGGACTGTATGTCCCAGGTAGATATAGTCGTCAACAACTTCGAGCGAAGAGTCTCCAATTATCACGGGAGATGGTACTACATTACATGGCCATTGCTCGTAGAACAGATGGCCGATAGGGCCAAAAAGTTCTCGAATGGCGTCCACGGACCGGAAGACGCAGTGTAGGTAGGCCTCCAACAAGATTAAGGTAGCTGGAACGCGTTGGATACGGATGGCATAGGCCCGATCTGTTTGGCGAGCCTTGGGGGAGACCTATGTTCAGTGGACGTCTTTCGGCTGAAATGATGATGATGATCGTGCATCTACAAGCATACATGATCGAAGTAGTACAGTAAAATTACATAAAGTTTACCACTGACAGATGGTTTGCCTTCATTTCATAATCAACTTTAACTACCTACAAATAAAGACAATTTTAGAATACTGTTACCCACGTTTGCAGATTTTGTAATAGCTACTTTATTTGTATGGTGTTAAAGTTGGAAATGAAATGAAGGCAAGCCATCTGTCAGTGTTTAAACTAAAAGTAAACGTATTGTAATGTAACCTGTTTGTCCCCAGTTCCTATCGCACGTGTTCGCGCAGAACGCGCTCGGGCTTATCCTGGGCTACCTGAATGTGCGCGAGTCCCGCGACTCGCGGCTCGCGTTCGAGGCCCTCAAGTATCTGGCGGCGTTGCTCTGCCACAAGAAGTTCTCTATTGACTTCATCAACATGGGCGGGCTGCAGGTATGCGACAATACAGGGTGTCTCATTTAAATCGGTCAGTATGTGAAAGTCTGAAACTATAAAACATACGAAGATCGGTTCGTGGGAACCATGTCATCGATTTTGATAAGAAGAAAAACTGCATTCATACATTTTAAAAAAAAACTTGTACTTAGCTCGAGAATCGAACCCGGACGTTTTGGAAAATAAAACTAACACTATTTCTAGATATCGACTGTGTAGGTCTTAAGCAGTGAATGTTACTATGAAACATGATGTCTAAAATGAATAAACTGGATTGTTAGTGAAAATAAACGGATCACTCACGTCTCAAAACGAGTTTAACTCGACATATTTCGGGCTAATCCGTGCACGTGCTGTGTGCACGTTTGGCAGCCGCCGTGACGTGCGACTCCGAGAGGAAGGGCTACGGATTAGCCCGAAACATGTCGAGTTAAACTCGTTTTGAGACGTGAGTGATCCGTTTATTTTCACTATGAGTGAGTCTCACGGTAGTTTCATGTTTAAACTGGATTGTTTTCATATCCTTTAATTTATTTTTAAATGTATGAAGTTTTTTTTAAATGTATGAAGTTTTTTTAAATGTATGAATGCAGTTTTCCTTGTTACTAAAATCGATGACATGGTTCCTAAGAACAGATCTTCGTATGTCTTATAGTTTCAGAGACTTTCCCATACTGACCGATTTAAATGAGACACCCTGTATATCGAACGTTCTATAGTGACTTTAATGATAATGACATTATGGTTTTTTTATCGACTTTGTTGTTTAATGTGTATTTAAGTACGTATCCATTTATTTAAGTATGTTTATCCGTTCTGCCGTGCCATGGCAAAACACTGTATCTCGAGTTACAGCGTTTTGTGGTAACATCTATAATTGTGTGTACTACATTGACTCATTTTGTATATAAAATTTAGAGTGTATAGTATAAATCTTCCCAGGTGAATTTTTCGCTTCGAGCCATTACATTAAATTTGAACCTTAATACTATGACGATACCGTTTGTTTTGAAAGATAAGGGCTCGAAGCGAAAAATTCACCTGTGAAGATTTTATACTATAATCATTAAAGCTCCAAACTCCAAATGCACAGACAGCGGAGGCGTGGCGGTGCGTTGGAGGTGATGGTTGTAATATTCTAACTTGTATGAACGAGTTCGCGGTACGGTACCGCACAACCGTTCATACAAGTTAGAATATTACAACCGTCACCGCCACCGCACGCCACGCCTCCGCTGTCTGTGCGTTTGGAGCTTAAAGCTTATTGATTAGGTTGAACAGTTTTTGAAAGTGCTGTAAGCTGTTTTTAGGATAGTGTTTTGCCGTGGTAAGGCAGCGTTGCCTAGTGCCCATAACACAAGCTTTGCTTACTTTGGGACTAAGTGGATTGTTACTTGCGTGATATTTATTTTATTTTACTCTTCTTTTACTCTGGTTTCTATAACGAAAATGTTCAGTAAACGTGGCACTTACACACTAATCTCCTGGTTTGCTTCGCACCTCATCTCGTCACTCGCGCAAGTGTCTATACTATAGCTAGACCGTTTAACCCGTCGCGCGATCGGCCACCGTTCACGCAAAATGCCCTACGCGACCAACGATTTTTGGTTCATTCTGTTTACGTACTACATGCTAGAAAAAACGAAATTGTGCTTTTATACGATAATTATATACTGAATGTTAGATATCGTTAGAAAGCTGAGATTACACACTACTCACACTAGGTTTCTAAAATATCATTGCTATTTCTAACTCACCTGATAGTAACGAAAATTATGTATTATTGTTTTGTTTCAATTATTTTCACTCTAACCTCAAAACATTTTGCCACATAGCTAAATTTACTGACACATTCCACATTTCCACTACACTATTTTGAACATAATTAGTTTAAGAATCGATTACACACATTAGTTTACCATATTATACGTTTATACGCTCGCCGCCCGCACCTCTCGCGGCCCCCTTTGTCGTCATACCCCCCAACCCTGTAGCGCGCGGGCGAGGACTCATTTAAACGGTTTAGCTATATTTGAACCCGTCTCCATCTGTGCTATGCTAAGTGGACCAATGAATGTGATTGGTGGATATCTAACGCGTCCATAACAACGTAGCTGCAGTACCCGGCCATAAAGAATGCACATCGGTCTTTGGAAAAAGACTCGGCAAATGTCGGCTTCGTATAGCGTTGTCACACACTACTTATGTGACGTTTGTCAGTCGTTGTTCAGGTGCCGTAGGGTACGGACGCGTTCCGGTGAAAATATATAATATAGAGTTATTGAAACCCCCCAACTTTAAATTGTATGATGTATTACACTGATAGACTAATAATAAATACGGCTGATAGTGACAGTGATATTGACCAAATTGAGAGCACAGACAGTGACATAGAAGGAATTGAGATTTTTTGAAAATTTAAATTTACGAAAAAATAGGTGTCTTTTAATATACTCTAATCTCTTTTTTGACTATCCTTTTTCTAATAGCTGCAACAACCCTTTATAGATATCAAAACTTTACATGTCATTAATTTGACGTAAACTAATTAATTCCATGGAGTGCAGTATTTATTTGATATCAAACGTCACTTAATAAATACGGCGATTGATGGACGGTCGCCAGTGTTCGGAAATCGTCGTAAACTGCGAATTGTCTCTTGCTAAAGGCCGATGTGCATTCTTTATCGCCGGGTACTGAACCACATCTCTGCTGGAAATGTACCCTAAATGGTGTGTTATTGTTATAGAAGTTTCTGGAGGTGCCCCGGCCGTCCGTGGCGGCGACCGGCGTGTCGATCTGTTTGTACTACCTGGCGTACTGCGAAGATGCCATGGAGCGGGTTTGCCTGTTACCACGGAACACGCTCGCCGACCTAGTCAAGTCAGTACCCACATACAGTAAAATTACATAAAGTTTACCACTGACAGATGGTTTGCCTTCATTTCATATTTTAGAATACTGTTACCCACGTTTGCAGATTTTGTAATAGCTACTTTATTTGTATGGTGTTAAAGTTGGAAATGAAATGAAGGCAAGCCATGTGTCAGTGGTAAACTAAATGTAAACGTATTGTACATATCTACTATTATATAGCTAGACCATTTGAATGAGTCCTCTCCCGCGTGGTACAGGGGCTGGGGGGTATGCCGACAAAGGGGCCGAGAGAGGTGCGGGCGGCGAGAGCGAGTAGCTATATCATCCATACGCAAGATGTGGACACACTTAATCAAATTAAAGGAGGGAAAGCGGTCTCCTGAAGACCAGTTATTGCGTTACAGGGACATATCATCTATAACCGTCCCACTGCAGGGCACAGGTCTCCTCTCAGCGAGAGAGCTTCGGCCGTAGTTCACACGCGGGTCCAGAGCGAATTTGGAACTTCACATACACCATTGAATTTCCTCACGATATTTTCGTTTAACGTAAAGATCATGGTAAATTTCAAATGTAATTTCGCACGTAAATTCTGTAAAACTCAAGAGGTGCGAGCTCGGGCTCGCGAACCCACGACCCTCAGCTTGAGAGGCCATAGCACAGAATATATAATAGTACTAACGTACAGAATGGACACGCTCCGCCCCGCACCGATTCGAGTTACCCCACCCCTCAAGGCGCAGATTGCCGGATCCCGCCGGAATCCAGAAGAGTGCGCGCGCGATATATGTAGGCGTACGCGTGTACAGACGTCGTCGTGCTTATGTAGATTCAAGAACGCGTATTTGTACGTCGTGTCCGCCGCGTGGCCATAGGTCAAACTACTAGGCCACTACCTATTATTCGCAAGAAGACATAATATAGAGTGGTCACAGCAGAGGCCGTATTGTCTAACGCGTCTGACGCTTGCCTTCGCTTTCACCGTCTCTTTCTGTCACCGCCTTATACCGTTTGACAGAATGAAATAGTGTTTGCTAAGGCAAGCGTCAGAAGCGTTAGACAATAAGCCTGCTGGTCATTGTACGAAATTCTTCGTGCTTCGCGACCGTATTTTTAGCCTAGGATCCGCTTATAGTTTACCTGTTAAAGTTCAAAAGTTCCGTTCCGTTCCGGTCAAAAGTTATAACCGGAAAAAATAGTCAAGCTAACGTTTGCATATTCTATAGGCTTCATACTTTTGATTGGTAGGTATTGCATTTGTCTATTAACCGAAACGTTGAACTGTAAAAAAAAAATTACTGGACTGAAATTTTTTAGTCAACCCACTTGCAATATATTTATCAACATATTTAACTTCATATAAAATACTTTGCATCCATTAACCAGCTCGGTGAAGGTCGTTGTATACGGATCCTAGGCTATTTAGGATTAATTTTTGTGGCGATTTACATAAATTAGTAAGTTAGTTTTTAATTTGTTGCAGATATGCTTTGTGGCTGTTGGAGTGTTCGCACGACTCTGGCCGCTGCCACGCCACCATGTTCTTCGGCCTCTCCTTCCAGTTCCGCGTCATCCTGGAAGAGTTCGACAACCAGGTCAGATGCTGCGGTGCGCATTACCTTGCAGAGCACGGTTAAGCGTTATGTCGCACCGCAATGTAATTCTACTCGCACGGATTGAACTTTACACAATGCTAAGTTATAATTGCTTCCCTAAAAAATCCTATCGAAATACGTTTTCATCATCAATTCAACCGAAAGACGTTCACTACTGAACATAGGCCTCCCCAAAGGCTCGCCAAACAGATCGGTCCCGTGCCTTACCCCCTGCTCCGCGGTTACTTAGGCCGCTACCATGGCCTGGAATAGCGGGGCCGCCGGGGACTAGGGGCCGTATTTCAGTTGGACTAGCCATTAGGGGGTTGTTGCCATAGTCGCCACGCTTGGCAGGCGGATTGGCGACCGCAGTGGGATACCGAAAGATATCGAAGACGCTGCTGCCCGTCCTGCGGTATTATTGGCCGCAGTTTTAGGACATGGCCGGGTTCCCTGAAACCGAAAACTTAATAATAATTATAATAAATATCACGGGACAATTCACACCAATTGACTTAGTCCCAAAGTAAGCTAAGTAAAGCTTGTGTTATGGGTACTAGGCAACGGATAAACATACTTATATAGATAGATACATACCAGGGGTGGAAAATGGTAAGTAAAGTCAGTAAAAGTCAGTTTTTTTGACCAAGATCAGTAACAGTCAGTTTTTTCGAAAAATGGTCAGCAAAGTCAGTACTTTGAGAGTCATGGTCCATTTTCTTCCATAAATGTGGTCCGATTTCTGTAGATTAGATTGAATTGACAAAAATGCGGATTTGTCCATCTTTGGCTCATTTTACTTGTCCGGTAATTTAAGTTCTCGAGTACACGGGTATGCGAACCCGGATATCCCGAGCTGCTATTATTTGCTACAAAATGGTCAGTAAATGGTCAGTATTTCGGAGTGTTCTTGTCATTAAAGTCTGTATTTTTGGCCATGGAATCAGTTTCCACCCCTGACATACTTAAATACATATTAAACACCCAAGACCCGAGAACAAACATTCGTATTTTTCATACAAATATCTGCCCTGACACGGGAATCGAAACCGGGACCTCAAGTTTCATAGTCAGGTTCTCTAACCACTAGGCCATCTGGTCGTCTATAAATTTGAATGTAAAAAAATGTTTAGCCAAGTTCAATACTAAAAACATGCTTGATTGTGGACTTCACCGGCAAAAGGATTGAGATTTCTTTTTATTGGAACAAATAACAAATATTAAACTCTATTTCTTTGTTTTCCCTGCTACAACAAGTGTTTCATATTTAAAAATATGAATTCTTAAATATAACTGTCGAATAATTCACACAAATTAGATAACTTATGTTAAATTGAGGCTTGGGATTTGACTTTGCTAGTTTTTACCAGCACATCAAAATAGAACATAAGTTAATTAACCAAATATAAGATGACTTGTGTGAAAATTAGTCCAGTGAAATCTTAACCTCTAGAATGCCTTGAATAAAAAAAAAGAAAAACCTGCGTTCTAGTCTCATTTCTCTCAAAAATACAAAAAGATAGCCTAAAATCGTAGTTAGCTTGGTACCGCGTTTTTCGAGCTAATCGATTTCGGGTGGGCGATTTCGGGCGTGGGGCCGCTTGGGGGAGGCACGATGGCTCAAGATAGGTTAGTTGGACTGCGCGTGTTTTTGAGTATTTTCATCATATTACTAAAACAAATACATATTTTAAAAATGTAGCCAGACTGCGCCCTAGAAAACATCTTGTTTTATTAACATTCAAAAAGTCATGGACCTTCCGTGCAGTATTAGCGTCGTACTACGAGTTTAATTTATATTTTAGAGACGACTTTGGATTTTTTTGCTATCGAGCGAACTACAAGTAATCGTGTTTCGAAAAAGACTGGTCGCTAGAGTGAATCCTCAAATATCTTACACATGAATTTCAGGACTATAGCATTGCTAGTAATGATACAGCACGAGTTTAAATGAATGCAATAAACGCGCCAAAAACACGGTAACCCCTTAAGTATAAGTTATCAACTTTAATGTTATGTATCCTCTTTGTACTTCAGGACGGTCTCCGTAAGCTCTACAACGTGATATCGACGCTGCCCATCCTGGGCTCGGACGAGGAAGAGTCGCGCGTGTCCGAGGACGAGACGTGCGCCGCGCGGCAAATCGTGCGGCATGTGTGTGTGGCGCTCAGACGGTACGGCACTAATTACTGCTATTAATTGTAAAATAGAAAGAAGAATCATAATAACTTAATAACTCATCGTTACTTTGCGGAGGTCTACATTAACGAACTGAAACAATTACTTTCCTCACTCGCGATCTTACGATTGCTGCGTTTGCGTAAAAAATGCGTGTTCATGCAGTTCCTCCACCTCCACAACAAATCAACAAATGTTTTAATTGGTACCCCACAAAAATTAATGAACTTTTATCATCACGTAAAACTACTCTGAATTTTTGTTTATTTAATAATAAGGCAGGAACACGCATTTTTTACATAAACGTAGCTATCGTAAGGTCGCGGGTGAGCAGTCATTTTTTCAGTTCAATCATAATAACTTAAATTTCACTAGATGAAATAAAAAACTCGCCTGTATAATTCCCATTTCGCTTCAAATACTCCAGAAAGTGCAGTTTCCAGTGCACTGTCTGGGCTACGTGTGTTATGTTTACGGCAGAGGGCCAGACATCAATAGAAAAACAGTTCAGGCTATGAACGTTCAACTCAGTCATTGTTATTAACTGATGGTTATATGTTTGCAGGTACTTAGAGGCTCATTTAAGGTTACGCGCAGCGCAAGTTGCGCGCCAACAAGGCGATAACGTGCCAGAACCTCCCCCCTACAAGGTTAGTGTACACTAAAGACTACATCTCTAAAGGTCGTTTAATGTTTACAGACATTGAGCAGGTATATGTAAAAATAAAAAATCTCCATAGAGGCGCGCTCCACCCTAGACTGGGTAGGCCTCCAATAAGATGGAGCGACGACCTGGTGAAGGTTGCGGGAATGTGCTGATGATTCTTCTATTGTACTCTAACTAAGTTAATAGACTAACCCCCTGTTTCACCATCCATTGATCAAATTTATTTGACGGATAAATGTGATGCTGTTTTGTTCGAATAGACGGAGACGGCATCACATTTATCCGTCAGTTAAAATTAATCAATGGGTGGTGAAACAGCCCCTTAGGGCATCACATTTATCCGTCAAATAAATTTGTTGGATGGATGGTGAAACAGGGGGTTAGTTATATATTTTTTTCTCAGGCATCAAAATCATCCCCCGAAGAAATACAAGAGCAGATAGAACTGCTCCAATCAGTGGCCTGGTCACGCTGGGCGCCGGTCGACGAGCTGGTGGAACTGGGTGGGATATCGCTGCTGCTACAAGTGGTGGGATACGCGTACGAGTGGAATTTTAACGGCAGGTAATACCAGGGGGGTTTCACTCCTCAGTGTAGGTAACATAACATCTTACAATCCAAATTTGACCGAGTTCTAGTGATCAGATTGATTCGAAATTTAGTATAAATATGTAGGTTATATGCAGTGATCGTACTTTTTGTAGCATTTTTGGTGCAGTGGTTGTCAGTAGTGCCCAATATTAAATTGTTTGAACCAAGGATCAAATAAAATCAAAGGCATAGAACTAAGTAATAACTTAAAAATTAATAATGTAGAGATGGTTGGTAATTAAATAAATAAGTACCTGGGCGACCGAGCTCTGCTCGGGCTGAAACTCGGTACCAAGCGTTTTCCGGTTTCCCAGAGATAAGACCAGGCTAGATCAGTTTTTCATTCCCGAAAACCCCCACATGCCAAATTTCATCGAAATCGTTGGAGCCGTTTCCGAGATCCTGATTATTATACAAGAATTGCTCGTTTAAAGGTATTAGATAAAAAAAAAAACGATTCAAATCTCGTCTTGAAGAACGCCTGTTATCTACCTCTATTTTTATTAAGTTTTATGTTCTGTACTCTGTATTGTTTGTGTTTTTTGAGGTGTGCAGTAGAAATCGAAAACACAGAAAATTTTCTTAGAACATGTAAAGCCCAACCCAATATGCATAATGAAATGAAAGGTTAATTTACTATTATGAGAAAATGTGTTGCAATAAATCCTTATCTGAGGTTTTATTATTTATGATTAGAAATTGATATACTAACTTTTCTGCTGTATATTTGCATTGACAGTATAATGCGTAATGGCAGTCCATAAATACATATAGAAGTCATTTGATTTCTTCAATGACGTCCCGTCAAGTGATAAAAAACAGTTGCGTTGATTTTGTGTGTGAAAATAAGCAATAATTATTAACTGATTAAACACAATGGAGAAACTGTTAAGTAAGCACAGTTTTTATTAAGGAAAATTCTTCGATAATTATTGTGCTAAAAAAATGACACGATTGAAACATGTTTTGACGAGAAACATTAAAAGTATTAAAACATATACAGGGTGTTTGGTAGCTACGTGCAAAGCTTTAAGAGGGTGATAGCCGAGGTATTTTTGAACATTTTTAGCCATATATGTCTTAGCCGAAATTTGATATTTTTTTTTAAATTGAAGACTTAGAAATCTTAGGAAAATACCCAGAATTTGATAGTCACGAGTCAATATTGCCCCAATGAGCGTTAATTGGACCAAATGAAATAATTTTTAAGTGTCTTTCTTGCCAAAAAAAAAACAAAATGGAGGCATTCGAAATTACTAAAAATGTCTTAGGTTGGAACAGTCATTTTTCTGTGCCATAAAAAAAAATTAAAAAAAAATCCTTGAAATGTTCAAACATTTTTAGAAACATGCCTGTTTATTGTTCTTTCTTCTAAGGTATCACTCATTGACATTGCTTGCTAAATCTGAGATAAAAAGTAAAAACCTAACTCAGGGAGCACTTCTAAGAATGCACTAGTCTTGAAATTTTACTAGTACCTAAATAACATGTGAAAAAGACAAATCTATGTCATTTTTCTGTGCCATATTTAAAATTTCCAAAATAACGCTCATTGGGGCAATATTGACTCGTGACTATCAAATTATGGGTATTTTCCTAAAATTTCTGTCTTCAATTTAAAAAAAAAAAACAAATTTCGGTTAAGACATATATGGCTAAAAATGTTCAAAAATACCTTGGCTATCACCCCCTTAAAGCTTTGCACGTAGCTACCAAACACCCTGTATAATAAAAACGAAATGATGTTAATCAAAAGATTAAGTAAAAAAATTAGCGTTTTATTTTCAACGGCAACATAATATTACATTATTTTAAATGTCAATCATATTATACACGTCGACAACCCTAGGTCGCTGTCGTGTGTCATTTGACGTCATCGCACCAAAAATTCTACTAAATCTACGATCACTGGTTATATGACAATGCAAGTACAGTCAGCTAAAAGCGTGTATACATTTTTTTTAGTTAGGATATTTGACTAACCAACCTCGAACCTTGTTTTAAATAATCTCCTTTCACAGGTCAGAAACGGTGCGGTCCGCGTTGGACGTCGTCTCGGTGTGTTGCGTCGCGCCGCGGGTCCAACTCCTGCTCACGGAGAAAATAGATATGCGCGATGCGGACCTCACCACGGGGGTTAATATAGTTTTAGGTAAGTGATTTTTGTTTTGGATGAGTCGCCAAATTAGTTTCTTAAAATGCCTATATTTTTGATAAAAAAAAATAAAAGGGGGGTTAGAAAATATGAACAATGCCAATTATTGAATTGGCTCAAATATTTTTATGGTAGGTTGTTTTTAAATAATAAAATGTGTGTTATCTTTAATTAACGATAGCGAAGTGAACGTGCACCTAAAAAAAATACCAGGTAGGGTAAATCGGCAATAACTGGCCACCTCATACTAAAAATGAACTCTATTCACCCTTAATATAATTCATTTTCAGTATGAGGGGGCAAATTATTGATGGGTGGCCAGTTAATGTCGTTTTACCCTATACCATTTTTATTTTTTTAACCTTTTGAACGCCAGCGTCGGTTATAGACAATACGGTTGTATGGATCTGCGCTAGGCAGAGTTGGACAGGGATAAATACATAGATATAATACTGTGAAGAAAGTGTACCTGGCTTTCACTGCGTCGCTTCTCGCAGGGCCCTGCTTGCTTCCACGGCGCTCTTCAGGTCGATCCACTTTTGAGTTGGTGTATGGGTGTGTGTATGTATGTTTATAAATCCGATATAGCCCGAAAACCGTACTTTTAGTATTTTAATATGCGCAGGAGAACTCGGCGCGTGCCGACCGAATCTCGAGAGCTTTAGAACTGTCACCTTGACAGGCCAGAAGAGTATTTCTGAAGGATACACAGAGAGGTGTATTTTCCTATCAAGGTTGAAAACCGAACAACGGAAATACAAAAATGAACCTACCCACATCCACATAAGAATCAATTTTGTTCGTAGCAATATACAGTGGTGGTCATACAATTAAGAACGATTTGAAGTTTCCGATTTTTTTTTATCTAAATCATGTCATATGTCTAGTTGTGTTCCTTCTTAGAAGTAACAAGTTATGTTATAAAATAGCCACATGGATAGAGCAAACAGGATTAATAATAATAGTGTATAATTGCTAACATTTTTTTTTACAAATTTTATTTGTTCTCTATACTAATAAATTCAAATAGTAATGTAGCTGGACAAATAATTAAGAACGATTTATTAATCTGCTCGAGAGTTGTTTTATATGAAACTTAGATTAAATAAATCATATTAATGTGAAGTTGGTATAGAAAAAAAAGCAATTTAATACATTTGAACTAAAATTAATAGTTAGTAGCATGTCCACGGCTTTTAATTATGGCTTTACACCGGCGAGGCATTGAATCTATCAATTTTTGACATTTCGCAAGAGAAATAGAGTTCCATTCTTCTAAGAAAACGTCGTACAGCTCTCTCAAATTGCCACACTGTCGATTTGAAACCTTTTTCTTGACTTCGCACCAAAGATGATCTATTGGGTTAAGATCTGGGCTGTTGGCTGGCCAATCTAAGACTGAAACTGATTGTGATGTGAGGAATTCCTTAACGGTGCGTGCAGTATGCTTTGGATCATTGTCGTGCTGGAATGTCCAAATAACCGGAAGCACGTCTTCGGCATATGGTAACATTGTTTCTTGCAGTATATTTTTGTATTGGAATTGATCCATGTTTCCTTCTATCAGCCTAACAGGTCCAACGCCATGTCCAGAAAAGCACCCCCAAATTTTCACATTTCCCCCGCCATGCTTTAATGTCACTTTTGTGTACTTTGGGTCGAATGCTTTATTCGGAGGGCGTCGTACATATCGTTTTCCATCAGAACATACCATATTTATTTTTGTCTCGTCAGAAAAAAAGAACGTTTTTCCACTGTCTGACTGTCCAGTTTTCATACCTTCTTGCAAATGCAAGTCGGGCTTGCCTATGACATCGTTTCAACATAGGCACCTTCCTTTCTATCCTTCCGTTCAACTTATTTTCTACCAAACGCCTTCGAATAGTGCGTGCAGAGATTGCTGAAGGGTTGTTTTCGCCAAAATATTCTTTTCTCAACTCATTAGACCCTTTAAAAGGATTTTGTTTTGCCAAACGAACGATATTTCGATCATCTCGACGAGATGACTTTCTCTGTCTAGGTCCACGCGGAACGTTTGAAGTAGTTTGATACATGGAAAAATGCTTTACGGCATGGAAAACCATTGTTTTTGAACATTGCAGATGGTCGGCTATCTTTTTATACGACCAATTCTTCTCGCGAAGTTTTATTATTACTTCTCTTGTAGATTTATCACAACTTTTATTTTTCCCCATTGTTTTTATACGAAGTAATCACTTTTAAGACTTTAACAGCACGAAATGGCGCCAAAATTATACGAATAATAATCTACAACCACAGAGCCACACAGTGTTCTCTATTTAAATTTGAAAAAATAATAAACTATTCAGCGTTCTTAATTACGTGACCAGCCAGTAAGTACTAATACTAGGTTCAGATCGAATGTATAAAGTTTCTCTATTAACTTTTTAGCCAACAATGTTGCATAAATGAATGTACCGGTAGTACGGAAAAGTTTTGCAATACCGAGAGAAATAAAAAAAATACGGGCAATTAGTTATACTTGTTACTTTGAAAAAATCATCTCAATAAATAATCGTTCTTAATTATATGGCCACAACTGTATGTGGTTTTTGAAAAGGTTGAGTTTTTCTCTGTACAGGCGCCGCGGACGGTGAGATCGCTCCGGAGCCGGAAGTGCAGAAGGCAGCCCTGAATGTGCTCGTCAACTGCGTCTGCGCACCCGTGCACAGAGTGAGTTGTTACCGACAGTCAGCGCGACACTAGTCAACCTAGTCCAGCCATACTCAACCTTTTTAACCTAAAATTCTGTATTAAATATGTTTTTTTATTTAGTGGACCGTTTTTTTCTATTGCACAACTATCGATATCAATAAAAAACTGATTCTAACACTAGCTTGATTGCGACAGTCTTATATTTTGCCGTGAAAATTCCGATCTCTGCTCATCACTAATATTCGGTATCCACCAAACTGTCCGCTTGATAACGGGGTATATTTATAATATAGCTACCATTTATTAAATTACAATAAAACGCAACATTTGAAATACTTAAAGCATTTATAAAAGTCTGCTGCAGCCATAAGAATAAATAATAACAGAGTAGAAGGGAAACTCCCGCTCCGGCCGGACTCAAGGTCACGATATTAGAGTACTCCCTAAGAGAGAATTCAGTCAGGGTGTCACGGCCGGCGTCGCCGCATGCGCGTTTGGCTGTTAACTGTTTGCGCGTTCGTTTTATTGGAAACAAATAACAATTAATGACGTCAAGTTATTGTGGTGTATTTGGGTGTATAAACAATTCAAAAACGATGCCAAATCACCTTAAATGGCTTCTTTTGGTATGGCACTTGTAATAAATTCTTACTTAGAAGTACCTACCTATAATATGTAGGTACGTACAGTCAAGGATTTTAATTGTTAGGCCACTTGCCACTGTTCGCATTTTAGCCGTGTAATGCAAATCGGGTGAAGCCGCTTATACTGGTATATGCTGATTTGCATTACACTGCTAAAATACTAACAGTGGCAAGTGGCCTAACAATTAAAATCCTTGACTGTACCTAATGATTTATAAATCACATATTTTGTAAAACTAGAATAAAATAATGATTTCAAAGTAAATAATAACTTAATATTTTAGCGATATTATCTTTAGAGTAAGTAATATTTAACAGTAAGCAACCCTAGCAACACGCCTGGACGTCAGAGGGGTGTAACGACGTGAGGGGGGAAGTAGGTATATAAATAGCAGCGTTTTGGACGCAGTCAAAAGAGATTCCCTTCTACTCTGTTATTATTTATTCTTATGCTGCAGCACTGCAGTTGCTGCTATAATAAATCAGGACAATACATACAATGACTTTATTTAACGCCGCATGGTCCTTTGATTACGTTTATTTTTACAGGCGGGCACTTCAACCACGCGGTTTTCTCTAACCGGATCGAGTAAAAAGAAAACAGCGCTCAAATCATACGAGGACGTCATACAGAAGGTCTGGGAGAGTGTACGGACCAATAACGGAATCATGGTGAGACATACTCTTAAGCTGCGTACGGATTGCGCGCACATTTGTACGCGTAGTCGGTTACGCGTGTCCTGGAACGCCATGTCCGTACTTGCAGCTACGCGTACACTCTAGGGGAACGCGTGCCGCGCGAGCTCGGCTCGCAGCGAGCCGCCATCAGTCGGTGTTTGGTCGCGCGTCAAAGCGATCGCGCACGCCCGGGAACGCTGTATTTAGACGGTCTGTTTCGATTCATGGCGAATGACTTGAGGCTCGGCTCGCAGTGGATAGATTGACCTCGCGTTCAGGTTCGCGGCGGTCCGTACGGTACGCGTATCCAATGTACGCGTGGACTGCGTATCCTGACTACGCGTAACACAGGAACGCGCAATCAGTACGCAGCTTTACAAAAAAATTCAAGTTTTTAATTCTTTTTTTTAAGCTTGCGATGTTCGTATGTATGTAAGTTGTCTTCAAAATTTGCAAGTCATCTTGCATCTTTCCAAGTCACTTCTAGTGACCGGATACTTGATATTTGACACGGATTTATAGTGTTGTTTCCTTATCATTAATTTTAGATTTAACCCTAAAGTAATATTTAGTCGGTGTAAAACGTATTTTAGGAAGTTTTGTTATATGCCCAATGATGAGAACTCATACCGGAGGGGGGCTGTCGCGGCGCCGCCCCGCGTCGACCGATTCCAGCGTCCAGCCGCTCGCGGCGCGTGGCCGGGGGGCGCGCGGCAGAGGCGCCCTGTGACCATAGATTATGAGAGCTGAGGGCTACAGAGTAGGCATAAACGAACCTAAAGCGGCAATTAAACTAAGTCGATCGGCGCATGCTGCATGCGGTGACCGCAAAAGTGTAAAGAACACGGTAGAGAAGACGACGTAGTAGTTTGAAACAAGTTCGGCGACCGCGTTAGGTGAACGACTCAGTGTAATCGCCCCTTAATTCGTGTACAAATTCATGTAATAAAGACGCAATAAGGAATTTTACCAATACTCATTTTTAATTAATTATTTACATTAAAAAAAATGTTTTTTTTTTTCGATCTTAACAAAAATCAATATACCAGGTAGTTTCTGTTAAAATACCGAGCAACGTGTCGAATTTAATGGTGCATCAAAGGCCGTAAGTATAGAATTACTAACGAGAGTCTATTAGAAGCCCGACGCCGTAGGCGGAGGGCTTTTAATGACTCGAGATTGTAATCCCCTTACTGCCCGTGATACACAATGGTTTTCATCACATTGCGAGGAAAAAAAATTCAAAAATAAAATTATTTTGTCTCTAAACACTTAAATTGAATAAAATAATGGCTACCCGGTACAGATTGACACTTTTTTCGAGTCATCTACCATAGATAATGTAAAAGTTTGGCCAGATTCTGCCAACATGTTAAAAAATACATACGTACAGTCAAGGGCAAAAATATGTATACACTTTAGTACCTTGTCTATTTTCGTCATATTTGAACTGCCATATATGAACTGTCACAGTGGTTAAAGTGACAAGGTACTAAAGTGTATACATATTTTTGCCCTTGACTGTACTAAAGTTATTGCAAAACTATTTGAAATGAATTTAAAATATAAAAATAACGAAGTTTCATGAAGCGTAGATAAGTTATGTGTTGTAAAATTGGGTTATAGCTTAGTTTTAAAGATATAAATAAAGCGTTGGCTGAATTCAAACCTCCTTAGTCTGAAATGACATACTACTAACTTGTTTGCAAATTTTAAATCTAAAGTTAGAACTCCCTTGGGAGGAAAAACTGTACGTAAATCAATAACTCCCTTAAGAATAATTAAGACTATTGTCATTTAGTATACAGGCATGGAATAACACCATTGACGAGCAAGTGTGATGAAAAAAAAAAACACGGTATGTTTTTTTGTTGTCAGGTGCTGTTGTCGCTAATGATGGTGAAGCTGCCCATCACGGACGCGGACCGGCTGCGCGGGCTGGCGTGCCGCGCGCTGGCCGGGCTCGCGCGCTGCCCCACCGTGCGCCAGATCATATCCAAGCTGCCGCTGTTCACCACCTCGCAGATGCAAGGTACCGCGCAGTGTGTCAGGCGCTGCTGCTAATGATGGTGAAGCTGCCCATCACGGACGCGGACCGGCTGCGCGGGCTGGCGTGCCGCGCGCTGGCCGGGCTCGCGCGCTGCCCCACCGTGCGCCAGATCATATCCAAGCTGCCGCTGTTCACCACCTCGCAGATGCAAGGTACCGCGCAGTGTGTCAGGCGCTGCTGCTAATGATGGTGAAGCTGCCCATCACGGACGCGGACCGCTTGTATCCTTACAAGTAAAGCTATAGTCTTGAAAATCATGTGTAACATATTTGAGGATTCACTCTAATGGCAAGTGTTTATCGAAACACGATTACTTATAGTTCGCTCGATAGAAAAAAAATCCAATGTCGTCTCAAAAAAATAAAATAAATTCGTAGTACGACGCTAATACTGCACGGCAGGTCATGACTTTTTGAATGTTAATAAAACAAGATGTTTACTAGGGCGTAGTGTTGCTACATTTTTTAAATATGTATTTGTTTTAGTAATAAGATTAAAATACCCAAAAACACGCGCAGTCCAACCAACCTATCTTGAGCCATCGTGCCTCCCCCACGCCCGAAATCGCCCACCCAAAATCGATTAGCGAACTGCCCAATGATGAGAACTCATACCGGAGGGGGGCTGTCGCGGCGCCGCCCCGCGTCGACAGATTCCAGCGTCCCGCCGCTCGCGGCGCGTGGCCGGGGCGCGCGCGGCAGAGGCGCCCTGTGACCATAGATTATGAGAGCTGAGGGCTAACTTAACTACTATAAAATATGTATGCGGCCTTGGACGTTCTGACCCGCGGATGGTGGGTCAGAACGACCAAGGCCTAACCTAATTGATTGAGGATCATAAATCACAATGTCACATTGTCTACTGACGTTGGATAATTCTGCGTACCTGACATTAGCCAATTTCCAATTTTCATTCTAAATAGAATAAAACAAATACGAAATTAAAACCATCCCCCGCGAAACTACATGTGCGGTATTTACGTATGGTAGATAGGCGAATTTGCACTTTTTATGTAGAACAAAAAAAAATATGTAAAATTAACATAAATCAATTTGAAATTAAATTGAAACTAACTCAAATTAATGTTTTTTTTCAGTGTTGATGCGTGACCCGATACTGCAAGAGAAGCGGCAAGAGCACGTTATGTTCCAGAAGTATGCGCTGGAGTTGCTCGAGCGAGTGTCCGGGAAGAGCAAACACATGGGCGCCGAGTTTGAAACGTCGCTTGCCAATATACACAGGGTGAGCGCATTTAGAACTAGGTATGCCAACGTACCTACTTTCGGTACTACGTCAGTGACGGTTTTTCAAAGCATTCAATACTTTCCAGCTACTTTTTTAATCGAGTTTTAAAAACTTTTTCAATCTAACTGGTGATTTTTTTGAACATTTCTAACATTTTCAATAATTCTGCGAAAAGGCAGGATTCCGAAGTTAGGTTTTATGTTGTAAAATGAGGTAAAAGATTTCAGCTAAATCAGTATGTTTGCTAAATCAGCATGTAAAATAGTCTTGTCTGCAAATCTGTTAAAGAAATGATCTTCCAATTGCCATTGAAACAAGTCTTTTGTTAGTACATGGGCGCAAATATTCTATCGCTATGAATTAATAGTACGAAATGACTTTTATATTAGCGCTTGTGTTGGCCCGGGGTCTTCGTTAGAGTCTCCCCAAATCTATCGCCGCGGAATCAGTTTCAGCCGATCGGAGAAACCCTTATATCAACGCAATAAGAGCGAATAAGACGTTGATCGGCTCGGCCGACACGAAACGACGTCTTTCGACGGGAAAACGGCGTTTAAGTCTAAAGTTGTTCGCATCCGTACGACGCTGTTAGCAGCCAACACCTACCCACCTAGCCAGTACCTACGATGAGGGCTGATTAGAGCTGGCGACAGCCGTTCAGCGTCATTGACGGCTGAACGTAGCCGACGCGGCCGAACAGAGCCGATGACGGCCGAAATAGCGACTGTCTTAATAAAATATGATTGCCGATCACCCGCTGCTACGTGCGTTCTGCCGACGACTAGGCTGTACGCGGGCTGTCTGACGTCTCGACGGCAGTACAGGGCACGCGAGAGCCGACCGTAAATTCACAGCTGCCGTGAAAGCAAATCGCAGGCGATCGTGTTTCTCACCGTCCGTACGGAGGATGAGACATCTGAACTTAGGTTTACGTCCGCTGAGATGGCCGATCGGCTAAATCACTCGGCGATAGCCGATTCCGCGTCGATAGATTTGGGGAGACCCTTACTCAACTATGAAATGTTTGCAGGCGAACGTTGTAGCCCAGACGCGAATCAACTACAACGAGCGTCAGCTGCTGCAGCTGGTGGCGGCGCACCTCGCGGCGCGCGGCCTCAGCGAGAGCGCGCTGACGCTGCAGCGCGAGGCGCAGCTGCCCGCGCCGCCGCCGCACGCGCCGCCGCCGCCGCCGCCCGTGTACCCGCCCGCCACGCCGCCCGCCGCCGCCCTGCCCGCGCACCGGGTACGTACACAGCGAGAGCGCGCTGACGCTGCAGCGCGAGGCGCAGCTGCCCGCGCCGCCGCCGCACGCGCCGCCGCCGCCGCCGCCCGTGTACCCGCCCGCCACGCCGCCCGCCGCCGCCCTGCCCGCGCACCGGGTACGTACACAGCGAGAGCGCGCTGACGCTGCAGCGCGAGGCGCAGCTGCCCGCGCCGCCGCCGCACGCGCCGCCGCCGCCGCCGCCCGTGTACCCGCCCGCCACGCCGCCCGCCGCCGCCCTGCCCGCGCACCGGGTACGTACACAGCGAGAGCGCGCTGACGCTGCAGCGCGAGGCGCAGCTGCCCGCGCCGCCGCCGCACGCGCCGCCGCCGCCGCCGCCCGTGTACCCGCCCGCCACGCCGCCCGCCGCCGCCCTGCCCGCGCACCGGGTACGTACACAGCGAGAGCGCGCTGACGCTGCAGCGCGAGGCGCAGCTGCCCGCGCCGCCGCCGCACGCGCCGCCGCCGCCGCCGCCCGTGTACCCGCCCGCCACGCCGCCCGCCGCCGCCCTGCCCGCGCACCGGGTACGTACACAGCGAGAGCGCGCTGACGCTGCAGCGCGAGGCGCAGCTGCCCGCGCCGCCGCCGCACGCGCCGCCGCCGCCGCCGCCCGTGTACCCGCCCGCCACGCCGCCCGCCGCCGCCCTGCCCGCGCACCGGGTACGTACACAGCGAGAGCGCGCTGACGCTGCAGCGCGAGGCGCAGCTGCCCGCGCCGCCGCCGCACGCGCCGCCGCCGCCGCCGCCCGTGTACCCGCCCGCCACGCCGCCCGCCGCCGCCCTGCCCGCGCACCGGGTACGTACACAGCGAGAGCGCGCTGACGCTGCAGCGCGAGGCGCAGCTGCCCGCGCCGCCGCCGCACGCGCCGCCGCCGCCGCCGCCCGTGTACCCGCCCGCCACGCCGCCCGCCGCCGCCCTGCCCGCGCACCGGGTACGTACACAGCGAGAGCGCGCTGACGCTGCAGCGCGAGGCGCAGCTGCCCGCGCCGCCGCCGCACGCGCCGCCGCCGCCGCCGCCCGTGTACCCGCCCGCCACGCCGCCCGCCGCCGCCCTGCCCGCGCACCGGGTACGTACACAGCGAGAGCGCGCTGACGCTGCAGCGCGAGGCGCAGCTGCCCGCGCCGCCGCCGCACGCGCCGCCGCCGCCGCCGCCCGTGTACCCGCCCGCCACGCCGCCCGCCGCCGCCCTGCCCGCGCACCGGGTACGTACACAGCGAGAGCGCGCTGACGCTGCAGCGCGAGGCGCAGCTGCCCGCGCCGCCGCCCGTGTAGTCCGTGAAAGTAGTCAATTCCCAGCGAATGGCGGAGATCTAAACACACGAGCGAAGCGAGTGGGTTTTAGCCGCCATGAGTTGGGATTTTCCTACTTTCGACACGTATATCATACAATGTTTTGCAATGCATTAAGCGAGGAGAAAAAATTGGGGCTAAACATTTTCGGAAAGAGATGTTGCGTATTTACCTTCCATTGAAGGAAAATCTCGTAGGTGTTTACATATTTTAGCATCGACTTAGTCGGCAAGAGGCTGTCACTGGCAATTTGTGCTTGATGGAGAACGTCAGGCGACGTTAAATCCGATGTAAATTCATCACTTAAACTCTCAATTTTAATTTTTTTTAATTTTTTTTTTTTTAAATTTATTTAGGAAACAAACAACAGTCACATTTCAACATAAATCAGATAAAGTAACAACAAACAGACCTATAGTTCCATAAAAAATAAACGAAAACAAATCAACAAATCGAAACAAGGTAGGTGTTAGGCACCTTCTTAAACATCTTAGGTATCTGTCACGCATACAAGGACTGAAAACATCGGTAGGTATATAATACATGCATGAAATGGTAGGGAATTTCGAATATGGTGTACAAAATCAATTTAAAATATTAACACTACGGTAGTTACATTAAAGTTTACATGCAAATAATGTATGTTGATGGTTACTTGAAGAAACATACAATATATTTATTAAGAAAATATTGAACTTCGCAGAATGCTAGTGTATTTACCAGATGATAGTGAAAAAAATATCTAAATTTGAGAATTTAACATTATAATTGTACAAGTATTGTACATCATTTTAGGCATCAATGCACGCGTAGCTTACGCTAACATTATTTAATGTCATTCACCTTGCACGCGAACCAATATAGTTTTGTGTAATTTTAAGCATATTTTTATAATTTGACTCAGTGTACGATTGACCAGCTTGAATATAGCACCTCTACCATATTCGCGGTCTTTTATTCCTCGGCACTCGTCCTTTAGCATTTGACATTGACATTTTATTACATCTTTATACATTTTTTTTGGTCCTTCGAACCGGATATTATTTTTATCCAAGAATGGGTTCAACTTTAAAAGATTGCTGTTTGTTTTGACTGTTTTATGTGAACGTAGGTTATGAATGTCATCAGAAAATTCGTAATGTTGAATATGCTTGATTATCAGTTGTTCGGCCGATATAAGTTCAGTTGTAGTGCAGTAATTAACCTTATGTTGTACATCTGATCGTAATGTCAATGTAATAAAGCGCAATATCCATGCTAATACGCGGGTTATGTGAGTCATGTTGCTATGTCGGCTTAATAGTTCTATTATAATTGACGGCGGGTCGGATTGCACTACACATGTTTGTTTTAATTCGTACTCAGTTGTTGTTATCACTTTCTTATCAATTGCATTTTTATCAAAGTTGCGTAACCATTGCGGTCCGTGCCACCATAGGGGGTGGGTTTGTAGTTGAGCAACGTTAAGACCTCGTGTGGCGCAGTCTGCAGCATTATCTTCTGATTTTACGTGGTTCCAATGAGCACTAGGTATTATTTCGTGTACTTGTTTGACTCTATTGCTGACAAAAGATTTCCATTTTGATGAATCACCTTGTAACCATCCTAAGGTAATCATGGAGTCTGTCCAGGCGTAAGTGTTTGTATGAATATCTTCCCATTTAAATGCATCAATAACTTTTTTCATTAGGCGAGCTAACAGTACTGCTGCGCAAAGTTCTAATCGGGGGAGCGTCTGTTTTTGATTTTTGTTTACGGGGGCTAGTCGCGATTTTGCTGCGATAAGTGTGATGAGAGGCTCATTCTGGCTGTCGACTGTGCGTAGATAAATACAACATGAGTAAACCTTTTCGGATGCGTCACAAAATCCGTGAATTTCAAATGCTTGTGTCATGTCACCTAACCATCTTGGTATTTGTATATTTTCAATGTTACGTATGTCAATAATAAATTTTTGCCAGTCATTTTGAATTGGTTGGGGTACTATATCATCCCAGTTGCAGTTTGATTGCCATATCGCTTGGAATAATAATTTAGCCTTTATGGTCAGAGTCAGAGAGGGGTGTAAGGGGGTCCATACAACATCTCACGGGCCTCAAGTCAACCTCACCTGCACGCGGTGCACCCTGCCAAACAACAAACGAGGCTCTGACGACCCACCAACACGCACTGGACCAGCGCGGTGGGCTTATGGTCCATTCCTCCTCATGAAATGAGCAACTCCCCGTGTAGGCCCCGAGTGCCCGGCGGTTCTGGGGACTCCGGTGACAGTGGTAGTCGGAGATACCTTGGGACCAGGGGTGCTAAGAATCCCCGGGCGAAAAGATTACCTTACCACAGACCGACTAAAGCGAACAACAAAATGGACTCTGATGTGCTTAATGTATTAACCTACAATGTCCGAACACTGATGAAAGATGAGCGTCTAATAGAACTTCAGAATGCACTCGAGGACATTAAGTGGGATATTGTAGGCCTTTCTGAAGTAAGAAGAAATGGTGAGGAAACTATAGAGAACGACACCGACATTTTTTATCACTTTGGAACCACTAGTGGACTGTACGGGGTCGGTTTTTTGGTGGCAAAGAAGTGGAAAAACAACATTATTGAATTTATTGGGTATTCTGAGAGGATTGCAGTTCTTAAATTTAAGGTTACAGAAAAATGTACATTGACCCTAGTCCAAATATATGCCCCAACATCAACTCATACTGATGATGAGGTGGAAGAATTTTACGATTTGCTGAACAAGGCTTGCGACGAACACCGAAGCACTTGGAATATAGTTCTCGGCGATTTTAACGCTAAAGTCGGTACAAGGCAAGAACTGGACAACGAAGACGTTATCGGGCCACATGGATTGGGAGCCCGAAATATACGTGGTACTCGTTTAATCCAGTTCGCCTTTGGACAAAACCTCAAAATAAGTAACAGTTTCTTCCACAAAAAACATCAGAGACGCTGGACCTGGGTTTCTCCAGATGGTAAGGTCAAGAACGAAATTGATTATGTGCTCACTTCGAATCAGAAAATAATAAAAGATGTAGGAATAATAAATAGGATTAAATTCAGTTCAGACCATCGACCCATACGCACCCAACTCTTTTTCAACTTAAAAATACACAGGAAAACTTTATTTAGCCATCGCATCAGAAACTTGGATAAAACTACCATAATAAATAACAGCGCCAAATTCAACTTGGAATTAGCGAATCACTTTTCTGATTTAGAAATGGATGCCAACGATGTCGAAGTGCAATATAAAAATATTTTAGCAGGAATTCAGCGAGCAAGCAATAGTATTAAAAAACAAAATAATAAACTCAAAAAACTGTCTGAAAACACTAAAGAACTATTAGATAAGAGAAGCAAAATGGAGAGAGGAACAATAGAATATAGTATATTTGACAGAAGAGTAAAACGCAACATAAGACAAGACATCCGTCGTTGCAACACACAGTTAGTTGAAGAGGCCCTCACGAAAAACCGTGCTCTCAGAATAGCCAAACAAGGAATTACAAAATCTAAATCATGGATCTCTAGTTTAAAGGATGAAAATGGCACACAGCACCGTGATCGAACCAAAATTCTTGAGATATGCACCCAGTTTTATAAATCGTTATATTCAGATCATTCCAAAGACAGGCCTGTTTTCGAATACTCCTGTCCTGATACCGTCCCCTTGATAACTGATGGAGAAGTTAATGCTGTCCTTAAGAATATGGCGTACGGCAAAAGCCCAGGTGCGGATGGTGTCACTACGGAGGCATTGAGACTGGGGAAAACAGTTCTATTACCTCACATTACAAACTTATTTAATACGATTTTGTTAACTGGAAAATTACCATCAATGTTTTGTCATTCAAATATAGTAGTGCTGCATAAAAAAGGTGATAAATGTGACATTAGCAATTATCGTCCAATAAGTCTAGTTTCTCATCTTTATAAGGCATTTATTAAAGTAATCGAGCGTCGCATTGCCGGGCAACTGGACAAGAAACAGCCAGTGGAACAGGCCGGCTTCCGCCCCGGGTTTTCCACCACTGATCACCTCCACACCCTAAACCAAATAATAGAAAAAGTAAACGAATTCAATAGTCCTCTGTATCTTGCGTTCGTAGATTACTCTAAAGCATTCGACAGCTTAACACACTCTGCAATCGTCACATCCCTACATAACCAAGATATAGAACCAATATACATTAATCTCCTTCAGTCCATCTATAGCAATAGCACAGCAGATATCAAACTCCAAACTTTAGGTCAATCCTTTCCTATAGAAAAAGGCGTTAAACAGGGCGACCCGCTGTCTCCCAAATTGTTCACCAGTGCCCTTGAAGATCTCTTTAAAAGCTTAGCGGCCTTATGGGAAAACAGAGGCATAGTTGTCGGCGATAGGAGATTAACTAATCTCCGGTTCGCTGACGACATTGTCCTCTTTTCTCAAACAGCCCAAGACCTCGAATTGATGCTGCAAGAACTCAGCGCGGCAAGCCTTAGGATTGGACTAGCGATGAACAGGTCAAAAACCCAACTTATGACCAATAGCACGAAACGTAGGGTTATGGTAGATGGGCAGATCATACAATATGTTGACGAGTACATTTATTTGGGCCAGGTAGTCTCTTTCAGTAATAGACAAGATAAGGAAGTCGAAAGACGCGTCGAAAACACCTGGAAGAGCTACTGGTCCATGAAAGAACTTATGAAGGGAAACCTTCCATTAACACTTAAGCGCAAACTCGTCGACATGTGTATCCTGCCCGTCCTAACCTACGGTGCGCAAACATGGTCTCTGACCGAAAATCAAAAGTCCAAACTTAAGGTTTGCCAACGAGCGATCGAGCGCAGCATATTAGGCGTGAAGAGGATAGATAGAATCCGGAACACCACGCTGCGCTCAAAAACACGCATAGTCGACGTTGGGAAAAAGACTGCTAAGCTAAAATGGGACTGGGCTGGACACGTCTGTCGCATGCACCCACAAAGATGGGCTCACACAGTTACTTGGTGGGTGCCGGAGAACGGCCAGCGACGGCGCGGCAGACCAAGAAGGAGATGGCGGGACGACTTGGACGTGTACGCAAAGGACTGGCCTGATATTGCACCGGAACGGCAGTTGTGGAGGTCAAGAGGAGAGGCCTTTGCCCAGCAGTGGGACACTATAACGGGCTAATAAAAAAAAAAAAAAAAAAAAAATGGTCAGAGGATTTAACAATCCTAGTGGGTCAAATATCTTTGAAATTTCTGATAGTAATGACCTCTTTGTAAGTTTGCTTCCGGGTTTGTCATGTACAGTGTTCTTGAATGTAAAGGTGTCAAGTGCTGGATTCCATTGTAATCCGAGAGTTTTAGTTGCTTGTGCATTGTTAAAGTCTATTACTGTGGGACTTATACTGTCATTGGCTAAATTTTGTAATAGGGCTTGATTATTGCTAGTCCATTTTCTCAAGTTAAATCCTGCTCCTTTAAACATGTAAATAAGTTGACGTTGAATTTCCTGGGCATGGGTGATGTCATCGCTTCCTGTCAATACATCGTCGACGTAAATCTCGTTATTGATAACGTTCGCAGCTAATGGGTACTTGTCAGAGTCATCTTGTGCTAGTTGCTTAAGGGTTCTGAGGGCTAAGTAAGGAGTGGCCTTTTGCCCATATGTAACGGTGGTAAGTTGGTATTCCTTTAATGGTTGTGTGACAGAGGCTCGCCATACAATCTTCTGGAGATGTTGATCATCTTCATGGACTAAGATCATCCTGTACATCTTTTCGCAATCAGCTGTTATAACATATCTGTATCGTCTCCATTGTATGAGAAGGGCTTGCAAATCTTGATGTAGTTTTGGCCCACATTCCATGAGGTCATTTAAACTTTGTCCAGAGGATGTTTTCTGTGACGCGTTAAAAACTACCCTTAAGCTTGTAGTCAAAGAATCTTTCTTTACTCCATGATGTGTTAAATAACAATGTGGGTGAACGTCCCCTTTGCTTGCTTTCATGTGACCCATTTTTATGTACTCGTTGATAAATGTTTTGTAACCTTTTGATAACTGTTCATCTTTCGTTAGCCTTTTCTCAAGCTGCCGAAATTGTGCTATTGCTAGTGGCTTAGATTCTCCCAAACGTGGTGCAAAACTTTCTTTCATGGGTAACCGAACTTCGTATCTCCCGTCTTCAAGGCGTCGAGTGGTAGTGACATAAAATTCTTCGCAGTATTGTTCTTGGGCTGTCATGGGGCTGCTGGTGTCCGTGATGTCTTCTATCTCCCAATATTTTGCCAAATCTTCAGTGTCATTAATCACTACATGACAGTTATATGTTTTCACTGCTCCCGATAAAATCCATCCCAATTTAGTTTGCTGGGCCATAGGCATATTTGGACCTTTCACGAGACCATTCATCATAATTTGTGTGTAAACGTCAACGTCGACATGCTCGTCGGAAGAAAGTATGTTTGGCAAAGTTTGAACCACAAAAACTTATATGGAATGTTTGGGGATGGCGAGTGGGAATACGGCGAGGCAAATTAAAAATAACTTTTTGAATAAGATTAGGAGAGTCAATATAGTTATTTACTAAACAAAAATTAATTCACTAGACTGAACTCATGAACATTACTTTGGCGGGGTTTCATGACAGGCGCGAACGGGTAACCATGATTGGTTCGTATTATGCCATGCGCGCGCGCTGAAAGCTCATTCGTTTAATTTTGATTGGGCGCGCATGATGTCGTACGGTCCGAAATGGACTTAAGGAATTATTTCAGTACTATTTTTTTTTCAAAACTTTAGACGAAATTTTTGTGTTTTAATATTCAAACAATCTTTTATATTATTTTATCACTAAATATTCACTTGGTTGCATCAAACATTTTCTTGTCTGTGTAAAGCTGAATTATAAAGACACAACTCTTTACTCTCATTTTTGGACATAAATTTTTAAGATTTGGCAATTTATAAAGTTACTTTTACGTACGCGTGTGGAAAGTAAAATTCAAACAACTTTTTTCACACTTTCGGAAGCTTGCTGGGATAACTAACTTTCTATAGATATGTTGACTCACGTCAATAAGCACTTTCCGAGCAAGTGCATTGTAAATTAAATTAGGGCGCCACTATCTTCGTAACTGTTACATTTTATGCTTGATACACACCTTTGAATATAGCATAATTTTTACCTGTAATAATAACATGTGACATAATTTTTATTCTGTATAATAATCGATTATATTTTGTTCGCAGTCACGCCTTTCTGCCTCCCGGTCGAGTAGTAGCAGTTCGCTACTACGAGATCACCATGATCTGTTCAACAGTAGTATCGGCGAGGACAGTCCCGTGCCCGCCGTCATTAAGCTTAGGTAATATCACGTTTTGTCACTAATCCACACCACAGGGTGTGTGGTAATTTTTTGTAGAACTGACGCCGATACTGACGGTGCTGGCTGAAAATCAGCTCTAGGTTGCTATAAATGCCTCAACATTATGCTGAGCCAGTGTCCGATTTACAACCGTAATGAATGACACACGAGTTATATTTATCCTTCGTGTTGTCTATTTTTTTGTTGATATGTCGTCTTAATGTATTTTCTTTCTTTCTTTCCGATAGCAAAAATTTATTTATTGTTAGTTAATGTTGCCGTGTCAAAATATTTTAAGTAATGTTGCCTAACTTGCGAAAACAGTTAAACTTTTTTCACTTAGCCTCGTCCTGCACAATCTGTTTGATTAAGGACATCTCCATTTCAAAGGAATTTATATCATTCTAATTTGGAACAGAGTTGCATTTGTTTTGTTTCGTTCGATTTGAAAAGAAAACAAGTTCGAAACTTTTTCCTATTTACAGCAGATTCATATTTCACTGGCATTTTTGCGGGTGTGTAATAGTCGTCATAAGAACTATTGTCCGAATTTATCATTTGTCAGAAATTGTCATTTCGCATAACTCTTTTTGCTCTGAATCCATTAATTGTACAGAATTGTTATAAAACAAACCTAACCTATAAAGTCCTACTGGATAATCATTTCGAAATTCCTGAATAATCAATGGTTTCTGAGAAAAAAGAGTTAGGCGAAATGATAATTTCTGACAAATGATGAATTATGCTAAAAGTTTGTATGACTATTGAACGGCCCCCGCATTTTTGCTTGTGTGGTGGGCAGGACGAGGTTAAAATATTAGTAGGATTGTTACGATCTGATATTGGTCTCTATTGTGTCCCAGGAAAGTCCAAAACCAGTCGTTAAACAGCGTGGGGACGCCCCAGGCGGAGCCGCGGCGCTCGCTGCAGAAGCAGCTGAGCGCGGCGGCCGGCGAGCCGGGGCTGCGGCAGCACCGCGTCACGCTGCACTCCATCATCACCGAGTACCTGTACAACCAGCACGCGCTCTGCAAGAACCCGGTCGTCACCTGCCCGCAGTTCAACCTGTTCGAGTGAGTAGCGGGGGGAGCCCCGAGCTCGCTGCAGAAGCAGTCGTCAGGGGACGGTCTACCTACATCCTGTAGCGAATACATCTAACGTGCTCGTACAAGCGAGTCTTCTTCTTCTACACTGACGAGCAAAAATAAAGGGTCGGTTACAAAAATGACGATAACTACAAAACCCGCTGTGATAGCTCTTCGAGTAAAATGAGTTTAGTAAAGAGTTTTATTCTTTACAAGAAAAAGTTTAATTGAGAATAAAACTCTTTACTAAACTCATTTTACTCGAAGAAGCTATCACAGCGGGTTTTGTAGTTATCGTCATTTTTGTAAGCCACCCTTTATTTTTGCTCGTCAGTGTACTATGTCCCCTCGGTGGGGCAGAGGGCGTCTACAATGCTTCTCCAGGCCGATCGGTCTCGGGCTGCACACTTTATTTCGCTCCGTCTTGCTGATGCGCTTCGCTTCTGCCGTTATAGAACGTCGCCAAGTTTGTTTGGGGCGGCCGCGCTTTCTACAGGCAAGTTGTAATGTTGAAGTACGGATGATGGATGACACTACCAATCAACTGACGTACTTTTAATAAGCTGTCACAACACGATTCTCCCGCAGAGGTATGGCAATATATAGCTAGTTATGTCATCACTTCTTTGCCAATTCGATCTCCTAACTATTTATTTGTTTTAAAGCGACTGAAAATCTAATTTTGCAGTTAATTGGGAATTATTTGGTTTTCAAGGCTAATAATTATGTGTTACTTCGGTCTGTTGAATCTGCCACCTACATTAGCTTGCTCATATTTATTAATTTCTGTACTAATATCTAGAAGAGATCACTTTTTAGACCGCTTATTGTCTACCTAAATTTCTATTTTTGTAATGTGACTGTACTGTTTTTCGTGTTCAATAGAGAATATTTGTTTTATACCGTAAAACGGGGTTACTTTAAAATGCAGGGGCTACTTTTGAAAACAGTTTTTACGCCGTGTCCTTATTTTTTTAGACCATCTGTGGCAGTGAAATAACTACCTTGATAAATTACCTAACCTTTTACGTCATTTGCTCAATCGAGCTATGAATATTTGCGTTTAGCCCCAAAATTTTCTTAAGTAACCCCAGTTTACCGGTATTGATTAATATACAGTTGTGGCCATATAATTAAGAACGATTATTTATTGAGATGATTTTTTCAAAGTAACAAGTATACCTAATTGCCCGTATTTTTTTTATTTCTCTCGGTATTGCGAAACTTTTCCGTACTACCGGTACATTCATTTATGCAACATAGTTGGTTAAAAAATTAATAGAGAAACTTAATACATTCGATCTGAACCTAGTATTAGTACTTACTGGCTGGTCACGTAATTAAGAACGCTGAATAGTTTATTATTTTTTCAAATTTAAATAGAGAACACTGTGTGGCTCTGTGGTTGTAGAATATTATTCGTATAATTTTGGCGCCATTTCGTGCTGTTAAAGTCTTAAAAGTGATTACTTCGTATAAAAACAATGGGGAAAAATAAAAGTTGTGATAAATCTACAAGAGAAGTAATAATAAAACTTCGCGAGAAGAATTGGTCGTATAAAAAGATAGCCGACTATCTGCAATGTTCAAAAACAATGGTTTTCCATGCCGTAAAGCATTTTTCCACGTATCAAACTACTTCAAACGTTCCACGTGGACCTAGACAGAGAAAGTCATCTCGTCGAGATGATCGAAATATCGTTCGTTTGGCAAAACAAAATCCTTTTAAAGGGTCTAATGAGTTGAGAAAAGAATATTTTGGCGAAAAAAACCCTTCAGCAATCTCTGCACGCACTATTCGAAGGCGTTTGGTAGAAAATAAGTTGAACGGAAGGATAGCAAGGAAGGTGCCTATGTTGAAACGATGTCATAGGCAAGCCCGACTTGCATTTGCAAGAAGGTATGAAAACTGGACAGTCAGACAGTGGAAAAACGTTCTTTTTTCTGACGAGACAAAAATAAATAGGGTATGTTCTGATGGAAAACGATATGTACGACGCGCCCTCCGAATATAGCATTCGACCAAAGTACACAAAAGTGACATTAAAGCAAGGCGGGGGAAATGTGAAAATATGGGGGTGCTTTTCTGGACATGGCGTTGGACCTGTTAGGCTGATAGAAGGAAACATGGATCAATTCCAATACAAAAATATACTGCAAGAAACAATGTTACCATATGCCGCAGACGTGCTTCCGGTTATTTGGACATTCCAGCACGACAATGATCCAAAGCATACTGCACGCACCGTTAAGGAATTCCTCACATCACAATCAGTTTCTGTCTTAGATTGGCCAGCCAACAGCCCAGATCTTAACCCAATAGAGCATCTTTGGTGCGAAGTCAAGAAAAAGGTTTCATATCGACAGTGTGGCAATTTGAGAGAGCTGTACGACGTTTTCTTAGAAGAATGGAACTCTATTTCTCTTGCGAAATGTCAAAAATTGATAGATTCAATGCCTCGCCGGTGTAAAGCCGTAATTAAAAGCCGTGGACATGCTACTAACTATTAATTTTAATTCAAATGTATTAAATTGCTTTTTTTTCTATACCAACTTCACATTAATATGATTTATTTAATCTAAGTTTCATATAAAACAACTCTCGAGCAGTTTAATAAATCGTTCTTAATTATTTGTCCAGCTTCATTACTATTTGAATTTATTAGTATAGAGAACAAATAAAATTTGTAAAAAAAAATGTTAGCAATTATACACTATTATTCTTAATCCCGTTTGCTCTGTCCATGTGGCTATTTTATAACATAACTTGTTACTTCTAAGAAGGAACACAACTAGACATATGACATGATTTAGATAAAAAAAAATCGGAAACTTCAAATCGTTCTTAATTGTATGACCACCACTGTACATATCTAGGTCTAGGTCATCCCGCCACCTCCGCTTGGGCCTACCGCGGCGCCGATGATATTTATTATTCATCACTTAAGTTTTCTACGTATAGCAAATTATGATAGCTACAATCGGAGGTCCGAAAAAAAACCAAAAACTTTATTACTAATTTAATTTAAATAGAAATTACAGTTTTAATAACCTAACTACGGTGACAATCGTTCGATGTAGGAATCAAAAGTGAATCATGATTATGAATGCATTAACAAGGTAAACGCGTATTTTGATGACACGGCGCCTCGATCATTCAGCGGTCATTCCACTGTGTGAGCACGCGCGGCTGAATCAGCGGTCTTCCTTATGTTGCAATATGTAATTCGTCCACCCGCGGATCGGCAATTATTTTCTAACGTTTAGTGAAAAAATTGCCGGGAGTCTGTCCTGGGATCGATGATTTTCAGGCTTTTCAGGGTTCTCTTCCCCGGGGCTCGTGCTGCATGGCTCTGGATCTGGGTGACTCATAGTTAAGCGACTGCGTTTGTAGAATCGCCTTATGATTGCGGCGGTAAGTGCGCATGCACTTATTATTAAGATGGTGTACAGTGGTATCGTCGTATGATATAATACGTTGGGTTGGCTCGTATCTAACAGTACAGGAGACTCGAAGATAAGATTGCTCTCTGCGTCGTGTAGTCCTCTGAGGTCTATAGATTTTAGATTGATGTGAGTGGAGATTGTAGCTTGTTTCTGGATTTCGTGCGGGATTTCTGCCAGTTTCAGAGGATAGCCTCGTATTTCGTCCTTGTCGTTGGAAATGGTGAATTCTGCTGTTCGTAGGAAACATTTTAGCGGGATGGTAACAAGGTAGCTCCCTTGTAGCGTAGTGTAGTCCTCGCTGTTACAGGATAGTTGCACCTTCGTCTGCCGCGGAAGTGAGATGATGTAGTGCTGATCGTCGAGCTTTTCCATGGCTGGTTTGGATAAGGATATTGTAGTGAGCTGACAGGATGCTTGTGGTTCTTCATTCCTGATGAGTTGA
The DNA here is from genome assembly GCA_947563465.1 of Archips xylosteana. Taxonomy (NCBI): domain Eukaryota; kingdom Metazoa; phylum Arthropoda; class Insecta; order Lepidoptera; family Tortricidae; genus Archips; species Archips xylosteana. The sequence goes on from OX387370.1 coordinate 6,137,459, forward strand.
TGTATGCAATCTGGTGAGGTACGTAGTTGCAGGCTGGTTTCTTTCTTGCAGATGTAGTGACGATTGAACTTCGGGCATTCTGCCTCCATGTACATGAACGAATTCCCGTGCGTTGCAAGGAAGGGATGCGGGGGAATAAGGGCTTGATGGTTTTTGTTAGGTACAATAGATAATTTAAATAAATCGAATACTTCTAGTGCAACTATTGGAAATTGAAATACAACTACTACCTGTTTGTCTGTATAATAGGATCCCGGGTATATTACATCGTAGTATTGTCGTAATTCTAAGTCTAAGATTCTATCGCTACCATACAGTAATTTTAACTTATCTATCATGCTTTTTAAAACGTTAATCTCTATCATAGAATGATGAGTGCTAGAACTACGAATAAAAGCTAAACTATTTTCTATCCTTAAAAGCTCTTGGCTTAAATCTTCTACGTTTTCACTCAAAATTATTAGAAGTTGGGCTAATTTGGCGTATTTGATTAAACTAGTTTCCGTATGGCCATTATTAACTAAGATTATTTCTAAGGTAGCATTAATTTTCTTTTGGTTTTCCGCCAGGGTATCTAAAATATTGCCGTGTCGACTTGCCCAATCTTTGCTTAGACTCACGTGACTATTTAATTCTGACACTATTTTATTCTGATTAATCTGTAAGTTTTTAATCAAATTATTATAGTTAATGGCATCTGATTGATCAAGGTTTCCGCTGATGCTTTTTATAATCGAACCGAGTCCATCCACAAGACCTCTTTTGGTTCGTGTCGGCTCTAGAGTTTTTAATTGATTCGATACTTTTTCTAACTTATCTAATAGGTAATTTATCTGATTTTCATATAAAATATATGTTTCGTTAGCTAATCTAGTTTTGTAAGTCTGTAATTGTCCAAAGGTTAAATTAATTTTGTCTTCTATCTCGTCAAGTTGTATGTACTGCAAAAAGGTATGGTAATGTGTTGTGAGTCGCATGGGTCCAAGTTTGTACGGTAGAAGTCCGGGTCCATCGGCTAAGTTCTCAAGTTTTATTTCCGAGCTCTGCGTCAGAGGTAACGTCAGCAGCAAAAGAATTCTGTAACAATGGTTTTCCTTTAGGAACTCGCTTCAGGCGTGATTTGGCTATAGGTCCGCGTTTTTTGGACGTATATATATGTATAGGGAGATCTGCTAAAACTGTATCCTGAGTGTAACGTGGGGCGGTTTTTTGTCGGTTAGCCAAGGGGTTTTTTAGGAATACCTGTTGCTGCGGAGTGTATTCCACTTCGGGCTCACGATTTTTATTTCTGTTCTCAATGATGGAGGTGCGGTTTGCAAGGGATGTTTCGTTTATAATATCATAGACCTGTTTCATTTGTTCTTTATGGTTTTGAGTGTACTGTTGCAATAAACGTTCGGTTATGTCAGTATCGAGAGGGTTTCTCGGGTCAAAGTGTCCTGTCAGTAGGTCGAAAGGTCTGCATTTCGTGAAACTGTGAATGGAGCTGTTATATGCGATGAGGGCATAAGGCATGAGGTTTATAATAGGCTCGTCCTTTTGTTTTAGTTTCAGTATACGGAGATGTTCGAGAAGCGTTGAATGGAAACGTTCTATAATCCCGTTATCGTTTGGGGAATAGGCTAAAATTTTATGGTGATTTATCTTATGGAGTCGAATGAATTCGGCGAAAAGCTGGTTAGTAAACTCGGTTCCGTTATCTGTAACTATAGTAATAGGGACTCCATGGTGAGTACAGTATTGCAGAAGGGCTTGAAGTATACTAACTGCGGTGCCATCACGCAAGTGATAAGCTTGGCCGTACTTTGTGAACACATCCATGAAGGTTACATACTTTTCGTTGTGAACGGCAAACAGATCCATGTGGACTATTTCGAAGGGTTTTGTGGCTGGGGGTACTATATTGAATTTGGGTCGCACTGGGTTCCTGTCATATTTAGCTTGGCCACAAGTAGTGCATTCGTTAATAAATTTGGCGATATGGTCTTTCATTTTAGGCCAATAAAATTTTCGGGAGAGAGCTAAATAGCATTCGGCGATGCCGCGATGGTTAGTTTTACCATCGTGATAATTATTAATAATTTCCTGCTGTCTAAGATAGTCCTTAACATTTTCAAGTTCCACTTTAGACAGCATGAGGTTCATTGAAGAGCTTTTGAAATTACTCTGGATGATGGGAATGATTTTAAACATGGCGAGTGGGGGTTGAATGAGTATGGCCGTTCTGACCTTGGGATTGACGTACTCTTTGATGGCATTTATCACATCGGTTTCTAGGTTTGTGTCGGAAATTTGGACGGATATACGGGTGTGAGTGTCGAAAGGTTTAGTCATGTTCGGTTTTTTCTTCACGTCGTCTACAATAGTAAATATAATCTGTCTATGGAACTTATTGAGTGGCTCGTCGGTAATGGGTACTTCTAGTATGGGTCCTTCTTCGCTGGTATGCGCAGTTTCAGTGGAGGAGCCACCTATGGTCTGGGGTATTTCTGTAGGGTTAGGCAATATGGAACAAAGTTCGTCGACTACTATGGATTCGATTTCCTCGTTGTGGATCTCTACTCTAGATAGGGCGTCAGCATTGGTGTTAGATTTCCCTTTTTTGTAAATAACCGTATAGTCATACTCACTGAGTCTTAATCTCCATCGAGTGAGACGTGAATTAGGTTCCTTTATATTCATGATCCACTGCAAGGGTTTGTGATCAGTTAGGATTTTGAACTTTCGTCCGAAGAGGTAAGGTCGGAAATATTTGGTTGCCCAAACTATGGCGAGCAACTCCTTCTCTACTGTGCTGTAGTTGAGCTCACTTTCATTGAGAGTGCGGGACGCGTAACACACTGGTCTGTCGGAACCTATGGGTCCCTGGGATAAAACAGCGCCCAAAGCAACATTTGAGGCGTCTGTCGTCAGAATAAATTCTCTAGTAAAATCGGGGTATTGTAGTACGGGATCGTTGGTAAGGAGGGTTTTGCATTTCTCAAAGGAACTGATGTACTCAGAATTAAGGGTTATTCTGTTCTTCTTTTTCAGGCATACGGTGAGGGGTTTTGTAATATGGGCAAAATCTGGGATAAACTTTCGGTAATAACCGAGAAGGCCCAAGAATTGTTTAATTTCCTTTGGAGTTTTGGGTATCGGGTATTTTTGTATTGCTGAGATTTTTTCAGGATTTGGTTTAATACCATCCTTACTAATTATGTGTCCGAGGTATGCGGTCTCAAGTTTCAGGAATTCAGATTTATCCATCTGGATCTTGAAATTTGACTCCCGTAACCTTTGGAAGACCTTTTCCAGGTTGACCATGTGCTCTTGGAGGGATGTACTAAAAACTATTATGTCGTCAAGGTACACGAGACAAATCTCGTTTTGGAGACCTCTCAGGACATTGTCCATGACCCTCTGGAAGGTGCTAGGCGAATTTTTAAGGCCCATTGGCATACGTAAGAATTCAAAATGTCCGTGTTCTACGTTGAAAGCTGTCTTGGGAATGTCTTGGGGGTCCATCTCGACTTGATAGAACCCGCTGGCTAAGTCCAGTGTAGTGAAATAATGACATTTTCCTAATTTGTCAAGTACATCCGTGATATTTGGAATCGGGTATTTGTCGTCTATTGTCTTGTCATTCAGTTTACGAAAATCAACCACAAGACGCCATTTTTGTTTCCCTGAGGCATCTACCTTTTTGGGCACGACCCAGATAGGGGAGCTCCAGGCCGAATCTGAGGGTCTAACTATTCCCTGTTCGAGCATTTTGGTTATTTGGTCCCTGACCTCCTGCCTATGTATAAATGGATACCGATAGCTCTTTGTGTACACCGGTACTTCATCGGTAGTTCTAATTCGGTGCTTAATTTTGTTCGTAAAAGTAAGTGATTCCCCTTCGATATAAAACACGTCGGCGTAGCGAGAACAGAGTAACTTTAGATTCGTTACCTCCTCTTCATTTAAGTGGTCGGTACGTAATCGCGATATTACGTCTTGTGCGCGTGCACTCGGGCACAATTCAGTGCGCATGCACTCGATATTGTAGAGGTCAGCTTGAGCTGGCTGGTCGAGAGAAAAAATTACGTCATTCGGGGATTGGTTTTCTACTTCAATATAGCCGCGGTTACATTTAACAGTTGTAAGACAAGGATGAATCATACAATTACTAATTATCTGCTCTTTTACTAAAACGTCGCCGTCAGCGGTATGAATCGGGACTCTAATTACCTTGGACGTACCGGCAGGAATAATTTCCTCGAAATAATTACTTACATCGCTCGAGTGATACATCAGTATCGGATTACTTGAAGTTCGCGTGATCAGAGTGTTACTTTTAAGATCGATCTTAGCCTCCCATTTGGCTAGTAAGTCTAAACCTATGAGTCCATCGAAATAGTTATGGAAATGATATACGAATAATTTCATGTCATTTGCGTCGTTGAATTCTGGGAAACAAGGTAATGTTATTGAATAATTATTCCTACTCACGGCGTGCACGTTGGTGACTTCGAAGGGATCATAGTTAAGTGGTAAATTTGGAAAATATCGTTCGACGGCTTTGGGGCTAATAAAAGATTGATTAGCGCCAGTATCTATTAAAAATTTGAGCGGTGGAACACTTATTCGAATGTAAGGTAATTGCCTCTGAGACTGTAAATTTAACTCTATTTTGGCTTTTGTGATTTCGGGTCCGACTGAAAATTTGACTGTTCGCTAGTACTAGGCACTTCATCACCCGGTTGATAATCGTAATCTGGTTCCGCGTAGTGACTGTATAGTTCGTATTGAGCATAGTTGTCATAGGTCATGTCATAGTAACATTCCGGTTGCATGTAATAATTGTCGTAATATGAGTCGGTGTCAGGTGCGCATTCATTCACATGCATTTCGCGTGGCTTATAAAAAGGTTGATTCGACTGGGGTAACACTCTCGGGGTAAAAGGCTGGACTCCACTCATGGGCTTGGGAGTTGGATTAAATTGGGGGTTATTTCTAGGGGGTAATCGGAATACATTGCTCTGTGGGTTATAATTAGGAGGGCGTGCGCCGAACATCTGTTGGGTTCTAGTGGGCATACGATTTTGTGGCTGCGGTTGAATGGGATTGAATCTAAATGGTTGCGGGGGCGGTTGCGCTTGACGCTGTGCAAAAGGCGTAGGCCAATTAGGTGCTTGGGGTGGTTGCAATGGTCTGGGTGGCAAGAATCCTACGTTTGGCGAGGGTGTGGTCACCTTAGCCGGTGCATGGGGTTTGGCTGCGTCCCCTCGCTGTTGTATATACATTACGTTAAGTTCTTCCTGTACGAACTCGAGGGCTTTTTCTAGGGAATCGGGGCGCATACATCTAATTCGTGACCCCAAGGGTTCTTTCAGGCCACGGACGTAGGCCTGCATGGCTACCTTCTTATAAAGACTGCGTTTGGCCTCTATAGTAGTGCTAATGTCCTCATGTAATGACACATAAGTCATTATCGTACTCAGAAGCGTTTGGCAATGGTCATAAAATTCCTGGGGTGTCTTGTTACCTTGATTAGCGATTGAAAGGTCATTGTATAATGCTGTCTCGTCACGTTGGTCAGAGAAATTATTAATGAGGGCTGTTCTAATACCTAGCCAACTATCAGGAATGCCATTACTATTTATAGTGCTTGCGGCTGTGCCCGTAATTTTATTTAGGATTCCGTTTATCAAGCACAGATTGGACAACTCGCTTCCGGGTTCATTACTTAGATAAGCTGCAACTATTTGGTCACAAATTTTAACGAATCTAGTGAGAATGTTAGGATTGCCATCAAAATCCGGGACTAGGCGTAAAGCCTTGTAAATGTCATCGGGGTTGCAGGCCATTGTAATATTGGTTTCGAATAGGTCCTTCACCCCTAAATCGTCCAATGAACTATCTAAGTTTCTATGTAAATCTAATCTTTCCCGACGAACCTCACTCGATGTAGGCTCCCGGGATCCCGATTTTCTGGGATGGAAAATTTTGGAAAGGATAAGGGACTAAAATTAGGGAAGCAAGCAACACGAGAACGATTCAAGTGTACTTACAGATGCTTCATTTCTGGTCTTCCTCGTGAATCGATTGCTGGATTCGCCTCCGGTGTGTAGCTCGTAGATTCGGATACTCGGCAGCGGTGCTTGATAGCGAACCCGGGTGGCTCGCGAACGTGTGGTCTCGATATTAGAGGTCCCCAAATTATTCGCAAAAACTACCCGCGAGTATCCTACCGACTGCGCCAATTATGATAGCTACAATCGGAGGTCCGAAAAAAAACCAAAAACTTTATTACTAATTTAATTTAAATAGAAATTACAGTTTTAATAACCTAACTACGGTGACAATCGTTCGATGTAGGAATCAAAAGTGAATCATGATTATGAATGCATTAACAAGGTAAACGCGTATTTTGATGACACGGCGCCTCGATCATTCAGCGGTCATTCCACTGTGTGAGCACGCGCGGCTGAATCAGCGGTCTTCCTTATGTTGCAATATGTAATTAGCACAGCATGTTTCAATGTTTGTATCGTTCCCAGGCCGCACAAGTGTCCGGACCCGCGCGGCGCGGCGTCCGTGTTCAGCGCGGGCGCGGCGCTGAACGTGTGCGCGCGCGCGGCGCGGCGCGAGCTCGGCGTGGGCGGCAGCGGGCGGCGCGCCGACGCGCGGCTCGCGCACTCGCACTTCGCGCCCGCGCGCACGCTGCGGCTGCAAGACGACGAGGCTTACTTCACGCACACCATCTTCCACGTGAGTCGCTGTGTAGTGGGCCAGGCTACGCGAGTGGCCGGACCCGCGCGGCGCGGCGCGAGCTCGGCGTGGGCGGCAGCGGGCGGCGCGCCGACGCGCGGCTCGCGCACTCGCACTTCGCGCCCGCGCGCACGCTGCGGCTGCAAGACGACGAGGCTTACTTCACGCACACCATCTTCCACGTGAGTCGCTGTGTAGTGTGCCAGGCTACGCGAGTGGCCGGACCCGCGCGGCGCGGCGCGAGCTCGGCGTGGGCGGCAGCGGGCGGCGCGCCGACGCGCGGCTCGCGCACTCGCACTTCGCGCCCGCGCGCACGCTGCGGCTGCAAGACGACGAGGCTTACTTCACGCACACCATCTTCCACGTGAGTCGCTGTGTAGTGTGCCAGGCTACGCGAGTGGCCGGACCCGCGCGGCGCGGCGCGAGCTCGGCGTGGGCGGCAGCGGGCGGCGCGCCGACGCGCGGCTCGCGCACTCGCACTTCGCGCCCGCGCGCACGCTGCGGCTGCAAGACGACGAGGCTTACTTCACGCACACCATCTTCCACGTGAGTCGCTGTGTAGTGTGCCAGGCTACGCGAGTGGCCGGACCCGCGCGGCGCGGCGCGAGCTCGGCGTGGGCGGCAGCGGGCGGCGCGCCGACGCGCGGCTCGCGCACTCGCACTTCGCGCCCGCGCGCACGCTGCGGCTGCAAGACGACGAGGCTTACTTCACGCACACCATCTTCCACGTGAGTCGCTGTGTAGTGTGCCAGGCTACGCGAGTGGCCGGACCCGCGCGGCGCGGCGCGAGCTCGGCGTGGGCGGCAGCGGGCGGCGCGCCGACGCGCGGCTCGCGCACTCGCACTTCGCGCCCGCGCGCACGCTGCGGCTGCAAGACGACGAGGCTTACTTCACGCACACCATCTTCCACGTGAGTCGCTGTGTAGTGTGCCAGGCTACGCGAGTGGCCGGACCCGCGCGGCGCGGCGCGAGCTCGGCGTGGGCGGCAGCGGGCGGCGCGCCGACGCGCGGCTCGCGCACTCGCACTTCGCGCCCGCGCGCACGCTGCGGCTGCAAGACGACGAGGCTTACTTCACGCACACCATCTTCCACGTGAGTCGCTGTGTAGTGGGCCAGGCTACGCGAGTGGCCGGACCCGCGCGGCGCGGCGCGAGCTCGGCGTGGGCGGCAGCGGGCGGCGCGCCGACGCGCGGCTCGCGCACTCGCACTTCGCGCCCGCGCGCACGCTGCGGCTGCAAGACGACGAGGCTTACTTCACGCACACCATCTTCCACGTGAGTCGCTGTGTAGTGTGCCAGGCTACGCGAGTGGCCGGACCCGCGCGGCGCGGCGCGAGCTCGGCGTGGGCGGCAGCGGGCGGCGCGCCGACGCGCGGCTCGCGCACTCGCACTTCGCGCCCGCGCGCACGCTGCGGCTGCAAGACGACGAGGCTTACTTCACGCACACCATCTTCCACGTGAGTCGCTGTGTAGTGTGCCAGGCTACGCGAGTGGCCGGACCCGCGCGGCGCGGCGCGAGCTCGGCGTGGGCGGCAGCGGGCGGCGCGCCGACGCGCGGCTCGCGCACTCGCACTTCGCGCCCGCGCGCACGCTGCGGCTGCAAGACGACGAGGCTTACTTCACGCACACCATCTTCCACGTGAGTCGCTGTGTAGTGTGCCAGGCTACGCTAGTGTTCCGACTCGCGAGCCCAGCACTCCGTAACCTACAAGAATATGGTTCTAATTAAACATTTGTTTCCAGCCGACGCAACAGCAGCTGCTAGCGGCGACGTCGTCAGGCGACATCCGGTTGTTCAACCTGTTCAGCGGAGCCGAAGAAAACTCCTACCAAGTTCACGAGTCCTACATATACCACATGCAGGTAAACAACAGGCCAAAGTTCTCTGTTCATACAGGATTCTGGAGATGTGCGTCCCAGTCTGGGTTGAATTAATTGATCGATTCAGGCTTTGCAGAAGTTCATATTGAATTAACTGGGCATTTTAAAAAAAATTACCTTTTCCTTTTTTCTTCAAATGAGGAAATTTTAAGGTTTTCTTTCTCAGAATCAAGAGCAGTGTTGATGATAAAAAATGTCCCAAATTTTTTTTGTCACTTTTGTGGCGTTTTTTTCATACAGGTTATATAGTTCGTCACAAAACTGAGAGAAAAAAAATTGCATGGAAAAATTACATTCATTGTGCGCGGCAGCCGCATGAACCAATATTTTTTTCCAACATTTTATTTTACCGCTTTGTAGGCATATTTCCTACATTATATCCACGCAAAATTACAGCTTTCTAGCACTAATAGTCTCTAAGCTAAGCCACGGACGAACGGATAGATAGACAGACAGACATCGCGAAACTAAGAGTTTAGTTTTGCCATTTTGGCTACGGAACCTAAAAAGGTAGTTCACTATTGTATTGCGTAGGTGTATGCCCTATGGTTACGGGTCCCTAAAAAGCGTTGTTTTGTTCAGGCGAGCCGAGATGGCCTCTTACTACTGGCATCGGCGACCACGACGTGGCGACCGCTCTCTGCGCTGTGGAATATGAAGGAGTTCGAACAAATGTGAGTTGGTACTATTTTTTATCGCCGATTTAGTTTATTTAGGAAAAGAGTGAGGGAGAGAGGGAAAAGAGAAAAAGAGACAGAGAAACATTGAATAGTATTTGCCGACCGGATAGCTTGGTGGTTAGAGAAACTGACTGCGAAGCTTGAGGTCCCGGGTTCGATTCCCGGTTGGAATTTTTTTCTTTTATTGTTTTTTATATATAGAGGGAGGCAAACGAGCAAGTGGGTCACCTGTTGGTAAGCGATCAACACCACCCATGAAAAACAGTAACCCCAGAAGGGTCACTAGTCCGTTGCCGGCCTTTAAGGGAACAATACACTCTTTTCTTGAAGGCCCCGATGTCATAGTTAGTTGGAAACACCGTAGACGGGAGTTGATTCCACAATTTTACTGTGCGTGGCAGAAATGCCGACGGAAACGCACAGTTGTAGATGGATATTCATCAAGGTGGTGACGGTGGAACGCAGACTTACGGCGCGACGTGCGATAGTGGAAGCCCGTAGCTGGTAATAAATTGAATAGCTCCTCGGAGCACTCCCCGTAGTAGAGCCTATAGAGCACACAGAGAGAACCTACGTCTCTACGCAAGGAAAGGGGATCCAAACGACCAGAAACTAGCGAGTAATATTTATATTTCTGCTCGAGTCTCAGATTTTTATGGACTCAAGTATGTATTTATCTATACAACTCAACTCAACTCAAGGCAGCAGATCTAAACTGGGCTTCAGTGTTGAGTGTAACCCACATTTAATAATCAAAGGCAGCTAGGTGTATCGTAATATCGACATTACGACACCAGTGCTGTTATGAGTAATTATAGACTTTCTGAAGTCATATTATCTATGTTCTTATTACAACATTTTATTGAAATATTAGTAATAATAAAGGATACAAGAAAATCAGATCCGCAGCGCAGGCTTTGTCAGGCAAAAATATTGTTATCCGCAACAAGCTTCGTCATAGTAACAGATTGGAATCCTTATCAGATTGGAATTCATATTTAATACTTGCTCGCGACCATGTAAAAAAATAGATAAAACTACAAAAATAAATGTATTTATTCGGACTACACGATCCATATTTTTGTTAGTATTTCCCTTAGGGCTATGTTAGTAATTATGGCTAGCAAGCGAAAGGGTATAATGTAAGGCTTTCCCCAGGTTCCAGCTAGACAACGAGGAATACGTGGAGTTCTCGAAGGTGTCCGACGACCGTATAATCGGCACCAAGGGGGAAACGGCTACGATATTCGACACGCGCACCGGCCGGGAGCTTCTGACTCTCAGTCCGTCCATCAGCAACCAGTACGCGAAGAACAGAGCCACCTTCAACCCTACCGACGAGCTGGTGTTGTCAGGTACGCTTCCAAGATTCCAATTCCAATGGCCGTTGTGCGCAAAATAATCTAAAATATAAAAATCTCGTGTCACGGTGTTTGTTATCGAACTCCTCCGAAACGGCTTTTTTTTTCTCTATACTCGGTAGGTCTGAGAATAGGTCGTAGGCTATTTTTTATACCCCTATTCTTCGTGAACGGGGTCGCGGACAACAGCTAGTGTATTATAATAGCGTAAAAAATTTTAAAACCCCCGACGTAATTTGGTCATACTTACTTTGAAAAAAAAAGTACATCCCCGTTCTGCGTCTAAGATCCCATCCGCAGCTAACAAAAGCGCTGATAACTTTGAAACGGCTGAACTAATTTTGATGAAACATGTCTATATGCTTACAAATAAAAAAACCGCATCCGGATCGGTTCACCCGTTTAAGAGCTATGAAGCCACAGACAGACATAGACACACACACTCACACATAGCGGTCAAACTTATAACACCCCTCTTTTTGTGCCGGGGGTTAAAAATGACAGAAAGAGATAAAAAAGACTGGCTACAGCAGGTCTATGTTTAGAAAAAAAACGCGACGATATAAAAACGTTGACGGTTTTACCGCGAACCATAGACTTTCGATAGCAAAAAAAGAAAGTTTCCATACAAATCAAATTAGGACACATTGGGAAACTATGTTAGTTAAGCTCAGTATATTTCAATCTACCTGCTTGTATATATTTTTTGCTAATCGGAGTCGAAAATATAACTACAAAGTGATTTTTTCCCCTCTCCACATAGTAGTTGTCCCGACTTACCTACTATCAAACCTCCCCATAAATAGCTAAATTGGTCACCCCGACGTGATCAGCTAAAATGGGTGTGTTTTACAATACCGAAGTACGAAAGACCGAATGTATTAAAACATCAAATGGGTCAAAAGACCGACACGATTTTTTTCTGAAACCGTAAACTTTTCAGAATTTATTAAAACGGCATCATACAGAACCCATTAGGTTAGGTTAGGTTTGTTTTATAACAATCTTAAAAAGTTAACGGTTTCAGAAAAAAATCGTGTCGGTCTTTTGACCCATACGATGTTTTAATACATTCGGTCTTTCGTACTTCGGTATTGTAATACATACCCGCTAAAATGTAATGAATTATTTTAGATGTCTATTTGCATGCTGTTTGCAGATGGTGTACTTTGGGACGTCAACTCCGGTAAAGAGATACACAAGTTCGACAAGCTCAACCAAACGCATAGCGGGGTGTTTCATCCCAACTCATTAGAAGTAAGTGCTGTTTTAGTTTTAAACCTGGATAACTTTTTCTGCGCATCTTTCGAAGTAGTTCGGCTATCCGCCAAGAGATGGCACCTTTCGTCAAAATAGAAATCAGCCATTCATCAAAATAGAAATACAGTAGTAGTAGTAGTACAGTGTTCCGCAAAGTGTGTGCCGCGGCACACTGGTGTACCATCGGCCAAAAATATTTATTTATTTATTTATTTATTTATTTATTCATTAAAATAACAATAATTACAGTAGAGGTTTTTTACAAATATTCACATTGAGGTTGCTTCCAATGTAGGTGAAACGATGGTTCCCACACTAGGTCTAGCCTGTATCGTGGGGACCTTACATTCATTGCTTTAACAAAATAGCATTAAAATAGAGGGACGCGTGAACAGCAGACAACAAAAAAACTAATTTTATTGATACATAATAATAACAAACTAAAAAATAATTACAATTATCAGAAGACACAATGACATAAACTAGTAAAAGAATACTTCAAAATTTAAATACAAGCGATGCTACATGTGTGTGTGTGTGTGTGTGTGTGTGTGTGTGTGTGTGTGTGTGTGTGTGTGTGTGTGTGTGTGTGTGCGTGTGCGTCTTTGTGTGTATGTGAGTGTGTGCGTTTACGTGTGCGATTGAAGAATGGACATTCGCCTACATTGCAATTTTAAGAAGCTCTTCCGTTTCCATGTGATTCAATGCAAGTAACCACTTTCTAACAATGACCAGCATTTGTTTCATATTATACTTTTGTATGTTGCACAGTTTCACAACTTTGTTATAAATATAACTATGGAGAAACTGTGGAAACCGACGCGCAAAGGGCGACCCAGTTGCGGCTTGAGGAATACGGAAAATCCTTTTTTTTAGCAAAGCGGAGTAGTCCTGGGAATTAATATTTCTGTGGTGCATTATTACAACCACCCTGCAGATAAACAGTTGGCGGACACTGAGGACCCTGGCCTCAGTGTGCAGTTGATGAGTGGGGTATTGGAAAGGTTTCCTGTGCATTACCTTAAGGACCAATCTTTGTGCCCTCTCCAACCAACCATATGGTCTACAACCCTACGGTTGAAGTTCATTTGCACGTCATAATACAACGAGGTCGATTTTCCCTTGCAATAATATTATGTATGACAGTGGCTAAAGCCTTCACCCAGTTAGAAAAGTCATCCTTGGCGATATTTAGATCTTACAGAAACTTTTGTCAAAACTGGTAGACTACTTTCTTGGCCGACCGTACCGTGGTCATTAGTTGGTGTGCCTCTGAAAAATAAGGTTATCTCATAAAGCTAAATAGCGGACGGAAGAAAAATTAATAGATGTAAATCATGCTGATTCACATTATTTTTCATTTAAGGTGTACCTCCAAATAATTTCATTACCCTAGATGTACAGTCAAGGACTTTAATTCATGAGCCACCATGGAACCTTTTCAAAGGAAAAGTCATTACGATTTTCCTTGTTAATTAATGCGATGCCACTATGACGTTTACTGTGAAATGGTTCCATGGTGGCTCATGAATTAAAGTCCTTGACCATACGTTGAACACAAAAAGTTTGCGGAACACTGCGGTAGTACACAACTGATATGGCTCATCGATGTACCTGCGAAGAAGACGCGTTTTAGAAGCGCACAAAATGCAATTGCCAATTGGCGTACTCCAAGCTCGGCGTGCCTTTTTCCTATGCCACTATTGGTGGGCTGCTGCCGCCATGTTCGCGCGCGTCTCGTAGCATGTTAGTCATTTGCATCTTGTAACTGGGTATGTATTACAATACCGAAGTACGAAAGACTGTTATTTTGAAAGACTGATTGTTATAAAACAAACCTAACCTAACCTAATGGGTTCTGTATGATGCCGTTTTAATAAATTCTGAAAAGTTTACGGTTTCAGAAAAAAATCGTGTCGGTCTTTTGACCCATTCGATGTTTTAATACATTCGGTCTTTCGTACTTCGGTATTATAATACATACCCTTGTAACTATACGACATAAACATAACATAAAAGACTTATTTAAAGTTTGAATCGTACCTTCGGCTATCATCGGAATTATTGGTTCGTGTCTGGGCTGCCGAAAATGCACGACGCGCCATATAAAGTGTGTACTACTGTACCTTATAATTAAATAGCCAACGTTGCTACGGAATGGGTCCCTAGCGATGGGTATCGTGATATAGGCAGACCGAAGCGGAGGTGGAGGGACGACCAAGATATGTATCACGTCGGCTGGCGAGAGCTCGCTTTTGATAGGCGAGACAACTTGCGCATTAAAAAATGTCAGACACGAGAGCAATATAGAATTTTGTGATCACTGTTAATTAAGGTTAATCGCCGCATGAGACACACTCAAAATTATACTTCAACTAGCCAAAGAAACAGAAATAACAAAATTAGATACTGTCTACATCCGCCATGTTTGAATGCTACAAATCGAATCCCAAAAATATCTATATTAGTTAAAGATGATGAATGGCATTTAATACTGGAAATACTGCTTACTTTACAGGTAATATCAAACACAGAAGTGTGGGACCTAAGAACGTTCCATCTACTAAGAACGGTGCCAACTTTAGACAAATCAGAGGTAAGCGCTAAGCAATATCAGCCCAGTGTTATTTGATAGCTATTTATTTAGCATATTCACTGGTTACTTACTATTATGAATGACCTCACTGTGATGTTATTTCTCGATAGAGTTAAAATATATTTAACAAAATAAGACATCAGCGAATTTTTTCAAGGATGGTATTTTTCTTCAAATTTAAATGTGACAAAAAGGAAGGTTTTTTTAAATGTTATAAATATTTGCCTCAGCCGGAGCAGCAATTGCTGGCTTCGTATTATTTTGCAACAAAATCGTTAAGGGGCTGTTTCACCACCCATTGATTAATTTTAACTGACGGATAAATGTGATGCCGTCTCCGTCTATTCGAATAAAACAAACAGAGACGGCATCACATTTATCCGTCAAATAAATTTGTTCAATAGATGGTGAAACAGGGGTTAAATGTTTGATTATAAAAACAATATTGTAAGCATGTTGTAAGAAATCTTTGAAAGCTATTATTTTGACACGTTTTAGGTGATCTTCAACCCGAACTGTTCGGCTATCTACGCCGTGTGCTCCGATCAGGACTCGGAGGAGCGAAGCCAGTTCGACACGAGTTTCAAGACGCTGGATCCGTTCGACTACTCCAGTATAGGTCAGTGACCTGCGCACACATTAAGGCCCCACCGTGTTTTTACGCTAATCGATTTTAGGTGGGCGCTTTCGGGCGTGGGGCCGCGTGGGGGAGGCACGATGGCTCAAGATAGGTTGGTTGGACTGCGCGTGTTTTTGGGTATTTTCATCTTATTACTAAAACAAATACATATTTTAAAAATGTAGCAAAACTACGCCCTAGAAAACATCTTGTTTTATTAACATTCAAAAAATCATGACATGACCTTCCGTGCAGTATTAGCGTCGTACTACGAGTTTATTTTATTTTTTAGAGACGACTTTGGATTTTTTTTCTATCGAGCGAACTATTAGTAATCGTGTTTCAAAAATAACTGGTCACTAGAGTGAATCCTCAAATATCTTACATATGAATTTCAGGACTATATCATTACTAGTAATGATACAGCACGAGTTTAAATGAATGCAATAAATGCGCCAAAAACACGGTGGGGCCTTAAATAAATAAAAAATCACTGGACAATTCACATCAATTGACCTAGTCCCAAAGTAAGCAAAGCTTGTGTAATTGGTACTAAGGTAACGGATAAACATACTTATATAGATAGATGCATACATATTAAACACCCAAGACTCGAGAGCAAACATTCGTATTTATCATACAAACATTTGCCCCGACGCGGGAATCAACCCGGGACCTCATGCTTCGTAGTCAGATTCGCCAACCACTAGGCCATTTGGTCGTCAACATTTGACATTTTTATTCATAAACAGTTATAGATAGCTTGTCTAATTTAAAATGACGCATTTTCGCACAGGATTTTTCATGCGATTTGTCGATCGTGATGTTGCACACTGATCATAGTTCACGGAATAGTCGACGCGCCCAAACAGATGAAGAGTCGTAATTAGTTTTTGCGCGCACACTTCAAAATCAACTGATTCAGTAGAGCTCGCGTCATTTTTAACTCCCGACACAAAAAGAGGGGTGTTATAAGTTTGACCGTTGTGTGTGTGTGTCTGTGTGTTTGTGGCATCATGGCTATCAGTGCACAAATTTTGATATGTGATTCAGTATCGTTGATAGATCACGATTATCTGTTCGAGATTTTTTTTTTATATATTGAAATTTGGGATGTTCATACTGTTTCATCCAATAATTGGTCGAGTTACTATGAAAAACAAAAAAATAAGTGATAAATATTATAACGAAAAATACTGAAATTTGTTATTTTAACGACATATTAAAATTTGTGCACTTATAAAAAAATTACCCTGTATAACTACAATCTAATCTGTCAGCGATCATGTTCAGTATGGTATTGGAACTGACCTTTACCCTTCGCATTAGCGAGGCGTCGCGCTCACGCATTGCTGCGTTTGTTTAATTGAATGTTTGCTTGATCGTTTCCAGCCACGATCGACGTGAAACGCAACATCTACGCGTTGAGCGTGAACCGCCACGGCACGCAGATATCCGTGGTGGAGAACATGGGCGACTTCGACCAGATGCAAGAGTCCGCTGTCAAGATATACGACGTGGGCCGCAAAAGGGACCACGACGACGACGCGGTACGTACACTCGCTCAAGTTATACTACTGCTGCTAATATTGTAGCGTTCAAAGAACATGGGCGACTTCGACCAGATGCAGGAGTCTGCTGTCAAGGTATACAACGTGGGCCCAAATTATACTAAGCCTAACTCTACGTTTATTTGCATGTTGTGATCAGAAAGTTGATAATCCTTTAACCTGCACTGACGTTGTAATTATGTAGTAGTTAATGCGACTGGGTTCTATAGTGGCCTAGGAATCAAGGTTGATTGTACATGATTAACAAACGGTTTTCGCGAGCGAAGGGTCAACCAATCAATCGATCAATAAGTTATACTACTGCTGCTAATATTGTAGCGTTCAAAGAACATGGGCGACTTCGACCAGATGCAGGAGTCTGCTGTCAAGGTATACAACGTGGGCCCAAATTATACTAAGCCTAACTCTACGTTTATTTGCATGTTGTGATCAGAAAGTTGATAATCCTTTAACCTGCACTGACGTTGTAATTATGTAGTAGTTAATGCGACTGGGTTCTATAGTGGCCTAGGAATCAAGGTTGATTGTACATGATTAACAAACGGTTTTCGCGAGCGAAGGGTCAACCAATCAATCGATCAATAATTTTATTTGTCAAAACATAGGTAAATACATCAACAACGCTGTTATAAAATGTTAAATAGTTGATCTGATTGTTTGTCGCAGGAGGAAGAAGAGGAGGACGATATGGCGGGCGGATCCGAGAACGATGACGGCTCCGACTCTGGCTCCGACAACGACGACGAAGGTGAGTGCCGCTGTGCTTTGCCACCGGCGAGACGATAATAGCTGGGTCCCCACTGAGCGAGCTCCCTCGTGAAGCTAGAGCATGAGGCACAATTTTGCTGCATAAGATGGACGTATTCCAACGAAAAGCGGTTCCAAAAATGCTGTTTTAACTCCTCCGTCCTAACTCAGGGTGAAATGAAATGAAATTAAATTAAATATGTTGTAGAGGAGTGTTACTGTGCTGTGACCTGTCTAGTCAGATACATAGGCATGCAAAATTCTTATTCTATAATCTACAGTAAATCAGATGATCTAGCAAATTATTACTCAAAATTATTATAATGATTAATAATAATAATAATAATAGTTTATTTCATAAGCCTCTTACAAAGGAAAAAAAAGAAAATATAAAATCAAGCATTAACATTATACAAGGCCTGCTATTATCGATACAATTTAATAGTTCCCTGGCCTTCATGCTAGGATACCCTGTGTTATGAAGGACAGTGGTTCGGAGCTCGAGACACTGGTTGTGGTAACCTTAATCCAATGCTGATTTTAAATGAGTTGTGATTTTGTGGTGTGTGTGTGTGTGTGTGTGTGTGTGTGTGTGTGTGTGTGTGTGTGTGTGTGTGTGTGTGTGTGTGTGTGTGTGTGTGTGTGTGTGTGTGTGCGTGTGTTTGTGTACGAGAGTGTGTGTGTGTGAGCGTATATATGAATCATGTTTGTGGGTGTAATAATGTACTTGCGTAGTGATAATTATAAAGTTTGATTTAAGTACATTTCAAGTTTTAATTAATACAATGTAAGGTATATATAATCATTTTAAGATCTGTTCAGATTTGTCATAGTCTTGTGTTAACAACCATGATGACTATTAAATTATTGAATTAAATTAGTTACAATATATTATTTCTATTATGTTTAAATGTCAATCAATTTATATATTACCAAATATTTTATATGTTATAATTTTATACTCCTAATTATTTTCTTGTGTAATAAATATTCCTCAATTGAATAAAACGATTTATCTTTAAGCCACTGGAATAGTTTGGACCTAAACTTACTCTGGGGCAATTTGTGCTACATTGCAGCAGCTTATTAAAAATACGTTCCGCCATTGGAAAAAAGTTTCAGCGGCATAAGTGTGTGCTACTTTTTGGGTAGATTAATATGTCTGTATGTGATGGTTTAATTTTCTTAGTCCTAAGTGAAGTGTGTTTGTGTGCAGCATCAAACCTGCTCCGCAACGCGGTAATGGGCCTCCGCGGCGGCAGCTCGGGCGAGAGCTCGCAGGACGGCGACGAGCGCCCGCGCAACCGCCGCCGCCTGCGCCGCCGACAGGTAACCAATCATACTACATCTTGACCATGACCTGACACCAGACAACATTGTCTATTTCTATGTCTTCAACGGATATACACGTCGGACAGAAGAAAGTTAATAAAAAAAAAACTTAACAAACCGGACCATTCTTCGCTTCTTGTTACACATTGTTAAACTTGTCCGAAATTCTGCTCTATCAGCTGACAACAAATTACTGATTTAAATAAATAAATAAATATTAGGGGACAATCTTACACAAATCGACCTAGTCCCAAACTAAGCAAAGCTTGTACTATGGGTACTAGACGACGATAAACATACTTATATAGATAAATAAATACTTAAATACATAGAAAACATCCATAACTCAGGACAAATATTCGTGCTCATCACACAAATAAATGCCCTTACCGGGATTTGAACCCAGGACCTCTTGCTTCGTAGGCAGGGTCACTACCAACTAGGCTAAAGCGGTCTCAAATCTGTTCTCAAACCAATTTGGACTTACGGAATACAACTTTGGAGTGTAGCCAGTAAAACCAACATAGCATGCTTGTAACGTGTACAGAATGCAATCCTCTGAAAAATAGTGAATGGACCGTGGTTTGTGAGAAACTATGAAATCCATGAGTATTTGGGCATGCCAACAGTTGTCGCTTAGCCGGGCATCCTAACCCACTGGCAGTGTATCTACTGGATGCCACCAATAGCACCAAAAGGCTGAAAAGACGCCAGATTTTGTAAAAGGAGAATAGGGAAAGGCCTTATTCCCTAACAAGTCTAAACTCACCCTCACCAAATCCGATAAGTCTTTCGAATTGCGGATAATATACATAAAAAAAAAAAAACTTGTACGATTTGTACTTTTTTTTATTGTAAAGACTTGAAAAAGTGCGTAACCATACAGACTAATTTTAACTCCCTGTTAACAATTTCTTAATTGGACACAACGAAAAATAGAAATACACACTTCTGTTTTTTTTTTTAAATCTTAAATTGCCGAGAAGCGCTAATGAAGAGCAAAACTAAATCTTGGCTTACACAACCAAAAAAAATATATTTAAAAATTGTTAGGTTGTAAAAATATAGGTATTTAAAAGACTTAGAAGTTATTTTTGTGTTGCAGGCGGCAGAAGGACACAGCAGCGACAGCGACGGCGACATGGACCTCGGCGACATCATCGAGTTCGAGCTCGACTAGCGCACAATAAACGCGTTCACCACTCGTCCGCCGCCTCATTACACCCGAACACCCGAACACCCAAACCCCACCACCCGAGGGCTGCATTTTGCCATTTTCAAAAACTGTACCATTTTTTTAATGACGAAATTTTGGGGTTTTTTATTTAACCCTTAATAAGGCCCCATAGGCATACTACCACAGAATCAAAAGCAGCAATGGAATACATACCTGACAAAGGATATTTTTAAAGGAGGCCAGACTCGTCGTCACAACAGGTTCTCACACCATTGCTATTTCTAGCCTATTTGCCCTTCGGTCATCATTCTATATCTATAACGTAACTTAACGAACCTAACCTACCTACTTTTGCTTAATAAAAATGATTTCTGACGAATTTCCGACGAAAGCGAAAGGATGAGTCTCTACATACCTATAAGGTAAACGTCCCTGTGCTCGACACTGACCAACATGGCACCTTCACTCTTATGTCATGGTAAGAGAGGTGACAGATGGGTGTCATCTACTGGGCGTTGAGGTGTCGAGCATTGGTACGTTTACCTTATTGATGTGACAACCTGGTGTGACCACGAGTCTGCCCCTTTTTAAAAGCTAGTCGTATTTTCAATAATTACAATGGCAATTGTGACGTATAGTGAAACCAATAAGGTTGAATTTCAAATTCAATGCACGTGGTCGCAAAATCACGAGTACTATTTCATATTCTTGAAGAAAGAAAGGTTTTGAGTCAGATTTGCGACTTTTTTTCATATCGACGGTTCTGAGTAAACCTCGTATATGAAATTTCACGAAGTTGCAATAAGCACTTTAAGTCGTGTGTCTAAAGTGGTTATTACAATTTAGTAACATTTCTTATACGAGTTTGAGTCAACTTGAGTCAGAGAACCGTCGATATAGTTTATATAACTTGTCACAAAACTGACTCGAAATTTTATCATGGAAAATTAGGGACATTATTAAATCATCACAATTATTAGTGCTCTCTATTCTAAATGAGAAAACTAAATAATTCTTTAAAAAAGTAGCAGGTATATTTTAAATTAAAAATGCCCATTTAGAGCGCACGCAGACAGAGAGCGGTCTGGCGTTCCGCGTTCAGAGTTCTGCGTTCTGACCGCTCGAGAGTTCCAACGCACACAAGAGGCGGTCAAATTCTTGCGTTCCATGTTTTTGTATGTGTAACATGTCGCTAGAAAATTCATCTTTCGAAGAAGAAGCATTAATTTGGTGGAGTCTAGAAACTTCTGAAAAAGTAGAAAATATTGGGTGCACCTAATTAACACAACACGAGAAGGATCCCTTTACGCGGCCATTTCAAGCCAAGTTTCTGCTTTTTTGTCACGATTTTTGTAGTGTACATGACTTAAATCATATAATAATTTCCTTTTTCTAACTAATTTGACCAGTTTTTCTGTATTTGTAACTTCAGACATCGCGGTGAACGCGGCGTTCTCTGTCTCGGCGGCAAAAGAACGCAAGAACGCGGCGTTCCGCTTTGACCGCCGCGGTCTGACCGCGTGCTGTGTGCGTTGTCGTAAGGGACCTAGTACATTCAAAAGAACGCAGAACTCTGAACGCGGAACGCCAGACCGCTCTCTGTCTGCGCGTGCTCTTAGCCTTCAGTCCCACCTCGTTGCAGGTTTTGGTAACAAGGCCGTATACTACGAAATTCAATTTTTGAACTTCGTATCGTGCCGGTCCGTTCACACTAATAATATTGGACCAAAGAGTGTAAGGGACGGCACGACACGAACTTCGAAATTTCGTAGTAGCCCCTCAGCTTCGAAATGGGAAAAATAATCCCAATGAGGGTTTTCTGACACGGAAAATCGTTGGATGGCGTTGTATCATGAGGTTTTGTGTGAATAAAGCAGTTTTCGATTTTTATTACACTGACTATACTTTTTTTTACAAGCCTTTTTATGTTATGACGTGAGCGCTGTCTATCGCATTTTTTCTAAACTACAAAGCATTATTTGATAAAAGAGTCATCTATCGGACAAGTGGTGAACTATTACAGATGCTCCTTGTCTTAAAAATAGCGGCATCTTGTAGATTATGTATAAACGATTACGGATGCTACATGTTCAAGAAGTTTTAGTTTCTTTTAGTGTAGCTACTCCTCACTAGATGGCAGTTACATCAATTCTGCTACTTAACATCTCACGACGTTTAGTTCAGCTACTGATCAAGAGATGGCTTCGTAGAAATTAAGATATTTGTAAGTTTTAATATTATGTTTTCCTTAATATAAAGATTAAAAAAAATATACATATGTTTAATTTTTGTCATTAAGGTAGCCCAAAAAATAAAAAACATTGCAAATGTATTATGTTCATTTAATGCACTTTATTATTATTTCGTATCATAAATAATATGTTTGGTATATCACAATTTGTTTGTTCGTTACTTGCCGAAATACGTAAATACATTTTTAATTAGTTCATTATAAGTATCTAGTAGGAAAAATAAAGTAAAAAAATAAATTGCTACAATTACAAGAAGTCTATAAAAATCTTAACATCTACATATACGTTGAATTAATTGTTTCAAATTAAAATTTTACATTAAACCGAAAATAAATAGGTGGTTAATTATATTTATTATGAAGATGAACCCATCTTTTACTGTTACCGACTAGGAGACTCTGTAGGTATTAGCCATGGCACTTTATTCACAAAATCTTTTAAAATTAATTCATCTTCTTATCCTTAAGTAGTAAACACTTATTAAACCTAAAATTGCGTTTCTTTTATATATGAATCATTGTAGCTCCATTTAATTCAAACATGTTGCCAAATTGAAAGAAGTAAGCTCAAATTTGATGTCAAAATGTAATATTTTAGGTTAAAATGTCGTTAACTACTTAGGATAAAAAGAGTTCAAATCCGACAAGGAAACAAAGATGGCGGTAGAGCTTTAGACATTGGTCAAAATAAATATAAGTATAGTTTAAGCCAATTTTCATAGAAAACACATGAAACAAAATACAAGCAAATACCTACTTAGGTTACTTATATTATAATTATTTATTCAATTCTCCACTCATTTTCTCTCTTTGACGTAATTTTTTTACGTTCTACTAATCTGCAATAAAGTGCAAAGAGAAAATCTGCGTATATTTCTGGCTGGGGTCAATTAGACCCTATATTAGGTACTTCAAATTAAACAATTGAATTTAATTCCTAATTTCAAGAGATTCCACCTAAACTATCAATTTAAATACCACTATTTTGTAGCAGTCGTAAATCCAATCCGGTAAATACTAAAAGACATAAGAACAAATTAAAGCTGATAAGCAATAACGTGTCAATCCACAAAAACTCGAAAATTGAGATTTGAATACGAAGTCCTGTTGCATAACAAAGTACAACTAATATTACAAGCGGACCTCTCGCTTCAGTTATATTAACTAGAAAGGGAGTTACGCTTGTAATATAAGTTGTACTTTGTTATGCAACAGGCCCCTGGTCGTCTCCTCAACATATTACACCTAACAGACTCGTTTTTAAAAAAATACACACATTAGGCTTAATGAGGCTTAATGAAAACAAAGCCACGATCGCGTTTTTCGTGTAACGAATTTTAGTCGTACAAACTACATTTATATGGGTAGCTTTTGTTACACAAAGGAATCAAGTAAGTTTTGTTTTAATTAAAGCCCTTAATTGGGGATGTCTATTTTATTACAATGTAAGTATAGTAAATCGAAAACCATTTCGAGATAAATGCTTTTTAACTCGTTTTCTGTAGTTATTTAATTTGTAATGAATTTATTACATAACAAATTATAAGCAATGACCTTCATTTGACATTGGTGTATTGCGTGACCGGTCCAAGTCGTACTTTATTCTGTGTGATTAGAATTCTTCACAATTTACGCGTGGATTAAACTACGTTGTTTGATTTGGACCCACTGTCTGTCCACTTTGATAGCACCAGTAAAGTGACACTAGTTACAGTGTACCACTAAACAAAAAATAATTAAAGGGGTTGCCTTATCGTACGCATTTAGATAGATTTAGAAATTTGGCTGTGTGGGAGAGCCCTCAATTATAATCTAACGTCATCAACCAAAATAGCTTCAATAATTAATTAAGTATGAAAAAGTAGTGAACTAAATGAAAAAATATTGAATATATATAGTTTTTTATAATTGACTTTTCTATAAAAAAAAATATAAAACCAAGTTGTAATTTTTTTAGACATTGTTGATATATTTTTTTTTAATACGACTGAATAACAAGTTGTGCTTGTGACTTAACACAGGGGGGGCACACTTACATATATTAAACTTTTCATGCGACTGCAGCGACCTTTGGTGTTAGGTGTTTGACGAAGAACTAAATTAGCGGCCATCTTGGTTGACTTGTCAAACTTGTCAGTTGTCATTCATCGGCCATGGCCATGGCGTACCAAATTGTACGGTCAAGGAATTTAATTGATAGGCCACTTGCCAATGTTCGTATTTTAGCCGTATAATGCAAATCGGGTTTAGCCGCTTATACTTCGTATATGCTGATTTGAATTAGACGGCTAAAATACGAATAGTGGCAATTAGCCTATCAATTAAAATCCTTGACTGTACATTGCTATAGGTACGCGTATCTATAGCTGTACATCACTACCAACATATAAAAATATAGATAGGTATATATCTATAGATACGTCACATTAGTTCTTGAGCTGCCGTAGGGCGGCAGCACCTTCCGTACATGCATATTTAACCATAGAGTTGCCACTCTTGTTCATATAATATTACAATACTCTTTGACTTAACACCAAGCAAAATCGAAAAACGGCTAAAATAGTTGGCATAAGTAAATGCGTTAAGTTCATTCTAACTAATAAAAATATTTAGCGGTCATTTTCTCAAAATTGTATTCGTATAGGTTTATAACATATTATCGCTTATCAACATCTATATAAGACTCAATAAAATGGCATATAATGCGAACATGGAAATTCATAACGGACTAAAAAATATTAACACTATTATAAATACACTATTATTGTCTATAGTTTGATATTTGGTTTCGTATATTGAACTCAAATAAATGCCAAACGCAGCAAAGTAAATACTCATTCCATTTTGTACTCAATGTTAACTCTATGCTTCACCGTATCAAGGACCATATCCAACTTGACTGTACATACTTACTCATTTGAGCGAAAGCAATGAATAAAAACACAGGTTTTCTTATTCAATAGCAAAGTGTCGCGCTCGCATTAAAATTAACCGCAGTCAAATATATTAAAGTATAAGCCAAATGCTTATTACTTTGTTTTAGACAAAATAAAGCAAATCACCCTTTACGAAATCGTATGATAGAACCTTGATAGAACATAGTAAAAGCAAGATAATTCAAATTCTTTACGGAGTTATTTCAGATTGAATAGCACTTCATTTGGAAATAAAACTTATTTGGAGCGGTTAGTATGAAATTCTAATTTTTGTTCTAATTTTAATATATTTTTACTTATTTTAGCCCGTTTACCTACGCCTATTTATTTACAAGTTTATTTACAATCGCTTATAAAGTAACACTACAAAAATAGTAGGCAAGATTAGAGACATTTCAATGGTAAATAATACATATTTGTTTACATTTAAAAATATGAAATCAAAATTCAATCCTGCTGTCACAGCATTACGTACTAAATAGTACACCGATCCACATAATTTTAATCGAAGTTTGGTTGTTCATTAAACTCTCGTTACCTATTTAAAAACATAAAGATTCACCTAAATACAATTTGGCAAAATCCTATCTTACAATCTGTACATATTGCCAGTAGACCTGGCAATCTTACTTAACCCACCTCTGTCACCTTGAATCTCATTCTTCGAGAATAGAAGACAATGACCTACCTTAAACGTCATCAAATCATCACCCTCATCATTACCGGTCAATGCACAAACTCATTAACCCCTCCTCCATGATGATGAAACTGTTGCGTATTATCCACGATGACACTGGTATACGCGCCTTCTTGCACGGCCGGACTGGGCGCCATTTTGTTAAAATTCCCGCCAAAATTGCTATCAAGCGGCCGGCTATTTTGAGGCTGGCCATTAGGCCCGTAAAATGAGATTAGGTTGGTATAATTGTATTGTTGATTCGCTATCTCTGTCGAGCTCTCCATGGAAGAACAGGAAGATGAGCTCGCTGAGTAAGGTCTTTGGTTTTGAGGGTACACGTAGTTAGGTGTTATTTCGGGTTCCGTGTAGTTTTCACTGTAAAATAAATCGTGGTACGTTCCGTTTTGGTGGTAGTCTTCTTGCGTCTCGTAGGTTGGTATTACTGGAAGGTTATACTCTGTAAATTGGTAGCCACCGCTGGAGTCGCCGTTAAATTCGTTTTCTAAATGAATGTGGTTGAGTTTGTCTGTCCGTAGCGGGACTTGCGGTGACGTCGTGGTGGTTGGCACATGAGAAGGGGTCGCTACTTCCACGTGGCTTAGTTTAGGCGGACCCTGGTCTATGTTCAGTATCAGGTGTTTTTCTTCGATGTCGCTGTAATAAGAATGAAATATTAGATGATGTGCTAATGTACAGCATGTTTTATAATTGCTAACTAAGGCGTGATTTCAGGACCTTCAGGTTATGGGCAGAGCGAGCAATAGGTTCGATCAATGATATTATCTGTAGATCAGGGAAGTAACTAGAACTAACATCACAAAAAAATTATGACGACGCAAAAAGCACGAAAAGGCGAATAACGTCTTTTTCCCTGTTATTGCGTGGACATGAAGCCTTTTTTGATAAGCTTAAGCCAATTCGGCGTCGATAGATGTGACGAGACCCTAACTATAGCGTAGCTCTACCACTATAGCTCGTAGCGTAACTGTAGTGTAGCTCTACCTACAGTAATGTAGCCAGACTGTCGCGTAGCTATACGCTGTAGCTCGTAGCTGTAGCTTTGCAGTAGCTCAACTGTTACTTGGCAGTTACCTGAGAACGTAGTTGACAGACACGATGCAATGCGGCCGCGACGAGCGGGAGTTGTGGACTATGGTCGCGTAACTCTGCATCCAGACCCAGCCGCCGGACTTGGTCAGGAAGCGGTAGTAGCGCGACGTGACTTGCCCTTTCGTTAATACTGAGGAGTAAAACTTCTTTTAAGTTTTTAAATACATTATTTCATTGATTTTAAAAAATAACTATAGTAGGGCATAGGTGAAAAATTTAAGTAAAGGGCATGTGTGTGGAGCACGGAATCGATATGGAGCTTAAGCCATTTAGCTAATTTGGAACAGCAATTTGTTTAACGGACACGTTACTACTACCAAGGATGATATAGACTGGATTGGCAGTCGCCATAGTACGCATCGGCCGCGGTTTTTGTAGCTCGATTATTAAATCAGATGGCGCTGAAATATAGCCAGAAGCTTTGAAGGCAAAACAATAAGACTACAGATATTTCATATCACTGCAAATGTATTATTATGCAAAAAATAATACATTTGTAGTAATATGAAACATCTGTAGTCTTATTGTTTTGCCTTCAAAGCCTCTGGCTATATTTCAGCGCCATCTAGATTTAATAATCGAACTACAAAAACCGCGGCTGATGCGTACTATGGCGACTGCCAATCCAGTCTATATAATCATCCTTGCTACTACATACAACAGGTCAGCTAAAGCTTTTACCTATATAGAGAGAATAATATTAAGAAAAATATTTTGAAATTTTACCATTAGAAATTCGGTGGAGGAAAACATCGTGAAGAAACCTGCTTACACCGAAATAAAGCAATTCTATGGTGTGTGAAGCTCTCAATCTGCATTCATCATAATTCTGATATAAGGCGATGTCCAATGATATTTACCTATTTATTAAATCCTAGTAAGATGACCTAAGTAATCCTGGCGGCGGACGATCGCCGCAAAAGTAAAGGCGATAGGAATGACCTGGAGCGAGTAGAACGCGAAGCTCAAGACCGTTCGAGATGGCGACGTACTGTGGACGCCCTTTCGATCCAGGAGACATAGGACATTAAGTCAAGTAGGTAAGTCAGTAAAATGAAACTGAGTTTTTTTAACTTAAAACGGACTAGCGTTTGACCTCTACAGATGAGATTGTGTACGTCAGTTGATTGGTAGCATGATCCCTTTTGCACTTATCTGTAGTATACTTACGCGTGCAGTGGGAGTAGCGCATGTGCAGAACGTCTGTGCCGTGGATGTAGTGGTAGAGAGTCTTCTCGATCAGATCCTGCGGCTCGTAGCCCGTGAGCGACGCCACTCTGCAACCAACGAGATAATGATTAAGGGTCGGAAAACCCCCGTCATTTCAAAAACCTAACCCTATTGTCATGCTGTAAAGACTTCCTAAACCCTTACCTGAAATGATAACGTATCTTATAAGACTAAGACACGTTATTTAATACCACCTTAATGTATTTATTAGGTGTAGGGTTTTCAGGCGTTCTTATTTAAGACTGGGTTTGAATTACAAAGTTTTAGAAATTTTGTCATTTTAAGGGTTAAAATATTACAATACGCTCCAATGGCATCCGTAGACTATGAACGAACTTCTTCAACTCAAAAATGGGTCCTAAATTGTCATCGTTATGCGCTCAAAAGTAAATGACGGGCGTTTTACCGATCCTTGATAATGATTCACAGTAAAATGTAGGCGAGCGAATATTCAAGCGTTTTGACCGTTCGGTTATACGTCATTACTATTCTGCGATTATTACCACAGCGGACGGAACAGTCGCAAGATCTTTGACCAAACTAGAGTTAGCATCGGTACTGTTTTTATTTTCCACAAAATGATAATCCAGAGCATCATCTCTTTTAAAAATATTTGCTGGAATGGTAATGACGAAAAAAAACACCGTTTTAACGCTGAATTTGTTAAATTCGGTTCCGATCTCCTCAAAATAAATAAAGATACTAATTGATCGTGTAAAGGCAGGTAAGTATTAGGTGTAACGCAGAGAATTTACCTGTTGCGTTCAAGCACATTGTTTTTTTTTATATTTTATTAACTAGAAAGGTTAGTAGTTACACGCAAGTATTACAAAATTAATTACTTGGACAAATACTTAAAAATTGCTGGTCATAAAGAAAACATTGCCAATTAAAAACTTATCGCACAAAGCGTGAGCCTCACGCCGCTCAAACTATAACCCCTCAATTAAACCAACGCAGCTTCTCAAAACAATGGCACCGGCACCCTCATGCTCTGTCATCCGAAAAAACTGTTGACAGAAAAAATCTCGATCGCTTCCGTCCATTATAAAAGCATATTGTTCACCCCGATTAGGGTCCGGGAACACTTGAGCAACCCTTTGGGGGTGGAAGCTCATCAAAGGTTAATTGATTGGCACGAGTAGCGATGCAAGGTGTTTCAAAATTGATCCAACACATTTCAGCAGACAGTTGAAGGTGTTGAACTGAACATCTCTGTTAAGATTTTTGTTGGATTTTTTTATTCAAAATTTAGTCACGCCTTTGACGTACTTATAATCAAGGTCATAAATGTAAATACGTTACAGATGTAGTGCAAAATGATTTTGCTTCGTACTTTATCGGAAAAGTTCGTATTTATCGTGCTCTCTCAATTAGGCTTCAGTTACCCATCTTATTCTATACTTTGACACTAAACAATAATAGTACATTACTGCAGCGGCCGCGAAATAGGGGATTGCCGGCCTAGTAGTTATAGATGGCCGAGTGTTAACGAGGCCATCTAGAGATACGAGGCCGGCAATCTCTGTTCGTGGCCAAGGCTTGTATAGAGTTTTTCTCAAACATGCATCACCATCACCACCATCATCATCATCACCATCATGATCATCATCAACATCATCGTCATCACCATCATCATCATAATCATCATCATCATCATCATCATCAACATCATCATCATCATCATCAACATCATCATCATCATCATCACCATCATCATCACACCATCATCATCATCATCTTACCTTACCTTAAATAAGCGTAGTGGCAGAATGTCTTAATGAACCAAAACGCAAATATTGCTTATAGTTTTTTTTTAATGGCTAAATACTATGATGCCATAGACCTATAAACGTCATGGTATGAAACAATAGACGATCACTTTGCTGGCCTTGGCCAGCAAAGTTGTATGAAATTCCATTATTGACCTCTCGTCTACGCGGTCCCCCACCACCGGCTGCACCTGCTCCTGCAACGTGACCCTTCGTGGCGTATTATAAGGAACATAACGTCAATATTTCATAGCATGTTTGAGAAAAGTTCCATATTAATGGATATTAAAACGTCACATCATCATCATTGATTGACAGTTCGGGTGCCATGGTATTCCGATTGAGATCCGAGTTTTCCCGATGGAAAATCATTTTGCACTACATCTGTACCAAGGCGTCAAAAATGTCTCTACAACTCTATGCCTTTAACCATAAGTTTGATGTTTCCATATATTTGACGTGATGGCTGAATTTAATGCTTCCGACTGTACGATTTGAAAAATGATCTTCCGATAATCTTCTTTTAATTATGTAATAAGTTTTCTATATTGTACTTTATGTTGTGGCAATAAATTCTATTCTATTCTATTCAAAAACATGAACATACGGGTGCTCACATTAACTTATCTAACAATTTCCTAAAATATCTTGGAATAATTTTAAAACATCTTAGTATATAGGTAACAAGTTGTTGAGACCTAGCGATTGTAGTATCTACCACACTACAAGTACCAGTGAAAGGGTTTGACAGGTGCGCAGAGGTCTCCGACTTCTTCTTACACAGGTCCACGTTGTAGGGAGCACTTGGATGCAGCACAGGACGAATCGTTGTAAATTCTTTGGGGGGTGGTAAAATCTGTTTATTGCTACAAAATTACAGCTTAAATTGAATTTTCGACTAATTGACACGATGATTATTATGCTCGGAGTTTCTCTGCGGGATCGCATTAGAAATGATGAAATCCGCGCAAGAACTAAAGTCACGGACATAGCTCGAAGAATCGCCAGACTCAAGTGGCAGTGGGCAGGGCAAATCGCTCGTATAACTGATGGCCGACGGGGCAAATAGGTTCTCGAGTCGTATCCACGGACCGGAAGACGCAGTGTAGGTAGGCCTCCAACAATATGGAGCGAGGACCTGGTTAAGGTTACGGGATCGCGTTGGATGCGGATGGCACGGGAGCGATCTGTTTGACGAGCCTTGGGGGAGGCCTTTGTTCAGCAGTGGACGTCTTTCGGCTGAAATGATGATGATGATGACAAGACTTTGAAAAATAATTACATGTGTGATTTAAAAAATTGATACACTGGCGTGAAAAGAATAGTCTTTACTCTGAACGGATACAGTAAAGTAGAATAAAAATTAAAAACTATAAGTAACTAGGTAGGTACAAGGTAGGTACCTATTTATCTTTAATTCCACACTTGATCTGATCTAAGCCTAGCAATATTGAATAAAACCTGCTTACTATAAAATATTTTCGCACAGCTACGTGAGAAAGTGTTTGCAAATGGCTTCCGCGCGGTCAGCAAAATGGCGGCCGTGGAATCAGCTGACGCGGCTTGACAGTTAGTCAGCCTGACACGCGATATTTTATATTGCAATCAAATTGCAATTTATTTACTAACTCATGATCCACGGCATTTTACAAACTTTTATTTATATTTTAAGGTAATGCATATTTTGTGTGTGTGTTGGCTTAGGTCAAATCTTCCAAACCGAAATTCCTTAACATCCAACTCGGCATTGAATTTAAAATTGGTACAGTAAACGGCTGCTATGAAGTGAATCTTGACACATCGCACAAGTATGAAGTTTCTGAATATCGACAATCTCAACAACACTTAGGTACACCTACTTATAAATTAAAAAAAATAAAAACCCCAACGCAATAAGGTCACACATTATGTTTGTAAATAAAGTAAATGCCCATTATGCGTCTAAAGGTCTCCCCAAATCTAACGACGCGGAATCGACTTTAGCCGATCGAAAAACCATTATGTCAACGCAATAAGGGCGAAAATGACGTCGATCAGCTCGGCTATGGCTCGGCTCCATTCGGCGCGCGTAGCCGAGCCGATCGACGTCTTTTTCGCTCTTATTGCGTTGACATAAAGTTTTTCCGATCGGCTGAAGAATTCCGCGTCGATAGATTAGGGGAAACCCTAAGATCCCTTCCGCAGCTAATAAAAGAGCTGATAACTTTGAAACGCCTTAACAAATTTTGATGAAACCTGTCTAAGAACCATCTCCGAGAAACCTGCTTTCCAAAAAAAAAACTTATTAGCTCAACTACTCCCTAAACAGACATCAGATACTGCCATCCTATTAATTACAATAATGTTTCGTCCTCACTCCGCAAAAAACCACCCCCAGATACCAGGGCTCGATATATTTGCACTATATTTTTTATCAATTAAGTACGGATATCCGACACTCTCAAACAAGAAGCAATTATATGGCGTTTGCCCCGAGGAGGGAATAAATGGTCCTTCATAAAGATGCAATGCAAACACTATACTTCGTTTTTTTAGCATTCGAAAGAAGGTAAACGATCACGACGTTTCTTTTATTAAAAACACTTTTGAAAAATAAATCACTGCAAATATTTAACAATTAGCAAGAAAATAAGGCCATTTATATTTTTTTAAAAGGTTTTAAAAGTAAGCATATCGAAAGTCGATAAGTGGTAAGTCACTATGACAGGTCAAAGTGCCACCAAAATCCCGGGCTCTGATACGAACAGTTTTCTTTCCCTACAAAGCCAAACAAAACCCGGTTTCCCGCCGTAAAGTCTTTCGTCACCAAATTACACAGAATTGCGATGACACCGTTTTATCGGTATTGCATAGATTACGACAGTGCTGACGGTGTCGCAGCGGCCATCTGGCTTCGCACGTGGTGAAACTGAATCGCCGCCTTTTCTGGCTATCTAGCCAGTTCTAGCTTAGTGTTTTGAAACAAGATCCTAGAGGCTAGGGATAGGGTTTATAAAACAACTAAGAGTGGGTTGCACCAAGTTAGGTAGGTAGGCATGGTTGAATCAATATGATTTTCTTTGTTATGCTATAAATAAATAAAATATCGATACCGGAAATCTCAAATGGCGTAAAGGACAAAAATGCGAAAATGAGTCTTAAATGCCATCGTATACAGCTTTTTTTTCCCTATCGAATGGCGTTTAAGACTCATTTTCGCATTTTTGTCCTTTACGCCATTTGAGATTTCCGGTATCGATATATCATGGGACAATTTGACACCAATTGACCTAGTCCTTAACTTAGCAAACCATACTTATATACATACAGACGTACTTAAAAACATATTAAACATCCGTTTTGAACAACATTCGTATTTTTCACACGAATATCTGCCCCCACAGGGAATAGAACCCGGGACCTCTAGCTTTGTAGTCAGGGTCTCTAAAAAACAACTAGGCTGTGACATTTTCTGTAAAAAAGTGGGGCACGATTTCGTTGGTTCGACTGTACGTAGGTACAATAAAGAAATATTATATTGTATATTTTGTTGTCATTTCAGAAAACTTAATTCCTTTCCTTTCCAGCACTATTTCACAAAACTTCTTTAATTATTCTTTGTCTCGGTTATTTCACTTTTTGTTTTAGTCCGCGCAGAGCTGTATACTTGGCAAGTGAGTTATAGTAATTTATTATTAAGTAATTTTGTTAAAATTATTTGCTTTTATGATCTACAAATTATCCATTTACGCATGTAGTTTATGTAGTTTATCGCTTTATATTTATAAGTGTACAGTTTATCTATCTGTGTGGCGTTCCGGGTATTACCGACGGTGCTGGCTGAAAATCAGCGCTGGGGTGTTATAAACGCCTCAGCATTATGCTGAGCCAGTGTCCGATTTACAACCGCAATGACACTTTTTTTTTTGTTTAGCCTTTGTATTGTTCTTTTTGTAAAAATATTTATGTGTCTTGTGTTGTTGTAAATAAATGTATTTTCTTTCTTTCTTTCTTTCTAAAACCAATGCCAAATCAGTCGTCACATTTCCGTCAAAATTTTTGGTTGCAGAATATTTATTTTATCATTATCATCCCTGCCTATATACCTATATACATCCCACCGCAGGGCACGGGCCTCCTCTCAGAATGAGGGCATGAGCCGTAGTTCCCATATAATAGGATTAATCATTCAAAATCTGTCACATTTAATTTTATTTTAAATCTAAGGTTTTTACTTAGCTAGGCTAAACTAGATACTCAAAGTCAAAGGTTATTTGCTCGAATCATGGTACAAAGGCTGCTATAAAAATATCAGTGTGAAACAGTGTCAATCTCAGTGTCAGTTCAAGCTTTGCAGTCAGATTCTGTAATCAAATCACTCATTTATCCGGTTGTGTAAATCTATAATATAAAAGTGAACGGCCAGAACGGGATAAAAAACTAGACAGAGCGGGATGGCGCTCTACAACACCATTTTGACACGTTTCTCCCAAACAACGCATTATTTCTCTGGAATTTTAAAGCAATTCGCTTCTTTGACCTTGGGAATCGCGAAAAACTTGAGAAAATATGATATTGGGAGTGTAAAGTTTGTATATTGAGCAAAATAAAATCACAAGTTTGAATTTCGTGCCAAAAGTGAGCGATAATTATCTATGCCAGTGTTGCCATACATTGCATTACAGTCTGTAAAGGTGACCACAGACCTACATATTAAATAAGCACTAACCTAAATATTAAGTGCTGTCGAGTTGTAACTGTACCTATTTGATAATCGCTATTCGCTATTCCAACAGTGTGGACGTGGTAGTGTCGAAATATATGGCTACGACGCACGTAAGTTTCTAATCACCGTAACTTTGGTTTTCATTTTTTCTAATTCCCGTTCCTCTATTTATATATTTTGTTTGTAAGGTAAATGGGCTAATGTTTATAAAAATGAAAGAGCTGTGTGGGCTCTGGAAACTACCATTTTCCAGTATTTTCTATTACTTACAGTTTTTATTTTTTTTAGAGAAATGTCTTGTGGTCTAAGCACTGTAGTGTTAATTACCGTATCTTTCTAAGTACCGTAGCATGAAAATGGTAACAATTTTTATATATATTTTTAATTTTTGACGACCGGATAGCCGATTGGTTAGAGAACCTGACTATGAAGCTTACCTTTATGACAGTGAGATAGACTTTCGAAAAATAAATATCCTCTTTCTAAGTACCGTAGCCATCTACAATTCAATTTTGTAATTACCGTATCCGTAAAAAAAATAACCTCGATAAATCAGAAAATATTTTGTTTATTCTAACGCCGTTTTGAAATATTAATAGTTTAGCTCATAATTGTCCATATTCTTGTCTATATTTGTTCGTATTAACGAAAAAAAAAATGACTACGGTAATTAGATGAAAATCGTCAAGAAGTGAGAATGGCCGACCTATTCTACGCGGGCGGAGCCGCGGGCGGTCGCTAGTAAATATAATAACAATATTAAGTAGGTAGGTTACTAAACTCATTTTGTATCGAAATAATTAATTTAATGTTGTTGCCTAAATACCTAGAAACTAATATGGTGTGTGTGTGTGTGTGGGTTTGTTTCGTGTTGTCAACTTTTAAAACTATAATGACGCCGTGTTGTCCAATCGACATTGTAAACCGTTCAACTGCGTCATTCCGCCGACAAAACCTTATAAATGCATTTCTCTGAGCCCTAAACGCACAACAACTAGCGTGCGCTAAGCGACGTAAAGCGTCAAATAATAAATTTTACGCGCTCGTAAACGCAGGCGCGGCGAAGCGATTGGACGCGCCGGTACCAGCGATAACCGCGCAAGTGCATCACTATTAACTTTTACGAACTGTCAGTAGGGTAGGTGACACCACCAATCAATTAACGTACTTCATTTTGTTTATTTACTAGCTTTTGCCCGCGACTTGGCCCCGAGGCCGTATTGTCTAACGCTTCTAACGCTTGCCTTCGTTTTCACCATCTCTTTCTGTCATCATCTTATACCGTTTAACAGAAAGAAATAGTGATTGCGAAGGCAGATCTCTATCTATAAACATATTGTAAGCACATTTAAATTGAGTATTGTAACCTAATCGTCCTCATCATCATCATGCTTGAGGGTTTGGGCCGTAGTTCCCACGCGGACCTAGTGCGGATTGGGAACTTCACACACACCGTTGAATTTCTTCTCAGGGGTCTAAAGGTTTCCTCACAATGTTTTCCTTCACTGTAAAGCTCATGGTTTTCAAATGTAATACGAAGCCTGGTGGCCTAATGGTTTGGCCTAAGGCCTCTCATGCCATGCAGAGGGTCGTGGGTTCGAGTCCGGGCTCGTACCTCTGCATTTTCAGGATTTATGTGCGAAATTACATTTGAAATTTACCATGTTTAACTAAAAGCCGTGATGGCCCAGTGGTTTGATTGATCATGAGCTTTCCGGTGAAGGAAAACATCGTGAGGAAACCTGCAACACGTCAGAGAAGAAATTCAATGATGTGTGTGAAGTTCCCGCCCGATCCGCAGTGGGCCCGCATGGGAACTACGGCTCAAGCCCTCTCACTCTGTAACGAGGCCTGTGCCCTCTGTGCGTATATAAACTGGGATAACATAGATGGCGCTGCGCTGTATCACTGCATAATGTGATTATTTAGCAACCTGAGATGTGCGATGCATAGGAAAAGTTTGTGTCTAAACTCCTGACCAGTGGTGGTGTAGGGGAATAGCACGCGGCACGGAATGCTGAGGACCTGCATTCGATTCCCAGCGCTGGTCTTTTTTCTGGGGTTTTTTCTGTGCATCCACGTTTCAGTTTGTATTTAGTATGAAATATTATGGTTTTCACAGGATGACCGTAAAAGAAATGAAATGAATAAAATTTATTTCGAAACAACATCAACAAAAAAAAACAGTTTCTGTAGTGGTAGAGCCATGATGTAGCTAGCCGCTGCATCACGAATGGGCCGGCTTATCCGGGGCAGTACCACCCTCTCACAGAACACCGGCGTGAAGCAGCAGTAATCCTGCTTGCGTTTCGTACGGTCAGTGAGAGTGCCGGGGGCCCAATACCTCACCCCTTCCCTCCCTCATTCCTTCCCTCTCCTTTAGGGCCGACAACGCACTAGCATCCTGTAAAGCGCTGCGGATGTCTATGGACAGTGGTGTTCATTTAACATCAGGTGACCCACTAGTTCGTTTGTCTGGCCTATCTAACATAAAAAAAAAAAAAAAAAGTTTACAAATTTCTTAAATCTAAAAGTGTATTGTGGCAGTTGTCTCAAAAAAGGAGTCCACTCAGCATGAGTGAAAGGGCGTTTATTCGATCGTTTCTACCGTCAAGACGACCAGATGGCCTAGTGGTTAGAGAACCTGACTATGAAGCTTGAGGTCCCGGGTTCAATTCCCGTGTCGGGGCAGATATTTGTATGAAAAATACGAATATTTGTTCTCGGGTCTTGGGTGTTTAATATGTACTTTGAGACTAGGTGAATTGGTGTGAATTGTCCCGTGATATTTATTTATCTGGTCACGTTTTTTAAGAATTGGCTGTAGATATTGATGGCGCTTTCGGTCATATATTAGAGGGACATCTAACATAATAACTGGAAAGTGTATCAGAATCTTCTGCCATTTCTTAAAAAAATGTGACTAGATGAATGTGGCGGTTGAAACGCTCAAATAAACGCCCAAAAGAAAAAAATATAAGTTGAAAAAATAAAAATACAAAAAGATACTTCATACCAAACTTGTTTAACTAATATTAAATTATAAACATTACTAAGGTTATTGCAGGCAGCGGGATGTTCTGAGAACTGCAAGGAACAATACCTACGCAGCGGGAGGAGTGCTCTCCTTAGCACTTCTTGTACTCAAGAGGTTATGTAGTGTCAGTTATTAATTTTGATTTGACTATATTTAACATGAAACTACCGTGAGACTCACTCATAGTGAAAATATACGGATCACTCACGTCTTAAAACGAGTTAACTTCACATGTTTCGGGCTAATCCGCAGCCCTCCATCCCGGAGCCACACGTCACGGCGGCTGCCAAACGTGCACTACGCGCTACCGCTCTGCTCGCGCGGCTGCTTGACTACACTGATACCGGCGCACAACTACCCTCGTTTTCATCGTCATTAAGATGTGAGTGATCCGTATATTTTCACTATATTTAACATTGTTTATTATTTTAAGCTCAATGTCATTACATGTAGGTGTGTGGTGTAAGAGAAGAGTAGAGCCCATGGCCTGTGGGGGTTGACTGGTCGACTGGGGGGGAGGGGGTCAGCAATTTCCACATTTGCCCGGCGGTGATAAACGTATGGGCTGCACGACCGTTACGGTTCTCCCCTGTTAACCATGGTGGTTAAGGGGGAGAAGAGTAGCGGATGGGTCCATGACCTGTGGCAATTGACTGACATACTGGGGGGGGTAGGGGTGGTGAGGTGAACCCGCAACAACTTGCGGGGGATCCGAGCCAAGTGAGGACGGCGTCTCGGCCTTGGGCGGACGCCTTTGACGGAGGCGAACCCGATCTGAGTACCTGCTCTGCCACGGCGGACAGGGAAAGGCGAGGGGGAGCCTCGTGGGCGGAACCGACCGTACCCTCGGTACCGCTCTGCTTTCAGAGTAGGACATGAGGGCGCGGGAGCTAACGTGAGGGCACGAAACCCCGGCTTGCCGGGAACGTGGGCATCTGCGGAAGCCACGAGGAGTAAACCTCTATAAACAATCCTTCACCAGCGGGGGAGGCCGGGGAGTGCCGAGCCCGCATTGCACGGTGTCGACAGAGGAGCCCCATCCCGGGGCGGCCGGTGGGCGTTGCGGTGACACATTTTGCTCCCGTGGCGTTCACAATGGCAACGAGGGAATCCGTGTGGTTTTTAGTGGGTAGGCTCCTTGGGGAGAGCCCCACATACCTCTGTTTCCCTGAACGGAGACGATGCATAAGGTGCATTTTCCACACCAAAAAAAAAAGGTCATCATCATCATCATTTCAGCCGAAAGACGTCCACTGCTGAACATAGGCCTCCCCCAAGGCTCGCCAAACAGATCGGCCCTGCGCCATCCGCATCCAATGCGTTCCCGCTACCTTCACCAGGTCGTCGCTCCATCTTGTTGGAGGCCTACCTACACTGCGTCTTCCGGTCCGCGGACGCCACTCGAGAACCTTTCGGCCCCATCGGCCGTCAGTTCTACGGGCGATGTGCCCTGCCCACTGCCACTTAAGTCTAGCGATTCTTCGAGCTATGTCCGTGACTTTAGTTCTTGCGCGGATTTCAAAAAAAAAGGTATGTGGTGTAAATAAATTTATTATTCAAAAATTAAGTTTATAATTTAAATTAGAGTGTGTTCAAAAGAAGTGGAAAATAATTCAATATTAAATAAGGGCGCATCCATTAATTACGTGAGGTGTTAAAAAAAACATTCTTTAATACAAGCTTTTTTTCCTAACTGTACCTACTTTATCCCCCGGGTTACCATCTTTGACCAAAGTACTCGTCAAGTCGGATGAAACGAGCCCAAACTCGATGGGGTCGTGTCTTTTTATTACAGTCGAGTTTCTATTGCCACCTTCCAGCTCCCGATAATTAGCTCTATGTCAAAATAATATTGCGTTGTCATCCAATTCACACATGCGTACAAAATTTCAGCTCAATCGGAAATCGGGAAATGGGTCACATTTAACTTGCAAAATTTGATGACACGCAGACAGCGGGACAGGTGAAGGTAAGTGCTGAAAGCTTGACAGCTTGTAAAATTAATCCAGGGACCATTTGGATGGAGGCAGCGCAGGACCCATCGTTCCAGGATTTATCCGGAGAAATGGTAATTTTTTTGGCTGACATGATGACGAAAAATTAATGTTAAAATTGTCTCGGCGTTCAACGTCCAGTGTGGAACACAGTCAAGTCCACAGTTTATTAGTTCACGGTTATCAGACGCGCGTAAACTTCACCTCGCCGGGTTCGTGGAAACACACACACACGGGCCTACGGGACTCTAGCGATTAAGACGGTGTATTGAATAAAGAAACAATTGATACTTGAAACTCGAAATCGCAGCGGATCAAGAAGGATTCAGTCAGACCGTATTTGACTATGGAATGGCTTTGATGTGGCCCGGGGGCTTTATTGGCTTCTTCGGACATGGTGACGATTTCACTCATCACTGCCAGAGAAGCATGTGTGAATGAGCATTAGAGACTCGCTTCGAAGCTCATCTCGCCTCGTGGGAGCGGTTTTTTAGGCATAAAGCTCCAAACGCACCGACAGCGGACAGGCGGTGCGGTGACGGTTGTAATATTCTAACTTGTATGAATGGTTGTGCGGTCCGTACCGCGAACTCGTTCATACAAGTTAGAATATTACAACCGTCACCGCACCGCCACTCTTCCGCTATATCTGTGCGTTTGAAGATTAAAGGCCGACGCAGACCAGATGCGTGTGCGTGTCACGCACCAGTTGTAATGAATGAAACTATAAGAAAAATGGCACATAGTGTGCATCCATCTAGTGCACCATCTTTCTAACAGTTTCATTTATTACAACTGGTGCGTGTGCGTGACTGCGCCGGCCTTAACAGCTTGGCCTATCTGACATGATTGTAACTGAGCACCGCATCGCCATTGCATTTGCGTGTCACCGCATCGGATCGCTTTGCTTTAAATCGCCTACGTAAGACGTAGCTTTAGAGCTACTTCACCTCGCGTCCAGGAATATAAGTCTCATGTCCAAAGAGGCTTGGAACATGAATATGTGGGAGTGCAACTTAAGCTCAATGACGGCGGAGGGCGGTGGGGACTGTCTGACGGCCACCAGCTCGAGCGACGCCAAGCCCTCGCCGTGAGAAAGAACTATACTGTCTGTGCGGCGAGCGTCTCGGCTGCGCAATGAACAGAGAAAGCGCTCGCCGCGCCGCTAGTCGCCCCAGTGGCCAAGAAGTAAATGCCACCACAAACCGCAGCGCGGGCCGTGTGCGCGACGTCGACGGAGCGTGTCCAGCGGTCTATAATACTAACTCATATATACGGTGACACACCTCGGCAGCGCGGTACCGCGTATGATTCAGTGTTATACAACGCGCTGGGCACGCTCCGTAGCCGTCGCGCGCACGCCTCGCGATGCGGTCTGTGGAGTTCTTAAGAGCTACTAGTATTTATTTACTTACCTCGCGTCCAAGAATATTAGTCTCATGTCTAAGGAGGCTCGGAACATGAACATGTTGGAGTGAAGCTTTAGCTCGGTGACGGCGGAGGGCGGTAGGGAGTGTCCGACGGCGACCAGCCCGAGCGGCGCCGAGCCCTCGCCGAAGCGGCGCGCGCGCAGGTAGCCCGAGCAGTGGATCACCTGGGGACACTGGTTGGTTAGCTTTATCGCACATAAAAAAAATAAAAATATACGCCTAATATTTACAATCTAATATATAAAAATCTCTTATCACGGTGTTTGTTACCGAACTCCTCCGAAATGGCTTGACCGATCTTTATGAAACTTTTTTCTCTGTATTCGGTAGGTCTGAGAATAGGTCGTAGGCTATTTTTTATACCCCTAGGTGATATAAGGCAAAACAACGTTTGCTGGGTCAGCTAGTATTTATATACAACTATCTTAGACTAGACATCTGGCTGGGGAGAGACATTGAGGCCTAACTCCACATTAAACTACTGAGGGGAGGCCTGTGCCCTGCAGTGGGACTCATATAGGCTGGTACTAAAATTACCTACAGTAAGAAAAAGAAAACAATATGGACATGTACAATAATTAAAAGAAAAGATATTATGAAAAGGGGCGTGAAAGCGCGAAAGGTAACAAATTTTCTTTAGCATTTACTAACTCGTATATATTAAGCAGTAAGCATTTTATTTATACATTTATGATAAATATAGTCGTGGTGGCCTAGCGGTTTGACCTATGGCTTCTCTAGCAGAGGGTCGTGGGTTTAAATCCCGGCCCGCACCTCTGAGTTTTTCGGAATTTATGTGCCAAATTACATTTGAAATCCCTCTCATTCTGTGCCCTGCAGTGGGACTTTTATAGGCTGTGATGATGATGATGATGATGATGATGACTTTTTTTATCAAAATAGTGCATACAGACAGCAGCTCGCGGTTTCCAGTAGACGAGTGGCCTTGTGTGATGTTAATAAGCACTCTCATTTGTTTGTGTAATCAGCCCTTCGTATAATAGGCGCTCCGCCGCGCGGGGCGTATGGTAATCCTATCGAAAAGGGCGCGGATGTGCTCCACAAAGTGTACAAATGCTTTCTTAGTTTATCAGTTTGTGGCATATCGACATTGTTTCCACAGTCTGAAAAACTTATTGGAAGGATTTTAACAGGTATTGGCTATGTGCGAAGCGGGTGGTGGGGTACAGAAAACGATCGCAGCGCACAACAAGGCAAAAATTGGAAGTAAATGAGGAGGAAATGCTGTCAACGCTACGCGGCGCCACCGTCGTGCACGGCCCCAATTACCCAATATATGCCCAATATTGACAGCCTAGCCTGGATCTTTGGAATATATGACATTGGTACCATCAGCCAAAAATATGGTCTACCCCCCTACGGTTGAAGTTCATTTGCACATCATAATACAACGAGGTCGATTTTCGCTTGAAATAATTGGGTGACAGTGACTAAAGACTTCACTCAGTTTGAAAAGTCAACCTTAACGATATTTAGATGTCACAGAAACATTTGTCAAAACTGGTAGACCACTTTCTTGGCCGACCGTACCTAATTTATATACTTATATTACGGGACTTAGATGTGACCATGTAAGTATACCCTGTATACCTAATGGCACGGAATCGATCTGTTTGGCGAGCCTTAGGGGAGGCCTATGTTCAGCAGTGAACGTCTTTCGGCTGAAATGATGGTGATGGTGATGATGTATCTAGAGGTCTCTGGTTTCGGCACCAAAAATGTAGGTATAATAGGCTTAAGGCCGGTGCAGACTAGTTGTAATAAATGAAAGTGCAAGAAAGATGGCACACCATGTGCACGCAACTAGCGGGCCATCTTTCTTACAGTTTCATTTATTACAACTATATCTATTATCTGGTCCCGGGCTTAAATGTTAGTATACAGGTCGCTTAGTACATACAGATCTTAGATTATTTATGCACTAGATAGAGCTTTGGTGGCATGGAAACGTCCCGTAAAAATATAAGCCAACTGTTGGCTTATATGTCATTTGCGTCATTTGCAGGGTTGCCAATAGTAATATGCTAAAATCCCCAAACGCATTGTCGAAATTCCCCACGTGTGGGGAATGAAAAATTATGTGGGCCGTGTAAATAATAAAATTGTAGGAAATTAATCAAGACTAGCAGAAATTTGATGTCAAATGTCGCGTATTTGTGTTCATACTTAAAATTCCCTCATTTTCCCCGAATTGAAGCTCTCCCCACACATTCCCCAATCATCTTCACTTTCCCCACATTTTGGGGACTGTGAAATTAACTGGTATCATTAAGCACGCACACAGTGACAACCGGAATGACGTAACGCGATCGTAATATGAAGCTGTCAAATGGATTTGTGGACGTTTTGTATCGCAATGTTTGCTACTGACGCTCCATCTAGTGCATAAATAATCTAAGATACAGATACGTGAATTGCACAGCTATTATATATAGCCCGACAGGCTCGTGCGCGGCGCTCGGCGGAACCCTGTCGCAGGGAGTCTCTGCTGTCCTTAACGAGATTGTTTTTAACTTAGATTATTTATGCACTAGATGGAGCGTCAGTAGCAAACATTGCGATACAAAACGTCCACAAATCCATTTGACAGCTTCATATTACGATCGCGTTACGTCATTCCGGTTGTCACTGGTGCGTGCTTAATGATACCAGTTAATTTCACATTCCCCAAAATGTGGGGAAAGTGAAGCTGATTGGGGAATGTGTGGGGAGAGCTTCAATTCGGGGAAAATGAGGGGATTTTAAGTATGAACACAAATACGCGACATTTGACATCAAATTTCTGCTAGTCTTGATTAATTTCCTACAATTTTATTATTCGCAACAGCTCTAAACTAAGTCACTCGGCCCACATAATTTTTCATTCCTCACACGTGGGGAATTTCGGCAATGCGTTTGGGGATTTTAGCATATTACTATTGGCAACCCTGCAAATGACGCAAATGACATATAAGCCAACAGTTGGCTTATATTTTTACGGGACGTTTCCATGCCACCAAAGCTCTACCTAGTGCATAAATAATCTAAGGTTTTTAACAAGTGCGGCAAATGCTGACTGCGACAGGGTTCCGCGGAGAGCCGCGCACGAGCTTGTCGGACTTAGTTCAAAGATTTTATTCTTTTATGAATTTTTTTTCGACGATGGCAACTCGAGTATTGGCGGGAAGCGATGGACTGGCAAAGGACATAGTTTCCAGGCCATATAATCTTATAAAAAAAAGAAGCGATCGAGGTTGTCAATAAAAATAAAGATTGAAGGATCAATAAAAATAAAAATCTTTAAGTGGAGAATTGCAGTTCCTTTTACT
Organism: Archips xylosteana; assembly: GCA_947563465.1. Classification (NCBI taxonomy): domain Eukaryota; kingdom Metazoa; phylum Arthropoda; class Insecta; order Lepidoptera; family Tortricidae; genus Archips; species Archips xylosteana. The sequence continues at coordinate 6,181,893 of OX387370.1, forward strand.
ACGAAAGAATATAATTTTAATGTTAGAAGAATGCACAGGAACCGATGTATAATGATGTAGGTATGTTTGCTAAAGTATTTCAATAAACTACCGGGTAAGCACAGACTGAAAGTAACGTGAGTTTATTTTCAATTGTTTCAATATTTTTTTTCTGATTAATATAAAACACACGCTTGGACCCAAATTCCAATGCAAACACTTATAACGCCCGAACTTATTTCGGATTGAAACCGGTTAATCCTATTTATTCAGTGACCCTATTTTCCTATTTACAATTACGGTAATCGGCGTCCATTCGTGCGGATTACTGGCACGCGCCCACCCGGCGCTATCCGAACATGCCCGAACAAAACCGACGCAATTTGAATCATTTGTTAAATCCATGTACCTATTCTGTGGCATAGGTAAAGGCGGCTGGACCGGTAACTCGTAAACTATACTTAAACTAGCTGTTGCCCGCGACTCCGTCTGCGAAGAATGGGTAGATATAAAAAATAGCCTTCGACCTATTCTCAGACCTACCGAGTATAGAAAAAAAAGGTTTCGGTGATGGAGTTCGATAACAAACACCGTGACACGAGATTTTTATATATTAGATATTTTGTAGTTTGTAGGGTTCCGTACCCAAAGGGTAAAAATGGGACACTATTAGTAGTAAGACTCCACTGTCAGTCTCCCTGTCTATCTATCTGTCAACAGGCTGTATCTCATGAACCGTGATAGCTAGACAGTTGAAATTTTCACAGATGATGTATTTATTTCTAAGCGATAAGGCCGCCTATGCTTACCTTGTAACTTTCTCTCTGTGTACCTGTTTTCTGTATTGCTTACTATTCCTGGTGTACAATAAAGAGTCATTGTATTGTATTGTATTGTATTGTATTCTATTGCCGCTATAACAAAAAATACTAAAAATAAAATACATAAAGTTAAAAATTAAAGGGGGGTCCTCATACAAGAAACGTGTTTTTTTCAGCGTTTTTGACTATTATCTTTAATGCCATAAATTACGTAGTTAAAATTTTCACCGAATATGTATTACTGTGGCCGCTACAAAAACAAATAATAAAAATATAATTAAATTAAACATTAAGAGGAGTCCCGAGTAACCAACATAAAAAGACACGGCGTACATTTAACTTAGAAGCAGGGCTCAGCTAACGCTGGATTTTTATAGTTACGGTTGTTTACGGCGTATATTTTGACATATCTAAAAGTTTGTACGGAACCCTCGGTGCGCGAGTCCGACTCTCGCTTGGCAAAACGGACCTCACGCGTGACACTAACGCCATCTAGTGACCTTGTTTTACCTGTTAGTAAACCCTGATTTTAAGACACTTTGTGTAGACATTGATGTTACCTTGTATCCCGAGGTGGTGAGACCGGCGTTCCTCTTGGCCAGGACGCACTTCATCCGGATGAAGAAGGCCCGTTCGCACTCGATGTCCACCGCCGGGCCCCACGTGCCGCCCACCGGGTACCTGTGCGTCAAAACCATCATATTAGAGCCATCCAAATCTCCAGCATTATCAGAATCATGTGTATCATTACAATACTCCGTCATGAAGCGGGCAGTTTGGTGGCTGGCTAGTGATGAACATTAGTGATGTGCAATGTCGATAAGAAACTTTTTTTAAATCGAATTTTCTGATAAATTTTGGAGTTCACAATTCACATACATAGGTCAACTCTAAACTTGTATAGTTTGCATTGCACATAATCTGACATCACTTTAGATAATTACCAAACTGCCCGCTTGATAACGGAGTATAATCATTATCGTATCAGAATCAGCCGTATCCCAGCATTATCAGAATCACCTATATCATTGTGGTATTAGAATCATCCGTATTACCAGCATTATCAGAATCATCTGTATCACCAGCATTAACAAAATTATCTGTATCATTATCGTATTAGAATCATCCATATTACTAGCATTATCAGTATCGTCTGCATAACTATCGACGTCAAATTCATCAGTATCACCATTGTCCTCATCAGAACCTTCGGATCGTCTAGTGTGCTTGGAATCACAACAAATTTAAAAAATCATTACGATTATCCCTACTAGTAAGTTTCATCATTTTCTTAATATTTTATTTTTGACGATCGCTAAAAACCAAATTAATCGAAATTATTATCTTAGTGCCATTTTTGTATTTCTGACGTTTCTTTATTAATATTATTTTTGAGGAGAACTGACGACCATATACCCAAACAAGCATTGCAGTGGCACCTGCCTGGAATAAGAGAATAAGGACGCCCAAAATAACGTGGCAGAGCGCTCTGTTGAAAGGGATATCCAATCCCTAGGCAAGAGCTGGAGGTCGCAGTACAGGATCGTACCAATTTGAAAAATATGCTGAGTACCCATCCCGGATGAAGATCCTGTCCCTATGTCCCTGGATGATCATATCCTTGTTTAATTTTAACATCTGTAACATACATTGTGGAAGAGCAATAAAGAATTGAGTATTGAGGATAACAGGCTGCAATAATGACGATATACCACGTGACGATTTCGATATAAATTCCTGTAATTTGATACCTACGTATTGATAATGTAATTCTATATTGAATGATTTACTAAACGAAAGGTTTTTTAGCTTGTGTTCATCATTTTTTTTTTTGACTTTTAACAAAAAAAAATTCCATTTTGTGCAGTGTGCTGGTTGATTTTTGGTATTTTGGAGTAGTTTAGAGTCACGCAACGTGTTATGGATAGCTATGCTCGGAGATTCTTTGCGAGAAGGCTGCTTCTGGCTCAGACTTACCCTAGCCCTGGAAGCTGATGGCCGAGGTAGGAGTGCGGGTGCTGCAGACTCAACACAGCACTCATCTCCTCGTGGTCCGCCTGGTGAATGTACTCGTATATGGAGTTGCCCGTCAGCTCCACCTGGTAGAAGGATCAGGTTACATGAGGATTGTTATTCTAGGGGCTATGATGGATTATTTGACATAGGAAACAAGATGCTAAAAATATCTTAACACATTCGAATATGACCCATATGTCTACTTTTGTCCCAAACAGCTTGATGGATATTACTTAATAAGTGTTGTTATTGGATTCGTCTTGATTATGAATTTGACGAACTTATAATATTTCAATCAAAATACAAGTGTGGAGGCAGAGCCCAAAAAAGGAGTTTTGCAGTCTGGTGTTATTGCAGCCGATTTTAGATGAATTATTTGTTGTACTGCTGAACATAGCCCCCCCCCCAAGGCTCGCCAAGCAGATCGGTCCCGTGCCATCCGCATCCAAACCGATCCCGCAACCTTAACCAGGTCGTCGCTCCATCTTGTTGGTTGCTTACCTACACTGCGTCTTCCGCGGAGTCCGTGGACGTCACTCGGGAACCTTTTTGCCCCATCGGCGATGTGTCCTGCCCACTGCCATTTGAGTCTGGCGATTCTTCGAGCTATGTCGGTGACTTTAGTTCTTGCGCGGATTTCATCGTTTCTAATGCGATCCCGCAGAGAAACTCCGAGCATAGCCCTTTCCATCACCCTCTGAATGACTTTGAGCTTTCTTATGAGGCCCATCGTTAGCGGCCACGTCTCAGTGCCATAAGTCATCACTGGCAACACAAACTGGTCAAAGAAGTTTGACTTGAGACATTGCGGATTGATGATGATGTTGATGATTTGTTGTACTAACTTACCTGACTCAACCCAAGATGCACTGACGCTGTTTCACTAATGTACATGATCTTGCCATCGGGAGCCACCACGAAGATGAAACCGTCCAGGGTCTGGAGTAGATGCGAGCCCAGTTCCCTGATGGACAGCTCCCGAGGCTGCGGCGGCGGCGGCGCCGCGCCCCACGCGTCTCCTAATCCTGGGGATACAGGCTTGGTGAGTAATGAGAGTTAAGGTGTAAGGTCTATCTGAACTATAGCCTCGTAAGTCCCAGCGCATTTTATTAAGTACTTACAAACAAATTGCAAGACTAGCTGTCTAACGTAGGTACTAAGTCTGATGCAGTACACATTTTCCGTATTGGAGTCATTTTCAAAATCACTGGGAAAATGCTGGGAGTTCTCGGCCCGGTCTGAAACTCTAAGTATGTCAGTAAAAAAAATCTGGACCTACGATAAGAGGGTAATACAAGGAAGGTAGACTTAAAGAGCTTTATTCTAAGTTACTTTGAATTGGTTGGGTAACACGAGTTTTCTATATGTAAATACTCGTACCTATAGTGATAGCGGCGGGCACGGGCAAGGGTAGGATCTTGGCCAACTTGAGGAACTTGGCGTCCTCCTTCTCTCTGTGAGAGCGCGCCGTATTCTTGCCTTTGTAGGTGTATATCTTACCTTCAGGAAATATTTACCGCATCTTCAAGTAGCTGGTAGTGAGTCTAATGACGGAAGCCTTGTCCAGCTGACTGGCCAGCTCGAGAAACTCAGGGTTCTCCTTCTTTCTACGGAGCGCGCTGCGTTCTTGGTCCTTTTTGGTACTTATAGATGTCTTACCGTCAGGGAACACCTGTCGCATCTTCAGATAGATGTTGGTGAGTCTGATGACGGAAGGCTTCTCCAGCTGCGAGGTGATTGACCAGCTCAAAGGTTCCGGGGTTCTCCATCTGTCTTCGCCAAGCACGCCGCTCTTATTTTTCTATTGGTATAGATATCTCACCATCAGGGAACACCTGTCCCATCTTCAGGTAACTCGTGGTGACTCTGATGACGGAAGCTTTGTCCAGCTGCGAGGTGATTAGTTACCTCGAGGGACCCAGCGATCTCCTTCTCTATGCGGGAGTGCGCAAAGTTCATGCTCTTTATAGATACTTATAGGTGACTTACCGTCAGGAAACACCTGTCGCATCTTCAGGTAGCTTGTGGTGAGTCTGATGACAGAAGCTTTGTCCAGCTGCGGGGTGATTGGCCAGCTCGAGAAATTCAGCGTTCTCCTTCTTTCTACGGAGCGCGCTGCGTTCTTGGTCTTTTTTGGTACCTATAGATGTCTTACCGTCAGGGAACACCTGTCGCATCTTCAGATAGTTGTTGGTGAGTCTGATGACGGAAACCTTGCCCAGCTGCGAGGTGATTGACCAGCTCGAAGGTTCTGGCGTTCTCCATCTGCCTTCGCCAAGCACGCCGCTCTTATTTTTCTATTGGTATAGATATCTTACCGTCAGGAAACACCTGTCGCATCTTCAGGTAACTCGTGGTGAGTCTGATGACGGAAGCCTTGTCCAGCTGCGAGGTGATGGCAGCGGGCAGGGGCAGCATCTTGGCCAGCTCGAGGAACTCGGCGTTCTCTTTCTCTCTGCGGGAGCGCGCCGCGTTCTTGCTCTTTTCTTTCATTATCGCTGCCGCGTCGAGCGGCTGCGGCCGCTGGTCTTTGCGGCAAGCTGGAGAAGGAGAGGATGTTATAGTACGATTAATATAGGTAGAGCTCTGACAACTGGCCCCTATTTCACCAATGTGACGATTGTCGCACCTTAATTACATGCAAATAAAATAATATTGTAACGCAAGACTGATACAGCTTTGATCTCATGTCAAGATTAACCGATAAATCTACAAATATGTTGACTAGAGAAAAATATTCTCGTTTCACAACATAATTGTTATTAACACATTCAGTGCCAAGAACCCACTAGTGTACAATAGTCCTTCGACGTATGTCACTGACAATTGTCACGTTGGTGAAATAGGGGCCAGATGTTAATCGTCTTTAAAAAAATATACAATCCAAGTACAGTACTGATATTAAATAAAAAAAAGTTTTGGTATTTTATTTCTTTAGTTTGAAGTGTAGGTTTATAAAAGTGTTATTAATGGATTTTATTATAATTTATAACTTTCAGAGCTCTTCCTATAATAACCGACCTATAGAAACAGTAGCATAGCATAGTACAGCATGACATATATTTTTAAATATCCTACCTTTTTTATTTGGAAATTATGGGTTCTTATTTGAAATCACGAGCTGATTGATGCCCGCGATTCCGTCTAGCCGCGTCGCGCGTATTTTGTTTTCTGTGATTTTTGCAACATACAATGACTTCTAAACGATGTTATAAATAACTTACTTACTTACTAAAGGAAGTTTTCTGAATTATTACACACTGTTATCTTTCTTGATTTTTTTACCTACCTATGTAAAATTTCGGGGAGTGGAAACCCTGTGCCCTAGGTTTCGGATCAGCGGTACCCAACGGAATATGAACGCTCATACCTATCACACGATAAGTTTCAATTTCGCGTCCAAGCAGTAATTGTAGGTACCTACGCAAGTATTTATACCTAAAGTTTAGGTACTTCTGTTCGAGAGTGATCCTTCTGTACGTTAGTACTATTACTTATTCTGTGCTATTGTCCAGCTTTCGGTTAGAATGAATGTTTAGAAATCTTTTAATTAGTTCCAGAGATTACCTACCCCTGTCAGAGAAGCGAGAAACTATGGGCGCTGTAAAGCTCCAAACGCACAGACAGCGGAGGCGTGGCGGTGCGGTAGAAGATCGTGGGTTCGAGTCTCGCACCTCAGAGTTTTTCGGAATTTATGTGCGAAATTGCTTTTGTAATTTACCATGAGCTTTACGGTGAAGGAAAACATCGCGAGGAGACCTGCATATACCTACGAAGAAATTCAATTTGTGTGTGTGATTTCCCAATCCGCACTGGGCCCGCGTGGGAACTACGGCCCAAGCCCTCTTATTCTGAGAGGAGGCCTGTGCCCTGCAGTGGGACATATATAGGCAGGGATGATGATGGTAGTATTTTTTAATTATTATTTTATTAGTTTTAATTATTTCTTAAGTAACCCTTCATTGAATAAAAGGTTTTGTCTCTAAGCCATTGAAATATGTAGGTAAGTAGTTTAAATGTAAAATTTCGGGGCAAAAGGCAGCTTGTTGAATATATATGTATATACAGGGTGAAATCTAAATGGTGATGTAGCGACTACTAGCGCCATCTAGTCACCACGGAAGAAACTAATTACTACAATCCTGCATCGCACTATCGAAGTTTCTTAACTCAGCTGCATAAATATAACTTCCAACTTTCATCCATCGGACTTCGGTCCCCACCCCAGGCATAAAATCTGCCTGGAGAGAGATCTCTCTATTGCAACTACCCCCAAAGTGATACTAAGTAAGTGTTTCTTATTCAGTTACTGCTGGATAATATAATGCACTAATTAATTTGTTTTAACAATAGTCCATTTACTTAATTTAGAATTATAAACCACAACAACATTATATTGCGGCTCGTGAACTGTAATCCTTTACAATTTGTACTAGAGTAACAATTGACGACACGCAAATAAAGTGACATTAAAACAATTTTATTTTGCGGCTCCCAGACTATTGTACTGTACTATTTGCTAGGTAAGAAATAGTTGACGAGGCGCAATATAATGATGTTATGGTTTTCAATTCTAAATTAAATGAAGTATAGTCGATTTAATTTGAGGTGTCCATACAATGAGTTTGTGATTTTGTTTCAACTAACTATGAACATCCTAAATTTTATCAGACTAATTTTAACAATTGAGTCAATGGATTATGTCGTCCAGCATTAACTGACTAAACACTAATTTTGTATCACCCTGTACGAGTATTTGCCCGCAATTTCGTTGGCTTTCCACGAGAAGTACGAGAACTTAGCAATGTCTTGGGATACCGGCCAAGTACGGAGCCTATGACGGGTTTGTAAAATAAAAACTCATGTAGTATGTTCAGTCCGCACCCTGACGTACCTACTTACCCCGCGCGAAATTGCATGAAAATTATAAATGCGAAAAATTAGCATAGCGCACTAACGATACGGCGCATATTCATAGCGCGGGCGCACTCCGAACCGCGCCTCAAAAATACTTATACCCAGCGAGGGTTCCCGGTTATGCATTTACAAGCTTTTTCAATACATTTGCTCGAAAAATTCACTTTCATAGGATATACATGGCTCGTAAGTTCATTTTACCGCACAGTGCGATGTTTTGCAGTTTTTTTTAATTATCCATTTTAAAAATTTACAAGCAAAGAGTTTTAAATGACAAAAATAAAAAATATCGACTTATACGTAGAAAAATGTATAATGTGCTTAGCTAATGAATTGAGATGTGAGATGTATGGGAAAAATTTGTGTCCAAACTCCTGATTAGTGGTGGTGTAGGGGAATAGCACGCGGCACGGAATGCTGAGGACCTGGGTTCGATTCCCAGCGCTGGTCTCTTTTCCGGGGTTTTTTCTATGCATCCATGTTTCGGTTTGTATTTAGTTTGAAATATCTGAATAAGTAATCTTCCCTTAAAGTTAACGGAAATAAAAGAAACATGGTATATAAAAAATAAATCATACTCTTTATCCCTAATGGTACTTATAAAATTTAACTACGTTTGTAATCTTTCTTTTTTTTTCTACAATGAAATGAAGCACAATATTATCTTACAGTCGCATAAATGTAAATCTGGCACCTCCCTAAGGTAGCCATCTTGCTATATTGCCTCGACGGTTGGCAGCCCTGCGTCGAGAGCACTTCGCATTTGGCGGGAAAACAACAGCTCTGATGAATTATTCAATTGAATAGCAACCTTAATGCTTACAAATAACCTCACCGACTTACAACAGCGATGAACAAAAAAGGCGCATCTTACTAAGGAATTCCTATGCACATACGACCTTTTTACCATAGTGAACTTCCCCTCGCTATGTGCGACAATAAACAACATATGGCATCCATTTATATCTGGCCACTAAGAAACGTTGGATACTGGCCAGTCTGAAATATGTGGGTTTTAAAAGAAATTGGAATGCATTCGCTTTTTTTTTCATATCGCAAAATAATTATGGCGCAGAAAACCTATGGCTTGGCTAATACGCCAAGAGCGCGAAGCTATAAAAAAATAACTACAGTTTATTAATGTGTCACAAGCCGAGCGCAATAAAAAAGTGGAAACGCATATGTAAATAATATACTCTTTTAGCCAATTAAAAAGTGTTAAGAGATGCAAGTTGAAGTGCCAATGGGCGGATAACATTGCTCGAAGAACAGATAATCGTTGGAAGGGATAAGGTTCCTAAGTGGCGACCACGAACCGAAAGGTGTTGGCAGGCCTCCCACTAGATATGGACCGACAACATTGCGAGAGTTGCAGGCAACCGATGGATGCAGATGGCAGGTGGTCGTTCAACAGTAGAAGTCTTCCGTCTGATGACGATGATTAAAAAAGTTACGTGTAATAAGAGTTTTTTTAAAAAGCAAGGAAAATGCTGGCTTTAAAAAGTATGTACCGAACAATTAAAATGCGCGCAAATCTAGTTTAAAAGAATAAGATATATGTATACATACCTAATGTAATCAATAATCAACGTTTTGCTGTCAGGTAGGCACCGACTTTTTCATATTGGAAAGATGTATATTATCTCTAAATAAACTATACCTCCAAGTCCGATGAGAACTGAGGAGTACCTATCTTGTTTACACTACACATAGTCAACTTGGCGACGGCATTACATTTCCGAAAAGCTCTTGTCATTTTTTTCAGTAGGCAAAGACTACTACAATTTTTACTCGGCCTTGTGGACTTCTAAAAAGTTTCAGGTGCGATTTATAGAGTAACAGAAAAAATATTAATAAACATTGCATTATTAAGAAACCAAAAAACAATAAAAACTTACGAAGATCCACAAAAATATCGGTTGTAAATCTTGTCAAACATTTTCTGCTCGGGTACTTCATTTAGTTTTTTTTTTAATTATTAAACACAATTTTATAATCCAAACTTAACACGCAACTGTACTATTTTATCACAAATTGCACTTTACTCGCACAGGTTCAAAAGCATACTGGCTGAACACCTTCCTATGTCCGTTTCCGTAAAAAAAAACACAGGTACAATAATGGCGGCAACAATAAACTGTCACATAAAAGAGCCCGTATATCACTTGACGTTTGACGCGCCGATTGATTTTTATTGTGGTTTGATAATATTGTGTAACATGTATTCTGTGGTGACAGGCTGTTTACTGTATCTGTGGGTTGTTTGTTTTCGATAAAGACATCGCGATGCCCGTTGTAAATGATGGCATGAGGACATGACCAGTTTTTTTTTGCGCTATAATAAGGGGATCTTGTACGCTCGAGTTTGAAAATAACGTTGATATTTGATATAGACTCTTGAAAGGCAAATTGATTCAAGCGCCACCCTGGGCCATATTGAAGTTACACCTAATTAGAATCAGCATCTAATATATCGAGGGGTGAAAGGCTAATGGCGTTAAGCGACACTATGGGTGATATTGAGTTATATACTCAATTTGAGTCATTTTGAGTTATATACTCAATATCACCCATAGTGTCGCTTAACGCCATTAGCCTTTCACCCCTCGATATAATCAGCATTCTAATAAATGTCGTGTCACGGTGTTTGTTATCGAACTCCTCCGAAACGGCTTGACCGATTTTTATGAAATTATTATGTCTACCAAAGGTCTGAGAATAGGTCGTAGGTTATTTTTTTATAACCCTATTCTTCGCAGACGGAGTCGCGGCCAACAGCTAAGTAATGTATACATATAATATAATTCAATAACACCCAGGATGGCGCTTGAATCAATTCGCCTTTTAACCGTCGATATAATGGTTGACAGACCCAACACCACAGAACTAGTAAAATGAGGAACGAAAATGTTAAGCGATCTAAAAGCGCGAAGCTAAAAGGATTACGTATCCAATTATGTTGTACTGGTATGTAACGGTAATTTGATATAACCACTGCAGTTGTTTCAGAAATAGTCAACTTCATAGGATTGTTATGAAAATTATTTCATAACAATCCTATGAAGTTGACTATTTCTGAAACAACTGCAGTGGTTATATAGTGGCTTAGAATTATCTAAGCTAACCTAAACCAATCTGTAGATCAAACAAATTCGGCTAAACAAAATAAAATTATATAAGTACATATGTATATCAAATGACCATTATGTGTTTCGTCCGTTGTTCTTTTTAAATTTTATGTATTTTGTCATGCTCTCTTCTAAAGAAAAGCTGTAAGTACTTATTTTTATTTCCAGCTCTATCGGTAACTCAAAAATAAGTTATTGTAGAGATTGAAGTTCAATTCAAAGGACAAAAAAGACATTTTACTGAATGAACACCGTAATTTACGTAAATTCTGCGAAAACAAAAAGCGAGTGCATTAATAACAGGAGAGGCGAAAGAGAAGATACAGAAGGAAATACGAATTATATTGTTAATAGGGTCCAACATGTTGACCAGTGCTATAACTTAGGAGTTAAAGAAGGAAAGCCGTAAAGCTCATGGTAAATTACAAATGTAATTTTGCACATAAATTCCGAAAAACTCAGAGGTGCGAGCCCGGACTCGAACCCACGACCCTCTGCTTGAGAGACCATAAGTCAAACCACTAGGCCACCACGGCTTCAACGACCCTAAGCTTAAGGGTAACTTATAAACTGTAGATTACATTCTCACTTAATTCAATGAATAACAGTCATAAATTACTCGATACTTGCCGACATCTCTGTGTATGTTACAATATTTTTATTAAATAGGTTCCTTTTGTTTGTTTGTATCGTCTTGCATGTGAATTTTAACCTTCCTTCAGTGCTCAGATTGACTTAAGTACATACAATACGGTTGTAATTTCTTTATTGCACATAATAATTTGAAAGATGGTAGACTTGCCGTGAGAAGGCTCCCAACAAGACGGACCGAGGATCTGGTGAGGGCCGCGGAACACCTGCAGGCTTATTGTCTAACGCTTCTGACGCTTGCCTTAGCAAACACTATTTCATTCTGTCAAACGGTATAAGGCGGTGACAGAAAGAGACGGTGAAAGCGAAGGCAAGCGTCAGACGCGTTAGACAATACGGCCTCTGGGATGCCGGAACGCAGGATCGACCGTTGTGGAACTCTTTGGGTGAGATCTTTGTCAGCAGTGGATGTCTTTTGACTGATGTGATGACGATGAATTTAAAAATACAAGTAGTAGATATAGAGAGTATTACAAAGGCTTTACTTATCGAATAAGGGATCGCGTCCAGCTAATCTAATTATGAGAGGCATGTCTATCTAATATAAATAATCTCGTGTCACGGTGTTTGTGGTCGCACTCTTCCGAAACGGCGCGACCGATTTTTAAGATTTTTTTGTATAATGGCAGATATGAAAATAGGTCGTAAAGTACTTTTCATCTTCCTACTACCTACCACCCATTTCATAATCGCAATTTTATAGGCAGAACAACGTTTCCCGGGTCGGCTTGTTATACATAAAAATAAGTAATAAGTGCCTAACGCCAAAAAAGTATCACAACGGCCAAAGCAGCGAGTCAGAGGTTGTTAATAACAATAAAAACAAATGAACGCGCCTTATGCGCGAGCACAGAGTGTATTTAATAACACCATACACAAAAGGGCAAATCGATAAAATGACATGAATGCAAAAATTTGCATATCTGCCATCTTGCTGTAAGGGCAGCAACTTGAGATGTAAAATGAGATTTTGATGTATGTGGCGGTTTTTTTTTGAAGATAGTAGATCTGTGGATCTTTTGACAGGCTGACAACTATGACCAGTACAGTGTTCAGCATCTGGCGAGATAAGGAGTTTAGGTATAAAAAATGTTTATCCACTCATAAAATAACATACCAACCACCTCGAGAACACGCATTTTCCCAGAGATAAAGTCAACCTACCTACCTGTAGATCCCCCCATAGAGTTAAATCGTAGGCCTCATCTTCGCTTTTCATCAGGAGTGATTGTGGTCAAACGCAAGCCTATACTTATAGTACAAAAAAAAATTTTTTTTTCAATACAATCATTAAAGCCCTTTCCGCGAGCCCGAAGTAAATAAATACCTGTACAAGAATTGCTCTTTTAAACTCTTTTAAAGGTATCAGATAAATACCTACAATATAGGTAATTTAAAATAAAGTTACAAAATTTTTAACAAATAGTCAGGTACCTACTTTGTAGAACATTTTTTTAAGTTTAGTTTTGTACAATTTGATGGAAACAAACTGCTTGACGTCCTTTAGTAGGTTGGTAAAATACCAATCTTTATCCCCTTCGACATTTGGATGTATCTTCATTATTTAATTAACTTAGTTCTGTTTTATAAATTTCATAAACTCCTACATTCATATTGGCAGAGGATAAAATGTAATAAAATCCAAATGTTACTGAGCACTAAAAATTAGTAAGTACAGTGAAACTACAAAAATTAAAAGGCAGGGTAGAATTGGCATTATTTACTGTATTTCAAAGGGCATTAAATCCTAAAAATAAAACTTTTCTCATATATTTAGTACCTTCGGAAATCAACAAATGTTTCAGGGACAGCCTCAGATTACAGAACAAAATCTGTACCTAATCTGAGGGGTCATCCAACTATTTTATTGGTAAACAATTTTAAATCGCTTTGGTTAATAATATTTGCATTAAAACAATACTTATTTACAAAAAAATAACTAATTTTTGTTGACTGTACTATTTCTACAAAATCTGTAAATGCAGCTCAGTATAACTCGCAAAATTGGATATGGTCATCTAAGATAACGGCCAGGTCTAACCGTTTTCAATGAAATAGAGTAGGACGAAACCGAAGCATTGTTCGTATAATAATCTAGTTAAACGTTACAATCAAACTATAAAGACGAAACCGTTTCAACTCAAAATCTCGCTAAAACTACGTACACTCGCACACGTGCGTCTAATCTTCGGATCCGGGTCCTCCCGGTGGTCCCCCCTTCGCCCCTTACCTCCACACAGGGGTAGTTCACAAACTCAGACGCATAAAGGCACAAGTGTCGTATGTGACTATATTCGTTGCTCGTAGGGTTGAGCGAGTTATGTGTGAGAGGCGCATACGACTTTTTTACAAATCATATTGAGACTTCTTAAGTACAAAGATTGACGGTCGTATTGTTTTAAAGGGGACATAATTTAAGTTGAACAGTGTTCGTAATATTTATGCCGCTTATGATTTATTTTAAAGCACAGTTTAGTTAGGATGAAGTGGATTATCGTATAAGTGGTTCATGCTGCTGGGTTTAAAAAAATGAGGGATCGAGCAGATTGTGTTTTTGTTCGTGTTTGTGTTTAAGCTTCCGATATAAACCAAGTTTTTTAAAGATACAAGTTATTGCGTAATTACTAGCATACACGAGAGTTAATGACGCCCTTTGTACTGTTAAAATTACCATGACTTTCGGTCCCGCGGCAGCAGCCGTGATCACGACTGAACCATAGGGTATCACGTTCGTTAAATCTCGTGATTTTTTTCGAACCTGACAGTCTATATTCAGTCCTCTCGTGACCGGGACCGCTCCAATATCACAGAATCGTCGAGATAACTTTAGCACCATAAGTTCATATACAATCAGAAAATGAGTGTCTTTCTTCCTAGCCCTTGATTTATAGAAAGTTAAGTCTGCATTTATTCATAAGAAAATATCAATAACTATACACGTGTTTACTTACAAGTACTTAAAAAACCAAACATCCAACAAAGCCCTCTGCCTTGGGCGTCGGGCTTCTAATAGACTCACGTTAGTAATCCTATTCTTACGGTCCTTAATGCACAATATACTATTTTTATTCAATGTAGTACTTGCGTAAAATTATATACAACAATTTGGTTACGAGTCACATAAAAACGAAATTACTCTTTTCAATGTGCAGGAGAGAAGCGCCGTCGACGAATCCTTATTTTAATACTTTTTTCAACGCAAGTCCAATAGAAAAAAAAATGCATTGAAAAGTAAAAGTAGGGAAAAAGTTACTGAGTCATAACCGCAACACAATACAGATGTTACCTCTTGGTTGCGCGATCACCTGAAAAGGATTAAAACGGCTTATAGAGCTTAAACCCTAAGTTCTGACAAGAAATTAAAATATATCTGCTTCCGACAACGAGCGCAACTGACAAGACCAAGGACGGCAAATAATACTTAGTGGTCACTTGCATAAAGATATAAATCCTGTGGCAGTGTTAAGACAAATAAGCACTTTTACCTGTTGACGTCTCCAACGTGGGAAAAAGTGTAGTCAATAAAACGCGCCAAAAGTCATCTATGGTATTGTTTTTTTTTGACGATGGCGAGGTGCTATAATGCTGTTGTCTCTAGCCGCAACGCACGTGTCTATGACACGGTTGTTTTTTCTGTTTACGCTTGTAAAATTTAGACACCTGCAGTGTCATTCATAAGTTCGTAATCATTCAATAATTTGCATTGTCGGGTATGGGAACGGAGTCGGTGTCTGGTGTCTTTTGTTTCACGTAATCACATTACGTCAAAACGAGTGGTAGTACTGGATGACAATGAGTGGATATCGCTGTTTATTAGGTATAATAAATTAAATAATTATCACCCCACTACTGGGCACAGGCCTCGTCTCAAAATCAGAGGGCTCAGACTTTACTTTGATTGGGAAATTTACAAACACCACTGAATTGATTCATAGTGGTTACCTAGATCGAAAAGGATGTCAATTATAGTGCTTAAATTATGAAAACAATACTCTAAAAACAACAAAAACTACCTAATTATTATTATTATCGGTCAGCAAAAAAGCTCCCATCCATTTTATTAAATTAACTTCAATCATTCCTGTATCGTAATATTATGTATGTTGGGGTCAGTTTAGGGGTAGGAGATACCTATAAGTAATGCTTAATTAAGTCGTTATTGAAAAATAAGTCTCTTTTTTTCTCGCAATTTCTCGCAAAATTTATGTCACAATAGGCACCTAAATAAACATGAAATGGGCTTTCCCTGGTCCAAGTAGGTAACTTCTTATAAAAACTGTATGTATAATAATATACTCTTCTTATTGTAAGAACATGCGTCATTCTCATTCAGAAGTGACTCATGCTCCAACATTGCAATACACAATGGTAATTCGATTCAAAAACCTAAATGTTTCCCACACTAACAAGTGCAATGAAATGAACAAAACTAAAAAGAAAACCTTTCGCACCTCCACGCGACAATTGTCAACTTTGCGGGAATCACAAAAAGTTAAGGTTTAAAGTCGTCCGATTTTAGTCTATGGTTTCTCTTCATCATTCCTGAACGGGTGACGCTTTTGGCGGGAAGGTATTGTTTCGCGCGGGAACAAACACAATGACGCCTCCGCTTTTTTTATAATCACTTTGGTTCTCACGAGTCGTTCAATAAAAATAGCCGTATTGATTATTAAATCAATTAATTAGCCTTGACCTCGTTAAAACTGGAGTGATCAAAATGGTGTGTGCATGTTTATGTTTAGGACAAGCAAAAATGCAAATAAGTTTTTATTTTGTTTTACTTTCCAAGAATTTGCACTTTAAGCATGTACAAAAGTGCGTAAGTTTAATGTGAGTTTCCAGACCAACCTTTGTACTTTGGGTGTGTAAACAAAAATATCGGCTGTATGTAGTACAGTCATCGGCAATGATATCTGACAGAACAAAGCACTAAAAATGTATAGGTATCTAATGCATTTTTATTGGTATGTACATAATATAGGCGATAGGGCGTAACAGATGTTTTTGAGTACTTTGTCGTATGCGATATAATTGCTGGTGTCGTATAGTATAATTTGTGAGAAGAGCATTGAATTTTAAGATAAGTAATACGAGTTGATACACACAAAATATTGCACCCCATTTGCATCAAATACAAAAGCAAACTTAACGGAAAGTAAGCGCCAGACATTTATAGTTCAAATGTGGTAAAATAACATTTCAGTTCAGTTAAGATCGTAAAATAGCTATTTTTAATTTGCAAACAGATGGGTGATGGTCGCCTCTAGTTCGGATCTTAGGCTAACACAAAAGAAATTAATTTAATTGGGATTGATCATTTTTTCTAACCCCCCTTTTTATTTTTTTTATCAAAAATATAGAGCATTTTAAGAAACTAATTTGAATATTTCAGCAATTCATCACTCCAATATTTTTTTATAATTTATTGAAAATTTGAGATACGACTTCTCGTAAATTACATGCCGCGGCAGAATCTGTGTACATAAACCACAGTCATAATGACAAAAAAATGTGTCACAATCGATGGTTAGTTGTCATCTGACAATGTCACTTTACATTACAATAACAATAACACTAAAGTTGCCGATTCTTCCAAGAGAATAGGTAAAAAAAACGATTTACGGCTATAGTATTTTTGTACGTATAAAATAAAATGGTCAGAAGTATTCGCTTCAAAGTTCTTTGGCGGATTTAATCCATACTTACATTAAAATGATCCTCGCAACAATAAGTACATCTTGTAAGCTTTGAATTAACTTTGCGGCACCACTTCTCTTGTAAATCTTCTCTAATGCGAACCATTAATTTGTTTGGGCTATTGACAGAATCATTTCCACAAGGTAGGAATGAAACACTTCCTGTATAAATCCATTATTAAAATACGAAAAACGCGAAGAATGTTTTTCAAAATAGTATCCTTAAACTGACAGATGATAACTACGTCGAAGTGACAGAGAATAGTAGGTATAGAGAAACTAGACGGACGGCTTTTTTTTTCTTGTTGCAAAGAATTTCAAAGTTAATGCCCACAGAAAGGTCAAACAAAGGTCAAACATTATTTTGCATAAATACACACGATCATTTAATATTTTTTTACTACAATGTTATAAAATGATTTAATAAACCTATTTCTCGAAATGGTTTTGGAATTAGACCACATTGTAAAAAAGTGATCAATGCCTATTGAAACTACTTACTACTTTCTATATATGAACTGAAACAATTACTTTGCTCACCCGCGACCTTACGATAGTTACGTTTATGCAAGAAATGTGTGTTCACGCAGTTCCTCCACCTCCACAATGTATGAACTCACACAAATCACACAAACCCAACCATCACCACCACCAGACTACACTGACGCACTTCGAACTCAACCAGAGCTCATCTTCAGAGTCAACACCACAACCGTACCTATGCTATGCTA
Source organism: Archips xylosteana (assembly GCA_947563465.1). Lineage (NCBI taxonomy): Eukaryota > Metazoa > Arthropoda > Insecta > Lepidoptera > Tortricidae > Archips > Archips xylosteana. The sequence continues at coordinate 6,199,832 of OX387370.1, forward strand.
TGCTACCAAATGTTAAATGTTCATTAATATGGACCTCCGCAAAGTAACGCCTAATTCAATAAACTTTCTATACATGTTAATAAAAAATGATCATCAACGAACGGTTTTATTTTATAGTTTCATCTCAATTAAAAAATAACTGACGTCTTTGCGTGCAGCAGTTAACGTTCAAACCCAATGCATAATAGATGGCGCGACCGTAGTGCAAAGGTGTGAAAACACGCCATAACTTCAGGATACGGCCATTAATAACGCCCGGATTATGGGATTATGGCGTTTAGTGCAATGTGCCATCTGGCAGCTTTGTAAGTGGTGTTTGGAAGTGTTTTGGTGCTTCCGCTTTTTTGACATATTGTGTTAAAGAACTTGCATGACGTTAAACGAAAATCAAAATTTCCAAGTCATTTCGTTAGTCATAAAAATAAAATTAGGGTTAATCCCATACATATTATAAACGTCAAAGTTTGTATGGATGGATGGATGGATAGGATGTTTGCTATTCTTTCACGCTATAACCGTTTAACGGATTCTGATAAAATTTAGCACATAGATAGTTTATATCCTTGATTAACATATAGTAACTTTTTATCCCGGAAAATTTCATAGTTCCCACGGGATAGCCAACTATATTTTATTCATCGTCATCATCATCATCCCAGCCTATATACGTCCACTACAGGGCACAGGCCTCCTCTCAGAATGAGAGGAGTTGGGCCGTAGTTTCCACGCGGGCCCAGTGCGGATTAGGAACTTCACCTACACCATTTAATTTCTTCTCAGGTGTATGCAGGTTTCCTCACGATGTTTTCCTTCACCGTAAAGCTCATGGTAAATTACAAATGTAATTTCGCACATAAATTCCGAAAAACTCAGAGGTGCGACCCAGGACTCGAGCCCACGACCCCTGTTTGAGAGACCATAGTTCAAACCACTAGGCCAACACGGCTTTTTTAAACGGCTAGTAAAGATCGAAATTTGCAAGTGATAATTTCGTAACTCATTAAGACTAAGTAGGATGAATATCTGACACATAACAACACTAGCTGTTGCCCGCGACACCGTCAGCGAAGAATTCGTTTGTCGCTATCCCACGGGAACTATGCAATATTCCGGGACAAAAAGTTGCTATATGTTAATCGAACTATCTACCTCTATGTGCCAAATTTCAGGATAAAAGTATCCTATATGTTAATCCAGATTTTATAAACTATTTGTGTGTCACCATCAGAATCTGTCAAACCGTTTTAGCGTGAAAGAGTAACAGCATCACATAAATAATAATAAAGAGGATACTCTTTATTATGATTTCTGTGAACAGCATTCATACATCCACCCATAAAAACTTTCGCGTTTACAATATTACTTACCTACTTAGTAAGATAACATCTCTGTAAAATTAAAAGCTTATGTTCATATCAGTAAGATACTCGTACAAATATTTAAAAAAGTTGACGTCAGTAACTAATCGCGTCTTGTGCGAACTTCAATGCGAATGTATGGGCGGCGACGCTCAAGCAACTCTAAACATGAAACTACCGTGAGACTCACTCATAGTGAAAATAAACGGATCACTCACGTTTTAAAACGAGTTTAACTCGACATGTTTCGGGCTAATCCGTAGCCCTTCCTCTCGGAGTCGCACGTCACGGCGGCTGCCAAACGCGCAGCGTGCGCGTGTGTGCGTTTTAAGACGTGAGTGATCCGTTTATTACACGCTTTATATTAGCTTCACCTGTATGTTTGTATGTTAGTATGTTTGTTTGTATGTTTGTAACCGACTCCTTAGGGCGCGATTTTGACCCACTTCCCGGTATCCAATTGAGCTGAAATTTTGCACGTATGTGTAAATTGGATGACAATGCAATATTATGGTAACATGGAGCTGATCTGACGATGGAGCTGGATGGTGGCCATAGGAACTCTGTAATAAAACAACACAGTCTCGTCGAGTTTGGGCTCGTTTGATTCGTCTTGACGAGCACTTTGATCCCAGATGGTAACCAGGATCTGATGATGGAGCTGGAAGATGGCCAAAGGCACTCCACAATAAAACGACACAACCCCGTCGAGTTTGGGCTCGTTTGATTCGTCTTGACGAGCACTTTGATCCCAGATGGTAACCAGGGTCTGATGATGGAGCTGGAAGATGGCCAAAGGCACTCCACAATAAAATGAAACAACCCCATCGAGTTTGGGCTCGTTTGATTCGTTTTGGACGAGTACTTTGGTCCTAGATGGTAACAAGGGTCTGATGATGGAGCTAAAAGGGGGGTAGGTGGCGGGGTGGGGGGAATAGGGTGGGGGGTAAGGGGGTTGGGGGTCGGGGGTTTAGAGGGTTGGGGGTAAGGGTGTGGCGGTTGGAGTTAGTGGTTGGGGGGTTTGGGGGAAATAGGGTGGGGGTGTTTGGGGGGGTTCGGGGGTTAGGGATTTTGGGGGGTTGTGGGAAATGGGGAGGGGGTAAGAGGCCTAGATGGTAGCAAGGGTTTGATGATGGAGCTGGAAGGGGGGTTGGTGGCGGGGTGTGGGGGGGGGTGGTTGGGGGAAATGGGGGGAAGGGGGTTTAGGGGCTTGGGGCCAAGGGTGTGGGGGGTGGGGGTGTTTGGGGAAATAGGGTGGGGTGTTGGGGGGAATCGGGGGTTAGGGAGGTTGGGGGGTTGTGGGAAATGGGGATGGGGTAAGGGGGGTTGGGGGTTGGGGTTTTAGGGGGTTGGGGTTGGGGGTAAGAGAGGGTTGGGGTTAGGGGTTTGGGGGAAGTTTGGGGAAATAAGGTGGGGGGTCCGGGGTTAGTGCGGTTGGTTGGGGGGTTTGAAAAATGGGGAGGGAGGTAAGGGGGGTTTAGGGGGTTGGGGTAAGGGAGTGGGGGTTGGGGTTAGGGATTTGGGGGGTTTTTGGGGAAATGGGGTGGGGGATGTTGGGAGGTTGGGATTAGGGGGTTGGGGGGTTGTAGGTGAGGGGGGTAAAGTTAGAAAGAAAGAGGTTTACGTTTAGTAGTGTAGAGCAGTGCGCGCGCACCAAAGATCAAGTATAAGATGGACCGATTCTATTTAAGACGAGCAAAAAAACCGTTTTGTGTCTCTTCTTAGCATATGGAAACTCTCACTGTGAAAAAAATGCAACTAAAAAATAGAAAATAAATAATAGTTTAAAAAAACTAAAAAACACGCTTTAAAAAAAAAACAACTAAAAAATAAAAAATAAATTTTAATAAATTTCAATTCACTATTCTTATAGTGCAGTAAAAAATCTTAATAAGCAATTATTATATTGTTATATCCAGATCAAAATTTGTAAACAATACTAAATATTGATAAAATAAATAATAATAGTTTAAAATATTTTATTGTAAAAAAAGCGTGGGGTGCTTTTTAAGATGTTATCAAAATGATAATCCTTGACAATTGACACCATTCACCCCACGCTTTCTTTACAATAAAATATTATAAACTATTATTATTTATTTTATCAATATTTACTATTGTTTACAAATTTTGATCTGGATATAACAATATAATAATTGCTTATTCAGATTTTTTACTGCACTATAAGGATAGTGAATTGAAATTTATTAAAATTTATTTTTTATTTTTTAAGTTGTTTTTTTTAAGCGTGTTTTTTAGTTTTTTTCACTATGCTCAAGCAACTCGTTAGTAATTTAAGTTCGTAACTAGTTCTCTTTGAGTAGCTCTATGTGCGAAGGGCTTAAGTATTATTTGTTAAATAATTTCTTCGGGCAGCGGAAATCTGTCAAATGATATGCAAAAATACAGGTTTCCTTCAGATTTCTTGTGTGTGCGCGTTTTTACTAATCAACTACTTCGTTTTTTAATTTAAAGAAAGAAAGAGATCGTTTATAGCCTTAAAAAACAGTTACATAATGCAGTGAAACAATAAACACAATGAGTAGGGCAAAAGGAGTGGGGTCAGCATTTGCTGCGAGTGCAAGCGCTACTAGCCACCATTTATAATTTCAATACATATTTGAACTTGTAAAAAATGTAGTTAAGTACGCTTAAGTGCAAAAACTAGCTATTAGAGAGCAACCAAAAAATATGTAGCATACTCGTATTTCTGTACATAACCGGATTCGGTTCATATTTTCTGTAAGCAAAAATCAATACGACTTACATTACAGCCCTTCGCTAATCGCTGCAAATATTTTACATCTGTTACAGAAAAACCATGAAAACATGTTACACACGAGTACCCTAAGGCCTTAGTAATAAAGCATGTTTTTGTGTAAATCATTCCTCGTTTATCATGGTTCTCCTTTACTGCTAATCGTCTGCAAGCCCTTTATGCAGTCACGTTCGCTTTCCACTCTCTTTTGACACCTAAAATGTCTAAAAAGCATGAAGCTGTATGAGCATATACGCCTTTGTTCCACTGAGTAAGAACTAATGTTTCCATATTAGCGGTTGTTCGGCGCTTGTTTTAAAACGACAAACATGCGTTAAATGCAAAGGCGCTTACGACCTATTGCAGATATATCATGTGGCAATATTTACAATGTAACACTGAGTTGCCATTTACAATACTTGCACAGTTAACTAGCGAATGCGCTTTTATCGTCTTAGCCCTTTTAATTTACGTTTAGTAATGTTTCTTTATACCTTGGTAAAAAATGTACAAGCAGGCTTTTTTTCAGAATTAGGTAGTTTGGAGGATTTCTTACTTACTCAGAATCAATAAAAGCTCTTGGTTATGATTTTAATGATTAAAAAATGTCCCTAAATTTCCGTACAATTTATTTGTGTCATTTTTGTGACCAGCCATTAAGTATTTAAGTATAAACTGTGTGAATAAAAGTTACGAAATTGACTAAAAAAATAAGGCCAATTTTTCTCTATGAAAAAATAAATGTTACGCTATAAATTAAAAATGCAACCATGCCTATAATAGATGATTGCTAAATACATAAAGCATTCGGGATTTTAAATATTCGGAAAAAAAAAATCCGAATTTTTTTTCGAATATTTAAAATCCCGCATGCCTCATTTATCCGAATGCATTTTTTTCTGAAACTGTAAATATTTCAGGATTTTTAAAAACAATACTAACCTAACCTAAAGGGTTCTACACGATGGTCCTGAAATAAATCCTGATATATTTACAGTTTCAGAAAAAAATGCTTTCGGACAAATTAAGTTTTCGGGATTCTAAACCTTCGGAAATAAAATTTTCTAAACATCGATAGGTACCCACGTAAAACACTTTATTGTAGTACCTACACAAAAACATGAGTAACAGTTAACAAGAAAAAAAAAAACAAAGCATGCAAAACGCTCAGGTCATTGCTAAGTAAAGGCGCTTACGAAAATTCCCCCAAACGAAAGTTTATGAAAACTTATTAAAAAGATAACTTGAAAATTGCACCAAGCGTTTTCAGAAAAAAAACCGGCCAAGTGCGAGTCGGACTCGCGCACCGAGGGTTCCATACAAATTTATATGTATCTATGAACATCCAGTCTTAGCAGACCCCTGCTCCTAAGCAAAATGTGTGCAGTGTGGGATCATTGTAGATTGGTTACTGATATAGACAGACAGACAAAAAAATTTATGCTTTTTGCAATTTTTCCTTTATAGCACACTATAAGGCCTTGCTTTGTACCAAATTTCAAGATTCTGAGTTCACGGGAAGTACCCTGTAGGTTTTGATTCTCTTGCGAGTGTCGAAAATGTGCGTTGGTTACTGATATAGACAGACAGACAAAAAAATTTATGCTTTTCGCAATTTTTCCTTTATCTGTGCTATAAGACCTAGCTTCGTGCCAAATTTCAAGATTCTGAGTTCACAGAAAGTACCCTGTAGGTTTTGATTCCCTTGCGAGTTTCGAAAATATGCGGAAATTTGCGTCATAAACGGCTGTAAGTATCTTTTGATTGCGTTGGCTAAGATGTTTGATTTTTTCACAGGTCCAAGGGTCAGTAGACTTGAGTATTTGATATAAACTTCAGCTTGATACCTTCACGCGTTCCTGAGAAAAAGGGTCTTGACAGACAGACGGACGGACGGGCACACGGACGGACGGACAACAAAGTGATCCTATAAGGGTTCCATTTTTCCTTTTGAGGTACGGAACCCTAAAAATTGGATAACTTATTGTTAGTTTAAATTTTGCAGTGCTTTCAGTATTGCATTTTCCATTTCTAAAGCAAAACGTTAACATCAAATCCACATGTTTGTTACAGTGTAATACATACAAAATATCGCTAACAATTAGTTATATATCACACAGTGTACGAACAGTAGTCCAATAACGACCAACTAAACTAACTAAGAAGATAACTTCGAATGCTATTACGTAGTCTAAAATGTCTCCTACGTTTCAGTCTAACGAGAAACATCCGGCTTTTTCTACAAGGAACGCACAAGTTGCAGAACATTCTCAAAAATGCAGAAACCTCAAGAAAATTTCACGAGAATTTAAAACAAGTTACTATTCTGGAAGATTCCTGTGGGAAATTTATGTAAATAATTATTATGTATGAGATATTAATAAGATAGGCTGTTGAAATCTTACTTCTTATCTTACTCATATTATAAACGTGAAAGTTTGTATAGATGTAAGGATGTACGGATGTATGGATGGATGTCTGGAGGTTTGTTAATCTTTCACGCTAAAACTCGGCACATAGTTAGTTTAAAACCTGGATTAACATATAGGATATTTTTATCCCGGAAAATTGCATAGTTCCCGCGGGATAGCGATAAACGATTTTTTTGGAAACGTACTCGCGGTAACAGCTAGCAACTTATGAAATAAGGCATGTATTTAGTAAGCTATTGACATGATTTCGACGATTCTAAAATTAAAATTTATGATAATTTTCCTTATAGAATTTCGGAAACTTTAGAAACTTCTCGGTGCAGTCTGCAGTGCTAATTCCAACTCCGCCAAACGCAGCGTCCCAAAATCACGCCTCCCCAGTCATTTGTAACTCACCAGATTTCAATTCACATCTCTCATTTACGTTCCTCGGGCACCCGCTGCGTCTTTACGATCATTTCAACCTGTTTTAGTATTGTTAAGTTAACATTTGAATGGTCATTGATTTGCCTTTAAAAATACCTTTCCCATGATTCGGCGTCAAACTGTCTGGAGACAGTCTTTAGAAATGTGATTTTAGTTGAAAATTTTTGTAATCTTTGTCTTTTAATTTACAATAGTTTTTATTTAATGCGTTAAAGTGAATTAATAGTAGATTGTTCAACAAGGGACTAAAACAAGCCATAATGACACGAGATATTTAGCCACCCGAGCGATAGCGTATTATGGTAGTTTAGTCCCGCGTTAAACACTCTACTTTTCACTTTGAATGCGAGGAAAAAAACGACGTACAAAATTACTTTTTTACAACGTATGCTCAATACGAGCAATGGACATATGTTCAAAATTCAAATAGCAAAAAAAATACCGCTGTCTTTTCTTTTATATTTTTTTGTAATGTGACGCTTTAAATGCTTGCATAATTAGCCAACAGATTCTAACTTAAAGACTATGTTAAAACTAATTGGACTATGCATGTAAGAATGATAATTGTTCATTCATTAGAATCGGCAAATAAATTAACCTAACTGATCTAAGTTCACACACAAAATATATTGTTAACTGAAACACTTACCCGTGAATAAAGAAACGATTTTTTAAGTTTATTTTCAATTCCAATTCTTTGCCAATCCTTGCCTTTTGCCTTTTTCTATGCCAATTCTTTGTTAAATTATATCTAATTATACTTTCTATTTACTATTAAATGCAACTGACATCGCATTATTTTGAAGTCACGCCATATTAACTTTCAAACGTAACTGCTCTATCTACCGTACACTCCAGCACTGCTTTGCCGACAGTGCGGATTGCTATTTTATCGACAGAGCAGGGAACTGCTTTGCCGACAGCGTTTTTAAAAAAAAACAAATTAAAAAACACCTAAGCTAAAGGAAATCTTTCTTTACATGCAAAATAAAATGAATTCATCTTTTATATTTTATAATTAAATAGATTAATATTCGTATTTATTCAACGTGTTTCACGAAATTATTATTTTTTAAATATTTTTTATACAGTTGTCATTTTGAGGTTATTTCTACGCCCTAAAGGCTTCCACAGACCGAAGCGCAGGGCGCTACAGTGCGTCCGCAGCGCGCTTCGGTCTGTGGAAAGCTTTAAAATTGTCTATAACCAGTTACTGAAAATGGCGATAATCCTCCATTCACAAACACCGTGATTGGCAGTTTAGGGGTTTCCATAGTCAATTAAAAAAATTTTACTTTAATCCCTTGAGATCAAAAAAGAGCTTTAGTCCCGATATGCAGAGACTAAAGTAACATTTTAAGAGCATGAGAAGTGAAAAAATATATGTCCCGTTAAAAATACCTATTCACCGCCGCTGCCACCATTTAGCATTTGGATTGTGATTTTAGTTTGTTTATTTAAAGGTACATTAAAAAGTATTTTTTTATCAATGGCCTTGTACGAAAGTTTACATTCAAATACTGCATCAATGCTATATTTGATATTGTGTTTACTTATTGGAGAAAATGATTGTATTCAGTATTTACATAATTATATAGAGCAATAAATTACCAACAGCAGTTGTTTATCATCACAGCAATATTTAGTTTAGTATTTAGATGAAATCGCCATTGGCAATTACTAACCTTATTATTTATTGCAGATTGTATCAAGAACAACTCTTGACAAAGTAGGAACTCAACGCTTCATAAGGCTGCGAAACTCAATACGTTAACGGCATTTACCACTACAAGTCTGACAGATGCAAGAAGAAAAAGTGCGCGGTATATCTATAGCAAATGTGTACTGATTTGTCGAAAAAAGTATTAAGTAAACGAAGCGGGCGGCTATTCAGGTGGTAGGACTTTGTGTACGGCCCGCCCAGATCGCTACTACCGCCTCGCTAATCTCACCGCTAAACAGCAGTGCTTGCGCTGCTGTGTTCTGGCAGTTTGCGTGTAGAGTAAGACAGCCGGATAAATTGCTGGCACATGAGGTATTCCATTGTAGCTCTCGAGGCTAGCAACACATTAGCAATCATCTCGCGTTAAGGCCCTTACACACGGGCTTAGTAGCTAATGCTTACTTACTTGTCACTTACACTTGTCAGAAGTGTGTAAACATATAGTACAAGTGCTTAGTGCATACAATACACGCATCTGACAAGTGTAAGTGACAAGTACTAAGCATTAGCTAAGCTCGTATAAACCTAGCATTACAGGTGGCATCAGGTGATCTACTAGCTAAAACTTGCAAAAGACAGTGGAAGTGCTTTGACCTATGGCCTTTCACGCAGAGCGTCGTGGGTTTGAGCCCAGACTCGCCCCTCTGAGTTTTTCGGAATTTACGCGCGAAGTTTCAAATGAAATGTACCATGAGCTTTACAGTGAAGGAAAATATAGCAAGCAAACATGCACTGCATAGTTTCCGGACTGGGCCCGTACGGGAACTACGGCCCAAGGCCTGTCATTCTGTGAGGAGGCCCGTGCTCTGCAGTGGGACGTATAGGATATGATGATGGATGATGATCCACTTGCTCGTTTACTATACTGTTTTATAAAAAAGAAAGCAAAATGTGGGACTTGTTACAATAGAGAGATCTCTCTCCAGGCAGATGTTATGCCGGGGCCGACGTCCGATGGAAGAAAATTGGAAGTTGTATTGCAGCCGAGTTGAGAAACTTCGATAATGCAATGCAGGATGTAGTAATTAGTTTCTTATGTTGATGACTAGATGGCGCTAGGAGTCGCTACAAAAAGATTGGCTTACTGTTTTTATTCCAGTACCGCGGCGTACGTGCCGAACGGCCGAACAGCAAGTATTTACGCGCTTATCACGTATGCTTGTATTGCTTGTTATTGTTACATTTGCTGGTTACATAGTTGTGCGATGACGGTGAACCAGTAGGTACTTACATGGGGTAGCTGCAACGCTTATTTACCTACAAACAGTAATATTATGCAGCAGTACTCCACCACATTCGGGTATGCGTAATGTGAACGTAGTACGTCCCGTTTTGAACGGGATTGCCCCGCTCTCAGGTATACTTATCACCGTATATGGCATTTTATAAATTTCTATTATTCGGGGCTGTTTGCGCCCGATTGCCTTGGTCTTAGACGAAGATTAAACTTTTATGCACCAGAAATAAAAAGCCATTTTAAGCAGCATTCTCTCGACATAAATAACTACTTTCGAGCATGAGAAGTGAAAAAATCTTTTTTTATTTATGGAAAACTATTTGTTCTTGGCGACAGTACGAGAAAATAAACTTAGAGAAATAACCATGTTAACATAAAAACCTTTCACGCCATTACCATTTTCTTGGCATAGGTAACTTTGTAAACCTTGCTTAAAATCCTGCCGCGACGCATTTATACTTAGATAATTTAAGACCCTATTTAGCACTCTACGTTCTCTTTTATTCCAACTTCGTCCATCAATTAAGCTTAACTTACAATACAAGTTACAACTTAAACACAAATAAATACTTCTAATAGCAATACTTAACAATCAAACAAATCCGCTACGTGCTCCGTCCCACACCCAAGTCCACTTTAAAACACCCCCACAAATAGATTATTGATCATAATTTGTACCAAAAAAAGATCGAAAAAATCTATGTAACGTCACGCACGAAAGCGATCTATAAAGCTTTGGGACCGGTACGTGCGCGCGCGCCGCTGTCCAAAATGGCGGTGCTTTTTGATTTTTTTTTTCTATTTGTTGTGTTTAAGTCTATATTTGTTTTTATTGCACTGGAATGCATTCTGGTAGGCACGGATTTGCCATTAGGCCGGCTCTAACGTAGCTGTGAAATGTGAATTTTAGTGCATTCCCTGCTTTACGTGATTTTGAATCGGTAATCGATTGATGACGCTGCATATTTTCTTTAGATGAGAATTGCTGGGGCATTTATAGAGCTAAATAGGGGAGACGAAAAGTGCCACATTGTAAGTTAAACTGTGTCCTCGCATTAAAAAAAAATCATTTCATTTAATTTCCAAGGTTATGGAATTCAGTTTATGTTGTGAAGTTACTGGTTGAGTGTTATCGTAATCAGTCGTAATCATAAACATAAAATCTAGAAATAGTTTATTTTTTTATATTGGCTGTTGTACTTATATTTCGAAATGTTGAGATTTGACTGCTAGGCGGTACGAAGTTCGCCGGGGCAGCTACTTTTCTTTAGTGGATATTTTACTCCATAAAACCTGCAAAAATTGCTTTTTGCGCCATGGTCTTGACCTGAATTATCTATCTAGCTATGAAATTGGATATTTTACTATTTAAAAAGGGGCATATAAACGAGCTATTAGATTCTTTATTAGTCAAAATGCAATTCAAAATTACAATCAGTCAAATAAAGCGCCCCGCGTCATACCAGGCGCAAAAGTGCCTAATAACATTTGCATGTAGAGCTTGTCTAGTTTGGAATGACGCGCCCGAGTCGCCCGACCATCGCGTTTGCGCACGGGATTTGGAGATCAATTTGAGCTACAATAGAGTCTATTGTAGCTTGAATTGAGTTTCGAATCCTGTGCGTGAGTACATTGGTGGGGCGCGTCATTTTAAACTAGACAAGCTATAACGAGTATAACGCGTGGAGTGTTCAATGGACACCAATTTTTCTGCCAGTCCCTACCACCACCACCACTACCTCCACCACTTCCACTGGCACAAAAAGTCGAGGGATAAATGGTATTCATCGGACGCTCCACGGGATGAACTATGTTTTCGCTTGATATATATCATCGAATGCCACTAACTAAATAAGGCAGAAAACCAAATTCCTAGAAAAGGGGTCAAAACGCGGCCATCTTGGATGTTTGCCGGCTACCGGGCGTGTGTTGACTTGCCTTCGAGTTTTATTTTTAAACTGGTTTCATGGTTAGTGGACAACCTCATTAATTCTTTTATGGGTTCTGTAGCTTTGACTGAGGGGGATTAGTCATAATCAACTCAGAGGCAAAGTCAAAAATATCTTCATTCAATTTAGTTTGGTTATAGCCATGTTGAGAAGAATCCGGCAAGAAACCTAATCACACTATAACAGGGTGAAGTTTAAATGGAGGAGATACAAAATGAGTGTTTCTAAATCACAATCAGTAAATGCTGGACCATAATCGATATATTATTGAAGTGAAACTTCTAATGCGACTTCCAACAAGGTCGCGTTAAACGTTTAACGCTACCATGGAGGGGGTATGAAAGCATTAGTATACCTACATTATGTACTGCCGAAGCAAGTAATCTCGCATTGTATATATACTAACGGATGATAAAAACTTCGACAGTGCGATGCAGAACTCATACTGTCTGTGCAAATTTGTATGAGACTTGATAAAAGCGCCATCTAGTGAGTAATTTAAACACATAAATGCATAAGTAAATTTAGTTCTTTAAGTTATTACAATAAGGTTCATATTGATGTTTAAGTGCCTTTTTCATTTCCACATTACGAAGTTTCACTTCTTCCGCGCGGAGGAGCTGCACGCACGATTTTTACTAGCTGTTGCCCGCGAATGCGACTGCGAAGAATAGGGGTAGGTATATAAAAAATAGCCTACGAACGAACTTTCTCAGACCTACCGAATACAGACAAAAAAAGTTTCATAACAATCGGTCGAGCCGTTACGGAGGAGTTCGATAACAAACACCGTGACACGAAATTTTTAACTTAAAAATTTTTACTTTAAATGACTATATTTGAAATTTACCATGAGCTTTAGGGTAAAGGAAATTAATTATCGTGAGAGATCTGCGAAGAAATTCTATCATCCGCGTGAAGTTCCTAATCCGCACTGGGCCCGCGAGAGAACTATGAACCAAACCTTCTAGTTCTGGGACGAGTCCTGTGCAATGCAGTGGGACGTTACGCTGGAATGATGATGATGGTGACTACCTCCTAGCTGTAATCTGCTAATTCCCTTTGGTTAAATATTTTTTTGTATTTTTTTTATATTTTTATCATTGAGGAATAATGTTATACAACCATTTTCTGTAGTCGGACTTAAAAATAAACAGCTAATAGCGGAGATATTCCAAAAAAAACTGATGTCTTTCATTTGATCTTCAAATAACGTCATCAAAGGTTCAAGGCATTTTTCTTTTACCTTTGCTCTCACGCTTCACTTAAAAAAAATGTCAATGTCTGTCAAAATGTCATTTAAATTTAACTGATGTCAATAGGATAGGAAACAAAACAAAAAGGCTATTTTCGTTTTTGAAACTAAAAAAAGGACTATAGAAAGTGTTTTATTTGTTCAAATGACTCCACGAATAGCCCCGGCAAAATATTCGTCCGTGTTAGGGAAGATCTACGTGAGAACTGGTGTCGTCTTGCAAATAGGATATCTCTCTTGTACTGCTGCGAAGATCATATTGATGTATGTAAATGGACCTATTTCGCATTTTGGGTAGATTGAGCGTGTCAGCCTTGACAAATTTTTCACCGGAGTTTCCACTGGTAAGCATTTTTTCAAAAATTATCGTGGAAAATAGACTTTCAGAACCAGAAGGTTAGAAACTTATTGACGACATGACGACGTACTTATGACAGATAACAGTATTTTTTTCTCTAAGCAGATGGGCAAAGGAAATCAAGAGTTTCGAGCTACTGGATGACGTATATCCGGTCAACCATATCCGGTATTTAACAAATTAAATTAAAAAAAAAATACGCGACCAAATTTTAAAATATTCAAATTAGTTTCTTAAATTGGCCTAATCTGTAAGAAAAAAATATAAAAAAATACATTTTTTTTTTCTAACCAAAGGCAATTGCATAAAGTTTATTATTCAAACAAAATTATTAAAAACAATTACAAAAAGATTCCTTTTCGTAATAATGTTTAGGTACGAGATATTTTTCTTACTTTAAAAAAGTTTTTTTCTGTGTACCTACTCTACAATGTTATTAAAAACTAAAACTGATTATAAACTATTCGTCAAAAGAATGCAGTCGGAATTATACTAATTAGTATAGTATTTAGTATCATTCTTAGTAGTAGTATCATTTTAAGTAAAGTATTAATAATATCCGGTAATTACGGCGAGACCAATGTAATACGGCTCCCTTATTTGCCGGGGGAACCCTAAACCCGCTTTATTGTTATTATTCTGATCACAGTGCTAATGGAAAGAAATGGTTTGTAAACTCTGGCCTTCACAACTACACCGAGCAACCGAATGGAAAACAACTTTACAACTTCGTAATAAAACTCCAAATCGCATAACCAATTAACTCGACACGCATGCTCACTCAATCAAATTAAAATAAACTTTATTAGGCGTCATTATGGTTTAAAGTAGTGTGACTAAAAAGGCGTGTATGTTTTTCAAGTGCAGAGGTAGTAAATTGGAATGCACAGATTTTGTGTAATATATATTTATCCACTTTGTTTGAGGACTTAACAACTATAACAGTTGTTACTTCAGATCACAGAAGATTAGTCTTCTTAAGATCTGGGAACTAAATTGAATGAGGGTTTTCTGACAGGTGGAATATCGCTAGATGGCGTTAGTATCGTAAGGTCTATTTGACGTTACACCCATACAACAAATGTCAAAGTTGTCAAACGGACCTGACTATACTAGCGCCAAATAGCCTCTCATAAGAAAACCCTCATTAGTCCATCAACTCACTCTGAAGCCCCAAGCCGTGGTGGCTTATTGTTTGAGCTATAGCCTCAATCAGAGGGTCGTCGGTTCAACCTCAAGCTCGCACCTCTGAGTTTTGCGGAATTTAAATCGGAAAAATCGGAAAACATCTTGAGGAAACCTCCACACACCTGAAATAGGCTAGACGACTAAAAAAACTGTTAGCCCGTCAGTTAGATTAATAAAAAATATTGTACACGTTATACTTCTTTTGTTTGACAAACAAAAAATGACGAGGATACAGTGCTTAGAAGTTTCGAGTGACGTCACTATATGGTACAATTTTTACCTAGGAGCGACGTCACAAGCCCCCACTCCGGAAGTTTGATGATCTTTGTCGATTTTTAATAATTTGATAAACCAAAAAATACGTGTCCCATATTTTTCGATAATCTAACTGGCGGACTAAATAGAATGACACATTTTTAGCCCAGTCGTCATCCGTGAAGTTCTCAATCCGGAATGGGGACTATAAAGCCCAAGGCCTCACATTCTGAAAGAAGGCCTGTACCATGCAGCGGGACGTAGATAGGCTGGAATGATGAAGGTGATGATTACCCACTCTTTGTCAGCAACCACTTCAAGCAGTATTCATGAACATTCAGGCGCGAGGGGCGGCTTCACCCTTATGTGGTAATAATCCATTGGCCCGCACAAAGCTGTTCGCTTCATCTTTCCTAATACGAACTGTTAAGGAATGGAATTCGAACTCATCGTCTGCATTTTCAGATAGACACAGTAAAATTACATAAAGTTTACCACTGACAGATGGTTTGCCTTCATTTCATATTCAACTTTAACGACCTACAAATGAAGCCAATTTTAGAATACTGTTACTCACGTTTGCAGATTTTGTAATAGCTACTTTATTTGTATGGTATTAAAGTTGGAAATCCATATTCCGAGCAAAAAGCTCGTATTCACGACCAGTGCATCTTGCCTGGCTGCTGGGGCTGAGACTTGGGTTTTTACTAAGGAGATCCTCCACAAACTTCAAGTGGCTCAAAGAGCGATTGAGAGAAAACTGGTAGGAGTTACGCTGAGAGACCGTAAAAGAAATGAATGGGTCAGAGAGCAAAGCAAAGTGAGCGATGTAACTAAACGGGTTGCGAAATTGAAATGGGAGTGGGCTGGTCATGTCGCCCACAAGCATGGCTCGTGGTGCAGGGCAGTGGTAGAGTGGAGACTGTGGGGTGAGAAACGCCCGAGAGGAAGACCGCAGATGCGTTGGTACGACGATATCAAAAGACTGCGACTGGCAAGAACAAAGTGTTGGAAACTGCTCAAGACCGGAACAGATGGCATAAACTGATGGAGGCCTACACCTTAGAGGTTGAGAATGGCTAAAGAAGAAGAGAAGAAGAAGAAAGTTGGAAATGAAATGAAGGCAAGCCATCGGTCAGTGGTAAACTAAAAGTAAACGTATTGTACGCTTACTCATCAAGGTTAGAGCGAATAGGCTGTCACTTTCTTTCAGTCAAACAGTTTAAGATGGTGACAGAAAGAGATCATCATCATAATTTCAGCTGAAAGACGCATCCAACGCGTTCCCGCAACCTTAATCAGGTCGTCGCTCCATCTTGTTGGAGATCTACCTACACTGCGTCTTCAGGTCCGTGCACGCCACTCGAGAAACTTTTGGCCCCATCGGCCATCAGTTCTACGAGCTATGTGCCCTGCCCACTGCCACTTGAGTCGGTGACTTTAATTCTTGCGCGGATTTCATCATTTCTAATGCGATCCCGCAGAGAAACACCGAGCATAGCCCTCTCCATCTACTGAAAGAGATTGGGAATGCTATTACCAACCGCCTTGCGTTAGACAATATGGCCTAGACAATATTACCAAAACTAAATCAAAGGACCCACGTGCACTTCGCACTTAATGACTCATTGGATAAACTTGAAAATTTGTTATTACTACAAATAACCTACTCCACATCGAAACTGGGTTATGTGTTTCGCTGCTTCAGCACAATGGCAGACAAGCAGCATGGATATGAATCACGAGGACACATGCTGACCTAAAGTCCAATAATAAAGACATAATATGGGTGAATATTCAAGCGTTTTGACCGCTCGCTTATATTTCACTAGCTTTTCTCGATACTTATAATCACTTCCCGGTCTCTATCGGAAATTCCAAAAATCCCTTTTTACTGCACTTCTATGATCCTAATGGTTACGGAGAAAGTGTCCCATTGAATTGAAAATAGGTAAATCGCATTTCTTTGCTTATCCCTTGGGATATTCCGAAAATCCTAAAATCACTTTTTTACTGTAATAAAAACAGTACTAAACAACAGTACTTTTTTACTGTAATAAATCACTTACTTGCATACCAAATTTGAAGTCTCTAATAAATATAGTTACGGAGGTAGAGCCACTTTGAAGGGAAAATATAAATCGCATTTATTTCCTATCAAACAAATTTCCCAACAAATTATTATTTCAATTGTACTTAAATATTAAACTTGAAGACCATGAAACAGTTAGTTTGTAAGTTATGCGATCGCAATGAAGTACTGTGTAGGTACAGAGGTACCTACTGCGCTCCATGGCTCGTTGGCAATTTTGAGCTTGGACTTCTGGCCCTCGGTTAAAGACCAATTCTGGGCTCCGTAGATTAGGATAGACAGTATCTCTATACCCAGAGCCAGAAGTCCAAGCTCAAAATTGCCAACGAGCCATGGAGCGCAGCATCCTAGTTGTTCGCAGAACTGATAGAATCGGAAACACGGACCTGCGCTCCAGAACTCAGATGGTCGATGTGGGGACAAAGACCGCCAAACTCAAGTGGGACTGGGCACCATGTCTGCCGAATGCACCCGGATCGCTGGGCAAATATCGTTACCGATTGGGTTCCAAGCGACGGACACCGGAGCAGGAGCAGGCCGAAATGGAGATGGCGGGATGATTTGCACCATTTTGACCGATATTAGCAAGATGTAGAGGATAGAGTAGTGGAAGTAAAAGGCCTTTCCCAGCAGTGGAACGTCTCATTAGGCCATTTAAAAAGGTATTAGGTAGTACACAAAAACATCATTACGGCAAAAATTAAGATTTAGTGAAGGTAGTTTGACTATACACCTACACGTTACGCACTACCGACGAAAACTTTTCTATTTAGGGAGAAAATAAAGAACTTACCAGACATTTTCATTTTCATTTGATACGAACACAGAAAGAACACAACACAAAACAAAACACACTCAAAAAACGTCCAAAAGAAACTCTAAAAAGCACTGCACAATTTTCAAAAAAATAACGTCCGATTCGTATTTCGAATCATTGTCTACGCGCCTCGAGATGTTCGAGCCAATTGAAAAAACGATGTCACAGAGTGGCCAGCTTGCAATTTCTTCCGCATTGAATCCAATGTCAGAGTTTGACAGTCAGCAGTTCTGTTTCACAATGAGGCGGCGCAGCAACTGCCCTCATTAGGTGATAGCGTGGAAATATGTTGAGAATACTTTATTAATCAGTTTTGAAATAGTATGCGGAAATAAGTTGCGCTTGCGCTAGCCTTTGTTTGGTTATATTTTAATTTTATAGAAGGTACTTCAAAGTTAAAGTCAAAATTCTTTATTCAATTTCAGGCATCAATTGATGCTCCTACGAATGACGAAGAATCTACCTCTACCACCTTCCTTCCTTTCCTTAAGTATCTCAACTGTATGTTAGGCAAGTTGAGCTGAATACCCTTGGGAATAGCAGCTCAGAGAGCTAATGCTGCCAGTGTCTTGGGGTTGCGGCCTGTATAAAAAAAATCTGCAAATTTCTAGTCGTCCCCGGGCGGAAAACTCACTCTACGCCACTAGAACTCATCATCCCTGACTCAGATTTATGATTTTTTTTTATGATGAGAGGGAGGTAAACGAGCAAGAGGGTCATCTGATGGAAAGTGATCACCACCGCCCATAAATATCAACAACTCAAAGAGAGTCACTGATCTGTTGCCGGCCTTTAAAAAGGAGAGGGAATACCTCTGCCGGTATTGGGCCCTCGGCGCTCTCACTGACCGTACGAAACGCAGCAGGAGTACCTACTGCTGCTTCTCGCCGGTGTTCTGTGAGAGGGTGGTACTGCCCCGGACGAGCCAGCCCATTCGTGATGCAGCGGCTAGCTACAACATGGCTCTACCACTACTAAAAAAATTTAAAAATTGAAGATTCTTTAACCCTAAACCATGCAAGAGGCCCATCAAGTCTTCAGCGATTCAAGTGACCACGATTAACTTGGGTAGCATCTTATAAACATACCTTGTTCTTATTTCTAATCGCGAGCGCGGTTCCGCAAAAGAAAACACCGTGAGAAAACCTCTATACACCTGCGAAGGAGTACAATGCTGTGTGTAAAGTTCCCAATCCAGGCTGGGTCCGCGTGGCAATATAGCTAAACCGTTTAAATGAGTCAGAATGAGTGAGTGAGGGGCTTGGGGGTTTGACGAAAAAGGGGACCGGGAGAGGTGCGCTCGCAGCTTACATATCGAATCTTCTCACACGTCTCCCCGCGCGAAGAAGGGCTTGGTTCTCCTGCGCAAGGAGCCTCTTCCGATTGATCTCGACCACAAGCGCGTAAGGGCCGGCGCCCACTGACGGCATGGCACGGCGTGGCATTTTATTACTATCAAGTTATTTTGAATCTTATTTCAATGAGTTTAGAATTCATGTTACTTTATTGGTTATGCGTTGCGTCATCCCTCGGCACGTCGCGGCATCATGGTATCGAAATAAAGAAACATGAATTCTAAACTCATTGAAATAAGATTCAAAATAACTTGATAGTAATAAAATGCCACGCCGTGCCATGCCGTCAGTGGGCGCCGACCCTAACCAGGCTGGTGCCGCGTAGAGTCATGTGGGGTAACTGTGTGCAGCGGGTAAGTGTGCGCAACCCTTTTATTTAGGAATAGGAAGGTAGAAGTTTGTGATATGTGTAGACAAATTAATGTTGTTGGTAGAGAATTAGTCTATGCTAAAAAAACCTAGATGGTACCTATCATTCGTTTACTTGAAAAAGAAAATATTCAGAATCCGGTGCTGTAAAAGTAAAATTTGCTGTCATGGCGAAAATTGACACGAGTTAATGATTTTTATTTCTGTTAGAAATGTATTTTGCCTTTTATTTTGCATGAAATGAAAATGAAATGAAATGAAATGAAATAAAATGAAATGAAATGAAATGAAATGAAATGAAATGAAATGAAATGAAATGAAATGAAATGAAATGAAATGAAATGAAATGAAATGAAATGAAATGAAATGAAATGAAATGAAATGAAATGAAATGAAATGAAATGAAATTATTTATTTCGCAAGAACATACACAGGTGTTACAAAATATTGCACATGTCAGAAGAATCTTAAATAGTAGGTACATGTAATGTATGTTCTGCCACAATTTGGCATGCAAAATCTTAAATCTATTTGGAAATAACATTAATTTAGCTAAAATAATAATAATAACATAACAATAATAAGAAATCAATTATCTTAATCATATATTTTATCAAAATATTCATTCAAATTATAATATGGTCGACTAATCAAGTAGGATTTTAATTTTCTAGTAAATTCATTAATATTATTACATTGCTTTATGTCCTCATTTAAATAATTATAAATTTTATTAATATTATATTCAAGACTTCTTTTAAAATGCACATAATAGTTAGATCCTGGTAATTGAATTTCAAAATTAAATTTACACAACATAATAACATTTGAAGCTATATGATGTCACATTAAAATGAGGTAAGTTTGATAAAAATCAGTCTGCTGAATAATGAAAAATCCACAAACTTCTCTTAACTGCGCACACTTACCCGCAGTATGGGGTAAGTGTGCGCATTTCGAGTTGGTTGAATTGGCTAAGTAAAGTTTTTTGAAGAGGTGCTAATTATATTTTTTTTCGACAGTCGGCGTTCTGGAGATCGAGAAACTGCAGCTGTTTTATTTTTATCTCCTATTGTTTACCGGAAATATTTTTTTAAGTGTTTGAGATGACATTTGTGAGATTTTATGGCTGACAACGTGTGTGACACGTGCTCAGAACTTAGTAGAAACAGAAGAAAAAACCGAAGTGAGCTGTCACTTCTGTCAATGTCAAATCGTTTGCGTTTCGTTTGCTTTGCATTTTGGTGTGCTCAGTGTGATTTTTGGACTATTTTCATCGACCTCCGCATAAAATCCGGACTTTCAATTTTACCGCATTTCTCCACGACTACTACACGCATATCTCCACTATAATTGCCTTTGGTTAGAAAAAAAAATGTATTTTTTTATATTTTTTTCTTACAGATTAAGCCAATTTAAGAAACTAATTTGAATATTTTAAAATTTGGTCGCGTATTTTTTTTTTAATTTAATTTGTTAAATACCGGATATGGTTGACCGGATATACGTCATCCAGTAGCTTGATTTCCTTTGCCCATCTGCTTAGAGAAAAAATACTGTTATCTGTCATCCGTACGTCGTCATGTCGTCAATAAGTTTGACTGACACGCTCAATCTACCCAAAATGCGAAATAGGTCCATTTACATACATCAATATGATCTTCGCAGCAGTACAAGAGAGATATCCTAAAATATTCAACATTTGCAAGACGACACCAGTTCTCACGTAGATCTTCCCTAACACGGACGAATATTTTGCCGGGGCTATTCATGGAGTCATTTGAACAAATAAAACACTTCCTATAGTCCATTTTTTTGTTTCAAAAATGAAAATAGCCTTTTTGTTTTGTTTCCTATCCTATTGACATCAGTTAAATTTTAATGACATTTTGACAGACATTGACATTTTTTTTTAAACTTAGCTTAGCTTCACTCGCTTTCTTTGGAAATTACACAGTTTCGCCAAAGTGCAAGTGAGACGTGGGACTCACTCAGGGCCCACCTTGATACCATAAGTGAAAAAATCTCCAACTATGACTCAACAATAAAGGCACTAGAGGCGCTGAAAAAGGAGAATATTGAATTGAAAGCCACAGTGTCAAACTTGCGAAGTCAGATAAGCGGTCAAGCCCAGTTGCTTTTAAGGAACGAGGTTGAGGTGATCGGCCTTGAGGAGTACTCTGAGGAAAACCCCTACCATTTGGCACTGACAACAGCAGTAAAACTGGGTGTGGCCCTACAGGATGATGACCTGGTGTATGTGTCCCGAGCTGGCCCGAGGCGCTCTGACGTCTGTGATGGGGATGGGAACATCAAGCTTTTGCGACGCCCTCTTGTGGTGGCGTTTACTCGGCGTGCAAAACGAGACGAATTTCTGAAGGTAGCTAAGTCACGTCTAAAGCTCAAGAGTAATGATATCGTGGGACAGGGGCCGGAATGGTCGGTGTACGTAAATGAGCGCCTTACTGGAGAGAACCGTCGATTGTTTCGGAGCGCCAGAGAGTTCGCAAAGGCATGCAAGTACAAGCATGTCTGGACCCGAAATGGAGCTATCTACGTCAGGAAACGTGATGCGTCTCATGGGAGCCCTGCAATACGTATCCACAGTGAAGAGGACCTTATCAGGCTATCTGAGAGAGATCTCGAAGACCGGAACTTTCCCACTCGTGACCCGACGGTCATTTCACCAGCCAAAGCACCAACCTATGATGGCTCTGCTTGATGTTTGCATGGTTTTGTTACTTATTACCGTATCTTCCAGTTTTTGCACAAGTATTAGTTTTCATATTATATTTGTCTTTCATATTGTTGTTTCATATAATTTTTGTTTTTGTATCATGTATCAAAAAAATAAATACTTTCACCACACAACACACATACACTACATAACTTCACATAAAAGACATCAATCAGTTCGTCTAAGTAGTGGGAGGGCTGTCTTTCATCTATCGGTTTATTCTGTTTCTATTCCCGGTGTGGCTAATTCTTGCGTAAAATGCAATGCATCGTATCTCTCAACCATGTACCCATGGCTACTTTAAACTTATTGCATGAAATCGATGACTCATTTGGGATTAAGTGCCATACTTTACGGTACCCTGAGGAATGCTATGAGGTAATTTCTAAATTTCAATTAAAGATATTGAATGTGAATATTAGAAGTATTCAAAAAAATTTCAACAGCTTTCTCGTTATGCTGAAACGAATAGACATTGAGTTCGACGTGATTATACTTTGTGAGTGCTGGATAAATGAATATTCCACTATACATCAAATCCAAGGTTATTCGTCTTTCAACACTGCTAAATTCATTAACAGGTCTGGTGGGGTGGTCATTTATGTTAAAAATAAATGGTCGGCAGTTTGCTCGGAGCCAGAGGTTGATGATGCTGATTGCCTACTTATTGAAGTACCTAACAGCTTTCAGGTCATGGGGGTGTACAGATCTCCTAGCTTCCGCAATATAGATCGTTTCATCTCAACCCTTGATTCTACTCTTAAGTCTATTCCTTCGTGCCCTTGCCTCGTTTTAGCCGGTGACTTGAATATAGACATACTGGACGTGGATGTTAATTGCTCACAGGTTTCCGAGTATCTATGTCTTCTGGCGGAACACGGTTTTCTCTCCTGTATTAATACTGTGACTCATGGAAAAACTTGCCTCGATCATATCTTTGTGTCGGGAGTTGGTCGGGCTGAATCCGTTGTATGCTCTGCTGACCTAACAGACCATGATATCACTATGGTAGGAATCTCGTCTAAATTACGAAATCAAGTCAACCATAATCGTTTAAAATCCATTATTGACTTTGATTCAGTGAGGTCAGAACTATTGGCGACAGACTGGACTCCGGTACTGTGTAGCTCCAGCCTTGATGTCGCTGTAGAAATATTTACTACAAAGGTCTCCACTGCTGTGTCCAATAACTCTAGGGTCGTTAAGCTTAGCCGATCAAAACATCTTCTTCGGCCTTGGATGACTCCCGGATTGCTTAGATGCGCTAAGCACAGGGATAGACTTCATATGGAATTGCGTAAGGATCCTACAAATAATATCAAAAAATTGGTCTACACGCGCTACAGGAATTTCTATATAACCCTTCTCAGAAATCTGAAATCCGATTACGACCGCAAAGAACTGGCACAAAATAAAGACTCGCCTAAAAAACTTTGGCACTCAATTAGACGCATTACTTACCGCGCTCCTCCTGCTAAATCTTCGGATGACTTACTTCACTTTAAGCCTACTGCTCTGGAGTCCCTTGATGAGTGTAACTCCTATTTTGCCTCAGTCGGTTCGGAACTTGCAGAGGAAATATTACGTAAACTAAATAACAACCAAGAAAATCTTGCTGCAAAAGTAGTTACTGCCAGATGTAGTGATTCCTCGGGCTCCTTTTGTATTGAGCCGACAGATCCAGGGGAAGTTCTTGGTCTCATTAATAGTTTGAACCTAAATAGTGCCCCTGGTTACGATGGAGTGAGTAATAGACTTCTTAGGTCTATTGGCGATGTCATATCTCACCCACTTGCGGCTATTTTTAATCTTAGCTTTGCGTCAGGACTGTTTCCGCAGCAGTGGAAAACCGCTGTCGTGGTCCCTATACACAAGGGAGGCCCAACTGGAGTACCGAGTGCCTATCGCCCTATCTCGCTTCTGGGCGCATACTCTAAATTACTTGAACGCCTTGTCAATAAAAGACTGGTTCAATTCCTTGAAAGGAATCGGCTCCTGTCAGAACGTCAATTTGGTTTTCGCCAAGGAAAGTGTACCGAGGAAGCTGTTAAATTATTAACAGACATTGTTGTTTCGCACCTGGACGAAGGTAGAGCATGTATCGGCGTATTTCTTGATTTGGCGAAGGCCTTTGACACGGTGTCGATTCCCATCCTACTCAGGAAGATGGAGGCTTTTGGTATTCGTGGGGTCTCGTTGGATTGGTTTTCTAGCTATCTGACAGGCAGAAGTCAACGGGTTAGAATTTGTAATGTAACCAGTGCCTCAAAACCTGTAGTTTTTGGCGTGCCCCAGGGTAGCATACTTGGCCCAACGCTGTTTACTGCCTACATTGACCACGTTATGTCCTTGGAGCTGAGGAATGGCATTGTCTTGTGCTACGCCGATGATACTGCTATAGTGTTCCATGGAGACTCTTGGCAGGGCGTGCACGATGCGGCGGTGACCGGACTGCAACGACTGTCTGCGTGGTTTGATGAGAATCTCCTGACTCTCAATACTGACAAGTCTAAATTTGTAGAATTTCATAAGACGGTGGCATCGCGTCCTCCCTCCTCGTTGCCATTTTTAAAAATTCATAGTGAGACTTGCAGAGTTCCTTATAGCTGTTCAATTTCTGCATGTTCCTGTAGCTGTATTTATAAGACTAACTCACTCAGATATTTGGGAGTTATAATTGACGAAAATCTGAACTTTAAGAGTCATATTTCAGCGACTGCTGGTAGGGTTCGCAAACTTTTATACACTTTTAAACTCTTACGAGAAGCTGCCGATGCTTCCCTGCTTAGGACTTTGTACTTAACTCTCTGCCAGTCGATCTTGGGTTACTGCATACTTGCTTGGGGCGGTTCTGCTAAGTCTGCCATGATTGTGTTGGAGCGCGCACAAAGAGCGGTTATTAAGGTCTTCTTGGGAAAACCACGGCGATATCCTACTGTTGATCTTTTCAAAGAAGCGCGCGTTCTGAGTGTTCGCAGAGTTTTTTTACTGCGAGCTACCTTATACGTACATAGGCTTGGTGGGTGTCTGCCTGCACAACGACCTGCCAGACTGAGAAGAATCTTCAGGTTGTCTAAACCCCGCGTAAAAACTGCCTTTGCTAAGAGATTCTCGGCATTTCTCTTTCCGCATGTTTATAACAAAATGGCAAAGAATTCTGACTTATGGCACTGTAATTTTGTTGAGGCAAAAAGGCGTATCAGTGCCTTGCTTTTGTCATGGAGTTATGATGAGTCAGAGGACATTTTGAGGTGTTGAGTTGTTCAGCGGTGGATTTTTCTGACCCCAGGAGTTTGAGGTTGCCTCTCTTCCTTGCGCGCTGAACGTGCTCTCATGGACAGCCGCACCCATCCACACTCCCCCCCCCCTCACACACACACACACACACACACACACACACACGCGCGCCCACACACATACACATATTATTCCTCACTTACACTCACCTTTTTTTCCATTTGCTAATTTTAGTGTAGTGTAATTTTAGGCATGTCACATATATTAATTTTAGTTATGCTATAAAATAAATAAAAATGTATGTTCCAGGATACCTACCAAATACATAATTAAGTGCCGCTCATTCTAGTAATTTCTGTTGCGTTTGGATCTCCACGATACAGGCTGTGCCTAGTGTGGGGATCACTGTTTCTCTTGTATCGTTTAATTTAAATTTTATGGTCAATAAATACATTTTGATTTTGATTTTTTTTTTTTTTGAAATGAAGCGTGAGAGCAAAGGTAAAAGAAAAATGCCTTTGAACCTTTGATGACGTTATTTGAAGATCAAATGAAAGACATCAGTTTTTTTGGAATATCTCCGCTATTAGCTGTTTATTTTTAAGTCCGACTACAGAAAATGGTTGTATAACATTATTCCTCAATGATAAAAATATAAAAAAATACAAAAAATATTTAACCAAAGGGAATTGGATCACGATTGAATACTTGCGATCACTATTTTGGAACTGCTTCTTGGACAACGCAAAGCAAACGAAACGCAAACGGTTAGATTTCATTTGACATTGACAGAAGCGACAGTTGACTCGTTTTTTTTCTATTTCTTCTTAGTACTGAGCACGAACCGCTTGTCAGCCGTAAAATCTCACAAATGTCATCTCGAACACTTAAAAAAATATTTCCAATAAATAAAAGAAGATAAAAATAAAACAGCTCCAGTTTCTTGGTGTTGAAGTCGACCACTGTCGAAAAAAAATATAATTAGCACCTTTTCAAAAAACTTTACTTAGCTAATTAAGATGATTTTTCTTCAAAGTGAGGAAGTTTTATTGATAATTTCTCGATTTAATCATTACCTGAATAAATGCTTAGCCAGATACATATTTTAATTTTTCTTTCATGCTTATCGTTTAATTTTGATACTAATTTGAAATTAACAAAAAAATTAAACCGCCGAAAAAACTGAAAAGCGAATCGGTACCAATTTGAAGTCGGTGCCTCAGCACTAGCCAGGAGGAGTGAACCTGTAGTCGTCTACCTGATGAGCTTCTATCACTCCTCCTGGCTCGTGCTGAGGCACCGACTTCAAATTGGTACCTAGATTAAGGTCAAACAAAAAAGGAATTATATTTCGCTTTTCAGTTTTTTCGGCGGTTTAATTTTTTTGTTAAAAAGTTTTTATTTTATACTTTTTTCCCACCCCCGGGATAATTATTTTTTCAAATTTATATAGTACCAGCTTCAAGGTATACCCTATCCAATAAAATAAGAATTATGAAAATCAGACTACTCTGTAAAAAGTTATGCCTGGTCATACAGTGCAATCAGTGACTGAACATTCAATCATCTCCTGTTTTCCTACCCTTAGGGTAGGAATATTTTTCCAAATTTTAATAGGACCACCTTCGGGGTATACGCTTTCCAATAAAAAAGAATCATCAAAATCGGACTACTCTGTAAAAAGTTATGCGTGGTCAACATAAAAAAAAAATATATATATATACACGTCGACTTGAGAACCTCCTCCTTTTGTTTTCGTCGGTTGAAAAATTTGCGCACACTTGCCCCACTCTATGTGAGGCTCGACCTCACGTAGTTCTCGGCGATCCCCAGCTTTGTGCGCACGGGGAGGTTGCTGACTCGCAGCTTGCACCTCTCTCGGCCCCTTTGTCGTCATACCCCCAACCCCTGTACCGTGCGGGTGAGGACTCATTTAAGGGGTCTAGCTATAGAAGCAAAGCCCTCTAATTTTGAGAGGACACCCGTGCTCAGCAATGGGCCGTATATAGGCCGGAGATTTCGATTTCCCTGTTCCGACGGACATTCGAACTCTGGACCTAACTTTCGTCAGGGTCACTAACTAATAGGCTATCCGGTCGTCATAATAAAAACAATCGCTTCGTTACTGTCCGGCCGTTTATTCGCGACGCTTGAACAATGCGGGGCGACCCTTCGGTCGTGCGGCTGAATAACTAACGCCTTCGCCTGCGGTGACGTATGTGTCAAATAAAAAAGCTACCTTTGACCCTTTTTGTGACAGTTGGCTGCGTGGCTCGTTGCCTTTGTCTTAAGACTAGAGCTAATTAGAAATTATATAGGTTGTTTTACTAAAGCAGCGGTCGGCAACGCGCGGCCCGCGGGCCGCATGCGGCCCGCGGACGTTCTGCTTGCGGCCCGTGAATATTTGTAAATAAGTTATAATTCTATCAGAAATTGGGCTTCTACGGTTAATACCATGACTGCGGCCCGCCTTTAGTTTATTTTGCCACCTTGTGGCCCTTGCCTGCCAAAAGGTTGCCGATCGCTGTACTAAAGCATTACAATTTTAAAGAGCGAAAGAGAGACATTTATACATAGGAAAAAAATATGATGAAATAATTTAATGTAATAAAATTATTTTCACAGCAAGCACCGGTAAACTAAAGAAGTTCAATGGTGTATGTGAAGTTCCCAATCCACACTGGGCCCGCGTGGGAACTACGGCCCAACACCTCTCATTCTGAGAGGCCTCTACCCTTCAGTGGGACGTATATGTATAGGCTGGAATGATGATGATGATCTCTTATTGTTAGGTGTGTTGGACTAGGTGTTCTATGGTGATGGTGGTTCAATGGAACCTGACACGCTGATACCAACCCCCCACTGCTACGTCACGGCGCTACGTGACGGCACAATGGGCCCGTCCGTTCCCACGCCAGTGGGCGGCGGAGGGTTGTTTTGCATACTCTTGTATCGTTAACTGTTGGTAGATTACATATAGGTACATTTTGGAGCTTAAAGAGAATATAAATTACTTTGAACAGATTCTGGCAAAAAAAAGTACAATTATAGAGCTTCTTCACCAGAGATGTGCTATGTATTAGTTATGCGGTGAGGTTGTGAAAGCTTCTCTACCATTCTCTACGAAACTATGTGGCCGTTTCTGCTGATGCTAAATGCCCGATCTGAATCGATCTTTTGGAAGATCGATCTTTAGCAATGCGATTTTCGATTTTTTGAATAGATTCACTTCGATGCGATCTTCTACAAGATCGAAGCGCATGCCTAAGAGATCGGATGAAAAAAATCGAATGACTGTTATTAACAATAACAGCAACAGATAGTTGGCATTTTAATTAATTATGTCTATAAGCGTGCATATTATTCTTTTTTCTATTTTGACTTGCTTTTTTCCGTGGCTTTGGTCGGTCATTTAGGTCATACAATATTCCACAAAAACTATATTTTCGATCGGTTTAAATATTAGTCTTTAAATCCTTACCCCCTACAACTATTATTCTACAAAAAAACAGGATGATTCTGCGCTGTTACGTACAGTCAAGGAATTTAATTCCCTACCCATTTCGTAAAAATGTCGTGTAATATTCGCAATGCATTAAGGTCGATATGTCAATTTTATTGCAACACGTCAAAACAACATCGTTGCTAGCTCTTATGGTGACAATTTGCCGTACGATATTCAAACTTAGGTGAGTAGGGATTAAATTCCTTGGCTGTAAGTACATACCTACGACGTTAAGACGCTGTCAACACTAACGTCGGCGCACACTGTCTATTTGTATCGGAGTAAACGAGATGCCGCTATTACTGGGCAGCCGGGTATATTGAAATTTATCGGGCAAATATTTAATTAAAAAAAAACTGTGCATTATTTGTGAAATATGACTCGTTAGCGGTTAAGGTATGAATATGTTGACTTCATGTTTTTAATTGCAGACGCATACGCCAAAAAAATAAAGACATAGAACCGTTTAATGATGATTTTAAGACCTATCTTTGCAATTATTTTCTATCGAGCCGATTTCGTTCAATTATGTATCGAGTCTGTCCACGGTCTTTGAAATATGATGAATATTAACATATAATTTTTTTGATGTGCTAGAACAAGCAGTTTTTCTTAAAAAACTGTTTAAATGACATCAATTTCAACAAAATTAGGTGTTGTCAGCCTCTTAAGGAAGGACAAACAAATAAACTCCGTTCTGAAGTTTAGGATTTACAATATGACGACCAGATGGCCTAGTGGTCAGAGAACCTGACTACGAAGCTTGAGGACCCGGGTTCGATTCCCGTGTCGGGGCAGATATTTGTATCACACGAATGTTTGTTCTCGGATCTTGGGTGTGTAATATATATTTAAGTATGTATATTTCTATAAGTATGTTCATCCGTTGCTTAATACCCATAACAGAAGCTTTGCTTAGCTTACTTTGGGACCGGGTCAATTGGTGTGAATTGTCCCGTGATATTTATTATTTATTTAAGTATGGATGGAAGTATGAATTACGATACGATTCGATCTTTGCTAGATCGATTCAAAACCATGCGATCCAGATCGTAGATCAATTCAATGCTTTGCGATTAGATACGATCCCTAAGCTAAGCTATGTAGCTGGTAAAGGAAGATCAGAGCATGCAACTTTCCATATAAAAAACATAGCTTATGGGCCGTTCATTAATCACGTGATGTTTATAACCCCCCTCCCCCCTGGTGATACGCCGTGAGGGTTGAGACTAACATAAGTACATTATCATTATCACAATGTAGAATCGATACAATAAAAATAATGTATACTAGTAAACCTCAAGCACCAACCATAGAAGTCAACGTCGCCAAAAAAAAACCTAATCCCCATACGTCACAATCGATACCATTTTCCCGCCAACGAAATGGGTCATAGACAAGCGACGCGTAATTCGGCCAGCGCTTTCAGCGGCACGTACCACAGACAAGTAATCCATAGACATTGAAACCTTTTTGTTTATTGATTTATTGTGTTTTGTTCAATTTAATGCGACATGAATGGGTGCCGGATGTAGGTTGGGTAATGACTTTTGGCGTAGTGTATGGGTAATCTTATTAGTTTTATGTATGGGCTTTGGGCTATTTGAGATGTAAGCGTCAAGCTGTAGGTATACAGGGCTTCTGTAACCATTTAGCCTGCCATCCACACTCAAGCTTTTTTTGTATAGGCCACAAATGTGTTGAAATGTAAATGAAAGGCATTTTCAATTAAAAGTGTAGAGCTGACATGAAACAAATAGGTGTAGGTATGTATCCTTGTCTGCCTAGATACTGCTCGTCATAGTAATACGGCAACTTAAATAAAGTTTGTAAAGACACCGGCCAAGAGCGTGTCGGGCCCACGAGCAGTGTAGGGTACCATACTGATATGACTAATCACCTACCTTCACCGTAAAGCTCATGGTAAATTTGAAATGTATTTTCGCACATAAAGTCCAAAAAACTCAGAGGTGCGAGCCGGGATTTGAACCCACAACCCTCTGCTTGAGGGCCATAGGTCAAACCGCTGACCACCGCGACTTTTTTCCGCTTTTATTTATTAGTAACGAAATAAGGATTAAGATTTGATCAACTATTTACACGTTAACTTTTAAAGTGTACTAAGTTATGATATTTTCCTTTTAAATTCGTTATACACAGTGTCCCAAAACTCAACGGTAACCTGGTACAATCAGCATCAATAGCTGGTCACTTTTGTACCTTGACGCTTTACAGTCAGGCGCAAATGTCATACATAATTGACAATTGTGTTATTACGACAAAGTAGAGGTAGAGCCATGTTATAGCTAGCCGCTGCATCACGAATGGGCCGGCTCGTCCGGGGCAGTACCACCCTCTCACAGAACACCGGCGTGAAGCAGCAGTAATCCTGCTTGCGTTTCGTACGGTCAGTGAGAGTGCCGGGGGCCCAATACCTCACCCCTTCCCTCTCCCCTTCCCCTATTCCCTCTCCTTTAGGGCCGACAACGCACTGGCATCGTGTAAAGCGCTGCGGGTGTCTATGGACAGTGGCATTCATTTAACATCAGGTGACCCACTAGTTCGTTTGTCTGGCCTATCTAACAAAAAAAAAAGCATACAAAATGCTGATCGTACCACCGAGAAGTCAAATTATCCCTGTTTTGCAAAAACTAAGTATGTACGAAAAAAAATATGCCACTTAGTTAAGTGATAAGATCGGAGAGTCACATAACATACCTATTTTAGTATCACATATTTTCGAAAAAATGTCTATTAATCGCTTAAATAAGTACCTAACATGTAAGCTGTGGTGGCCTAGCGGTTTGACCTTATGGCCTTTCAAGCAGAGGGTCGTGGATTCGAATCCCGGCTCGCACCTCTGAGTTTTTCGGTATTTATGTGCGCAATTACATTTGAAAATTACCATGAGCTTTACGGTGAAGGAAAACATCGTGCGGAAACCTGCTTCCACCAGCAAAGATTCAGTGGTGCATGTGAACTTTAAACATGACATAAAACATGAGAAGAAAAAGAAGCTTTGACAGACTGAGCTTTGAGCTTTGTATGGTTGGACAGTGATAAATCAAGTAATTAATACTTACATAAGCAAACTCCTTTCCTATTCATTATCGTTGACACATGTAGCAAAGATCGAAATACCTATCATCATGACATACTTCACGCAATAAGTAATCACTGTCGTTGAAGATAAACAAATTCAATCATTATGACATGGTTCTACAGGGTTATTTGTAATTCACTAGCATCCTTTTAACCCTAAACTCCAACCACTTAAACAAACGTTTTTTGTTTTGCGGCTTTTGTCATAACTTAATATTTTTGGTGTAATAACGTTTTGAAAATTTGAGATTTCCTCTTATTTTTACGATACTCTGTGTATTTGTATGGGAAAAAAGTACTTCATTTTAAAAACTCGTAAAACAAAAAACATTTGTTTGAGTGATAGGAATTCAGGGTTAAGAGGATGTCAGTGAATTACAAATAACCCTGTATAGTAGCCTAGGAATCAAATTGGTTGTCTGCATTTACATATCCGTATTGGCGAAATCATAAGAGTTCATTTAAGCTTTACAGAACCCTTAAAAAATATTTATGGGTGACCGTAGGTCAGGCCTTATACGCCGAAGTGCTATTCCGCTCATGCTAATAGTATTTAATACGAGAGCGAGCGAGACAGTACGATGCGAACTTCGATTTTCGAATTTCGGAGTAGTCCCCCAAAATCAGATTTTGCCTTCAACTTTCCTACTGCATAAAGTGTACCCTCGTATAAACCTAATATGCTTTTACATGGCTTTTACTAAACCACCTTTTTCACACAACCTGACATTTCATTAAAAAAAAACAAATAAAAACCCGATACATTCCGATAAAGGTGCATCCACACAGCGTAAGCCAGTAGACCATAGACAACGTCTCGTTTTTTACGCGCGCAAGGCGGGGCCGCCCCGCCCACCGCCCCACCTGTATCGATTCAGTGTAATCGCAACATAATTGTTACTTATTCGCTAGAGGGGGTAGTTTGATGGGAGGGGGTAATTGGGTAATAGTGATGACAATTTACGTATAATTCCAAGACGCAAGGGCATTTTTATTTTTTCTTGTACCTTTTGACTTTTTTTTAAATTCGGAATGTTTTATGTGATTTCTGCTCCGAATCACGAGCTCTTTCGATCCTACTAGGAGAAAAAAAGTGTCCCAAAACTTTCATACAATTTTCGATTCCTCCATTCCGTTACGGTCATATAAAGCCTATGAAAAATGGTAACGGAACGGGAAAAAAAACTTTGGACACTTTTTTCTCCTAGTAGGATCGAAAGAGCTCGTGATTCGGAGCAGAAATCACATAAAACTTTCCGAATTAAAAAAAAAAGTCAAAAGGTACAAGAAAAAATAAAAATGCCCAAATCTACCTAGTAAAAACATTTTATTTTAGCTCTAAAAACCAAATCAATTTTCAATTAACTGCGAGATTTGATTTTTAGCAGATTTAATACAGATTTAATACTTAACGACCGCTTTAGCCTAGTTGGTAGTGACCCTGCCTACGAAGCAAGAGGTCCTGGGTTCAAATCCCGGTAAGGGCATTTATTTGTGTGATGAGCACGAATATTTGTTCCTGAGTTATGGATGTTTTCTATGTATGTTTTTATTTATTTAAATAAATTATTAGGCCCGGAATTCTGGTCGCCACGGGATAGGCATTGCCTAAAAAAAAAATAGCGTGGGGCCAACGAACGGCAAAAAATTTTGAAAATGATACCTTTTTAATAAACTATTATTTATTTTAAACTTTTTTTTGTGAGACGAAAGAGATTTTTATTCAGTGTATTCGTACTTTGTCTTTTGTCTCTTGCTAGAGCATTTTGTAGGAAGATAGTTTTTAAATTAATTCTATTTTAATAAAAATGAAAGTACTGAATGAAACAGTAAAATGATAAGCAGGTAAGATTTAAATAGGCTAGACGACTAAAAAAAACTGTTTAGTCCGTCAGTTAGATTATTAAAAAATATTGTACACGTATGTTTTCTTTTGTTTGACAAATAAAAAATGACGAGGATACAGTGCTTAGAAGTTTCGAGTGACGTCACTATATGGTACAATTTTTACCTAAGAGTGACGTCACAAGCCCCCACTCCGGAAGTTTGATAATCTATGCCTTTGTCGATTTTTAATAATTTGATAAACCAAAAAAAACGTGTCACATATTTTTCCATTATCTAACTGACGGACTAAATAGAATGACATATTTATAACCCAGTCGTCATCCCTATTAAAATCATGGTAGGACTCTTCCTTCGTTTTGAAATCTTAAATAGATTAAAATATTGCTCGTTTAATAGTACGATACCTACCTACCAGATATCAGTAAGATATAACCCTTAGACGCTTAAGTTGTGGTTTGTAGTCTAGCGGTTTGAACTATGGCCTCTCAAGCAGAGGGTCGTGAGTTCGAGCCTGGACTAGCACTCTTAGCTTTTCGGAATTAATGTGCGAAATTACGTTTGAAATTTACCATGAGTTTTGCGGTGAAGGAAAACACGTGGGAAAGCTTGCACACACCTCCGAAGAAATTCAATGGCGTGTGAAGTTCTCAAACCGGACTAGGCCCGAATGAGAACTACAGACCAAGTCCTCTCATCTTGAGAGGAGGCTTATGCCCGGCAGTGGGACGTATATTATACAGGCTGGTATGATGATGAAGTAAATAGTAATGTTTGTATAGTCGGGGTAAGAAAAGGTTCGTCACTTTTCGACTCTATGTCAATGAATTAAGGTCGATAAGTGACGAACCTTTTCTTACCCCGACTATACCTAATAGATAAATTTAACGCAATAAGCTCCCGACGGTCACTATAAAAAGTTTTTTTTTTTTTAATCATTTTATGACGAGCTGTTATTGCTGACTGTACTTTTCTTTTTACAGTCTTAACCTACATCAAGACAGATCACACGCACGATGGGATCATGTTGAATTGTTGAGGACTATGAGGATTTTTCAATACAGTGATTCGTTTGCGAGATATTCAACTTTAAAGTGCAAATTTTGTTTAAATTAAGCGTCCGTTTTTGAAAAAATTCATGATGGGAGTAAATATATCAAATTAACAAGGACATCTGTAATGGCTAAGTTAGCGTGAGAACTAGTGAATAGCAGCCTGGCCTATAAGTAAAATACTTATACCTACTTGGAAATACAAAATCCTTAGATTTATTTTTAATACAGATCCGGCCGGCTTTTTAACATTTCGCAGACAAGTAGTTAAACTTTTATTTCCGTTATAATAGGTACAATTAGGACTCTAAAACAATAAGTTTATAACTAAATAAATATCTATTATATATACTAAATTAAATAATAACATAAAAAGAAACCTATAAGGCAAATACGTCGTCGAGAGACGTCGTAGGCATGGACCCTAGAACGCTGGCCTCATTACCTCTTTGTACCGCTAGCCCTAGCCTTTGAGCGAGGTAAGCGCCAGCTTTAGGGTCCCCAGAGGCCAGAACTAACCTCTTGGACAAGTCCTTTACCACCCTTTTTGTGTCCGTTGACCATGGCCCCATCGTTTCAAAAGCAAGCGCCGCAAACTCCTGGTAGTTAGTCAAACCAGAATATTTGCGACGCTTGCTAACCTGAGCATGCTAATTGAGCATCGTTAATTTGTTGTTCCAACACAAAATAATATATGTGTTAACTTTTACTATCAAACTATTTATATACAAGTGACCGGATTTTTATATACGATCACGTAATTCTGAATTCAGGTCACCATGCGTCATACGACCTGAATGACGAAAAAATTGCCAGCCGACGAAATGTGACCCAAGTGTCAATGTCAAGTTGTAGCCTTTAGGCACGAGCAGCTGAGGTGCGTGTGAGGTAACCTCGTGTGCCCATGAGCTGCCTCGTGTGGCCAAGGGCTGCCTCATGTGCCCAAAAGCTGCCTCGTGTGCCCAAGAGCTGCCTCATGTGCCCAAAAGCTGCCTCGTGTGCCCAAGAGCTGCCTCGTGTGCCCAAGAGCTGCCTCGTGTGTCCAGGAGCAGCCTCGTGTGCCCAAGAGCTGCCTAGTGTACCCAAAAGCTGCCTCGTGTGCCCATGAGCTGCCTCATGAGCCCAAGAGCTGCCTCGTGTGTCCAGGAGCAGCCTCGTGTGCCCAAGAGCTGCCTCGTGTGCCCAAGAGCTGCCTAGTGTACCCAAAAGCTGCCTCGTGTGCCCAAGAGCTGCCTCGTGTGCCCAAGAGCTGCCTCCTGTGCCCATGAGCTGCCTCGTGTGCCCTAAAGCTGCCTCTTTTGCCCAAGAACTGCCTCGTGTGCCCAAGAGCTGCCTCGTGTGCCCATGAGCTGCCTCATGAGCCCAAGAGCTGCCTTGTGTGCCCTAAAGCTGCCTCGTGTGCCCAAGAGCTGCCTCGTGTGCTTAAGAGCTGCCTCGTGTTCCCAAAAGCTGCCTCGTGTGCTCATAAGCTGCCTCGTGAGCCCAAGAGCTGCCTTATGTGCCCTAAAGCTGCCTCGTGTGCCCAAGAGCTGCCTCGTATGTCCAAGAGCTGCCTCGTGTGCCCAAGGGCTGCCTCGTGTGCCCAAGAGCTGCCTCGTGTGTCCAAGAGCTGCCTCGTGTGCCCAAGGGCTGCCTCGTGTGCCCAAGAGCTGCCTTGTGTGCCCTAAAGCTGCCTTGTGTGCCCATGAGCTGCCTCATGAGCCCAAGATCTGCCCTGTGTGCCTAAGAGCTGCCTCGTGTGCCCAAGAGCTGCCTCGTGTGCCCAAGAGCTGCCTCGTGTGCCCAAGAGCTGCCTTGTGGGCATGATTTCCTAGCTAATTATGGGTCATTTTTAGGGTTCCGTACCCAAAGGGTAAAAACGGGACCCTATTACTGAGACTTCGCTGTCCGTCCGTCTGTCCGTCCGTCTGTCACCAGGCTGTATCTCATGAACCGTGATAGCTAGACAGTTGAAATTTTCACACAGATGATGTATTTCGGTTGCCGCTATAACAACAAATACTAAAAAACAGAATAAAATAAATATTTAAGGGGCTCCCATACAACAAATGTGATTTTTTTTGCTCGTTTTTGCTCGATATTGATAACGGCAACAGTAGGTAGACACTTGAAATATTCACAGAATATTTAGTTATATACTTATTTATTCACTTTAAAAATAAATTATTAAATTAAAATCAAAACACAAATCTCCCATAGCGTTTGAATGCCAATAGCAACTTATGACGTCACTTGTTCGCCAACTCAATCAACTACCTAACTGTTTACTTATTTGTTTTAAAGCAACAAAAAATCTAATTTTGCACTTAATCGAAAATAATCTGGTTTTCAGGGCTAAAATAAAGCGTTTTTTTTACTGGAATCGTGTTTTTGAATTATTTTTTAATGGCGTCAACATCCCTATTAAGTACTACATATACTTAATTGATGGGGAATTATATGAGCGCCGTTTAGAGGCACAATTTCGTAGTTACATCGCTTCAGAACATAGTTCAAGTATCTATGTTATTATTTATTTAAAAAAATGGCTTCTGTCCTATTTCAGGACAATTTCGCCAGTGTCAAAGTAAGCTCTCTTTGGGAGCGACGTTGTACGGTGATTGTAGTTTTTGCAACTTGATAGTAAAATTCCAGAAACCAGGTGGAGACAACTTGCGCACTAAAAAATGCCAGACATGAGAGCAATTTAGAATTTTGTGATCACCTTTGATCAATTATAACTGAAGATACACATTGCCGAACAAAATCCTCTTCAAAAAGTGTCCGAACTTTTTTATTTGTTTGCATAACAATTAAAATCATCACCTACATAGAAATTTGAACCTAGTCTTTACTTCATTACAGTCGAATTTCGGTTGACACTTGACAGCTAAACTTGACAATTTCACGCAACGT
This sequence comes from Archips xylosteana, assembly GCA_947563465.1. NCBI lineage: Eukaryota > Metazoa > Arthropoda > Insecta > Lepidoptera > Tortricidae > Archips > Archips xylosteana. The sequence goes on from OX387370.1 coordinate 6,237,777, forward strand.
ACTGAGAAAAAAGAAGGCCACTTTTATCAAAGTGGCGCTCATTTGGCTCGGACATTTTCGGGCGCGCGACTGTGGATCTACAGTTATAATTGATCAAAGGTGATCACTGTTAATTAAGGTTAATCGCCGCATAAAACAGTATCAAAATTATACTTACTTCAACTAGCCAAAGAAACAGAAATACCAAAATTATATACTGTCTACATCCGCCTTGTTCGATCGAATGCTATACAAATCGAATCAAGTACTTATGATGAAAGTGCTAACTGGCGAAATATGAGCCAAGTGTCAATGTCAAAAGTTGAACATTAAACTTGTACCAGTTGTACCTAGTTTGTTTTTGTGACATAATCAGAGCCGGAGACTTCTGCCGTGTCATGACAAAACACTGTAACTCGAGTTACCGTGTTTTGTGCTAACACCGTTAAATTAACTATTCGGACCCTCATCTATATATGCATGCTTAGAGTAACTGATTTTCTATCAAAAACATCGAAAAACGTCATTGCAATTTACACTGTAACTCTTAAAACGAAGTGTCTTGATTCGACTAAACACTGTATTATCTCCAGATACCGTGTTTTGCCAAAACAAACTCACATTTTCTTAGTATAGTATCAAGAGTTACAGTGTTTTGTCGCAACAATCACACGAGAAATTAGTCCAAGTGTAAGTCGGTACTTCTTCAAGGTAATCATCCTTTCTAAAGACTAAGAAATATATTAAGATGAGAATGTTAGTTTTATGAATTGTGATGTTAGTAATATATTACTAAATTAAATTTAAAGTAGCATTTTCATATGAGTATAATGTCATTAAGTATCACGTTACAGTGTTTTGTTATAACAACTCTCGTACATTATTGATAAAGCACATTACGACGTAACACGTTTTTGCTTGAAAATTCATGTAAAAAGTAAAAAAAATAATATTATTTTTCTTTGTCCCTAGTTTGTTTTTGTGACATAATCAGAGCCGGAGACTTGTCTTGATACGTGTCACGCATTATGCAAATGTGTGCATTTCTTCGCGATGTTTTCCGTTCATCATCATTATTTCGCGTCCACTGCTGAACATAGGCCTCCCCAAGGCTCGCCAAACAGATCGGTCCCGTGCCATCCGCATCCAACGCGATCACGCAACCTTAATATCGTCGCCCCAACTTGTTGGAGGCCTACCCATACTGCGTCTTCCGGTCCGTGGACGCCACTCGAGAAATTTTTTTGCCCCATCGGCCATCAGTTCTACGAGCGATGTGCCCTGCCCACTGCCACTTGAGTCTGGTGATTCTTCGAGCTATGTCGGTGACTTTATTTCTTAAGTATTAAGTATTAAGTATTATATTGCAATGCCCTTATAGGGTGCTTGATTGAAATAATAAAGAGTCGTTTTCAAAAAAATTAAACGTAATTAAGGGCTTAATGAAAACATTCACACATTGTTTTACCAAAATTTTAATATGATCTTGTCCAAGGTACGTAAGTAGTTAGGTATATCATTCATCCACTTTCGATGCTGACTGACTAAAATGTGCACGAGTGTAATTTTTACCTCACGCGTTATGACGAAATCTTCTAATCTAATACCTATATAAAAATCTCGTGTCACGGTGTTTGTTATCGAACTCCTAAGAAACGGCTTCACCGATTTTTATGAAACTTTTTGTCCATATTTGGTAGGTCCGAGAATAGGTCGTAGGCATTTTTTATCTTCGCAGACGGAGTCACGGGCAACAGCTAGTCCAATGTATAAAAAAAATCTCCTGTCACGGTGTTTATGTTATCGAACTCCTCCGAGACGAGACATTTTTATGGAACTTTTTGTCTAAGTGTATTTGGTAGGTCTGAGAATAGGTCGTAGGCTATTTTTTATACCTACCCCTATTCTTCGAAGATTCTTCCATAAGTTTAAAAAATCATGGACAAGAACTTTTACGGTACCTACCGAGCGGGCTACTTTATATTTGATCGTTAGATATCAGTCCTAAACGAAACTTAAATAACTTCCAGCACCAGCCAGTCATAAAAAGAGCACCTTTAAAAATTAAAACGACAAACATTTTCAAAATCCGAACACCCCAGGGTGTCGCTCGCACCTGATTGGTCGCCGGCGGGGTGGGTGCCGCTGTCACCGTCCAATGACGTCGCTTCCCGGTACGTGCTCTATCTACGGCAGCTCCCTCGGATTTGAGGGCTCTAGGGTTGTGTTTACGCTGCATTTTCGTTGTTTGTCGATTTAATTGATGTTCGTTTTTTAAAAGGTATTTTATGGGGGATCTGAAGTGTGACAGCGTCGGGTTGCTCCATGAAGCGCCCACTTTGGCTGACGGGTCATTTGGATTAGGCTGCTTTTAAATTGCTTTGTCTTTGATTTTCGCTTGCTTATCTAATACGTTAGGTTATTTAAAGTATCAGGTGTCTATACATCCTCAATTGATACACGTAGAAGTCAATAGTTAGAGTGGTTATCAAGCTAACTAATCACTTCGACGCGTACCTAATCAAAGAAAGTCTTGCCGCTTTCTTTTCAACAAAGGTTTTTTCCGAGCCTCTGGTGTACCTACTTAGGTACCTATTTTTGGCGTTCATAAGTGTTTGACATAGTCTAAATTGAATAAAGACGTGTGGAATTTCTACTTTTAATCACTTCGTTAAGTTAAATAACTGTAGGTAAGTAAAGAAAATAAAATAAACATCTGTTTTACTGCTGAAACAAGTTAAAAAGGGGGCACCGAGCCTATTACGCGGCCAGAAGGACGGCTGGCTGTAAGATTCTTAAATTATAAATTATTTTTGGGCTAAAAACTGGGCTAAACTTTCCCTACCTGAAAGTATTCTTACTTAATTAATCCAATTAAAAAAACAATTACAAGTAATTTTTAATTAATAATAGAAGCTAACAGTTGCTAAATAAATTAAAAGAGCAATGTAGGTTCCTACTGAGAAGCCATTATTTTATAAACTACTTTTATAGAAATATATCTTGCTTATCTATCAAATATCTTTGCTTCCAAGAAAGTTAAAAGCTTTTTTATTTAGGGTTCCGTACCCAAAGGACCGGGACCCTATTACTGAGACTTAGCTGTCCGTCCGTCTGTCCGTCTGTCACCAGGCTGTAATCTCACGAACCGTGATAGCTAGAGAGTTGATTTGGACTTCTCATGAATAGTCATAACTATTAGCAGCAATAAGTAAAATATTACTGGTAACCTGACCCCGTTTCAGTTTTTATAAACCGTCACATTTTAAACAAAGAACAAAAGCGATAATTCAAATTGGAAATCGTTCCGAGGGCGACAGCCGGTAACAAAGGTTTGTTTTTAATTTTTTGCCTTCGAAATTTGAAACTGTTTTGACGTTGCGCTCATTCGGCCCCGACGGATCGCGTGTTCCATTTTTAAAATTTTACTGCCGATGCTGGCTGGGTGGAAAATGAATAAAAGGTATCGAGCGATTCGAGCGTGAGAGATGTGGTCACGGTTAACAGACTTAAATGCGGGAATGAAGAGAAATATAAAAATTATATCTTAATTAAAATTTACTTTTATTTTAAGATCGTCTCATTTCCTAGCGATAAGACCACCTATTTCTTACCGTACACTTATTAATGCTTAGTGCTTTCCCTGGGTAGGTAAGGTATTAATATTAATTCTGTTTTTTTAGAGATGTTTCAGAACTACAGACTGCAACTTTGGTGGAATATCTACACCTGCCTACTCTACTACTACTATTTCTATGGTATAGAGATTTCGTAAACAGTTAAGTTCATGGAAGCTTTATATCTTAGGTATAAGAGTTAGTCGGTACATTATTTTAATTTTATATAACCTTTCAATCTGATCACATATAGCTTTTTGTCTAAACCGCCTCAAACGAGAAAATGGGATTCTCTACTTACAACCGGAAAAATGGCAAACTTTTGAACGAAAGATAAAGCCAATGAAAAAGAACCTATGCTTGAGACGCACATCTGTATATTAAAAAAACCGGCCAAGTACGAATCGGACTCGCGCACGAATAGTTCCGTACTATCAATAAAAACGGCAAAAAAATCACGTTTGCTGTATGGGAGCCCCCCTTAAATATTTGTGTTATTTTAATTTAATTATTTATTTTTAAACTGAATATAAAACTAAATATACTTATTTAAAAATCACGTGTTGTATGGAGCCCTCCTAAATATTTAATTTATTCTGGTTTTCAGTATTTGCTGTTATAACGGCAACCGAAATCCATCATCTGTGAAAATTTCAACTGTCTAGCTATCACAGTTCGTCAGATACAGCCTGGTGACAGACGGACGGACAGCGAACTCTCAGTAATAGGGTCCCATTTTTACCCTTTGGATACGGAACCCTAAAGAAAGAAGTAGCGAACAGATTGACTGACTGACATATCAACGCACAGACCAAACTTAGTTACTGACTATGGGTAGTTCTACGAACGTTTCTACCCCTATCCGTTTCCTGGTGCATATATTGAAGAAATGAGCCACATCAAACGGAAGGGTCATACACACCGTGAGAAACAATTTAATTTAATTTAATTTAATATAATTTAATTTAATTTAATTTAATTTAATTTAATTTAATTTAATTTAATTTAATTTAATTTAATTTAATTTAATTTAATTTAATTTAATTTAATTTAATTTAATTTAATTTAATTTAATTTAATTTAATTTAATTTAATTTAATTTAATTTAATTTAATTTAATTTAATTTAATTTAATTTAATTTAATTTAATTTAATTTAATTTAATTTAATTTAATTTAATTTAATTTAATTTAATTTAATTTAATTTAATTTAATTTAATTTAATTTTTTAGTTACCTCTCCTCTGGTTATAAAATTAGTGCCTCTAAGTCAGCAAACTTAAGATTTATTTAAATGGATCGTAAATTGGCCCCACACATCATCACCATCATCATTATTTCAGCCGCAAGACGTCCAACCCACGACAACGCCTGGTTTCCGAGCTTAGCACAGAAACGGGCGAGACGGCACGGCTGCGATGCAGCTTCTGCTTCGTTGCCGGGCCGGGCCCTCAGTTCGTGTGCCAGAAATGCGGGCGATCGTGCCGTTCTCGGATCGGACTTTACAGTCATGAACGGCGTTGCCTCTCTCAAACAAACGCTGCTTAAATCAATTGATACCCAATCATTACGGTTGGAAGCGACTTGCATCCACCTCGAACCTGCGGCCTTCACAAAATTCGTTGGTGGACGTCCCACTGTGCGCTTGCCAGTCCGTGGTCTCCATTCGAGAACTTCTCGGTTCCAACGGCCATCTCTGTTCTGCGTGCTATATGACCTGCCCATTGCCATTTCAACGAGCTAATCCGCTTTGCTATGTCGGTGACCCTTGTTCTTCTACGGATCTCCTCATTCCTGATTCGATCCCGTAGAGAAACCCCGAGCATAGCCTTTTCCATAGCTCGTTGAGAAACTATGAGCCTATTCATCAGGCCTATAGTGAAGCACCACGTCTCGGATCTACAACGTCATCATCAGGCGCCCCACACGTACAAATACAAATACAAATACAAATACAAATAGTTTATTTCCAAAAAATGACAATAAAACACAGTTACATATTTACTGAACCCCACACTAGGCATAGCCTGTCCCGTGGGGTAAATGTTACGGTTTACAAAAATAATACATTACATTAGCGGCTATTTGTTACCATATTTATGGAACAGAAAGAATAAAAGAATAAAATAAAACAAAACGGACATACACCAATATAACTGAAATAAATTCTTAAAGCCTCTTAAAGCCTTAATAATTAAGGCGAAACATAAATAACTAAAAACAAAATTATATTAAGTTGTCTATGTGAGGGCGAATATTGTGTGTGCGTGTGTGTGTGTGTGTGTGTGTATGTGTGTGGTGTATGTGTGTGTGTTATTAATATGTTATCTTAATAATGTTTTCCGTGTCTGAATAGGATAAGTTACAATATAAATTCGCCCTGAACCCTGAAAATCAAACTATAATCCAATGTAAAACACGGATCCTTGATAATTATACTAAACGGGACTTATCACGCAAACATATTTACCTCGACGTTTCGGTCACATTGCAGCAGCCGTGGTCACGAGTAATAATAATGACTGATAATCACGAAAGTTTAAAACAGTAGGTATATTTGATCCTTGATATTTATATCTCATTTGATATTTTCTTAAATATAATTTAGGTAAAACCTTCAAGAATTCAGAATTACGCTATCGTATATAAAAATCCCGTGCTGTAGTGGCCTAGCGGTTAGACCTATGGCCTCCCAAGCAGAGGGTCGTGGGTTCTAATCCCGGCTCGCACCTCTGAGTTTTTCGGAATTTATGTGCTTAATCACATTTGGAATTGACCTTGAGCTTTATGGTGAAGGAAAACATCGTGAGGAAACCTGCATACACCTGCGAAGAAATTCAATGGCGTGTGTGAAGTTCCCAATCCGCACTGGGCCCACGTGGGAACTGCGGCCCTAGCCTTCTCATTCTGAGAGGAGGCCTGTGCCCTGCAGTGGGACGTATATATGCTGGAATGATGATGATGATGATGAAAACCTTCAGGAAAGTTCGAAAACGACAATATAAACAAGGTCATTGTTCTTACGTAGGAAAACTTAATCATGTTGAATTGTTGTTGTAGACAATTACCACTATCCACCATCTTTCATTAGTTTCTAATTTGTTTATTACCGTTATGTGTACCTATTATCTGCTTGCGATACGTTAATAAGTAGATAAAATACTTATCTATAGAAAGACAGCTATTTCAATAACCTTCTTTACGACTCTATCATGTGCCTATATATTTTTTTCAGGATAAATATGGTTCCTATCAGTTATTGGCGAAAAAGTGGCCAAATCACTGATTAATTTCAGCTGAATAGCTTTGCTAGATAAAAGAAATATTAAAGAAAGCGAATCAGTGAGTGATTTGGTTCTATGTAGAGTCGTTTAAGATAGCTTTGTTAAAAATTGTAATTCTCTAAAAAAGTATTTAGATACATTGTGTTTTAAAACTTAGGTAAAGATAAATCCAAGTAATGGCACGTATTGGCCGAGTTGGAGCTTACACACAACATTAGGTTATTCTTAAATTCCGAAGGAATATTAAGATGGTAATTTATGTTTTGCTAACTTTTTACCTTTGAGAAGTTTTCTAGTTAAACCTTTAGCATTGGTTTGAAACGAAACAGAGGGTATTGAGCAACTGCAATAAATAGTGAAAATAAACGGATCACTCACGTCTTAAAACGAGTTTAACTCGACATGTTTCGGGCTAATTCGTAGCCCTTCTTCTTAGAGTTGCACGTCACGGCGGCTGCCAAACGGACTCCGTCGAGTTAAACTCGTTTTAAGACGTGAGTGATCCGTTTATTTTCACTATGAGTGAGTCTCACGGTAGTTTCATGTTTAAAACTGCAATAAAATTTAGAAAGGGTGTATGTCATGTATGCTACCAGCTAGGTAGGTATAGGTAACCTACTCTTATTTTGTAGTCACATTTTAAATTAGCAGTTTTTAATTTGAAATTTAACATAAAAGGAGGTAATTCTTAATTGGTCTGTTTAAATTTCTGTCAAAATTTAACACACCTTAGTTTTTGTTTTCAAAGTACTTGTTTGTCACGTACTAATAATTAGGTTATTATCATAAGATATGTAACTAAGTAATATTCTAATAATATTTCAAAATTACCTTATAAGAATCCGATAAGCGTCGAAATAGTCCGACCACACAAAAAACCATTCCCATTCATCACTATACACTATAACATCGACAATCAATCGCACATCACTAGCACCCACTTCGAATTTCGAATCACATTTCAATTTACTTTTTTCAAGTGGCTAGCACTTTTGAGCAATGTAATTTTTTAATTGTTTTGTTGGTAAGTGAAAGCTGTCATGGCGTCCCGACGGTTGGCGGGTGACTGACAGCGCGCGCTCCCTCCCTCCGAGAGGGGATTATCCCGAGTGGAGTGCCTCGCGCTGGATAATGTGGCTTTGACACGTTTGTCTGAGGACTGCAGCTTTTAGTTCCTGTTTTAAATAACAGATGGCGTTACAGCTTTTTGCGTACTAAGCGGTAATTATTATATTCGTAAATAAAATTAATAAGGTATTACAAAATGAATTCAGAATCTTTCAGCAGGTGATTGGGTGAGTTTTTTAGGATTGTTAAATTGTGGTTTACATTTTCCATACATCGAACGATCTTCAAACTGTACCGTCAAAGGCGAGACTCCTTTTGAATTGAATCAAAAATTCGGATGAAAAAATCTCTACAATGATAGGTATCATTAAATGAACAAATTAAGTATAATTAACTTACCTAACAGTTTTTTTTTATTAGTTCGTTATTAGAACTGATGGCCGATGGGGCAAAATGATTCTCGAGTGGCGTCCATGGACCGGAAGACGCGGTGAAGGTAGGCCTGCAACAAGATAGAGCCACGACCTGGTTATGGTTGCGGGATCGCGTTGGATGCGGATAGCACGGGACCGATCTGTTTGGCGAGCCTTGGGGAGGCCTATGTTCAGCAGTAGACGTCTTGCGGCTGAAATGATGATGATGATGATGATGAACCGTTATTTTACAAAAATATTTCGGATTAGGGAATTAACCTGTCTTTGTTTCTTTTGATTAATACAGGCTTCATTAGTTTTTAGATTTAACTAAGTACATATTTTAATTTTTCTCGTAAAGTTACTTGAGGTTAAAGCTTAGTAAGCATCGAATAACATGCTCACGGTCAATGACCGCGACGTTTGCTTACGTAGCTTAAAAAGGTAGGTACATAAAGCACGCAATATATTTTTTATCATAGCATAGGTATGCTTTTATTTATTTTAATCTCATCACCTTATCAGTATTTCATTCACTGCCAGCAACGCATATATGCGTTTCCTTGGCTTTCGCCTAGTGCCGCTCATAGTTTTGCATGCTATTGAACGCACACGTGCGTTTAGGGCATCGGACAAAGTCCCTGAGTTTGACAGCGGGCAGCGAGTGCGTTCAAAATTGTTTTTTTTTTAATTTTTACTTGCTTTTGCATTATCTTCTCTAATATATAAAAATATTGTGTCACGGTGTTTGTTATCAACTGCTCCGTAACGGCTTGACCGATTTTTATGATTTTTTTTGTCCATATTTGGTTATTCTGTTTGGTCGTAGGCTATTTTTTATTCCCCTACCCCTACTCTTTGCAGACGGAGTTGCGGGCAACAGCTAGTGTATTATTAATGCGAAAATAACTCAGTCTGTCTGTTACCTTTGCACGCTTACACCGCTGAACCGATTAATATGAAATATGGAATGGGAATAGTTTGGAGATCGCTCGAAGAACTAACGGCTGATGGGGCCAAAAGGTTCTCGAATGGCATCGCAGTGTAGGTAGGCCTCTAACAAGATGGAGCGAGCTCCTGATTAAGGTTGTGAGAACGCGTTGGATGCGAATGGCACGAGACCGACTTGTTTGGCGAGCCTTGGCGGAGGCCTATGTTCAGCAGAGGACGTCTTTCGGCTGAAATGATGATGGTAAATAAATGTCTTCTTTCTTTCTTAACGACCGCTTTAGCCTAGTTGGTAGTGACCCTACCTACGAAGCAAGAGGTCCTGGGTTCGAATCCCGGTAAGGGCATTTATTTGTGTGATGAGCACGAATATTTGTTCCTGAGTTATGGATGTTTTCTATGTATTTAAGTATTTATTTATCTATATAGGTATGTTTATCGTCGTCTAGTACCCATAGTACAAGCTTTGCTTAGTTTGGGACTAGGTCGATTTGTGTAAGATTGTCCCCCAATATTAATATTTTTTTTTTTCTTAGGGATAAATAACCAGCGTTGCCAAAAATCCCGATTTTGGCGGGACGTCTTGATTTTGGGCCCAAAAGTTCAATGTCCCGCTCGGGACAGGCTGAGTCCCGCTCTTCGGGGATTGGTCGACTGTGCGACAACGTATAGTAAAATAACGTATTTTCATTAAAATAACTTCTTTTTGGGTTAAACATTGTCAATGTCATGTAAATGGTGTAAATGTGATATGGAATTCAAATAAAAGATTGAAAATAAAAAACCACTGAGTTCATACATTTTTTTTTATATAAATAAATACACATACTCATACACACACATGCTCTCACTCACACACACACACACATACTCATACTTCACACTCACACATACAGTCGCATTACACGTGACCTGTTTAATTTTACATTTATTTGTTTTTGTTTTATTTCTTATAATTGATTATTTTAAATGATAAATTGTAGATATTTTAATCGATTATTTGTACTCCATATTATTATTGTATTATTTTTGGCTTTATTTTATTTTTAACTCATGCGAATTTTTTATTTTATTGACATCGTCTTTTTTAATTATTTTATTGCATTTTTTACATAAGTTATTGGTTAAGTATTGTGTGCCCTTACAGGGCGTCATGGACTGACTTATTTTACTGATAATATCTTGATTATAATGTACATGACATTGACAATGTGAAATAAATAAATAAATAAATAAATAAATAAAAATAATAAATATCATGGGACAACTCACACCAATTGACCTAGTCCCAAACTAAGCAAAGCTTGTACTATGGGCTATGGGTACTAGACGACGGATAAACATACTTATATAGATAAATACATACTTAAATATAAATACATATTAAACATCCAAAACTCGAGCACAAACATTCGTATTTTTCACACAAATATCTGCCCCGACCGGGAATCGAACCCAGGACCTCAAGCTTCGTAGTTAGGTTCTCTAACAACTAGGCTATCCGGCCGTCTATGTCCCGCTTTTGACGAAAGGATCGCGCTTTTTTACTCAAAAATCTGACAACACTGAATTATAACTAAAATTTATTCCGTCGTAGCAGGGTAGCTATGGCGCTACGAGCGCTACGCCGTAGCGACAGTCCCTCTATATCACAAAAATCACAAGTGCTATATGAGGTTTTACTGTCAGTTGGAATACTAGATGGCGTTAGTATCGTAATAAGTAAATAAAACCGGCCAAGAGCGTGTCGGACACGCCCAAGATAGGGTTCCGTAGCCATTACGAAAAAATCAAGTAATATTTTTCTAAGGATTTCGTATGTGTACGGAATCTTCAAAGTTAGGTATCGTCAATACTTTGAAAAAAGCTCGTATCTCAAAATCGTTAATCTGGCAAAGTAAACTTTATTACGCGCGTATCAAGGTTCAGTTTTGTTTACATGCTGATTTGAGATACGAGTTTTTCAAAGTAGTGACGGTATGTTTAATACCTTAGGCTACTATTTACTCTTAAACTACAAATAATTCCCAAGCAATCTTAGCCGCTATAATTTTCCTTGTAAATTTAATATATTTACTACCATTTTGAATTTTTTTTAATTTTTCCACCCAACAGTTTAGATTTTAGAGGGGGACTCGATTTTAATGAAAATTTTCACTTTAAAGTTGAATATTTCGCAAACAAATCACTGAATACAAAAATCATGTAAGCAACCCCTCAATGGTTTTAAAAGACCTATCCAACGATACCCCACACTATAGGGTTAGTCGAGAAAAAAAAATCACCCCCACTTTACGTCTATGGGAGGTACCCTAAAAAAAATTCTTTTAGTTTTTTTTATTTAACCACTTTGTCGGCTTGACTAATATATATATATTCATGCCAAATTACAGTTTTCTAGTACTAACAGTCTCTGAGATTAGCCGCGGACAGACAGACGGACAGACATAGCGAAACTATAAGGGTTCCTAGTTGACTACGGAACCCTAAAAACGAGAAATTATTGAGCTTTACGGTGCTGGAAAACGTTGTGTGCAAACTTGCACAAACCTGCCAAGAAATTCAATGGTATGTGTGAAACCGCGTGGGAACTACAGGCCAAGCCCTCTCATTCTGAGAGGAGGGCTGTGCCCTGCAATAGGACGCATACAGGCTAGAATGATGAGCCATGGATATGTCTTACATGGGAATCGAATTGCTACCGGCACCACGCCACTACCCCGCTCTACTCCTCCGCGAACTTGTCTTCACGAGCTCTATGAATCCTTTGTTAGACCTTAGTGTACTTATATCGTCATTACTTTGAAAAAAACCTATCTCAAATCAATATGCAAAGCAAACTGAACCTTGTTGCACACTTAGGAAAGACCACTTGGTCAGATTATCGATTTTGAGATACGCTTTTTTCAAAGTAATGACGATATGTCGAGACTGTTCAGACAAAGAAAGTGTCAAATGCACATACAACGTGAAGATGACGTCATTAAGACTGCAGTACAGCGGAGTCCTTGCAGTTGAAACTTATACTTACTTTATAATAACAGTTCTTAATGATTCACTTAATCGTCATCATAATCATCCCACTACAGCACAGGCCTCCTTTGAGTGAAAGGGTTCTGTGGTTCTGGATTGAGAACTTCACACACACCCTTTGATCAATTATAACTGTAGATCCACAGTCGCGCGCCCGAAAATGTCCGAGCCAAATGAGCGCCACTTTGATAAAAGTGGCCTTCTTTTTTCTCAGTACGTTGCGTGAAATTGTCAAGTTTAGCTGTCAAGTGTCAACCGAAATTCGACTGTAATGAAGTAAAGACTAGGTTCAAATTTCTGTGTAGGTGATGATTTTAATTGTTATGCAAACAAATAAAAAAGTTCGGACATTTTTTGAAGGGGATTTTGTTCGGCAATGTGTATCTTCAGTTATAATTGATCAAAGCACACACCGTTGAATTTCTTAGGCGTGTACAGGTTTCTTCATGGTGATTTCCTTCATCGTTAAGCTCATGGTAAATTTCAAATGTGATTTTGCACATGAATAATTTATTGAATCAGGCGTTACTTTGCGGAGGTCCATATTAATGAAACGTCGGGTCGTATATTAGCCGCACGCAACTCTTTTATAGTTGTTTGAAACGTAATTATCTGTACACCTCTGTACATCTTTTGTTCTTGTTACCTGTTACTGTTAATTTTATGTGTTTCATGAAGGTACAGTCAAGGTAACTGAATTACGTACCAAAGTAGAACCTTCTCACAATCAATTTCAAGACAATTTCTTCGGCAGATGTATGAAATGTCAACACGACATTTCCAACGAAGAGGTTCCATCCACCCTAGTACGCAATTCAGTTTCTTCGACTTTACAATAAATCTTCTTCTTCTTACTAATAAACGTGAAAGTTTGTATGGTTTGTCTTTGTTACTCTTTCACGCTAAAACGGTTTGACGGATTCTATTGAAATTTTGCACACAGATAGATTATAATCCGGATTAGCATATAGGATACACGAATTCTTCGCAGACGGAGTCGCGGGCAGCAGCTAGTAGTTTTATAAATACACGTTTTTACGTACCTACGTAACCATCGTACCATCTTGAATGGTATTTTTAATGAAAAATGCTTTTACAAAATAATTTATGAAATAGAGTCTTTTTTATTGTTATGGTTTCAGAAGTAGTACCCAGTCCTAATTTTCAAAAAGCATTTTTCAATATAAAGACAATTCAAGATTGTTTACCTTATTCCTGATGCTAAAAAACAAAGTATAAACTAACTACACTATATCCATTCAACGTACTTTACAAAATTATAAAAACGTATCCAAACGTCATATAAAACAAAGCGGTAACCATTATTTAAAGAAAATGGCTGAGCTAAGTCTTAAGCACTTCTCCAAACAGCCACGCATCATCGTAAAACCGCAATAAATTGGAATAAAATAACCATTTCCTCACTGGCCGTAAACAAAATGAGCGCGGGAAACGAGTTTCTTAAAAAAAAACACTCATTTGCATGTGACGTTTGCCGCTTCCCGCCTCCCGCGGGCCGCGCGCTCATTGGCTGAAACCCGGCCAATGGATTCGAGTCAATTTAATTTTATAATTCGAACGTAAATTGATTCAATACTAGTTTTTTTCTTAATTTATTTTTGACAGAGCGACAGTATTTTATGTAATGAATGATCAATAATTAAGGAGTTTAAATTTTTGAGGTTTAATTCCATTTTGAGGTAAATTTGAGGATAAAATTATTCTTATTTTGATTTCAGACTTTTGAAGTCTTTTTATTTTTTGGATTCTCTTTACGAAGTTAAGAAAAAGACGTAAATTATTTCAATAAGCTTAATATCCTGACAGTGGTAACTGTATCGTGTTATAGTACCTAGTTATGGCTTAGTGGTTTGACCTATGGCCTCTCAAGCAGAGGGTAGTGGGTTCAAATCTCGGCTCGCACCTCTGAGTTTTTCGGAATTTGTGCGAAATCAGCGCTGGAGTGCTTTAAACGCCTCAGCATTATGCTGAGCCAGTGTCCGATTTGCATCCGCAATGACACATTCTATCTTTAGCTTTCGTGTTGTCTTTTGTTTTGTAAAATATTGATGATGTGTCTTGTGATGTTGTAAATTTAGTTAGAGCTTGTCTAATTTAAAATGACGCGCGCCCAACCACCGCATTAACGCACATCGGCAAGAGAAATATTTCTCTATTGTAGCTTAAATTTTATTTTCCTTTAAAACACATGATATTAAAAGACAACAACAATAATAAATTGATACTATAACTATAAATAAAATAAAACTAACTTAAACTAAAACTAAATAAAATTAACAAAAGGTTCCCCCCGCGGCATAAATATTTTGTTGTAAATATAAATGTGATTCTTTCTTTCTTTCTTTAAATTACATTTGTAATTTTCCATGAGCTTTACGGTGAAGGAAAACATCGTGAGAAAAAGGAAATCTATATACACCTGCGAAGAAATTCAATGGAGTATGTGGAGTTCCCAATCCGCACTGGGGCCACGTGGGAACTACGGCCCAAGCCCTCTCATTCTGAGAGGAGGCATGTTGAATGTTGAATGATGAGTAGGTAGGTAAGTACAGATTTACGCCATCCGATGCGGGAGAAGTCTTTAACAACTAGAAAAGAGAAGAGCATCGAAAGTTAAATTGCTAAAATATATTCTCATTAAATTTATATTCAGATTCTAAAGTGTTTTAACAAACACCCAAGTAATCGCCATACAAACATTCATAATTACTGCATTACATTTCCGTTTAAAAAACAGCTTTATTGCAATCCCCTAAAGTTCTTTTCCAAGTGACAGTTGATGGATTTACTACGTTCCGCTTGGCGAACGGTGATAATGCACACCTCCGCCATTTTGTTCGTAATTGAACTAATTTGCGAACGTCGGGGGGTATTCTGAAGGCGGTCGGAAAATGTGAACGTTTTGATTTCGTATTACGAATCTAGTGGTATTGTTTAAAGAGAATACATCATTTTAACCGATATGGAGTAGCCAAAAAAAAGGTAGATATGAAACTCGCCACCTATTTGTATGAGAAAATTTGTTATCTGGAAGGTGGCCAAAAGCACTCCATGTAACGTGTTACACAACCCCGTCGAGTTTGGGCTTGTTTGATACGCCTTGACGAGTACTTTGATCCTAGATGGTAACTAGGGTCTGATGAGGGAGCTAAAAGGTGGCCCCAAGAACGCTTCGTAATAAAACGACACAACCTCATCGAGTTTGGACTAATAAATAAAAATAGACCATGTACTTATTAAATTCTTATATTAAAAAATTGCGTTTTGATCACCGTCCCAATTTTTTCAATAAATATGTGTTACATTTTGACGTCAAGGGAAATAAAGTAAGTGTAACACGCTTTTATTAGAAAAATTGGGACTGTGATAAAAACGCAATGATTTAATATGTGGTCTATTTTCTTATCAGAATTAAATTATTTTTGAATTTTTAGTTCTTTTTATTAACATGTATGACCTACTTAATATAAGCCTGTTTATAAAGTAATTTTTCGGCGCCCCTTTTCTCCCATAAAATTTTAAGTCATAATGTACCTAGGTATCATTACTTAGTCATAATCAACGTTAGTCATACAGTGATTTATTTCTGAAACGGTATTTTTTTCAGGACTTTTTTAAATGCCATCTTATAGAATGCAGTAGGTAAGGTTAGATTTGTTTTATAACAATTCCGCAAAATAAATTGTTTCAGAAATAAATCACTGTATGACTAACATTGATTATGACTAATGATACATTATGACTTAAAATTTTATGGGAGTCATTATAGAATAGACCCGTAATTTTTCTTTTAATTTTTGTTTCTTACACCGTGTACGACCCAGAAACACCGGTACTAAAATTCCGAAATTTTAACTCAACGGCCAGATCTAAGTCATATGAGCAAAGCCGTGGGTCAAGCTTAGAGGAAAATAGGTATGAAGCGAGTGGGACTTTCGCAAACATTGTGTAATACTGAGTCTGAGGCATCAGTCCATACCATACTAATACTTACTTATTAAAAATACGAATGTGTGTCTGTCGGTTACCTCTTAACGCTTAAGTCGCTGAACCGATTTAGATGAAATTTGGTGTAGACATAGTTTGAGTCTCGGGCGGGAAAGGACATAGGATAGTTTTTATCCCAGAAATCTTCCTTTAAAGGGGTGAAAAGGGGGGTGAGGGTTTGTATGGGAAATCAATAACCGTGGAACCGATTTAGTTGAAATTTGGTATGGAGTTAGTTTGAGATCCTAGAAAGGACAGGATTGTTTTTATCCCGGAAAATCACATAATTAGTTTCTGCGCGATAGTGATAAACGAATTTTTGGCAGACTGAGTCGCGGGCAAAAGCTAGTCTACACTAATATTATAAAGAGGAAAGATTATCACATAGGCTACTTTTTACCGCGGGAAAATACCTTTTCCTACGGGAAAATTAATTTATCGCGGGCGAAGCTGCGGACGGAAGCCTAGTCTTCTATAAATTAAATTATGAGTTTAGAATAGCGCCCCGCCAAGTTTAATGACAAAGTTTTAATGAGAAAACTGAACAGTTGCCAGCTCCCGTCGAGACTAACGACGTGACTAGTTCACAGCCGCGGCATTGCCTGCAATTTACTTCGCAATTTACTTAAGGACCCTCTACATTCTTATCGAAATTACTCTATTTTTCTCGATAATTCAATTTACGTTATTTATGGCGTACCTCTACATAAATTTAAAAATAAGTTCCCGCAGATACTATCAGAAAATGTACATGATTTTGTCACTTACCGTCAAAGCCTTAAAACTTTTCCATGCTTTTGTCTATCAGACAATCTCTCTCCGTGGTGTCGTCCACTTCAGGCTTCAAGAAGATGAGCCTCATACCATTTTATTAAAATACTGGTAACACTGCTTAGTTATTCATTGCATGTGTTATACATTGAAGGGTTCACGGAAAAACATGTCTAGTCACTTTTTTAAAATTGATATTTTAATCTCAAAATGTAGAGCTCGCAAAGGACTATAACTTACCGTTATATTAAATAGGGATATCTGAAAATAATATATATTTTATTCATTTTTAAACAAATGGTTATAGTAAGTATAAATCTTCCCAGGTGAATTTTTCGCTTCGAGCCCTTATCTTTCAAAACCAACGGTATCATCATAGTATTAAGGTTCAAATTTAATGTAATGGCTCGCAGCCAAAAATTCACCTGGGAAGATTTATACTAAGTATACCATAGTAATTGTTCGTGATGATTGGTGATGACTAACTTTCAAACCGCTATAACTCAAAAAGTTGTTTAGGTGACTAGACATGTCCTTTCCGTGGATCCTTCTTATTTTCTAATGGGTTTCTATGACTTTGTATTGTATTGTATTTATTAAGTAATTAACTATTTTTGACTTTTCATACTCTTTCTCCCAAACTTAATGCTCCTCAAATAGACTCAAAGGTTGACGGGTAGAAATCAGTTAAAGGAATAAAGTAAGTGCGCCATTGTACTTTTGATGATGATGATGATGATGCATTCCTGTTATCCCTCATTAGGGACATAGGGCTCGTAGAAGAGTTTTCCATTTGGCTCGATCTTGCGCGGCTTCTTCCAGCTCTTCCCAGCAGAGACCAATTGAGCCTCCACGTGGTCCGAGGACGTCCTGGCCGTCTTGTGCCAGTAGATTGCCAGCGGAGACCCTGCTTGGGCAGGTGGGTATCTGACCCTCGAAGCGTGTGTCCAATCCCATGTTACTTTTAAGTAACCATTAATCTTTTGTGAAATATAAGGCATACCTGGTGATTTTTTCAAGTGTAAATAACTTATATACAAACTAAAACACCTAAATTTATTGTTTTAAAGCAATAAAACTTTAAATTCAAAGAAATTTTGTGGAAAAAATTGGTAACTCAGCGGAAAATACATCAATTTCCATACAAATGGCGGGGACATGCATGTCCACTGCGTTACCTGCTTTATAGATAATAATGATTACTTTTTATACGTAGTGATAATTTTAAATGTAAGCTTAATTATGTGCCTATTTAAATTTTAAATGATTTAAACCGAGCACTATACCGTTTTTGTAAAAAAAATATTTGATGAGCACAGTACAAAAAATTACTGGTCAACGAAAAGTAGAATGGCCCAAGTTCGTCGTATTTCCATTATTGTTTATTCCTAGGAAGAAAGACGATAGTGTAAAAACAATGACTGTGAAGAATAACGAATGTGATCAATTACAGCTGTGGAATAATTCATATCGTGCAGAATCGCGAATAGAATGAAACAATAATGGCAACATCGAATAATCCAATATAAGCAGTCCTCTTGATTTTATCCCTTTAGTACTGGGTGGTCACGAAATTTTGGTTACGAAATGGTACCAAAAGATTTAGTCATCCTTGACCGGAGTATTTACTGAAGGTCTAGCTTTCGTACTCATTGTTAAAATGGGCTTGATTTTGTAGAGCGTTTCATCGAGCTGTCACCGATCGTCGTTACTGAAATAAAACCAATTAGGGCGCGTCCACACGCACTCGTTAGCGCCACGCGCCGCGCGTGTGCACGCACACTTACTTGACTTCACAATCTTTTGATGACAGGGATTTGAGACGCGATCGTGATACGAATTTACTGTTTTTTTTATTTAAAAATAAAATAAATAAATATCACGGGACAATTCACACCAATTGACCTAGTCCCAAAGTAAGCTAGGCAAGCTTGTGTTATGGGTACTAGGCAACGGATAAACATACTTATATAGATAGATACATACTTAAATACATATTAAACATCCAAGACCCGAGAACAAACATTCGTATTTTTCATACAAATATCTGCCCCGACACGGGAATCGAACCCGGGACCTCAAGCTTCATAGTCAGGTTCTCTAACCACTAGGCCATCTGGTCGTCTTATAACTAACCAGTGATTGATCTGACCTGTTTGTAACTAAACGTAGAGCAAAGTTACCTGGTTGATGTCAAAGTGGAGTAGATGGGATAAGTACTTTTTTTTACTAACTTTTAGTGCGTTTTTTTTTTCATTTGGTCAATATAAAATTAGATTAAATAATTAAAGTAACTTTAGATGGACCAAACGAAAAAAATGCAGTAAAAAGTTAATAAAAAATTATGACATGACTCGATGAATGGTGATCCACCATTGATATCCAATAATTACGGTTAGATGCGGCTTGCTCCACCGTGAACCTGCGGCCTTTACCAAATCATCCGTCCATCTTGATGGTGGACGTCCCTCGCTGCGCTTGCCAGCCACCATTCACAGTCTCCATTCGAGAAATTTTTGGCTCCAACTGCCATCTGTACACACCACAACACGCCTGTATTCCAAAGGAGGTGGCGTGGGCAGAGCTCACGAAACGCTGCATTTAACGTTTCATGGCTACTTTTAACAATTTAAGGTTTAATTTTAGATACAAATGGTATCGCCTACAAATAACCTATTTTCTTAGTCGTTAAGTCCAAATACGGATTATTTTCCGCCACTTCTTCACAGTTTTCGCGAAATAAAAACTACGACAGAAATTAGAGTGTGCACTAGCCCTTATCCGAACAAACAGACGACTAAAAAAGCGAATACCATCAGGTGATCCCGCTTGCTCGCTTGCATTGACATCGCTTGCCACAAAAATACAAGTTGTCAATTTTATATCAGCTGTTTTGTCGCAATACGCAGATTTTGAACGTGATTTTAAAAATCAGTTCTCATTTAATAATATTTTCATTAAAAATCTCATGTGATTTGTTTCCGCACAGCGGTGTCCGTGAAACTTTGGACACGCTCTCGGGAATAATAGCATACAGCACACACCCTCAATTACTTCATACCCGAGGCTATACCACACGCAGCGAAGCGAGGCACCAGTCGAAATTAATGATAATGAGTATCATAAAAAAGTATTAATTATTATTCAAATGTTACAGTGACTAGTACTACGATATTTACATAGCACGTTACCTTTATTAATTAATCAAAATGTCAGCAAAATAAATTGGATTAAAAACTTAATTCAAAGTTCAATTTTCAAGTAAACGGATCTTACCGTAATCTTGCATTTCAGGACTACTAGTGACATCTCTTAGTGTTGTTATGCATTACTGTTTCAAATGATAATTCTACTCGTCGCTAGATGACGCTGAAATTCACTTATGAAAATTGACTACCCTATTACATGATAGATGGCGTGAAAAAAAATCTGTTTATTTTACTGAACTACTTACTGCAAAACTAGGACATTGTAGGTGAAAAACTTAAGCAAATTATCTGTTGAATGTAGTACTGCACAGAAATAATATGAAGCTTAAGTAATTTTTAAAATTTTGAACGAAATTTGTTCATACTTAACTCCACACACATACTAAAATCAATAAGGTCAAGTCAGAGTCATTTACTTAAGTTTTTCAGCTCTATAGAGCTGTATTTATTTGTTTGAGAAAAACATAAAATCTTGTTCTAACTCTTGGCTTATCATTATCATTCAATGCATGTACAGTCAGGGATCCAAGACTTAGTAACTTTTGAAAAATGGGAATCGTCTATGCGATTATCCGATTCGTTTGAAACAAAATGTTGACAGGACTGACAATTGCCTTCAACTTTATGGTGACGAACCATTTCTTACCCCGACTGTGCAACCACAACTTGTAATGTAAAAACGTCTTAAGGTTTCGACACACAGCGGACGTCGACGGGACGGTACATTACAGATTGTACCGTCCCGTCGACGCCCGCTGTGTGTCGAAACCTTTATGTTGTCTGTGTACCTTCCATAACTCATGTTTTAGTTTTACATTTGTTTTAGGTATCCTGTCTATTCCTTCCCCAAAATCAAAATTTCTTAAACCGAACAGTCTCCTCATGTCTTTACATCGACATTGGCAAAATACGCCTACCAGCCTTACTAAAATAGCAAGGGTGAAAGCGAAATTTTATAAATTTTGTTTAGTTCATTTGACATAAGAAATTTGGCGGCGTTACAACTATTCTATAATTAGTGATTAAACGAACTTACCAAGTGAAGTTCTATCATAATTATACGAGTGCTTCGTCCGAAGAGATTAGTAACCTGAAAATAAAACCTAAACAATATACAAATGTAGTAACGCGTTAGTTACCACCACTCTTGCACTATGTTGAGAAAAAAATAAAGGGTAACTCACGAAAAAACCAGTCGATTTTGAGGGTAGATTTACCTTTGCCGCCCACCTCACCCGCTCTTCGACACCGAGCCAGCGCGTCATTAGTTTGGAGTTCCTGATGAAACCCGTAGACTAGATAGGGGTTGGGCGGGAGGGGGTTACTAATCTCTTCGGACGAAGCACTCGTATAATTATGATAGAACTTCACTTGGTAAGTTCGTTTAATCACTAATTATACTTCGTGCTTCGTCCTCGAGATTAGTAACCTGAAAATAAAACCTAAACAATATACAAATGTAGACCTTGAGAGTAGTCTCAGGGTTTCGTAGGAAAATTTAGTTCAATAAGCGAACCACTCATTCAATTAATTGTGTATTCAGAAAGAACATAATATTATAAAGATATACATTAGTTAGATACATAATTATTCAGAACTTAAACTTAATTGCACTCTCTTGTGCATTTATAAACAAAAAACCTCAGTCTTAACTTAAATCATTGATTAAGGATTGCGCTAGCCAATGCTACTTCATCCCTATTGATAATAGTTCTGTTGTAGAACTTAGCAAAGGTGCTGGAGCTATGACTCCAGCCCGCGGTCTTGCGGATGAGGTCGATGCTGACGCCGCCGGCGCGCGCGCGCGACGTGGCCGCGTGCCGCGTGCTGTGCGCCGAGAACGTCGACACATCGACCCCGCTCTTGCTAAGCGTGTCTTTTACCCACCGACTTAATGTTTGTGAAGTCACTGGCTTGAAAGGTTTTTTAAAACTGATAAAGAGGGAGTCTGACTTGCGTAAAGGCGCCGTTTTATTGATGTAGCAAGCCAGAGCGCTTGCGGGGCACAGTTCTAGCTTTTCTCGAAAAAACGGTAAAAATAATAGGGGTTGGTTGGATCCTATGCGGGAAGTTTTGATAAGGTCGGGTATCTTGATTATAATTTGCGATTCTAGAATGTCCACATTGTTAATGTTAATTTTTGATAGGGTTTGAACCCTATGTGCGGTGACCAATGCTATGAGGGTACAGCATTTCTTAGAAAGTTGCTCTAAAGTCAAGTCTTCATTGGGGTATTGAGTTTTAAGGAAGTCTAATACGATTCCTGTATCCCAGGTTATATCATATTTCGGCGTAGGTGGTCTAAGTCGGAATACGCCTTTGAAGAACCTCTCAATTCGGTTGTCCGAGATAATGGTAGGTCCTAAAAGTAGCGATAAAGCCGACCTGCAGCTATTTAAGGACCCATATTGGCTCCCGCCACAGTACAGTTCTGACAAGAAGTCTAGTATGTTAGGAATTGTTGCATGAAAGAGATTTACGGAGTTGTTCTTACAGAAAGTGTGCCATTTTTTGAAGTAGACATTATACTGTTTCATAGAGTTAGGTGCAATGGAAGACAGCATGATTTCTATGGAGGAGAGCGGCGCGCCTCGCTGCAGTAGCGCCGACCTGACAATATCCCGGCCGCCAGGATAAGATTCGATCGTATCTTGCGGTCGTCTCTGGAATGAGAAGAAATCATGTGCTCGTTAGCCTTTACGTACATTATGTCGGACACTAGGAGCTGTGTGAAGACCGGATACCATGGTTGACTAGGCCACACTGGTACTATCATGATGCCGGTCGCTTGGTCTGTGATGATTTTTCTAAGTGCTTTGAGTATGATGGAAAAAGGGGGAAAGGCGTAGAAATAATAGCCAGTCCAGTCAATGGTGAAGGCATTAATTGCGCATGCGTCGGGGTCCCTATGCCACGAGACGTATTTTGCGCATTTGTTGTTTATGCGGCTCGCGAATAAGTCGATTTGGGGGGTTCCAAATTTGGAAACAATTTTTTGGTATGCTAGGTTTGACAATGTCCACTCAATATCTGGATGCAATCGTCGGGATTCAGCGTCTGCGACTTTGTTGTCCGCTGACTTTATGTATGAGGCGAAAACGAATAGTCTACGATTTTCACACCACTGCCATATATCTTTGGCTACTTGAGTGAGATGTGGGAATTGTATGCCCCCCATTCGGTTGATATATGAGATAGCTGTAGAGTTATCTACTCGAAGCAGTATTTGGTTGTTGGTAAGTCGTTTTGCGAATATCTTTAAAGCGATGAATGAGGCAAGCAGTTCCAGGAAATTGATGTGTTTGGTACGCTCACTCTCTGACCACTGCCCACTGGCAGTCTCCCCATTACAGGATGCCCCCCACCCCGTCGTTGAGGCGTCAGAGAATATTTCAACCGCGTAAGAATCATTTTTTATACTGCTAGTCGAATTTTCAATGGCCTTTAGCCACCATTGCAAATCGGGTGTCAGTGAACTGGAAACATTCATGTACGTGTCATAATTATCACTACCCTTTAGACTAAGGAACTTACTACGTTCTAGTTGTTTTGTATAAAGTAACCCGTACTCTATGGCTGGGCAAACAGAGACCAACAACCCTACGATATGCGCAAATGATCGAATCTTGCATCGTTTTAATCTCATGAATTTTCTTAGTTCAGATTTTACGCGAGTTCTTTTGTCTTCCGGCAAAGTAACTTGCATTTTATTTGAGTTAATAAGGAAACCAAGAAATTTGCAAGTGGTTGATGGTACTAAGTTGCTTTTTTCCTCATTGATAATAAATCCTAGAGAAATAAGCAACTTTTTTGTCATTTGAATATTTTCTAGACATTCCCGATACGTGCGGCCTAGTAAAAACAGGTCATCTAAATATATCGTTGATAAGTAGCCACCTGACCTAAGTAGTTTAACCACTGGCTTCATTATTTTCGTGAACAGGTACGGGGCCGTGTTAAGGCCGAACGGCAAGGCGTTAAATTCGAAAATTTTGTTATTCCAGATAAATCTTAGGTATTTTCTTGAACTGGGGTGAATTTTTACGAAAAAATACGCATCTTTCAAGTCTAGCGAAGCCATGTAAGAGTTTTTCGAGATCAGCTTCACTGCCGTGCGCAAATCTTCTATTTTGAAGTGATCGGTATCAATGAACTTATTTAATTGTTTTAAATTTAGTATGAATCGCATCTTGCCGTTCGGCTTTTGGCGTAGAAAGAAAGTGGATATAAATTGATCTTCGCATGTTTGACATTCAGATACGGCGCCAGTGGAAGTTAATTGATTAAGAGCATTATTTACATGGTCACGTTCGCTAGGACACATTTTAGGTGTAGAGGGAATTTGGTGTTGCACGACAGGTCGCGAAAAAATTATTTTATAGCCGTCAATCCATTTAAGAATTGTACGGTCTGAAGTGATAAGCGCCCACTGCTTATGATACAGAGAAAGCTGGCCAGCGTACTTTACCTCGTCTACTGGCGGCGGGTCGACCTGTACGGTCGCGGCGACGGCTTCGATGAGCTCGGCGGCGGCCCGCTGCGGGCTGCAGGCTCGCGGCTCCTTTGTGGCCCCTGCTGCCTGCGAGCTGGAACCGGAGGCTTCCAATTTAAATTTTTTGCTGGTTGGGGTCTTTGCTGGGCAGGTGTGGGCTTCTTGAAATTAGCTGTGCTGATTTTCAACTCGGTTCCTGATTTGCATACAGCTTTAGCCGTCTTGAGTGTATCAGATAAGTTGTCGCCGAATAGATGTTTGTCTATTTTAGTATTGAGCAGATGTTCCTTCAGGTCTTTCTTAACCGAGTATAAGGCGAAGTTTCGTCGGGTAAGTGATTCCGAGTGCTGGATATCGCACAGGAGGCGACCGACATCCATTAACTTTTTTAGTAGATCTTGATTCTTGTCGGTGCTCGTATTTATTTCATCTGTAATTGCTGTCGCTAAAGCTGAAATTGCCTTTGCAATAAGCTTTTGCCTAGCCTCAATGGCTTTGTCCCGTTTAATAAGCTGGTCATTTAGGGCAGCTTTAATTTCGTCATTTAGAATAGGAGCATCGATTTGAACGCAGTTTGACGGAACTAGGTACTTGTCGTTGAGCTCTTTGCGAGCGTCTTTGGTCAGCCCATTGGTGGCAAAGTGTTCGAATCGACTAGCTAGTTGGTCGTGGACCTCTTTGCCATACTTTATAGTTGCTGCAGGATCGACCCTGAGTATATCCAGAATGATACTATCCAGGGCCGTTTCCGAAGGAGACGTGGCTTTCGGAGCATTTTCGTCTTGAACATCGTCAATGGTTTCGTTTTCTGCTCGAGGATTGTCATCTGGAGCGAATAAATTATTGTCGCCTGGTGCAGATGCACCTGGATTTTCCGTTAGTGGCTCTAATTGAGGTTCCAAGGGATCGTCTGTTTCTCCGCCTGAAAGACGGGAACAAGAACTTTGTGTGAGTAATTTTATCACAAATATGTGGGTAGGCGAAAGAAGAAGAAGAAAGAAAAATTGAGGTTTTACAAGTTATATTTCGCGTAACCCAGCTAATCATTGTCGAGACAGTCCCAGAAACTGCTCAGGTAATGATTTTAACTTGTTCACATGACTGGTAAGGTGAGGCTCCCAGAGAGCAAAACGCAAACCAGCCTTTGCAGAAATGCGGCGAGACAGTCCCAGAAACTGCTCAGGTTGCATTTTGAACAAGGTTGTGCGCACATGTGGCGACAATTAAGGCGGTTTTGGAAGGCATTTTGATAAAATAGTATTTAAAAACACTTTGACTGTACCTTGTCGGTTATCCGGAGTGGGCGAACGGTTCCCTGGTGCCTCGTCCGATGATGATGATGAGTCGTCGATGATCCGTATGCGGCGGTGACGTGGTTCTTTTAATTTGGTCTCTAATATTTTTAATTTCTTTTTTAGATAATTTAAATCGTCCCATTCCGAACGCTTTCGTTTTGACATCGTTAGATGCCCAAGAAGTATGTTAACAAAAAGTAAACTTTTTTTTTTTTTAAAAACTTAAATTACTTTAGAATATAGACCGTTACTTTTAAATTATATTAAGAATATAAATCGGTGTTGAGTGGTGAAGCACTAAATTGCTAATGACGCGCTGGCTCGGTGTCGAAGAGCGGGTGAGGTGGGCGGCAAAGGTAAATCTACCCTCAAAATCGACTGGTTTTTTCGTGAGTTACCCTTTATTTTTTTCTCAACATAGTGCAAGAGTGGTGGTAACTAACGCGTTACTACATTTGTATATTGTTTAGGTTTTATTTTCAGGTTACTAATCTCGAGGACGAAGCACGAAGTATAATATTATTATTACTTGCAGATGGGGAGAATTAAAATACAGAAAACAAAGAAAACAAACGACTGAAAATATACAATTTAATCTTACAACAAATTTTCTTACCAGCTAAGATTTACATTAAAACTTGATTAAAACGAAGACCACGCCTGCGTTAAACACCATTAAAATTAAAAGAGGCTCTATACTTAGTAGTTAACATAATTCTTACCGAAAATTCTAGTTTTTGTCATTCAAATGGTGTAGGAAATAAAAAAACAATATTGTAAAGCAATGTTACGGGTATCAATTGTTTATTTAACTTAACTTTATACGTATTTTAAGAGGTACGTTCCACCAGTCTCTGTTAAGTGCCTTTTATTATATGGGACAGTTATCTTTGATGCTATTTCTGTATAACTGAAAAAGATAAAGAGTATCGTGAATATCAGTCATTCACAATAGGAACTTAACAGGGTAATAAGAGATGAATATGATTTTATTCTATCTATTACAATAAAAGAATTGCTTAGTATTTCCTGTAAAATACTTTTAAAGTAGGGCCAAATTAATAGATCACTTTGGATATCTGCCAGTCTTAAGCTTCATGATGAGGCCTTTTGTTAAGCATCTATCTTCTATGTAGCCAAGGAAACTGAATCGCGTACCAGGGTGGAACCTTTTCACAACCAATTTCACAACGATTTCTTTGGCAAATGTATGGAATGTCAACATGACATTTGCGATGAAAAGGGTTACTGGTACGTGGTTCAGATTCTACGACTTCAAGTGATTCGCCAAATGCGTTGCTAAGGGCAAAACTCGTTGAAAACTCTTTTTTGTTGTGATCGTAATTGTAAGGACAAGGTTTCCTAAGGGGTATTCTAAGTAAACTTAAAGGGGGTGAGGCCACAGCCATCAGCTAGTTATTACATTTAATATGTATATATAACTGAAAAAATTAAAGGGATTGTCCAGTTCTAACGTTATACTTTAAGTCCTCCATTACAAACTTACATTGAATTTTGATGATGTGTCAAATGTGATCCATTGAATTGGCGCTACTTTAAGGCCACCACAGACCGCAGCGCGGGGCGTGCATGTGAATCATATACGTTGCGCCGCGCAGCCTGTGTCATCCTATATATGATTCAGTGTTATGCAACGCGCTGGGCACGCTCCGTCGGCGTCGCGCTCACGCCCCGCGCTGCGGTCAGTGGTGGCCTTTAGTAACTGACATAGATCTCTACGTCTTACGCTAATCAATGGTGTTAAACACAGATAAGGCTCTGTATAGATATGATTCAGAATGCGAGTTTCTTCATCAACAAATACATGTGCTGGTCAACTTCAAACCCGTGCAGATTATTCGCGTCCCCTTGCAGCCTCATGAGCAGGCCTCCGAAGGACACATATGCTGCCAGACGGGACGCTGTCTCTAGGGCTGCCTCGTCGCCTTCTATCCTGTAGAGTGTTTGTAGCATTAAAATAGGAAATATGGATCAAATATAAACTGGCGCAGCTAAAATGTTAAATATTTAAGGGTAAAGGTGTTAGCACTCCTGTTTTCTGTTCACACAAATAACAACGGCTTCATGTAGACTTGGGTTATTGTTGTTCGAAAACATTGCTTCCCAAAGTGGTCCAGGTGGACGGGGATCTATGTTGGCGTGACAAAAAAAATGGGGGTTCACAATTCTGTGAATATTTCAAGCATCTACCTCTATAAAAAATTAAATTAACCCTTTAACGGGCAAGACTGAAAAAAATCATCAATTCAAGCCTCGTTGCCAATCTTTAGCCCTAAAATTTTTGTACAAGAAGAAAATGCAAAAAGATGTTGTTAAGGGAGGTCTTTTTTGAGATTGTTAACCTATAAAGGGTTAAAATAAAATAAATAATTTTTAAAGTGATAAATAAATAAATATTCTGTGAAAATTTCAAGCATCTACCTGTTGCCGCTATCAATATCAAGCAAAAAAACTTGTATGGGAGCCCCCTTAAATATTTATTTTATTATGTTTTTGTACTTGTTGTCATAGCAGCAACAGAAATACATTATATGTGAAAATTTCAACTGTCTAACTATCACGGTTCATGAGATACAGCCTGATGAGAGACGGACAGAAAGTGGAGTCTTAGTAATAGGGTCCCCTTTTACCCTTTGGGTACGGAATCCTGAAAAAAGAAAACTCAATTATATAGATGGCTACGTAGTTAGTTTGTCACCAGCACTAAAGTATATTTGCGCTCCAGAAAAAAAATGAAAAGTCGTTTGTTATTGTAAAAAAAAGCTAAGTAATTTCTGCCCAAAATCTCCTTAAAAAGTCAATGACCTTAAAGTGAAAAAAATGGTCATGTTAACTATATCGTTCTAATGTGAAGGGAGGGAGGGAGGTGCCAATAATGCAAGCAGAGCACGCAGGCCAAAACCATTATTCATAATAAACACGAAACTAACCTATAAACTTTTCCCGACATAACATATTCGAAACTGTCGGCGCGGTTTCCCTCCGTCTCCATCGGGTTCCACTCGCCGCCGTCGGGGTACCCATTCTCCCGCAACGTGGTCGCCAGCACCAGCCGGAACTTGTCACCGAGCTCCATCGGATATATCCAAGAATTTATATCCAAAATCAAGTCCATTTTAAATGACTCCGATTCGCAATGTAATCTGCTCACTCGGTCGAATTTCTTGCCCTCGGGGTCCATATCTTTCACGTTAAATATGTCTTCGAATAGTACACCTGCCATTTTCGAGTGTTTGTGTTAAAAAAAACTTATTTATGCGAATCGCAGGGAAAATAAAATGCCGATTCAAAGTAGACAAGACACTTACAATACTAAACTTAAACTCGCATGTCAATTTGTTTGACAATCAATTCTGACATTTATTTTTATATGGCCATATATCTTGATGAAATTGCCGTGAAAAACCATGCCAGTGCGTTTTCGTATCTGAATCTGATAAAGATTTTCATTTATGTTACATTACTTAATTATGATTTTACATTTATTCTTGTTTCTTTTTCACATAGGTAAGAAAGATGTGAAAGATAACGGAAAGCAAATACTGAACACGTACTTTGTAAAACACAATGTGAGAAAGGTTTGTATTGAAAATTATATATATTAAAAGATAACTCTAAAAAGATTTGTGTTAGTGTGCCATAGTCAAAAATGCATCCCAACCACTCAGGCCCAAACCATTATTCATAATAAACATGTTTTAAATTAATCTGCAAATTAGTGTTTTACTATTTCCCTGGTATTACTAGAAAAATAGTCACATTCGTTGCCCAAAATCTTAAATTTCCCTCACTTATTAGTGTATAAATTCCAATATTTAATTAAAAATATTTATTTTGGCTTTATGCTCTTATTAGCTTAAGTTGTATTTTATTTTCGCAAACTTGTGACTTATAAAAAACTTAAGTCCACCACAAAACGCAAGATCGGGCGTGCGCGCGACGCCGACGGAGCGTGCCCAGCGCGGTCTATAACACTGAATTATATATACGATGACACACTCTGGCCGCGCGTATAGCGTTTATGATTCACTTAACACTGAATCATAAGCGCTGAATAATAATGAATCAGCGCGCTGTGGCTGGGCACGCTCCTCGCCGTCGCGCACACGTTCCCGCTGCGCTCTGTGGATGGAGGCCTTTAGGGTATGCGCGCACGAGCAACTTTTGTCTCCGCGACTATTTTATCAAGTCTATGGGTTAGTATGGAAGTGCGCACAATTAGCCCCGTGACTTCCGGGATACCAATACACATAACACAAATAAATCGCCTTGCGACTAAGTTGCTCGTGCGCGCATACCCTTAATCGTTGCGGACGCTTTGTTCGACAAAGAAAAATAAAAATGTTGCCATACACTACACATGAAATGCCTTCCTTGCTTGCTTCATTATTTGGCCGAAAAACATTCTGTCTGTTCGGAAGCTAACCTCTAACCCAAAATACAGCACGTGTTGGGTTATTGTGTGCGTTTTAATCAGTGAACGACGCAAGTGCTCCAAATAATCAACGTGGACTACTTGTGTAAGTGTGCCAAGACGCTCTGCGCGTAAAAAACAAACGCGCATACATAATTCATCGAATATGACGGAAGTATTGCAGCCCGGTGCGGAAGTTTTGTCTGAGAAAAAGAAGAAGAAAAACAAGGATGGTGTGTCGTTGGGCGCGTTTCAGAAGCTTGGAGACTTCAAGATCGAGCCCTCGGAAAGTGTCAAGAAGCTGGACACGGCTTACTGGCCTTTGTTGTTAAAAAACTTCGACCGTCTCAACGTGCGCACGAACCACTACACGCCGTTGCCTTTCGGAAACTCGCCATTAAAACGACCCATCGCTGATTATGTGAAGTCTGGCTTCATCAACGTCGATAAACCGAGCAACCCGAGCTCCCACGAGGTAGTGTCATGGATAAAACGGATCCTGAAAGTGGAAAAAACCGGTCACTCTGGCACGCTCGATCCTAAGGTGACAGGCTGTCTTATAGTTTGCGTCGACAGAGCTACAAGGTTAGTAAAGTCTCAACAAAACGCCGGTAAGGAGTACGTAGCAGTTTTCAGTCTCCATTCAGCTGTGGAGAGCATCAAAAAAGTCACACAAGGTCTAGAAAAGCTACGAGGTGCCTTGTTCCAAAGGCCACCCCTTATATCTGCTGTAAAACGTCAACTTCGTGTCCGTTCCGTGTATGACAGCAAACTCCTGGACTTTGATGCAGAACGCAACATTGGTGTTTTCTGGGTCAGCTGCGAGGCGGGCTCATACATCAGAACCATGTGTGTACATCTTGGGCTTATGCTCGGAGTCGGTGGTCAAATGATTGAGCTCAGAAGAGTCAGGTCAGGCATCCAAGGAGAGAAAGAAGGCATGGTGACTATGCATGATATCCTAGACGCACAATGGGCTTATGAAAATCACAAAGATGAAACTTACCTCCGAAGGGTAATCAAGCCTCTTGAGGGTCTGTTAATAGCTCACAAGAGGATCTTCGTCAAAGACAGTGCAGTCAATGCTATCTGCTATGGTGCTAAAGTACTCCTACCTGGTATTCTAAGATACGAAGATGGTATAGAAATTGATCAAGAGATTGTTATTGTGACGACAAAGGGAGAGGCGATAGCTCTAGCGGTTGCCCTAATGACCACTTCAACAATGGCATCTTGTGATCATGGAGTGGCTGCCAAATTAAAACGGGTCATCATGGAGAGAGATACCTACCCCCGCAAATGGGGCTTAGGACCAAAGGCATCACAGAAGAAGAACCTGATCCAACAAGGAAAGTTAGATAAATTTGGCAAACCTAATGAAAACACTCCTGCAGAATGGCTAAATAGCTACAAGGATTACAATAAGGGTAAACCCAAAACCGATGCAAATGGTGCAGCAGAAGCAGAGGCGGAGGATGGAAGTAGGAAGCGTACAGCGAGCACAGCAAACGCAGACGACACAAATAACTCAATCGAAACGAAATCTGAGAAAAAGAAAAAGAAGAAGAAGCGTGATTTAGATGAGACTGCAGGAGGTGAGACAACGGAAGCTGCAGACACTACGATGGAAGTAGAAGGAGACGGAGAAGTACGTAAAGAGAAAAAGAAGAAGAAGAAGAAGGACAAACACCAAGACGCTGAGGCGGAATGAGGACTAGTTTATTAAATGTTTTTATGTCTCCGTGAGAGTTTAAGCAATCAACTGCAGCCAGAGACAAACTGCAACAACTTGCATGCTCTTATGAAATTTGATGCAGTTTGTTAGTCGGTTATATTATACTACAGTTAAATGATCTATGTATTGAAGGTGTGAATAAACACAAGTTTTTGTCACACAATCTACAAACTATGAGGTTTTCTGTGATTGATTATTTGGCGCTAGTTTTGTGAGGTCCGTTTCACAGGCTTTGACATTTGTATCATATTTGCTTGTTGTTTTTTAAATTTTTGCTAGAGAAAAAGCAAAGGTTTAAAGCCATACAGCCTTCTTCACATTTTTTTGCTCTTCTGGATAGTTTTAGTAAAGCCAGTTAGGCAAGGGTCAAGTCTTCAAAATATGAGTAGGAAAGGATTTGAGCCTCTTCTTCAGTAGTGT
The DNA here is from genome assembly GCA_947563465.1 of Archips xylosteana. Lineage (NCBI taxonomy): Eukaryota > Metazoa > Arthropoda > Insecta > Lepidoptera > Tortricidae > Archips > Archips xylosteana. The sequence goes on from OX387370.1 coordinate 6,270,483, forward strand.
AAAGCTATGTATCGACTTGGCGCGGCAAACCATTGACCATTGACTCGCGCGGCAGTAGCGCAGTACAGATGCCGTGCCGCCGCGCGAGGCTACTCGAACATTGGGGTGCTGGAACGTGCCAAAACTGGTTTGCCGCGGTCGAAAAAAATGCTGGTGCGGCAGCCGCGTGCAGGCGATATGCAGCTTTACATGTTGGATTGTTTTGTAACTGAAAAGAGCCAATAGCAGGCAAGACTAACATCAAACAAACCTCACTATACTAACGCCATCTTACGATATTTGATCTGTCAGAAAACCCTCTTTTAATCCACACACTGTGCAAGTGCAAATTTAGTCTATACTCTGTCATTCACTTCTGTTAGTTGAAATCATTTGGAAGTTTTAGTACTAAAAATCATTAAATGTTAATAATTTTGAACTTTTTAAAATACAGGTGTGGCTTATACGCTTGAATAATAGCTGCCATCGAATATATGACAATAATGCACACCCTGGTAGTTTGTGAATAGGCAAGTACTGAGATGTCAAAAATATGTAAACAACTGTATCCCTATAACCATAAGATTACATGGACTAACAGTGTCAAAAGTATAGATATACATTTGACGCAATAACCGTATGGATATTTATATCCGTGTCTGTGTTGTGTACACATTACATAAGGGCATGAATTATCAGCACGTGGATTATTGTTTAACAATTCCGTGGCAACAATTATTTGGGCATACATTTACTGCACCCAAGTAAACTGCTGACAACTATGTATTCAGTTTATGTTAAATGCCAGGTAGCTTTTAAAATATGACGCCATTCTACATCTTAGTCTTATCTAGACTAAATATAGTGACATGATATATTCCATATTATAATTATGGATACCTCAGTGTGGGTTTTTCATTTTTCTACTGACCCCAAAATGTTTTATTTGAAAAAGTTAATATTTTTAAGTTAGTTGTAAGCCAGATGTTGTGATGTTTTTGATAACTGGACAACATTAAAATTTTAAAACTAATTGGTTTTTATTATTCTCAATGAGAACAATCATCCTTATTAACGTTGAATCTGGAAAAAAATACGATAATTCCATACTTTTTAGTTAAATAATATAGGGTAAACCATACACTAATTGGCCACGTTATAGTAATTGCCCACTTGATTATTTTATATGAAATAAAAATAATACAAATAATTTAATGATAAAAGCAACTAGATTATTATTATTATTAGCACGCTATTTGTTATGATTTATCACCAAAATATCAGTTACGAATTACATTTATTATGTGGAAAAGTATAAAAATAAAATAACGTTAAAACAGTATATAGTAGAGACATCTAGCAAATAAATATATAATTATTATAGTGGTGCTACTCGACACTAGATGGCGTAGTTCACCAAAAGCGTTATTTAGCTTTACTCAAATCATCTGCAGCTTGCATGAAGTTTAACCCTAAACTCGCTTGAGGTTCAAGCAGTTGAAAACGCCTGATGTTTGTTTTTATTTTGACCTTTTGGCGTTTGGCTACGTCAAATATTTTGTATTTGTAAACTTTTGTAATGTTTTAGATTTATAGTGAGTTGTATTTTATAATAATCGGAAAAAGCATGTATAATGAAAGCTTGCTAGCTCGCAGTAAAGATTATAATATCGAATATTTCATGCAAGAAGATGTGTGCCGGTTTTGCTGGAAAAGAAACGCAGTACAAGAATTAACGACAAAAAGTTACGAAAATGACTGTGAATCTAAAATCTCCCTTTTGGATCAAATACGAGTCTGTCTAGACATTAACCTAGGACACGATTTCCATCCGAACAGAGTATGTAATGCTTGCTGTGACGAAATAAAAAGGTTCTACTATTTCAAGAATTTCTGTCATGAAACTGATAAAAGACTGAGAGAAATCTTACAAACTAATAGCACAGCGATTAAACAAGACTCTAATGAATCGGAATTTATAGTGAAAGTAGAAAAAAATGAAGTTTCCACACGTATAGAGGATGATACACTTGATGAACTGTTAGAAACTTTGCACCATTCCGACTCAAGTGACAATGAAAAAAAACAGAAGAAGAAAGTTAAATTAAAACAAACCTACAAACCAAAAAGATCACCAACATACTGTAACATTTGTAGATTAGACATGAAGACTGCGGAGCAATTCACTCAACATAATTCAACATCCCATGGTATAGAAGGAAGCTTTTACAAGTGTTTCGGCTGTGAGAAACGTTTTAAAAATCGCAAAACTAGAATAGGGCATGAGACTAATTTCTGTAAAGGCTTAAAAGATGGCTACCGTTGTGCGGTCTGTGAACGATGTTTGCCCAAACGCAGGATGTTCGAAGCCCACATGAGGGACCATAGAGACAATGTGACCATAGAGTTGCCAGAAAAACTTTTTAAATGTAAGCAATGTAGCATTTCGTTTAAGACTCGTGATGGACTAAAAGAGCATGTTTCTCAACATGAGATTGAAAAAAAGAATTATGTTTGTGAGGTAAGTATTTCTTTGGACATATCAGCATATAGACTGCAATTACCTTTAATTAGCTCCAATATTTTGATGCCACCCATGACAATCGAGAATTGGGATTAACCCCTCATATGCTTAAGACACGGATCCATGCTCAATTTTAGACAATCTTTTTTATTTTTTTTTTCAAATCTGTGTCATTAGATTAATATGAAACCGTTGAGACTAGAATGCACGTTTTATTTTTCACTTCCCGCATATGAGGGGTTAAAGTTACCACGAATCATTAAAATAAGTATTACTTTGTGTAGAATAACAAACTGTACCAGTGCAATACACCTTTGCCCTCATCTGCCCTTTTCATCATGTAAAATAGAGGTCAATTACGGGTCAGTATTATGTAAAAAAAAGAAGTTAAAAAAAAATATATAAAGGCTTCAGGACCGAGTAAGGATACTCTTCCACCACAGATATGCTATGCTATGGTGCTATGGATGCGTAGATATCCACTTAGCATAGCACTGATCAGTGATGAAGGGTACTAACAACCCGATTCCCCTGGGTTGACTAAACTTTTAAAGTTACCAAACTCTTCTTTTCCATTACCGCATTCAAGAAGAGGATAAATGGGTTTTAGGTTTTTAGTTGCAAAAATCTTCACGCCCCTCCTCTGGTGCTGGTGGAGGCACAACTATGCTATGTTTTTATATGAAAATATGTGTGCTCTGGAGCATCCTCCAGCGGCTGGAGCATTCTATTTTTAAGTAGCCATTAATCTTTTGTGAAATATAAGGCATACCTGGTGATTTTTTTCAAGTGTAAATAATTTAAATAAAAACTGAAATAACTAAATGAAATCTTTTAAACCAAAAAGACTTTAAATTGACAACCTTCAATTTTTTTAACACCTGAAAATTACTATAGGAATTGAAAGAGTTTTGCCTCCTGAACACGGAAAAATATTTATTATAATTTATTTCTCCATATTTAAAAAAATACAACAAATTTAAGAAACATATATGTACTTACCAATACTGCCACAGAATAGATAAGATTCCTTTACCCTTTTCACTAGAAAAAAGAGCTGTCATAAAATTTCTTGTTTCAGCGGATCTATTTGTTTAAAATTATGACAGCTCTTTTTAAAGGTTGTCAATTGAAAGAAATTTTGTGGAATAAATTGGTAACTCAGCGAAAAATACACCAATTTCCATACAAATGGTGGGGACATGCATGTCCACTATGTTACCTACTTTATAGATAATAATGAATAATGATTACTTTTTATTTGTAGTGATAATTTTAAATGGAAGCTTAATTATGTGCCTATTTAAATGATTAATGATAAAACCAAGCACTTTCCGGTATTTGTAAAAAAATATTTGAAGAGCACATTACATAAAATTACTGGTCAACGAAAAGTAGAATGACCCGGCTACTTAGCTTAGCACTAGTGTAATTGGTCACATAGCGAAGGAGAACTAATGCAACTAACTATACGGACAGGGGGGAAGCACAGCGGCTCAAGATAAGTGGGTCAGACCGCGCGTGTATTTAGATATTTTCATCGTAATACTAAAACAAATACATATTTTATAAATGTAGCATCACCAGGCCCTAGAAAACATCTTGGGTTATTAACACTCATAAAGTCATGATCTGCTGTGCAGTATTTATGCCGTAACTAAGGATTTATTTTGTTTTTTAGAGACGACTTTGGAATTTATTTCTATCGAGCTAACTACAAGTAATCGTGTTTCGAAAATCACTAGTCATTAGAGTAAATGCTCAAATATCTTACACATGAATTTCAGAACTTTGCTAGTAATGATATATTAAATGAATGCAAAACAAATGCGCCAAAAGCTCGGTGCGGCCTTAAGTAGGTAGTTAGGGTAGGGTAGGGTGAGTTTAAGGGTAAAGGGGAAGCGTTTGAAGTAACCCAACCTTACTGTGTTTTGTCTTTATTTTTTTCTCCTGCAGAGTTGCGGGCGCGTGTTCACACGTCAAGATTACCTACACAAGCACAAGCTCACGCACACAGGCACGAAGCAGCACGTGTGCCCACACTGCGGCTTCCGGTCTACGCAGCGGTCCTCCCTCATCATACATATCAGGTGTGACTTGCTGCCAAACACATCCTAGTAATTCCTACTTACCTACTATAAGAATAAGAATATTTTTTACTAACCAATGAAGTTACACAGTACACGAAATTACTTATTACACATTGTTACTTAAGTGATAACATACTTATATGTGACATTACAGTGGCCTTCGCACTAGACTCTGGGTCTGTATCGCGAGCACCTCACTTGGCAGGTTCTAAATAACAATGAATAAAATAAGGTAGAATAAAGACTCAATCAGAATCAAAATAGTTTATTACCTATTAGTGTTTACATTTTTATTTCCCCGTAGGATTTGTCAGCTAACTTATGTCTAAAAGATCTGTGTAAGCTGAGGTAAAGACTCAACAAGTTACATAATGTGAAGTATCTGTAGCAATGCAATGCAATAAGCAGTTTATTGCTGTATTCTAGAAAACACACGGGCGAGCGTCCCTACAGCTGCGACATGTGCCCGCAGCGCTGCATTTCCAGCTCCAACCTGCGCGCGCACCGCCGCCGCCATCTTGGATTGAAGAAGTTTGAGGTGACACTTAGATATAAATAAGAAAACTATCACTGTCTCTATGTTTTGGGTGCTTACATTCCAATTCCATTTGATAATTCGAGGCGCATTCGGTAGCACTAAAATAGCCGTGTTAAATCTAAATGCTTTCGCATATATTATATTTTAGAGACATATATCGGGTGATGGCTAAATTTTTTTTATTATCTTTTTGCTACTCCACGCTAGATGGCAGCACATTGTATGCAATGTCTATTTACGATTTAGGAGGATCTCCCCAAATCTATGGACGCGGAATCTGCTTCAGCCAATCGGAAACCATTATGTCAACGCAATAAGAGCGAAAAAGACGTCGATCAGAGGATTCCGCGTCGGTAGATTAGGGGAGACCCTTGAACTTCTAATTGTGCTACCGGTTCAGAACTTATTACTGCTTTGGAATAGAAGATTCCAAAGTGTGTATGTATGCATTTCCGGCGACATTAGTTACATGGCGATATTTTCTTGTGTTTTTTCTATTACGTCGTAAAGATACGTTAGGTTACTTTAAAGTGCCCAGAAAACTTATTTTAAACGAGGATATTTTGGTGTTTTCTTACTCGGAATCACGAGCACTATTCATTTTAATAAAGAAAAACGCTTACGCACTCAAGCCCCCACAATCAAAAACTTTCGCTTTTATAAAATTAGCTTATTTATTATTTAGTAATTTTAAAACTTTTTACAGTGCACGATATGCGACAAAAAGTTCGGCTATAAAGTGAGTCTCGACGAGCACATCGAGTCTTCCCATCACCGCTCGCAGACGCACGCCTGCCGCCACTGTGGCGCCACCTACTCGCGCAAACGGGGACTGCGGCGCCATCTGTTGGCCAAGCACGAGACACAAAAAGATGAAAACGGAGATTGTACTGTCCCCATTTTTACAGGCTGATCATCCCAGCCTATATACGTAGGGCGTTCAATAAATTCTCGGTATAAGAATGAAAACAAAAGAATGCGAAAGTGAGTTTTTTTTTATTTTTCAATTTATTCCCCCCCTATGTTTATACACTTTAGATCGGTCGATTATTTTTTTTAAAACCCCATAAAAATATTTTTTGTCTTTGGTGACGAAATGCTCCTGAACTGCTGCCTTCAACGTCAACTTCATCGTCAGGAAATCGGTTTCCTCGAAGATCTTTTTTGAGGTTGGGAAACAAAAAGAAGTCGCTAGGGGCTTAATCTGGACTATTCGGCGGATGAGTTAAAGTTTCGAACCCGGATTCAAGAGCAGCGGCCTTGGTAATACGAGCCGTATGCACCGGGGCGTTGTCATGCAGCAGCAGAACTCCTTTGGTTCACTTTCCTCTCCTCTTCTCTTTGATGGCTTCCCTTAATTGGCGTAGAATGTTAGCGTAGTACTCTCCGGTAATATTTACACCCTTTGATTTAAAATCGATTAGTAATATTCCTTCACAATCCCAGAATATTGTGGCCATGACTTTACCAGCTGAAGGCATGACCTTGGACTTCTTAGGATGAGGTGTTCCTTTAATGTGCCACTGCATGGACTCTTGCTTGCTCTCAGGATCATAATGATGAACCCAGGTTTCATCTCCGGTAACTATTCTTTGAAGTACGTCATCAGGATTTTCACCGCACATAAACTCGGAACAACAAGCTACACGCGTTTCTTTCTGAAGCGGTGACAGCATGCGCGGCAACCATCTCGCACTTACTTTTCACATATTAAGGTGGCCATGGATAATATCATGTACAGTACCAATATAAAGATTGGTCCTTTGTGCTATAGATTTCACCTTCACTCTACCATCTTCTAAAATTATTTTCTCCACTTTATTTACATTTTTTCTGATGAAGTAGCCTCAACAGGCCGACCAGCTCTAGGGTCATCTTTGATGCTCTCCCTCCCACGCTTAAATTCACCAGACGACTTTTGTATCGTAGATAAAGAAGGAGCAGACTCACGGTAAACAGAATCCATTTCTTCTTTTATGGTCTTTTGATTTTTCCCCTGTTTTGTTAAGAATTTTATGACGGCTCGATGCTCTAATTTATTTAACATTGCAAAATCGTTCATGGTGATCACGTTTATTGCGCTGTTACAGAGAAACAAAAGAACTTACCAGTTCGAATTTTACTTTTTTATACTGTCAATAAATGACACTTAGCGGCCAGTATCAAAAAAAAAACTAAAGAGGTTTGAAATATATCAATACCGAGAATTTATTGAACGCCCCTCGTACGTCCCACTGCAGCGAACATGCCTCCTCTCAGAATGACAGGGTTGGGGCCGTAGTTCCCACGCGGCCTCAGTGCGGATTGAGAAGTTCACACACACCATTGAAGTTCTCCGCAGGTGTGTGCAGGCTTCCTCACGATAATTTCGTAACGTAAAGCTCGTTGTAAATTTTAAATGTTAATATTGCATTGTATGATATTTGATAGTAAAAATGAATTAAATCTTTTTATGAAAAAAGTATGCCTATCAATCAACCAACGCTCGCCAACAAGGCTCCGAGCAATCACGCAACAGGCATGCATCACAAATAGCAGAGGAACAACAATGCTCGCCGACGAGGCTCTGAGTGTGGCTCTGAGCGACTGGCCCTTGCAAGCGCCCACATGACGCACAGACTGCACTCCACTGCAATTCGTATCGACCTCCGGTCTAAAAGGAAGGCTGATGTAGCGACTACTAGCGCCATCTAGTCATCACATAAGGAACTAACTACTACAATCCTACATCACGCTATCGAAGTTTCTCAACTCGGCTGCATAAATACAACTTCCAACATTCATCCATCGGACTTCGGTCCCCAGGCATAACATCTGCCTGGAGAGAGATCTCTCTATTGCAGCTACCCCCAAAAGTACTTTGTTTTTAATTGTATTTTTTCCTTGGTGTTAAGATTATGACTTGAACTAAGGAGCTGCATTTGAAAGCCTCGTAGGTTTATATGCACCAATAACTGCGATTTCACTGAAATTAATTTTAATTCGCACCATACATTTGTGCGAGGGAGAGAGGGTCTCTCTCTAGCACAGAGATAATAATTGCAGTCAACGACTACTATGAAGTGAAATCTGACACATAGCACAACTATGAAGTTTCTAAATATTGACAGTGTCAACCACAGTAAAATAAACAACAAAGTTTAGTTTGTAATTACTTTTATTTTCAAGTCGGAATAAAAATAAAAATTCTCTATTAAACTTTACTTTATTTTTACGGACGACACTATTACAGCATGCATACGCCACGGCCGAAAATGGACGAGAAAAGATGTCCTAGCATGCCGGCAGACAAATCGGTTAAAATCAGACTATACCATAAAGTTTTAGGTAGGTACTTTACTAAATGTAAACAAACTCCATATTATGCGACTAAACTTAAGAGTACGTCGAAAATGCGCACGCGTACTGAAAGTCAATTACAAATATTGCATTTGGCTGGTTAACCCGACGCCATAACTTTTGGTCGTGTTGGCAGCTGATTTTTGTTTACATTTAGTAAAGTACCTAAATTTTTATAGTATAAGATCAGACCATTATTTACTTTGCCGAAAGATTGACGTAGAAAGAGATGCACTATATAAAATTAAATACGTGAGCGACGGAGACGCAATGAGCGAAACTTATAAGTTGTAGCGCCAGCATTTTCGTCCTCCATTTTCAGTGCCGTGTTTGGATTTAGGATTTATAATAAATATTTATTTACATTTTTACAAAACTTGATCTGTTATTGCCACAAAGTAATATTTATTGCAATTTCTTTCGATACAAACCACTTTTGTATATAATCATCAATATCAAGTATCTTTAATACAATCCTCGTCTTAAATATTGTAACAGTGATGTGGCGGACTAAAGCTCCAAACGCGCAGACAGCAGAGGTGTTACGGTGCGGTGGCGATGACGGTTTGTAATATTCTAACTTGTATGAACGGTTGTGCGGTACCATACCTTGAACTCGTTCATACAAGTTCGAATATTACAACCGTCACGTCACCTCCACGCCTCCGCTGTCTGTGCGTTTTTGAGCTTACGAGTTAAGATTATTAACTCAAAACAAAGGCGACTGTTAAGTCTAACTAATGATGTCACTAGCGCCATCTAGTGAACGTAAATGGCATCATTCGTGAATGAAACTTATGCACCACTATAAAATATGTAAGTTTATTTTTTATTTTCTCAAAGAAATAAATACAAATGTTTGATTATATAATTTAATAATTGGCATTTTTACCCATTATCCGACTACAACTAGGAATATTCACAAGATGACAAACCCACTTCGTTTTTTATTTGATTTTTAATTATTACTAAGTACATTTTATTAAGAAATTCGACGATCTACACAATCAATTACACGAATATATTGTCAAATAGAGGAACTTGCTCGTTTACGTACTATATTCTGTTTAAGGGAAACCAAACTTACACCATATCGCGGTTAGATGGCGCTGAGAGTATCTAACTTGAAAGACTGACAACTTTAACTATATCTTTTTATAAAAAGTTTAATTTTATACAAAACTGTCTTACAGGTAACTAAGAAAATATTCGTCCGAAGGGATTTTTCCCGAGCACTAGTCACCCTTCCAATCCTTAAAGTAAAAAACAGCAAAGACTTCGCGTCTTTGGCCCCTCTGGCGACTCATTCAAAAAAAAAAACTAAGAAAATAAACTTAGTTTAAAAATAAATGACTCATCAATCGCTTCAATTTTAAAAGCTTTTTTTTAACTTGCAATGTATGTAAATATATATGCACTTCCAGTGGTCGAATCAACTTGAAGTTTGGTATACTTATGTAGGTTGGATGACAGCAAGTACAGTCAACAAAAAGTACAGTCAGCGAAAAAGCTTGCATTGAAAATTAAATTTTTAACAAAAACTTTTTATTTTGTTCTTGCCCTGTGATGAGTAATTATAGATCATTTACAGCTTTATTCATATGTATTCTTCAAAAAAAAAGTTTAGATGGTTTTGGGTGCTTTAATTTTTTTAATGTGCTAATATTTTAAAAAGTAAGTTTGATTTCCCTTACCACTTCTAAATAAATACTAAATATAAACATTTACTTAATGTAAAGTTAAATCTTAATATTTACATGAAATTAGTACCTAATTTCTACAAATGTTTAGGTGTATTAGTTATAAATATATTAAAGGTATTTGAAATTGTAATTCAAACTGAATCATTTCATATTTTTTCAAATGTTTTATCTAGACAATTTAATACTGCTATTCTTGTTTCATACTATGTAGGTAAAATTTTGATTATTTATAGTTTTGCTTCGAATTTAAATATAAATTTTCTGCCATACTATACTTACTTTAAAAACAAAATAAAAGTTCTTAATCTACGAGATTTCAAAAATACTCCACCGGAATAAAATTAAAAAACAAAATTATATTAAATCACAAATGTTCGTAATCAATATTTTACAATATTTACAAACAAAAATGAATCTGGAACTCAATACCATTCTTTAAACAAATTACTGCTGACAAGGCCTTGGGCCCATAATATTGATAGTAAACGCGCAAAAGAGAAACTAAACAATTTCAGTGTAAATTTGTTGTCATATTCCAGCATTTTTCGGAATCTTAAGGCCACCACAAAGCGTGCCCAGCGCGGTCTATAACACTGAATCATACATGCGGTGACGCACCGGTAGCGCGGCACAGCGTATATGATTCAGTGTTATGCAACGCGCTGGGCACGCTCCATCGCCGTCGCGCGCACGCCCGTTGCGGTCTGTGGAGGGCTTTAGGGTGCCTTTCCTCCAGAGATGTGCTACGCTACGATGATAAGGAAGCATTTGATATCCGCCAGTCACATACATTGGGTCAACTAAGATAAGTATTTTTTTAAACGGAAAAATGCGTGCACTGGTTGCGTGGTGTAGATGCGTGCTCGATCTTCCTCGAGCAGCTGCGGCGGCGAATTAATGGAAACGGTCACACAGTTTCGTAGCGTAGCTTTAACATCCTCGTAACATAGATCTATGCATAGTACATCTCTGGTCTCAACCAACCTTTCAAGCCTTTCAAGGCACTCTTAGAACTGCCGTTGCACTGTTTACCCCTCACTTCTGCAGTTAGAAAATAAAGCTGTATCCTCGAGAAAACCCAGCGTACTAGAACCTCTTAATCTAGGTCATTTAAGTTACCAAATGACCTAACTATAGTTCAGCACCTCGTCCTGGTCACTCAGAGGGCGATGGAGAGCACTATGCTCGGAATTTCTCTGCGGGATCGCATTAGAAATGATGAAATCCCCGCAAGAACTAAAGTCACTGTCATAGCTCGAAAAATCGCCAGACTCAAGTGGCAATGGGCAGGGCACATCGCTCGTAGAACTGATGGCCGATGGGACCAAAAGGATCTCGAGTGGCGTCCAAGGACCGGAAGACGAAGTATGGGTAGGCCTCCAAGAAGACGAAGCGACGACCTGTTTGGAGAGCATTGGGAAAGGCCTATGTTCAGCAGTGGACGTCTTTCGGCTGAAATGATGACGATAATGACTTCTTCCTCATGATCCACAAAACTTAGCCTTCCTTGGGGCAAGTTCGACTGATCTTCACATCTTTAACTTTAGTATGGCAAGTTGTCTCTTAAATAAGCGTGTTTAGTGTACTCCCGTTGTAAACATCGTCCCCACCAAGACCTCCGCGTGCAAGACTTGACTGGCTTCAGCACGAAACATCGCGTCTGTACCACGTTGAAGAACAATTTGCCCACCATGTTGGATACGGAAGTGTCGGCGAGCTTCAGGCACGCGCGGAATCTGGAATGAGATGGGGTGTTTCGTGAGATTTGGTTGAGCTTCCGTGGTTTAATGTGTTATGGGTCGCTTCGGGAGATGAAGTGCGAAGGTTCAAATCTGTAGAATATTGGTGACTTTTTCTAAATTTGTTTGACTTAGGTTTGCTTAATGGAATACTTTGGAGAAGGGGAACAGTGGCACATTATGGTTGAAACTTGGGCAAATGTAGGTACGTCTCGCTGTAGGACACAACAGGCTTTCTCTAAGACTGAAAAAGGCTCTTGACCCGTAGTTCCTACGCGAGTCCAGTGCGGTTTGAATTAAGTTTTGAATAATCGCTTATCTTAGTCGGGACTCGAACCCGGCCAAATGCGACAAAAATAACACGCCGTATTTGATGCAGATCGCGGTTACTGTTAAGGTAATTTATCTCTAAATAAATTTCACAATAAAAAACACAAAGTCATGAAAACTAAAAATTACGTTGTTAATTTTGTTTTTCAACCGTAACGGGAAATTTTTGAAAAATGTATGCCTTAAAAATAAAATAAACCCTGTATAACTGCACTCTGTAGAAAGTATCTAGTTTTCCAATAACTGACTCTGGATACGATCTGAGTTCGTAAAATGCATCTCTTTACCTCCTCTCACCTCTCACTTGATATAAGTGAAAAGGGCCCAGGAGTGGGACAATTAGGTATCCACATAATACGTACCTACATAAAAGTGTGACAGTTCGCTACATCCTAATAAATGATTAAACCATAAAAATGCAATTTATAAGAAAGCAAAACAAAAATATAGTCACAAATTTTTAAACTGCGTAGCTAAAAAATATGCTATAAGAATACCCTATACAAACATTGTATAATGTTTATATTATTGTCTCCTGTGAATGCACTACCTTTTTGATTCAATCAAACATTCATGAAAGTTATGAAAATAGGCTGACACCAAGACATACTTAGGATAGTTTTTAAACCAGGAATATAACTTACCTAGTTCCCGCAGGAAAGCAATAAACGACAGTAGCAGACGAAGTAGTAGGTACAAATACAGATAGTATATAGTACATTGTTGTAGAGGCTGGAAAGTAAGCAATAGATGGACGAGTTTGTTTGGGGGCCGACGCGTAGCGGAGGCCCTCGAAAGTACGAGTCCATCTATTGCACTTTTGGCCGAGACTAAACATTGTGCTTTTCACGACTAATGCGAGGAAATCATCATCATCATCATCATAAACATCCATCCCGTCCATCCCGTCCATTCCGTCTCACGTCCATTCCGTCCATTCGTCCATCCCGTCCATCCAGTTCATCCCGTCCAACCCGTCCATCCTGTCCATCCCGTCCATCCCGTCCATCCCGTCCATCCGTCATCCCGTCCATCCCGTCCATCCCGTAAATCCTGTCCATTCCGTCCATCCCGTCCATCCAGTCCATCCCGTCCATCCCGTCCATCCAGTTCATCCCGTCCAACCCGTCCATCCTGTCCATCCCGTCCATCCGTCATCCCGTCCATCCCGTCCATCCTGTAAATCCCGTCCATCCCGTCCATCCCGTCCATTCCGTCCATCCGTCCATCCCGTCCATCCCGTCTATCCCGTCCATCCGTCCATACGTCCATCCCGTCCATCCCGTCTATCCCGTCCATCCCGTCCATCCCGTCCATCCCGTCCATCCAGTCCATCCCGTCCATCCCGTCCATCCGTCCATTCGTCCATCCCGTCCATCCCGTCTATCCAGTCCGTCCGTCCGTTCATCCGTCCATCCGTCCATCCAGTCCGTCCGTCCGTATGTCCGTCCGTCCGTCCATCCGTCCGTCCGTTCCTCCGTCCATCCATCCATCCATCCATCCATCCATCCATCACATGCAGCAGACGATTACTTTTGATTGGTCCAATAGTGTCGTTTCAGCACGCCAGGAATGAAATTCAGAAATTATCTTTCAAAAAGTCGTATCGTATTATGAAATACGTCCTGTTTTCGATTAGTGTAACATTGTTGTCGTGTTTGCGCGCCATAAATGAGTCAGCTGTTAAATGTACATATATAGGCAGTTTTGAGTACTGGATTTAGGTTATCTATGGCCACATTTTCGAGCAGTGTCATGAAAAGTAAATTACAGATTAGCCTTTTGGTTTTCTATATACAAAAAAATCGAAATTCAGTTCTAGTGAATTCGAAAAACGACGTTTAGCGCATCACTAACCAATAAAATCTGAAGTACGCAAATCCTAAACGCCAAACGTCACTTGAGAGCGCAATTTTCGCGCCGAATTTATTGCCCAAACGTCATAAAATGGCGGGAAACGGTGACGCGCGGCGCCGGCTGTTAAACTGACCGGCTTCAAAGTGAAACTATTAAAAAGACGGATGGGTTATCATTACATTAATAATATAAAGCATTTGTCTGAGTTTACGTAGGTTTAATAGTTTAAAGATGCAGTTGATGCCCAGAATTGTAAAAAAAATCTTGTTGTAGTGCTTTTTTAGGAAGAAATAGCGTATTCATTTGCTCGCTAAGATTTGGAGATCACTCATTTGGTTTTTAATACAATTTGAAATGCAGTCGTGGTGATTAAAACAGCAAGAACTATTGTAATTTTAGACTTTATTTTTTAACCCCCGACACAAAAAGAGGGGTGTTATAAGTATGACCACTATGTGTGTGTCTGTCTGTGGCATCATAGCTCTTAAACGGGTGCACTGATTTGAATGCGGTTTTTTTTTAATAGAAAGCACGTTTCTTGGCGATGGTTCTAAGATTATCATCAAAATCGGTTCAGCCGTTTCAAAGTTATCAGCTCTTTTGTTAGCTGCGGAAGGGATCTTAGACTGGACGCATAACGGGCATTGACTTAATGTTCAAACATAGGTAGGTACGAGTGACATAATTGCGTTGGGGGTTTTTAAAATTTTTAATTTATAGTTATTTGGTTAGTTACTTAGAATATTTTTTTGGCAAGCGAGCTTAGGGTATCGAAGTATTTTTTGGTGGTCATTATGTTTAACCCCATTTTTTATAGCCTTTTTATTTTACCGCTTTTACCTCGTGGTTAATCCATACAAATACTTTAACACTGCTTTTTAGCACTAACACTCTCTAACTAACTGAGCTAAGTCGCGGACGGACGAACATGGCGAAGCTAAGTATCTATAAGGGTTCCTTGTATACTTACTACGGAATCCTAAAAAAGTAATACCTAAGGTATTTTTTTACCTACTTTTTAATAGGCGTAGCGTTTGCTATTCAGCTTCTACAAAAATGGCAACGGCGGCCAAATATTTTATCGAATCATAAGATCGTTTTAGTGATAAAATTATTGATGGAGAGCGATGAAAGTTATATTCCAGAACAGATTTTACTATTTATTTGATTGCGGTTTTGACACGTGGTATAATAAAATCAGCATGTTTTTTTATGTTGGTATTCGGGTTATCTCGCTTTGGACATACCATAGACAACGTATTCTTTCTCGGATCGAGAATGAAGGAGGTGTAAGCGTTTTTATGGGGAGACAGAAAAAAAAAGAAAGAAAGGGGAATGCAAACTCTAAATGAAGCGTTACCGTAATGCTCGCACAACACTTTTATCTTAGTATTTGTGTGTTACATTTCCTCCTGTTCCGGTGTGGTAAATTAATTAGCATTAAAAAATTTATGTACCCAGCAAGTGGCTATCGAAACCTACTTGATAGTTTCTTTTCTCTTTCATTAAAATATACAGATGCAAAGTTACGTTGTGTCGCTTCGAAAAATGCCATTACAGAATTCCCGCATAGTGCCACTGCCAACCTAAGCAACGGTAAAACATCAGTAGGTATAGTCGGGGTAAGAAAAGGTTCGTCACTTTTCGACCTTAACTCGTTGACATAGAGTCGAAAAGTGACGAACCTTTTCTTACCCCGACTATACATCACACTTGACTGCACCTCAAACTTTAACGATCGAACGTTCAACTACAACTTTTGAAAATCGAACGGCACAAAGGCGAAAATGTGCGGGTCAGAAAAAAAACACTGGCGGTCAGCACTTTGGCTAACGAGAAAAAAAGTAAAAAAACACAAGTTACTGGCCAGTGTTTTCCGTTAATTCCTTTTCGGGAGCGTAAGCCTTCTTTTGTTCTTAGCCCGCATTGATTCGGTGTTTGACGGTACTGTAACTAAGCCACTTATGGCTTACGGGTGGCGGAAAGGATGGGGGAGAGTCGAGGGATATCGATAGTGAGTATCGACAGATGAATTGGCACATTTTGAGTTGAGTAAGTAGTGGAGTAAAAACCCATGCTAGCTGGTTTGACCAATGGCCTCTGAAGCAGAAGGTAGTGAGTCAGAGCCGGCTCGCACCTCTGAGTTTATTGGAATTAATGGTGTGAAATAATATTTAAAATTTAGCATGAGCTTTACCTACGGTGAAAAAAATCGTGAGGAAATCTGCACACACCTGCGAAGTAATTTAACGGTGTGTGTGAAGTTCCCAATCCGCACTGGGAGGTGTTCCCTGCAGTTGGACGTATATAGGCTGGGTTGATGATGATGATGAGTAGTGGATACAAGTATCTTAAGAGACAATTTACTACACATGTTTCTTTGATTACATGAATTTGATTTTTAAACATTGTGTATTTATTAAAGACGCGCTATTATGCCAGATTTTTAGGTTAATTTTGACAGATATATTCATCATCATTATAGAACTAAACTATATAAATTGACTTTCTATAATTAAACATTGCGTAAAATGAGCTCAATACGGAGAGCTATGAATAAAAAGTCAAACTTCAAATCATTTGAAATTTCGATGTCGTTTAAATATTTATCTTAATTTATAAAAGAAAGCTTGCTATTATTTGAATTATAGAGCCAATTTTCAACCTAAGCAATTGCATTGCTAACAAAAAGAAAATCGTATCTCAAATTTAGATCTCGATATTTTCTTGGACATGTTCACATCACTACGATTTGACCAGAAGTTTGGCAAATCAAGCAGGAGAGTGCGCTACAAGTTCGATACATAGAGTAACGCACGGCCACAGAAAGATCTATGTATATTGTAACAAAATTTAGAAAATTTAATTTTCCTGAGCATTTTCAAACGTTCTTTTATCAGAGGAGACTCGTGCCCAGCAGTGGCATGTAAATGAACGGAATTATTGTTATTACTATTTTACTCTTAATATTGATTAAACAAAAACTACCGCGTAAATATGGAATAACTTGTCGGTACACTATTTTAATCTACATATACAGTGGTGGTCATACAATTAAGAACGATTTGAAGTTTCCGATTTTTTTTTATCTAAATCATGTCATATGTCTAGTTGTGTTCCTTCTTAGAAGTAACAAGTTATGTTATAAAATAGCCACATGGATAGAGCAAACGGGATTAAGAATAATAGTGTATAATTGCTAACATTTTTTTTTACAAATTTTATTTGTTCTCTATACTAATAAATTCAAATAGTAATGAAGCTGGACAAATAATTAAGAACGATTTATTAAACTGCTCGAGAGTTGTTTTATATGAAGCTTAGATTAAATAAATCATATTAATGTGAAGTTGGTATAGAAAAAAAAAGCAATTTAATACATTTGAATAAAATTAATAGTTAGTAGCATGTCCACGGCTTTTAATTACGGCTTTACACCGGCGAGGCATTGAATCTATCAATTTTTGACATTTCGCAAGAGAAATAGAGTTCCATTCTTCTAAGAAAACGTCGTACAGCTCTCTCAAATTGCCACACTGTCGATATGAAACCTATTTCTTGACTTCGCACCAAAGATACTCTATTGGGTTAAGATCTGGGCTGTTGGCTGGCCAATCTAAGACAGAAACTGATTGTGATGTGAGGAATTCCTTAACGGTGCGTGCAGTATGCTTTGGATCATTGTCGTGCTGGAATGTCCAAATAACCGGAAGCACGTCTTCGGCATATGGTAACATTGTTTCTTGCAGTATATTTTTGTATTGGAATTGATCCATGTTTCCTTCTATCAGCCTAACAGGTCCAACGCCATGTCCAGAAAAGCACCCCCAAATTTTCACATTTCCCCCGCCATGCTTTAATGTCACTTTTGTGTACTTCGGGTCGAATGCTTTATTCGGAGGGCGTCGTACATATCGTTTTCCATCAGAACATACCCTATTTATTTTTGTCTCGTCAGAAAAAAGAACGTTTTTCCACTGTCTGACTGTCCAGTTTTCATACCTTCTTGCAAATGTAAGTCGGGCTTGCCTATGACATCGTTTCAACATAGGCACCTTCCTTGCTATCCTTCCGTTCAACTTATTTTCTACCAAACGCCTTCGAATAGTGCGTGCAGAGATTGCTGAAGGGTTGGTTTCGCCAAAATATTCTTTTCTCAACTCATTAGACCCTTTAAAAGGATTTTGTTTTGCCAAACGAACGATATTTCGATCATCTCGACGAGATGACTTTCTCTATCTAGGTCCACGTGGAACGTTTGAAGTAGTTTGATACGTGGAAAAATGCTTTACGGCATGGAAAACCATTGTTTTTGAACATTGCAGATAGTCGGCTATCTTTTTATACGACCAATTCTTCTCGCGAAGTTTTATTATTACTTCTCTTGTAGATTTATCACAACTTTTATTTTTCCCCATTGTTTTTATACGAAGTAATCACTTTTAAGACTTTAACAGCACGAAATGGCGCCAAAATTATACGAATAATAATCTACAACCACAGAGCCACACAGTGTTCTCTATTTAAATTTGAAAAAATAATAAACTATTCAGCGTTCTTAATTACGTGACCAGCCACTAAGTACTAATACTAGGTTCAGATCGAATGTATAAAGTTTCTCTATTAATTTTTTAACCAACTATGTGGCATAAATGAATGTACCGGTAGTACGGAAAAGTTTCGCAATACCGAGAGAAATAAAAAAAATACGGGCAATTAGTTATACTTGTTACTTTGAAAAAATCATCTCAATAAATAATCGTTCTTAATTATATGGCCACAACTGTATATGTGATTTTTTATTAAGTACTGGTATTTCATACTCGAAGCCGTGGTGGCCTAGTGTTTGACCTATGGTCTGTCAAGCTGAGGGTCGTGGGTTCGATTGGGCTCGCACCTGAGTTTTTCGGGATTTACGTGCGAAATTACATTTGTAATTTACCATGAGCTTTACGGTGAATGAAAACATCGTGAGGAAACCTGCATACACTTGAGAAGAAATTCAATGGTGTATGCGAAGTTCCCAATTTGCACCGGGTCCGCGTGGGAACTACGGCCCAAGCCCTCTCAATCTGAGAGGAGGCCTGTACCCTGCAGTGGGACGTATATAGGCTGGGATGATGATGATGACGATTTCATATTCAGCTCAATTTTCACCATTTACGACAGGTATTATCGAGCTTTGTTATTGCAAGTCAGCTTGCTTGTCTCTGCCCCACACAATACTCTGTGCTCCTTAAGTGCATACAAAGAGAAAAGCGCCCGCTAAGCTTATAGCTTTGTCAGCTCGACGTAATCCGCCCGCTCCCACAGTCCGACACTAACTAGCGATAATGTACTATTGCTAACGATTAGCGTAAGGGAAACAATTAAATAAACATGCCAAAGATTTAGGCGTATTTTCGAGTTGGTCGGGAAATTAGCGATATATTTTTCTTTCTGTTATCTTTCGGGGGTAAACTGGTACATCGGAATTCAAAGACTTATATAGCGTGGAAAATAAGTATGGCCCTGGAAGGCAACTACTTACCTTAAATCCTTTAGTTAGCTCATAAAGTTAATGTTCATTTTACGATCATTTTTATTTTAAAGACCAAATGTTTGATAGAGACATTTTATCCTGAATAATAATCCTATCGATACTAATGTGTTTGTTTTTTTTTTAATTTTAGTTGGTTCGAGTCCCGGGCGAGGCAAGCGAGTTTTAGAAAATCTTTGAATGCACTTTTGTTTCTTTTTTAAAATAAAGGAATGTCTCCTTTAAGTAAAATGAGCCAACTTAAGGATTTAAGGTAGTTTCCCCCCAGGGCCTGACTTATTTCCCCACTGTATAATATTTTCGTTCGACAAAATTATCATCGAAACTATAGCCGATTGTTTCTTAACTTTTTTTAAGCAAAACTTGTACCGAAATTCATCCCAATTTGAGAGGGTGAAAATAATTGTGAATTAGTTTAGATTAACATTTTATCGATAAACGAAAATATGTAGCACGTTAATTATTGAAATGAAACAATAACTTTGCTCACCCGCGACCTCGCAAAAAGCTCAAAGAAAGAGCTCGAAGAGGCTCCATGAAACGGTTTAGCAAAGTAATTGTTTCAGTTCATTAAATATGGAAATCCGCAAAGTAACGCCTGATTCAATAAATCACGTTAATTATTTTTATCGATATTTTTTTTAGTAGGTTGAGTCCTTAACTGTTCGCTGAGACTGTTTTAGAAATAGGTAGCTAGTACTAATTAATGCTGTCTTTGTGTATCAAATTCTTCACATAAATTATTTAAAAATTAACCTCATTTAAATACAGCGCGGTAATTATTAGTTATTTCATTTTGAGATTGATGCAAGTGTATAAATAAGTACGCATTTATTTCGTCAATTTATTATTAAGGAGAGCTTTATCCTCAAAATTAAGCTGTATCCTCAATTCAAATTAAAATTCCGGGACTAAATTCCCATGGGAATTCACATGTTCTTTATTTACGTTGTGTGACAAAAGCTAGTGAATTTCTTGTTTCTAGACTGTGTTTAAGATGTTGGGATTTTAGTTTACGAGTTATACCACACATCCAGCAATTTTCAAACATTTCAAAATTCACATCCGTTCAGTACCAAACACACACACACACACACACACACACACACACATACACACACGTAAAAATGTTGACATTTTCTATAATACAAGCTGTTGGCCGCGACTCCGTCTGAGAATAATTCGTTTACCTTTATCCTGGGGAACTATGCAATTTTCCGGGATAAAAACTTTTCTATGCAGGGTCTCAAACTCCATACCAAATTTCCACTAAATCGGTTCAGTTTTTATTGATTACCCATACAAACTTCTGTTCCCCTTTTAACCCCTTTAAAGAATGATGTCTGGGATAAAAACTATCTCATGTTCTTTCCCGGATCTCAAACTATCTCTATACCAAATTTCATCTAAATCAGCAGCTTAAGCGTGAAAAGGTAATAGACACACAGACAGACACATTATCGGAATTATAATTTTAGTATGGGTACCTAGTAGGTACGGTATGTTCCACTTTTTTTCGGGAATTGATGTTGATGATTGATATTTCTGAGTGCTGCAGTTAGTGTGCCGCTTACGGCCAATACAATCGGTAAATACGACAAAGCAAAGAAAGGCGTAACCTTAAAATAAAAGACGACCAAACGCAGTCTTCCCGCCATAACTCGAATGCACAGATAAGAGCACTCGAACGAATGCGCCCGACAGCTGTTGACGTACCGCGCCATCTATAACGCGTCTTGTTTTGGCGGGAAATTATAGCCGCCATTTTGGCTCGCTGTCAATACTTATGGTATTGAGCTGGCGGTTTTTAAGTACTTAAGATTTTGTAAGGGAAGTATTGAAAACAATAATTACTCGTATTGATGATATTTATTAGTAGGTACTTTTTGTAGATCAGTAGGTATACAAAAAAAATAAAAAAATACGACAACAGCCTAGTCGTTTCGTTACGTTACCACGGCCGCTGCAATGTAAGTATGTAGTTAAAACATCGCGGTTTTTTAGCAATATAGATAGTCGAAATCTCAGATGATAAAATGATGTAAGGGTTTATATTTCAACAGATTACTTAGTGACTCTCTTTGAGTTGTTAATATTTATGGACGGTGGTGATCATTTCCCATCAGATGACCCCCATGCTCGTTTGCCTCCCTCTCATAAAAATAATAAAAAAAAATTACGAGTTACAATCGCGAAGTTTTAAAACATTGACAGCATACTAGGTACTGCCCAATGCGAAGTGTCACTAGTTTTTCTTTAGCGCCCTCTCAGGCAGGTCCCATAGCCTGATCTATTAGCCGTAGTTTTCCAGCTCTTAGTTTACATTAATTTCTTTTTCTCAGTTCGATGCCTTGAACTAAAGGCAAAGGCTTTAGGCGGTATCCTGCCTTTTCGCATAAAATTATTTCCCAAATGAAGCATTTGCCAACCGTTCATTTTTTCTGAAATTGTAAACTATTCAGGATTTATTACAGGACTATCCTGTAGGCTAGGTTAGGTTCGGTTTGTTTTATATATAACAATCCTGAAAAGTTTACAGTTTCAGAAAAAATAAACAGTTGGAAAAATAATATCGGAAAAAGGCAGAGAACCGGCGTAGGCACATACAACCAGGCGTCACCTATTTCCTTATATTTATATTTGTGTCATAGCAGACAGGGAAAGTCTATACTTATTATCTTTCAATCTATTCGACAATATCTAGGCTCAGCCCACACGATATAGCCTAGATCCGTTACACACAATGCTAACTAGGACTACCCATAACATTGCTTTAATATTGGCCACGGGAGGCACATAAATTCGCTTTAAAACCCAATGACGTTTTGTCTGTGTCTCAGGCAGGAAGGCAAATGTCAAAGTTACAATCAATAAGAGGGCAAGAGGCAAGAGTTTTATGCGGACAGCAAGTGTCCCTTACCTAGGACGCTTCAAAAAAGTTTGAATTTTGCTTTTGGGCTTAATACTGCGAAACAAGAGAATAACAAATTTGCGACCGAACTACAAGATTCTTGATTTATTTAAGTCTGATTTCAGAATTCTGCTCTGCGATCGTTTTACTAAGCAGCAGCAGTGTTTGCACTTCTGTGCTCCGGCTTGGAGGTTAGACGGCTAAGGATATCACTGGCACAAAAGGCATTCCACCTTCTTAATCTCCAGGTTATATTTCAAAACAAGTAAATCAAAAGTTCTATTCAGTTAAGGTAAAACAAAATGTTTTTTTTTATGTTGGTTAAAGTAAAGAGATGCAAACTCAAGATGTAATGAGCTAAAGAAGCCATATTTCGTGAACAACTGGCCGTTTAGACGACGAGTTGACACGAGACGCCATTTTGCGCGACGTTCCAAATACGAAAATCGTGCGCACGGCTGAATGGGCGGGTAATGGCTCGGAAACCATAGACAAAACAGGTGTCCGCAAACCTGCGTGGAGGTTTATGGTTTATTTTACTTGCAGTTTTGTTGAATGACTTAAAAAACGCGGTAAACGTTCAATTATCAAGTGGCCGATGCTATATCTCAATCATCTTAACTCATTATCTTTGTTTGCTTTCCGCTGTTACGACTTAAAGTAAATACCCGACTTCTTAAAATATTGTTGTTTGATCCTATCCAACTTTCTAATTAAAGATGCATACGTGGCTTGTTACAGTTACTATTTCAAACGTCACTAACACGTAGTTCGTTATTAAAACATAAAGACTTCTCTCGGCTCCCGCCAAAATCGCTGTCAAAGAACTGTCAATAGGCCGCCATGTTGGCTTTATGGTTGCGTTCCGTTATCGCCCGTGCGATTTATAATGTGTGAATAATGCGCGACGCGCTTAAATACGTTGTCTGACAATACATAAATTATGAACGTCGAATAAGGGTGGAAAGGTGGTTTCTTTGTTACTTATTGGAGATAACTATTTTCTTGTTTATCGGGGCGGAAAGGTCTGGTTTGGGGACAACAACAATGGAGGTATTTGTACGCGAATGATTCCTTATTTTTGGCTGAACATAGGTTCTGATTGCTGCGTCTTGGTGATACTTACGTACCTAATAATTTTCTAAGTAAACATCACAGAAAATATCAATGCTCGCTTGTTTAATTTTATTAATTGAGTATACAATTTTAATTTTTATAAAGCTTTTGATTCCAGCTTGATCTTTTAAAAACACACCCCTACTAAAAACACTAACTAGGTGTTTATGGTTTCTTTTTTTATCAATGAGGCCATGGAACGACGGTGTTCAGCCTATTATAGTCTGTCGCCAGATATCCGTAGATCGGTCCGACTGATACCGTTGTAAATGCCCGCAATAAAATACCCATTTCAATTTTTTGTTGATCAAGGATGATTCCATTGTATGATTTGGACAGTGGTGAACATTGAGCACAGGTTACTTCTTTCATTGATGGTTACTTTTTAAATGTGATACGATGAGAACTTGAAAATCCTTCTGGCGATCGGTATAACTTGCCAAACTATATAACGCCGATATCTAATAATGTATATGGCCGGAGAGTATGGACGTCCATTCTGCCTTGCATACTAAATAAATTTCCACTAGAAACTATTAAAGAAATTGTGAATAACAAAGCCAACAAGATTAAGGGTATCCTTGTACGTCACTTAGACCAACCTCCTTAACAAAAAGGTTTATGATATTAATGGGTAAAAGGTAGTGATGATTTGCCAAACTGTAAGTAACTAAGTAAGTAACTAAGTAGGTAACTAATATTATTATTATTAACTGCAACAATCCTACAATTTAAGGATTAAAGTTAATATATGTAATTCTATAAAGTGTATTTTTTTTTTCTGAAATAAACAGTTTTAAATTTAATTAAATAAAATAAATAAATAAATATTAGGGGACAATCTTACACAAATCGACCTAGTCCCAAACTAAGCAAAGCTTGTACTATGGGTACTAGACGACGATAAACATACTTATATAGATAAATAAATACTTAAATACATAGAAAACATCCATAACTCAGGAACATATATTCGTGCTCATCACATAAATAAATGCCCTTACCGGGATTTGAACCCAGGACCTCTTGCTTCGCAGGCAGGGTCACTACCAACTAGGCTAATGCGGTTTATTTGTATCTATTTGAAATCACTCCAGTAAAAATAACCATTTGAGAATTGTGTTAACATTGTTCTTAAATCATACATATCAACATAGATGACGGCTGTGATATCGTAATTGACAAAATTATGTATAGTAGCCGAATGAAAAGGTTCGTCACTTTTCAACCTTAACTCGTTGACATAGAGTCGAAAAGTGACGAACCTTTACAAGACTACCACTTGAATAACTTCTTTGAATAGTTCTATTGTAGAAATAAATTAGGGCGGTAATTTTCACCTATTTATCTATCGCACTCATATTTAAAATTTTGCATAATTTTTCTTCACTTTAGAAAGATATTTTCAGAGAACTGATTTTAAAAATTACGCCCCTGGGCTACACTTTAATATAAGTACCTACTATGTAAAGGAATGCACGTATTTCTTATTATTATTAAGTATAAAAACATATTTTCCTCGTAATAGGGAAATTGTTTAGGTAAGCAGGTGGCATAAAATGTTTTAAAAAACGTCCAAATCTATTAACAACTAAGCTGAGCGCGAGGTGCTGATGGAAGATTAAGTTGAAGAAAAATATCTAAAATGAAAAAAAAATAGTTTCGCACCTTCTTCAAAAGAAAGTTATTAAGTACGTATCCAATATTGACAATATAACTAAATCAGTTTGTTTTGTAACAAGTAATGTTTACAAACTCGCTTTTCTCGCCACTTTGTATGTAAGTACTAGGTAGTTATTATAGGATAAAATCTTACAATACCTACATAACGAACTCTACCTACCCCCTGTAGTTGAATTGCCATGTTTGGTATGTATGTGTAGACTGCACGACAACTCAAGTCAAATCAAGAAAAAGTGTAACGCCAACAAAAATGTTAAAAAAAAATTCACAGAAAAAATACTACTTATTTTGGAGCCTGATTCTAGAGTGGATATGTTTTATTGTATTTTTAATAACACTACTCAGCATATTAATTATTTGGGGGTACAAATAAACAGACAGACGGACAGATAGCGCCGCGGTATATTTATAGCTCCCAATTAGAGGTACGGAGATACTATCGGGGTTTTTCTAATTGTCGTTTGGAACAAGGGAGGGATGGAGTACCACTACATATTCACACTTAAAATTTTTTGAAGACTTTATGTAAAATTTTCGACCTGATTTTAAATTCGTTATATTCTTTCATAAACGGAATAAGAAGATAAATTAATTGTATGCCATTTTGTAATGAAGTATTTAATTGAATAAAAAAATATTGTTTTTGATTTTATTAAAATAAAGCAGCTAAGTTGTTCCTCCATGATAAATAAATAAAGCTAAAAACAAATACCTATCAACGTTTATCTATTGAAGCCGTGGTGGCCTAGTTGTTTGACCTGTGGTCTCTCAAGCAGAGGGTCATGGGTTCGAGTCCGGGCTCGCACCTCCGAGTTTTTCGAAATTTATTTGCGAAATTACATTTGTAATTTACCATGAGCTTTACGGTGAAAGAAAACATTGTGAGGAAACCTGCATACACCCGAGAAGAAATTTAATGGTGTGTGAAGTTCCCAATCCACACTGGGCGCGCGTGGGAACTACGGCCCAAGCCCTCTCAATCTGAGATGAGGCCTGTGCCCTGCAGTGGGACGTATATAGGCTGGGATTAGATTATCTATTTAACTTTACAACATTCTGTATTGCAATTAAATGGCAGCCGTCCAAAAAACCATCTTTTTGGATTACGTACAGACGAATAAACTGAATCACGTACCAGGGTGAACCCTTTTCATAACAAATTTCATGTTGACATTCCATACATCTGCTAAAGAAATCATCGTGAAATTGCCCTGGTACTTACGCGATTCGGTTTCCTTGATTGTACCCAATTACTAAACCTGACCGGACCGGGCGGACCGGAAGACGCAGTGTAGGTAGGCCTCCAACAAGATGGAGCGACGACCTGGTTAAGGTAGCGGGAACGCATTGGATGCGGATAGCGCAGGGCCGATCTGTTTGGCGAGCCTTGGGGGAGGCCTAAGTTCAGCAGTGGACGCCTTTCGGCTGAAATGATGATGATGATGATGATGACTAAACCTGTGCTCTCTAACTGCCTGCCTGCCCTATTTTCGAGTAATATTCTAATAGAATGTTTAATATTCTCAAGGTGGTAACAAAACGAAAAATATGGAGAGTACTTCGAAAAAAAAGTCGACCAAGGGCTTGTTGCATAACAAAGTACAACTTATATTACAACAAGCGGAACTCTCTTTCTAGTTAATATAACTGAAGCAAGAGTTCCGCCTGTAATATTAGTTGTACTTTTTTATGCAACAGGCGCCAAGAGTCATCAAAGTTCGCCAAAACACTGGGCACCGACACCCAATAGAATTCGAGAAACCCACTAAGTACTTAGGGATAAATTCAAAAAGTGACATTTCATCCAATAGTCTGGGTCTGTTTATTCAGCTAAAACATGTTTTGTATTTTTTCAAAGGACAGTACAATTTGATTTAATTCACTTTTCATAAGGAACTGAATGAACTGATAATAAATATAATTTTTTCAAGCACTACTCAACACCTTTTATATCTTTAAAGAAATCCCATCGCCTATCGTGTCCGACGACAGCCTTTTTTATCTATGTATTTCATTTATAACCCATTTATTTTTATTTCCTATTCCTACTTTACCCGCTCCGTTTTAGAAATGACTCTATTAAAATGCATCTCTGATTTGAAGACTGCCTCAAGTTTTAAGGATCTATTTTGAAATTATCATAAAAAGTTAAAAATATTGCCCAAAAAATTACTTTTATCAATCTGTTGATTAAGCATTATGACAATAATAGTATACCCAGATAAAAGTAACTGTCAGTTAAAACTATCGCTTTCCTTTTCTCAAGTCATAGGCAAAAAAAGGACAGAGCTTATATTTATCTCGACAGATACCTACTTTTATCTGGGGATTGAAAAAATTGGCCCTTAGTTGAGTACCTAATAAAAATATGACATACAATTATAATATTACAAAATTAACAAACTAACATGACAAAAAACCATGCTCATAACACAGAAAATACCACACAAATCCGTGCAAACTGCAAGCCAAGCAAACATAGTTTAACAATGTTCACTTACCAACGGAAATTCAAATAAAACGTCAAAATGCCACAGACAAAATTAACTTTTTAAAGCTACGACATCAACCGATACAGCCTACCTTTCGTCGCAGCGGCAATGCATAAGCGTGTTCACCCGCCAGTTGTAAAGTCCGTATTTCTTCTCCATGCCACCGATCCAGAAAGGGCATCGCAGATCGTGGACACGGCAACATCTGTCTGTTCGTGTGTAACCTCCAAGTTGGGAGTAACGCGTCGCTGAAAAACCTTTTCCACACCATTTCGTGCCGGGCACCCTTAGTATCTCCATGGCGTCGCGCTTTTGTCTGTCAATTGTTTTTACTTTTTAATTACGCTCGCAACGCGATTCGATGTTCGTTTAAAATTGTTCAAACTTTTTAACGCAGGCGTTAAAATTTGAGTCACTGGCCATGTTTATCGTTGTATTGTTTACGCCATGTTTAAGTTTGTAAACAATTTGCAAAACGAACTCCGAATTGCATTCTCTGCGTTTACGACTCCTGTCAGATGCCACCTTCTTCTCGGGGACACGCCATCAAATGTAATGACCTTTTCCGTTATGACCTGTTTCGTAATTGAGTGCCTACACCGAAGACCACCAACGAGTTTTTATGATTTAAAATAATAATCGTAAATGTGGCGAGTAGGGATCGACGTAAACCCGAAAACCAACTTATTCAAGCGTTCGATCAAATAAGGAACTAATCTACTAACGTACGAATATTGTAACTTTCCTGCGACTGCAGCGCCACTATCGATTGACTTAGGTAAATTTGTGCTGCTATCCGTCATATGTGGATCCAGAGTGCTATAAAGATTGTTGCCAACATGCAGCTGTGAATGATCCATAGATCACGTTTTATGGCTTTATTGGCCAGTATTAAAGGGCTGAATAAAATTGGGCTTGGTACTCAAAAGTAATCTCGTCGTTAAAAGATCGGTAGAATGTCACTATAGTTTCAATACAGTAAGTTAGAGAATACGACAGTGGAGCTTGTAAAAAAATATTTTTCTTCATTAACGTTAAATTTAAATGTCGGGTACATAATTTGGGCTGTGTGTGATGTAGTTCTATGATGCCTACCTACCTGGCTAAAAAATCATAGAAATTAGTCAAGACGCTCGTTTTACTTATGCGTATTAATTAAATTGAGCAAAGTAAGAAAAATTACGAGCTGCTCTTAACCATTTAGAGAAAAAAAGCTAGTGCTTCCGTCATTTGCGCCGATTTTTTTTTAAATTGAAATGGAATGATTATAAGCGGCCAGGAATGTTCCCATAGAGTCTGACCGAGACCTGGCAAATAAATAAGATTTGAAATTGACCCGTCATAATTTCTGTCCTTGTTTGGCCTCAGAAAACCAGCGGCGACAAAACATATCAAATGCTTTTCCTTCAACGCACCGGCCTTACGATCAATTAAACCTCGCGGTAAAGACATAAAATCCTATGATATAGGATACCAATTAAGATCCTTATAATACCTTTCTAACGATAACGACTTCCCGGTAAATTACTATTGCTAGTTATAATGAACTTTGTATACTGCTTCTAATAAAAACCCGACAGTCAATTAAATAGATTGACAGCAAAAACCAAGATGAATAAAATGATATACTTAGTAGTGTTTGTATGATTATTGATTAAGTGACATTGTACAATCATGTGTGTAATTTACAAAAAAAAACCAACAATCCCACCACCAAACCAACCCCACTGCAAACGTAATGCATATATACAAATTTACACTCTGTGGTCCTTTTTTGACCTGTCCGTGAGTCAAAGTCAAAGACAGAGAATTAAGCGTGGCCTAAAGCAAACGTTCCTTCAAACGTGACCGTGAAAAATAAAATAAAAACAAACCTTCTGTCACACCGACAGTGCGAGATCGTGAACGGCCGAAAGTTGAAATAGCCGAATCTCCTTTTGAACGCACCGATGTTCACTCTGCAATTGTCGTGCGCCCTACAGCATCTGTCTTCTTTTCTATCGTGCCCCAATTCGTTGTATTTCTCAGCTAACTGGCCGGCACCGCACCATTTCGTTCCGGGAACTATGAAATTCTCTCTCAATGACCTCCGTGACCTGTCGTTTGGTTAG
The DNA here is from genome assembly GCA_947563465.1 of Archips xylosteana. NCBI lineage: Eukaryota > Metazoa > Arthropoda > Insecta > Lepidoptera > Tortricidae > Archips > Archips xylosteana. The sequence goes on from OX387370.1 coordinate 6,300,434, forward strand.
TCTATGGTTAGTTTAAAAAGTTAACAGTGACAGTTGATTTGGCGGGAAATTATGCAAGATTTGAATAAGGTTTAGATAGGTTCGATTGTTAGTTAGAATTTTAATGTTTTCTGATTGTTAAAAAGATTTGTGTTTTTAAGAGAAAAGTAAGAAAAAATGGCTTTACTTTTTGTGAGGGTAATTATGTAGAATAGAACCACGAAAAAATAGAAATTAATTGTAACCTTACAAATAGATGTCTGACGTATAGTATCTGATTGATAAATGTTAGTAGGATAAGTTGATTACGTCTTAAAAAATCTTTTAATATTAAATTCACGATCACAAACTGCTGATTTAACTTATTGCTAGGTTAGTGTGTCATCTCATTAATCATTACACGAGCAGTAAGTCTTTAAACTTGATTTCGAGTTTTAAGGTAGCATTCCGATTGTGTTGACCGTGACAGGCCTTATTTTCTAAAGCACTCGCAATCCCAATCGTTCTCACCACTTCTTTCCGTCATACGGTATAGTATGAGGGTAGAATAAGACAGCAAATGCGATCGTGAGCGCCTGCGCGTGAGAAAATACAGTCACCCGTCGCTGTTGCCAACATCGGAATGATAACTTTTAGAATACATATTAAGTGCGTTTTTACACACTGAAACAGTCTCCATCAGAGCTGGCTGTTAATCACAATACATATTATAATAACGAAAGAACGACGTGGAAATCTCTGAAAAGTGGCGGTAGAAGGTAATGGAAAAGGTCATTCCACTGATGGTTGAGATGGTAAAAGACTTAAATTGTAGAGTATAAAGAACGAATCGTGATTGAGCTGCGTGAAATCGAATATATAAGGGTGAAGACCAAAAAGTTGCACACTGTTAAAGCTACATTAGCAAGCAAGTAATTAAAATTACCACTAACTTTTTCCGTTGTGACACGAAAATTAACCATACGTATGGATAATTTTCGTGTCACAATGGAAAAATAATAATAGTAATTATAAATACCTGCTAATGCAGCTTTAACAGATGTGCAACTTTTTGGTCTTCACTCATAAGCGCAAGAGTCGAGAGGTTGCATAGTCTCTACACCCGAAATTTCTATCTCATTACTTTTATTTTGCTATTTCAAGGACAATTAATTCAAGAAGACCTTTAAACAGCATCGTTTCATTAAAATAATAAGTGAATCTACTGTAAGAGAGGTCTTATCTTATATCACTATTACTACTTGAAGAACTATCGTCACTGCTATCATCTGCTACGTTAATTATGATTTCATTGCCAAAAATATTGTCTACGTTTACATCAGTTTTATAGATTTGTAGTGGTAGAGCCATGTTGTAGCTAGCCGCTGCATCACGAATGGGCCGGCTCGTCCGGGGCAGTACCACCCTCTCACAGAACACCGGCGTGAAGCAGCAGTAATCCTGCTTGCGTTTCGTACGGTCAGTGAGAGTGCCGGGGGCCCAATACCTCACCCCTTCCCTCTCCCCCTTCCCCTATTCCCTCTCCTTTAGGGCCGACAACGCACTGGCATCGTGTAAAGCGCTGCGGGTGTCTATGGACAGTGGTGTTCATTTAACATCAGGTGACCCACTAGTTCGTTTGTCTGGCCTATCTATCATAAAAAAAAAAAAAAAAAGGTAATTGTATTGTTTACTACACGTTCCCAGTCTATTTTAGTGACAAGTGCCCAAGCTTCCTGTAATAATTTTAACGTAACATTTTTAATTGTTTTTTGTTTGTTTTTAAACGACGAACGCTAGAGTGCGAGCCAAAAAAAAACCAATCTCAAGATGAAGGTACATCACTATTCAGGCACTTGCAAAAATTAAGTTTGACATCTGTTCCTTTATACTTGCTGTCAATAATTAAGGAACTTCATGAGCGAGCAAACATCAAAAGTGACATCACTCGATGCCACTACTTTAGCAACAGCAGGCTTACTATTTCAAAGGAAGGAGCCATTTTGTATACTTCATTTGATTTAGAATTAGAAACCACAACAACATTATATTGCGGCTCGTGAACTGTAATCTCTTTACAATTTGTACTAGAGTAACAATTGACGACACGCAAATAAAGTGACATTAAAACAATTTTATTTTGCGGCTCCCAGACTATTTGCTAGGTAAGAAATAGTTGTCCAAACGCAATATAAGTACCTAATGTTATTGTGGTTTCTAATTCTAAATTAAATGAAGTATATATAGGCATTAGCTTAGCAGTCCTCTAAATTTAATCGTCCTTGGTTTCACAAATTTACAAGTTATGTGGCATAAGACAAGTATTTTTCATTCTTCTTTTCGAGCGTAACAAATTACTTCCCCAAAGCGCGGTAACAGAATTGTCGTATTAGAACAAATCGCAATTAACAGCAAAAAATACATTGTAAATCCTTCGACATTTCTCTTTACGCACTGACTCTACTTTTAATTTAACTAATAAAAAGCACCATTAACTTAAGAAAAATCTTCACAGTACATAATAAGAACTACAATTGTAAAACTAAAGGAATGCCTGAGACGCTGAAAATGTGTAAAGGCGTATATCTTGATAATATTTCAGTGGGCGTATACAAATGTGTCTCTACCCTCTGGACAAAGACGAATAGGATGTGTTTATTAGGGTATTTCTAAGCTATGTACAAAGCCTTGTACCAAACGCCACCGTATTAACGGAGAAATGACTGATTTACGATTTAATACTTTGGAACAACCTGTATGTAGATATATATATAGCCGTTTATTCCGAAACGAGGATACAATTACATGCAATGATAAAAAAAAAAAAACATTATAATAAACTAAATAAAAAAATAAACTATAGAATGTCCCGCAGTTCGGTGTGCCTTTTGGCATAGGCCTCCTCCAACTTTCTCCATTGCAATCTGTCTTCTGCAACTCTAGACCAGTAAGGCCCCAAGGTTATACGGATGTCATCCTCCCATCTTGTTTTTGGACGGCCTTGTTTTCTAATTCCATCTCTTGGGTACCATAGGGTGACTTGTTTACTCCATTTGTTGGTTTTGCATCGTAGCATATGTCCTGTCCAACCCCATTTTAGATGGTCTATTCGATTTATTATGTCCATAACCTTGGTTTTCCTTCTTATCTCTGTATTTAAATTTTTTTCCTTTAGTTTAACTCCCAACATGCTTCTCTCCATTGCTCTTTGACATTTCGCCAATTTCTCTCTATCATTGTTGGTCAGTGACCAAGTCTCGCATCCATATATCATGCATGGGAGAATGCAAATGTTGAATGTCTTCCTTTTTATAAACATACTTAGGTCTTTATTTTTCATTATTTCCTTTAAGGACCAATATTTTTTCCATCCACAAGCTATTCTCTTATCAACTTCCTTAGACATTGAGTCTTGAGGTGAGATAATTTGCCCCAGGTACACATATTCGCTCACATAATCATACTTGTTCCCATTTGCTTCTATGCTTATCTCTGTTGAGTTGGTCATCAGCTTGGTTTTACTCGCATTCATTTCCAGCCCCACTTGTCTGCTCTTGTCCGCTAGTGTATCAATCATATATTTTAATTTTTTAGGGCATTCTTCTAATAGAATTATATCGTCTGCAAATCTAAGATGGTTTAGATGATTACCGTTGATCTTAAGACCATAGTTGTCCCAGTCTAGTTGTCTGAAGATATGTTCCAGTACAGCATTGAATAATTTAGGTGACAATGGGTCACCTTGTCTGACACCTCTGTTTATTGGAAAGGGGTCTCCTTTCGATTCCAGTTTTATTCGACTTTTGCTCTTTTTGTAAATGGTTTTGATTAAGTCAATGTAAATACTGTTCACCCCTTGTTTGCTTAGACTAGACCATATGTATTGGTGGTTCAGACTGTCGAAAGCTTTAGAAAAGTCGATAAAGGCAACATATAGGGGTTTCTGATATTCATTGTATTTTTCCATGACTTGTTTGATTGTGTGAATATGATCGATGGTACTGTAGCCTTTCCTGAATCCCGCCTATTCAATCGGTTGATTTTCATCCAACGTTGCAGTGATTCTTTCTAGAATTACTTTGGCAAAGACCTTGTAGATGTTCGATATGAGGCTTATTGGTCTATAGTTGCCAATATCATCCTTGTCTCCCTTCTTATGGAGAAGAATAATGTGAGAATCTCCCCATTGTTCTGGGATTGTTCCTGTGGTTAAGATGTCGTTAAATAAATTTGTTAGGATTGGGCATATTTCATCTATTGTGCCTCTCATCAGCTCATTGGATATTTTGTCTGGTCCAGGAGCTTTATCCATTTTTTGAGACATGATGGCTTTCTCCACTTCCCGTGTAAGTATTGGTGGGATCTCTTCAAAGCTAGCCGTTGAATTCATATGTACATAGTTGTTTTGGTTCACTTCTTTGTTAGAGTATAGGGTTCTGTAATAGTCTGTAGCAAGCTTCTGAACTTCTGTACGTTTTGACACTTGTTTTGATCTTCTGTTTTTATCTTTTTTTTTAGTTTGGGAATCCATTCCATACCCTGCTCTTTTAATTCTTTAAAAGCTTTTTTAGTTCCACCCGTTTTTTGAATTACATCTTCTAATTTTTTCAATCTTCGTACTTTCCTATCCTTTCTTATATTTTCTCTTATTTGTTTGCTTAAGCTTGATATCACCTTTTGGTTATCTTTACTGTTTTCTTTATCGGCTATTAGTACTTTTCTTTTTTCTAGGAGTTCTGTTGTCTTTTCGCTAAACTTTGTATCTCTAGCCACTTTTTCTATCCTCATAGATGATGATGATAGATATTTTTCTAAGTGCTTGTATTTTTCTAATATTGTTACATCAGACTTTACCATTTCTTGCACTAGTTTTATACAGGTTGATTCTATTTTGTAACTAAATACATCTGATGACATAAATGCGTTTTTAATGTTATTTCTTGAATGTTTTGTAGCATATGATTTTAAATGGCAACGTACCATGCGATGATTTGTATTGAAATTTAAGTTTTGAACAACATGTGCATCATCAAAGAATTTTGGCTTGTTGGTTAATATGTAATCAATTTCATTTTTGTACTTTCCATCAGGTGATAACCAAGTCCATTTTGTATTAGGTTTTTTCTTGAAGGCGGAGTTGAGAAGTGCTAGATTGTTTTGTAGTAGAAAATCGATAAGTTTGTGTCCATTTTTACTTCTCTTTCCATGGCCATATTTACCCATTACCAATTCTTCACCCGTTTCTCTGATGCCCACCTGAGCATTGAAATCTCCCATCACTATGAGGTAGTTGTCTTGGTATTTCCTTACAATATCCGATAGGTTAATGTAGAAATCCTCAATATCTTGCTGGGATGCGACCTCGGTGGGTGAATATACTTGTACAATTGTCCAAGGCTTCTTGTAATTAGGAAAACAAATGTTGAGTATTGCGAATCTGTCAGAGAGTCCTGTCAGCTCTTGTATGTAGTTTTTTAATGATTTTTTGATCAGAAAACCGACTCCTCTTTGGCCTGCTGTCTCGCCTTTTTGATAGAGTATGTAGTTATTGATCTCTACTATTTTTTCGCCCTGTCTTCTCATTTCGCTAATGCCTACTATATCATGATTGATGTTTTCAAGCGATTTTTGTAGTTCGAGCAAGCTTTCATGCGTTCTTAATGTTCTTGTATTCAGCGTTGCAATTTTGAATGATTCACTTCTTCTTGTTTCTGTTGTTGGAGGGTTTTGGTCTAGTTCTCCCGCGGGGACCAACCGTGCTGGGAGACGTTTTGGTTCTGTTGAATGTTGCAAATCAGTTGCCTTTGGTTGTTTATTCTGGTTCCGGGTGTTGGTAGGGGTTGTTAGTTTTTTGACTGTTCTGACAGTGTAGCGGGTCTGCCGCGTTCGACGAACTTGAATATACTAGGTTTAATAACTTCTTTTGTTGTTGTTTTAGCCGCCGTTAGTTCAGGACTACTCAGGGAGTTGCTTTTTTTCTGTGTTGACTTATCGGGCGAACCAGACTCCTCTCGTCTTCTCTTGTTTTTGTCTTGTTGCGATTGTTGTTTTATTATTATTTTATCATATTTCAGAAAAGCTATGTTCCCTTTCTTTTTCTCTTCCTCAACTTGTAGCTGAAGTTGCTTGCGTTTTTCGCGTATAGCTTTCGGGAAATCTTCTTTTATATAGATGCCTGAGGGGAAGCTAGCCTGTTTTTCATTATTAGGTGTTTCTTCCATATGGTTGTAAATGAGACTACCACTGGACGCTTTTTAAGGTTGGGAGTCCGCTGTCCAACTCGATAAACATTTTTTATTTCATTACTATCTATGTGTATTCCTAAGTCTGTAATGATATCTTTTATATAATCGACAAGTTCACATTCAGTTTTTCCTGATTCCTCTGTTCCAAAAAAGATTAAGTTATTTTTACGCCTTTCCTTATCCATGAAATTAATTCTTTGTTCAAGTTCTGTTACTTTGTTTTTTAGTAAATTGTTTTCCTCTACTATAAGCTTCATTTTTTCGTCCAATGCTTCCAGTACATTTTCAGTTACAGATTTAGTTATTGTTAAAGTTTGAAGATTCAGTTTTTCCTCAAGTTTTGATAATAATATCTCCATGTTTTTATCCATGTTTATTATTCGGACTTTTAGTTTCCTATACTGGCAACCCTCTGACTGTCAATTTCGCTTGATGCTCGTTTCGAGTAATTGACAGCACTAGTTATTTCTTGGTTTCGTTAAGTTGGCACTAATTATCTTGAAATGAGGGTAGCATGAATAATGGCGTCCACTTTTTAGGTTAGGTTCACTAATTTTGTTGAAATTTAATTCCACTTTTACACATGTAATTTAAAGTTCACACTTGGTTTTTATTCTTAGGGTGTTTATTTATTGGTTTATGAACGAATTGATTGTAGTAGTACACTTGATTGACACTTTATGCACAAAAATCGAATTATTTTTACGAGAGACAATAACTTGCGTGTTGACACATTGCCCTCCGACCACAGACCGTATGTAGATAGGTACATGGTAATTAAAGAGTATTTCAACTTGATCAACCTCTGAACCTTGAGCATGAGCATGAGCATCTGAACATGTTCCTACATACTCTTGATTTGTTTGTGGGTATCAATTGTATTTTGACTTTTTTATTTTTTTATATAATCAAATAATTTTACAAAAGTAGAACATTCCTGAGTAGGAACTCTACTCGGGATTTCGGTCTTTGTCCAGAGAGTAGATCACGTTGTATAATTTTTTTTTCATGGGACCATTCACATAAATTGACGACTAGACCCAAAGTAAGCTAAGCAACGTTATGGGTCCCAAGCAACGGATAAACATACTTATATAGATAGATACATACTTAAATACATATTAAACACCCAAGACCCGAGACTTCGTATTTTTCATACAAATATCTGCCCCGACGCGGGAATCGAACCCGGGACCTCAAGCTTCGTAGTCAGGTTCTCTAACTACTATAAAAAAATAATAACAAATAAAATTTTATAGATTTAATACTTATATCTAACGGCGCCCAAAGCAATTGAGAGATAATTCTAAATTGACTTTAAAGGAAAATGTATAAATGACAACTGGCAGTTCCTCTAGTTTTTAAATGTAATTTAAGAGGTCTTCATGGCTGGCACAGTACAAGTTACTCGGTTTAGTTCTGAGGCTGTTTGCCTTTTTTCAATAGTCAAATTTTCGGATGGTACTTTTGGTTTCTAGCACTCCTAAGTATTCGAAAATAAAAAAGAAAATCCAAATAAGCAAGTAACTTTGAGTAACAAAAATAAGTAAGCAGAGTAAGAGTTAAGCTTTAGAAATATTTTTACTCAGAGTGCCAGAGACTTTAAAAAAATCACATCTTCAACTTCACTAATTGAGCCAAGAAATTAAATGAAATAAACTTAACTTCAATTTTTTTTCTTATAGATAGTTTACGATAAACGGTAAATATAGTTACCTAGCCAGAGTACTCCCAACTTTATTTTTATTCTCTATCATAAACCTTAATTCTTCATGCCGTTCGAGACACTCCATTTTTAATTTATCAAAGTCTAACCAACTGGCGACATCTAGGGGGAGACGCTCGTCACTTTTCAATATCCGAAACGTCACATTGCTGTAATGGCGGTAAAATTTCTCTTCATTGAAATTAGCTATCTCTTTTTGCTGCAGTTTATAGCTTTGCTCCTCTAATGCTAATTTTAATTCTTTTCGCAGTGTTTTTAGAAAGTTTCTTGCCGATTTTGTCTGAGTTATGTATTCGCAGTCCTGGATGGCGCCATTTGGAGAATAGATGATTTGCACAAGATGGCGGCCGTCTGTCAGCTGACGCAGCTTCAAGCCGCTTCTGTGGGCAAAAATAACGCTATTAATTATAATATTTCATAAGCAAAATATCTTAATGATATCGACTTTAAAAGAAAGTTACAAAACTGTAAATAATATTATGGCAGAAGTCGACAATACACATAATATACACCGTGGCCGACGACGAAAAAATGTGCATGACCCGAATACAGAACCTCTGGCCTATTCAGCACCCTAATATTTGCCTAAAGACTCAGTGGCGATTAGTGTTCGTATTTGCAAAAAAAGTGATGTTGAGTGTTTGATTGAAGTATTTTAGGGAAGGTTATACTTAAGTAGTCTGTCGCTGTATTATTTGGGGCCCTGGGCCCCTGGCGCACCGTTTGCCGCTGTGCTACGGTATTCGAAGTTTTTCAGTCGAGAAAACCCACACAATAACGAAGTGAAGATTGTATGCTTAGTATAAGTTTTACTTCACCAAATACTTCAAATACTTCGCGTTTACGTAAAAACATCAATTACTATCTTATTACTATGGAAACATGGACAGCGCCTCCGCGCGCGCCGAACGAACGTAAACGCGATCGAAAAGTATTTGGTGAAGTAAAACTTATACTAAGCATACTGAGAGCCTAATACTGCTAAGAAGGTATCACACTTATATCCCCGTTGTTATTTATTTCATTATTTAATCATCATCACTTCAGTCGAAAGACGTCCATAGCCGAACGTGGATCTCCCCCAAGGTTTGTCAAACAGACCGGCCTTTTTTTTAGTGGTTAAAATGCGCCTTATGCATTCGTCTCTGTTCGAGGAAACAGAAGGTATGTGGGGCTTTCCCGAAAGGATTCTACCCACTAAAAACTGCACGGATGCCCTCGTTGCCATTGTGAACGCCACGGGAGCATGAAGAGACACCGCGACGCCCACTGGCCGCCCCGGGATGAGGCTTCTCTGTTTGACACCGTGCAATGCGGGTTCGGCTTTATACAGACCGGCCCTACGCCATCCGCATCCAACGCGTACCCGCAACCTTAACCAGGTCCTCGCTCCATCTTGTTGGAGGCCTACCTACACGTCTTCCGGTCCGTGGTCGCCACTCAGGAACCTTTTGGCCCCATCGGCCATTAGTTCTACGAGTGATGTGCCCTGCCCACTGCCACTTGAGTCTGGCGATTCTTCTTCTAGTAGATACGGACTTATTGAGTAGCGAAATGTCAAAATTAACAAAGCATCCCCGAGGGTCCCAGCCCCTCGGGTTGCCACTCGACTGTCAGTAATGTATTTGCAAATTGATACTGGTAGTAATGTAATTATACGACCCTAGTATACGGCGAGTGATTTCTGATATTCTAAGGCAGTGGTCCCTAATCTTCTAACAAACTTTTATTTAATGCACACACACAGCTTTCGCATTTATGATATTATAGGTTAAAAACTTAAGTAAATGTTTTGTTGTATGTAGTAGTAACGTGTCCGTATAAACAAATTGACGTTCCAAATTTGAAAAATTAAATTCTGTGCACTACTCTTACATACCTACAACGGGTCATTTACTTAAGTTTTCTCAGCTATAGTATGAAGATTAAACCAGCATTTAAAACAAAATACATACATATTTGCGAAACAAGTGAACATTATACAACGTTATTGTCTAGTTTAGTGTTTGGTAGAGTCATTTTCCCATGAGCTCTGAGACAGTACGTAAACCTTTGTCAAATAACAAAGTATTGACTACATGAGCTAAAAAAAACTTAAGCAAATAACCTGTTGTAGGGTCAACATCATAAATAAGTGATCACTTTTGTACCTTGTCACTTTAATGTCTTGTTTGAAAAGCCATACGAAATTGTGTAACGACTGTAAGCGACAAGGTACAAAAGTAATCACTTATTTATGATGCTGACTGTACATAATAATATGTAGTAGTGCACAGAATTGATATGGAGCTAAGTCATTTGTCAAATGCGGAACGTCAATTTGTTTATATGGAATGGACACGTTACTACTACATGCAAAAGGTCATTTATTTAAGTTTTTCACCTCCTATATGCATTTATCAAAAGCATCACCTTAAAATGATTTTATCTTATTACTGTTATTTTATTTGCAATGATTTTTCGCAATAACGAAATTTCATGGTATTTCAAAACCTAATCGATGAAGTGGTACGCATTAATTTATTTATTCATATATTTACACAAACATATTTTAAAACACAAAAATAAAAAACTTAAATTTACTTAATCTAAACCTAAAAACCTGTATTTACAAATATCTCCCAGATCGCTGCTAATGGGCAGGGTGATCGATGAAGTTATTTTTGATGAATAATATTCCTCATTTTATTATGGTTTCGACCACAAAAGAAATTAGGCGAAATTAAAAATTATGGCAAGCTATTAACTAGACAAAAATAAACAAAAGAAAAGTAAAATATCGTCATACGAATTGAATGTCAGATTGTCACATAGGGTTACTCTACCACCCTATTCTCCGACCCCTCTTAACAACTCATTTAATAGATCTACATTTAAGTATTGACATGTGTAATGTATACTGTTGGTCAACTAAACTGTCATGTTATACTGTCAATTGGCGCTGGATGCATGTTAATTGAATGCAATGGGCTACGGAATGGGTGCATGTTGGAAGTTTGGCCATTTGTTGAACAATATCTAGCCTCAAGGATCTATTCTAGCGCCATTCTTGTATTTGGTTTACGTAAATGACCTAATTTATACCGTGAGTCAGAAATCAGGGATAGTTATGTTTGCTGACGACACCTCTTTACTGTTCAAAGTTAGTAGAAAAGACACCGATTTCACTGAACCCAATGAAACTCTGTCCATGATATCCGCATGGTTTGCTGCCAATAACTTGTTACTAAACCCTAAGAAAACAAAATGTATTAAATTTTCATTGTTAAATCCGCCTCATTCAAATTCGGTCTCAAATATTAAACTTAACGGTCAAAGTATTGAATTTGTAAAATCTACGGTATTCTTAGGAATAACACTGGACTCTAAATTGCAGTGGGGATCGCACACCACAGCAATTGCGAATAGGTTGAGCTCTGCTGCGTTTGCAGTCAGAAAGATACGGCAGCTAACCGATGTGGCGACGGCACGGTTGGTGTATTTTTCCTACTTCAATAGCATCATTTCATACGGCCTTATTTTATGGGGATCTGCTGCAGACTTGGAATCAATTTTTATTTTGCAAAAGAGGGCTATCAGAGCGATATATAACTTAAGGACACGCGATTCTTTAAGATCTTTTTTTAAAGAAATAGGTATCCTAACCCTGCCGTCGTTGTATATATTTGAAATAATCATGTATGTAAGAAAAAACATATGTGATTTTCCCACTAACGTCGATAAGCCAAAGGTTACTAGAAACACAGGGAAGCTTAAAGTTCCATCTTACAGACTGGCTAAAACTAAAAAGTCGTTTCTGGGAAGATGCATACGTTTTTATAATAAAATTCCGAAAACAATAACCGAACAAACTGATACAAAATTCAAATCCATTGTGAAGAAGACATTAATATCTAAGGCGTACTATAAAATTAATGACTATATCATGGACAGGGATGTTTGGAAATAATTCCGATCCGCATTGGCGATCTCTAGTCTCAAATAGCGTATCTACTGTGTTAAAAAATTTAATTGTATTAAATACTTTAGATGTATGTCATTTAATAACAATGTAGATCTGATTGAAAAAAATATACCTTGTTGAGTTTCTTGCCGGTTTCTTCTCAACAGGGTTTTTTCCGAACCGGTGGTAGATTTTTCGACGTTCATAGGAGCATCAATTTGATGCCTAAATTGAATAAAGAATTTTGACTTTGACTTTGACTTTGAATATCGTATTGAAATTACCTATCGTGGAACGTTCTTCTAATAAATATTGCAATGATTTTTTCTGTTTAGTTTCTGATTTAATTTTATGATATAAAGAGCCTCTTTCACGAGTCGCTGGTAAGTTCCTGGCGTTTTATGTGACCAAAATCTGCATTGCTGTCTTTTTTTATTCGAATACTGAACAGAGATGGCATTACAATTATCTGCCATGTGAAATAACAAGAACTTAACAAAGAGTGCTGAATAAGCACGTATTTCTTTACACAAGAATAGAGGAAATGAACAGGTAACTATAAATTTAATTTTTTTTTCGACGTTTTACAAGTTTCGCATCTTTTACTAGACCTAATACGTAGAGCTAATATTAAAGCTCTACAAGACGTCAGTCTCTTTTTTAAGTGCACTTTGAATTGAGGATATAAACCGCAAGTATAAGTATTTAAAATCTACATATATTTCAGTACAGCACAGCGTAGAATTGTAATTATACGTATTTTATAATCTATTTTAAAATGTTGTTTTGTCATGAATCGCCGCTCTCGATATAGCATATACCAAAAAACAAACGAATCGACAGTGAAACAACGATTTCTTCAGGTGCCATAAAGGCAGGTTTAGACAACAGGGTCAGTAACTGACTTCGAATTCGAGACAAGTCAGCGCTGACCCGAGAAATACCCAATGTAAATTATGAAAGTCAGCGCTGACCTCCCACCGCTGTACTGACTTCAAATCAATTTACATTGGGTATTTCTCGGGTCAGCGCTGACTTGTCTCAAATTCGAAGTCAGTTACTGACCCTGTCTAAACCTGCCTTAACACACATGGAGGTTCAAATGACTGGTAAACTACGACAACGGCACCAGTTAAAATCAGAAATTTTAAAAACCCCCAACGCAATTATGTCATACATATTGTTACGAGCCGTAGGGTTCGTTAGATAGATAATACGCCTTTAACGTAAAACTAATTTAATTGAACAAAAAGGAATCTCTTTCAACACTAAACTTATTCACTTAAATCACTTAGTAATCACTTTGATCTCTCTTCGATGTTTATCTCTCGGTATCTCTTCCAAAAACTGACTCTGTCGGAACCTTGTCTGCCTTTATATAGGTCCAGTGAATCGGTCCACAAAGTTCGAGAACATTCCAGCTAGAACTCTCTGGCACATACGTCTAGAATATTCCGGAAACAGGATCATCTGTCTGTCTCTTTCACGAATACGCTATGCTATCCCGCTCGCACACTTTCTAGAATGTTCCGGAACAAGATCGTCTGTCTCTTTCACACATATAGGCTATCCTTGTCACACACCTTCTAGAATGTTCCGGAAACAAGATCGTCTGTCTCTCTCACACATATAGGCTATCCTTGTCACACACCTTCTAGAATGTTCCAGAGACAGGTGGACTGTAACTTGGCCTGAAACGGCCTGAAAACGGGTTTTCAGGAAAAGGTGTCATGTGACAGTTAGTGTCCTGAAACGGCCTGAAAACATGTTTCAGCCTGCTGAAAATAATGCTAACTTGGGGTAATTTCTGATTTACCGTTATGTGTTAGGACTTCTTCCAGAAAGGCCTGAAATCAGATTTCAGCCTGCTGAAAACGACTGCAAGGGCTACTAATTTCATAAAAATGTTTTTGCGGGTTTCTCGTTGACCTATCTCCGTAACACTGCCCCCTCCTTAGACATGCTCGTCCCGAGCATTATTAGATCCATTGAAACGTGCCAATCGATTCACATGCACAATCTTGGGCAGGTTCCTGGCGTTACCCATTTTCCTGCCGCGTTTCTGCAGCAGCGCCAGTTACCACATATGCAGCTCTTAAAATCACTGTGATGGATTTCCACATCACCTCTGGGGTCTTTCTTAGGGCATGAAAATCTCATATGCCCTACCTCCCCGCACGCATAACACGTAGGCCTGCTTCGAGTTTTTGCTTTGTCTGTCACACCTCGGACGCGGTAAGACCGATAATCCTTGCGAACTGTCTCTACTTCTAATGCGTGAGCGAGTGCATCTTTTAGGGTCTTGTGATGACCGAGACTCACAGCTATCTTAACTTCACGGTCTCTAATGCCATCTATAAATGCCTGCACTAGCATGCTGTCCGCTAGAGACGGTGAGGACCGGTATGCCTTTCTAACCAACTTCTCGATTTCCAGGCTCCATTCCTGCAGGCTCTCATTACCTAGCTGCATTCTGTCCTTCAACTGAGCCCGGTAAACGTGTTCCAGGTGGGAGTCACCATAACGCGACTCTAGGCCATCCTTTAGGCGTTTTAAAGTCACTTCTCCCGTCATAGTGTCTAATACTGTCAGGGCTTGATCCCGCAGCCCTAACATAAGGGCGGTTACCGCTTGCTTATCAGTCCAACCGTTCGAATCGGCTAAGGTCTCAAACTGGAGCTTGTAGGCCCCCCAAGAAGAAGTACCGTCGAATGGGGGCGCTTTTAGTTTGCCTGCAGGCGCACTAGAGGTCACAATTCCGTTAGACTTTAAACATTTTAGCTCCTTTTCCATACTTAAAATTTGCTTGTCATGCTTTAAAAGTCTGTCGTCGTGCTCTTCTATTTCTGATTTTAACTTCTCTATTCTCTCCTTGAATTGCACGCCGATTGCCTTCAAGTGCTCTTCCAAGAAAGCACGAGTGACCTCCTCTTGACAGCGAGCCTGCTCCTCTTGACGTCGAGCTTGCTCCTCCATAAAAATCCGAATTTGCTTCTCTTGACGGCGAGCCTGCTCCTCTTGACGTCGAGCTTGCTCCTCCATAAAAATCCGAATTTGCTCCTCTTGACGGCGAGCCTGCTCCTCTTGACGTCGAGCTTGCTCCTCCATAAAAAACAGAGTTTGCTCCTCTTGACGTCGAGCTTGCTCCTCCATAAAAATCCAAGTTTGCTCCTCTTGACGTCGCGCCTGTTCCTCCATCATGCGTTGCATGGCCAGCAACAGACTGGACTGGTCTGTATTTTCACTTATGGCGCGGTTGTTGTCAAAACTTTGACGACGAGCGGCGTCACGTGCTGATTGTGCCCGCGTCTGCATCGCTGGCGCTTCTCCGCCGGACTCCTCCTGTTCGTCCCTCGGTGTTATAGGCATTTCTCTATCCCACTTCTGACACCAAATGTTACGAGCCGTAGGGTTCGTTAGATAGATAATACGCCTTTAACGTAAAACTAATTTAATTGAACAAAAAGGAATCTCTTTCAACACTAAACTTATTCACTTAAATCACTTAGTAATCACTTTGATCTCTCTTCGATGTTTATCTCTCGGTATCTCTTCCAAAAACTGACTCTGTCGGAACCTTGTCTGCCTTTATATAGGTCCAGTGAATCGGTCCACAAAGTTCGAGAACATTCCAGCTAGAACTCTCTGGCACATACGTCTAGAATATTCCGGAAACAGGATCATCTGTCTGTCTCTTTCACGAATACGCTATGCTATCCCGCTCGCACACTTTCTAGAATGTTCCGGAACAAGATCGTCTGTCTCTTTCACACATATAGGCTATCCTTGTCACACACCTTCTAGAATGTTCCGGAAACAGGTGGACTGTAACTTGGCCTGAAACGGCCTGAAAACGGGTTTTCAGGAAAAGGTGTCATGTGACAGTTAGTGTCCTGAAACGGCCTGAAAACATGTTTCAGCCTGCTGAAAATAATGCTAACTTGGGGTAATTTCTGATTTACCGTTATGTGTTAGGACTTCTTCCAGAAAGGCCTGAAATCAGATTTCAGCCTGCTGAAAACGACTGCAAGGGCTACTAATTTCATAAAAATGTTTTTGCGGGTTTCTCGTTGACCTATCTCCGTAACAATATGTTTGAAAATAAAGTAAATGCCCATTATGCGTCTAAGATCCCTTCCACAGCTAACAAAAGAGCTGATAACTTTGGAACGGATGAACCGATTTAGACGAAACATATCTAAGAACCATCGCCAAGAAAGGTTCTAACAAAAAAAAATCAAAAAAAGGATCTAATAAAAAAACCGCATCCAAATCGGTTCACCCGTTGAAGAGCTATAATGCCACAGACAGACAGACAGACAGACACACACACACACACACACACACACACACACACATAGCGGTCAAACCTATAACACCCCTCTTTTTGTGTCGGGGGTTAAAAAGTCACGAAAACGCATACATATGTGATGTATGTAGACACTAAGGTCTGGTCAAAACAGTAGCTGTCTCGTTCCCGCGGCCTAATCTTTATTGCTCGCGCGGACCGCAGACGGATTGTGGGGGCGCCACTTCGCTCTCATCACAAATTCGCATCTCCCCGATTATGGTTACCTGGTACTTTTGAGCTGGAAGCACAGATTGTTTTGCTCGATTTACTCGAAAACGGTAAAACAAAAGTGGTAATGTGTTCAAGTATTCATCGTGCTACTTAATAATTGGGATGTTGAGTTGACGCCATCAAAAAATAATTCGAAAACACGATTCCAGTAAAAAAACGCATTATTTTAGCCCTGAAAACCAACTTTAACTGCAAAATTAGATTTTTGTTGCTTTAAAACAAATAAATAGTTGATTGAGTTAGCGAACAAGTCACGTCATAAATTACTATTGCCATTCAAACTCTATGGGAGAATTGTGTTTTGACAGTTCATAAAAAGTACGTCAGTTGATTGGTGGTGTCAACATCCCTAATATAATTATCTTGAAAGTCAGCACCAGGACCTTGTGCAATCAAAACCCACGATCAACTTCGCACCTCCCGCCGAAAGTCTACGTTCCATCGTCACCATCTCGATAAATGGCGATTTTCTCCGGGACTTCCTGCCACATACAGTGTAATTGTAGAATCAACTGCCGACAGCTGTGTGTCCAGGCAATAATGACATCGGGGCTTTCATGAAAAGGGTTTATACTTCTTTTAAAGACCGGCAACAGACCAGTGACTCTTCTTGAAATTGTTGGTATTCGTATGGGCGGTGGAGATTATTTCTTACCAGATGACCCGCTTCTTTCCAATATCCTCCCTCAACTAATAAAAAAAAAACATACAACCGAATTGATTGGGGTTACTTATATTATAACAATTTTGAATAATTATAGGTTCTGCGAAAAAAAGAGTTATGTAATATGGACCTATTTTTTGACCATAATTTCTGCCCCGAACGGGGATGAACCCAAACCTCAAGCTTTGCAGGTTCTCTGAACTCAGCCATCCTGTCGTTAAAGTCATGTAAGAGCGGTTCCGCGGGATACAAACAAAGTTACGGGCAATATCTATGCTACAAGAATGTCGCGTGTTGTCGTGTACATGCATAACATGCACAATGGCATCGGTATGTGTTAATTGATGTACCTACACATTTCTTAACAATATGTTTCCAATTATTACTGTTAAAGATATTTTTCTTAAAAAATGATACGTAAAGTCGCCATTACGTCTTTAAAAAGTCACCATTAAATTTATACCAGACAGTGATCAAAAGTCTGTGGTAAGTAGAGAGGTTTTGAATTCAGAATGAAAAAGTGACTAGAAATTTGAACTTAGAACTCCTTGAAAAATAGGTATATCATATTTTTTAATAGTGCAAATTTTAACTTTTTGGAAATATTTCGTTGTCATGTAGTTTATTTTGTCTTTGTAGTTTTTTGTTTCATTTTTGAGAAAAGGGCTAAACAAGCTTCGACCAATAAATGCCATACTGGGGCCGTACATAGACATCCTCGCCTATGGGTCGGATTTCAAATCGTACTCGTCCAGTATTGCTTACTTACTGGTCTCTTCAGTAATGTACTATTTAAAGTTGGGTAGTGGTGTGGCCCTGTGACAAGTCGCATTACTCGCATTACCGATATGGGTGCCAAGGCTGCCAAGCTGAAGTGAGAGTGGGCAGGCCACGCCAGCCGCATGGATCCGAATCGGTGGGCTAAAATACCCACGGACTGGATACCACAAGATGGGTGGTGGTAGGCCTAGGAGGCAACGTCGGGACGACCTAGACGTGTACCTTAGGGACAGGAAGGACACCGCTCAAAATTGGATTAATGGAAAAAATATTACTAAACAAAACAGGCCACTTTAGATCAGTCGGTAATAGTACATTACTGCAGAGGCCGTGAAGTAAGGGATTGATGGACGAGATTTGGGGTATACGGCCGAGTCGTAGACGAGGCCGGATAAAACGAGTCCAGCAATCCCTCTTCCGGCCGAGGATTGTATAGAGCTTTTCTCAAACATGCATCATCATCATCATCATCATCATCATCATCATCATCATCATCATCATCATCATCATCATCATTATCATAATCATCCATCCATCCATCCAACCATCCATCCATCCGTCCATCCATCCATCCATCCATACATCCATCCATACAGCCATCCATACATCCACCCATACATCCATCCATACATCCATCCATACATCCATCCATACATCCATCCATAAATCCATCCATACATCCATCCATACATCCATCCATCCATTCATCCATCCATCCATCCATCCATCCATCCATACATCCATCCATACATCCATCCATACATCCATCCATACATCCATCCATACATCCATCCATCTATCCATACATCCATACATCCATCCATCCATACATCCATCCATACAGCCATCCATACATCCACCCATACATCCATCCATACATCCATCCATCCATACATCCATCCATCCATACATCCATCCATACATCTATACATCCATCCATACATCCATCCATCCATACATCCATACATCCATCCTTCCATACATCTATCCATACATCCATACATCCATCCGTACATCCATACATCCATCCATACATCCATACATCCAATCATACATCCATCCATCCATCACCAGTAGTTTAGGCGGTTTTATAGAAATAAAAGAAGATAGATTTTTTTTAATGTCGTAAGTTGGCTGTATGTAATTTTTCCTTTGTCAGTTTAATGTTAGTAAGCAAATTTAAAAAGTTGCAGCAGCGGACAATAATGGTTTTTCATACTTACTTTTATGGCCTAGGCCAAGAAGTAATGTAGGGAGCCATAAACAACAAACTTCATGGCTTCATTTCGTGACATTAACGCATACATTTCAAAGCATGTTTGAGAAATAGTACATTACTGCAGAGGCCGTGAAGTAAGGGATTGATGGACGAGATTTGGGGTATACGGCCGAGTCGTAGACGAGGCTGGATAAAACGAGTCCAGCAATCCCTCTTCCGGCCGAGGATTGTATAGAGCTTTTCTCAAACATGCATCATCATCATCATCATCATCATCCATCCATCCATCCGTCCATCCATCCATCCATACATCCATCCATACATCCATCCATCCATCCATCCATACATCCATCCATACATCCATCCATCTATCCATACATCCATCCATCCATACATCCATCTATCCATACTTCCATCCATCCATACATCCATCCATACATCCATCCATCCAGCCATACATCCATCCATACATCTATACATCCATCCATACATCCATCCATCCATACATCCATCCATCCATACATCCATCCATCCATACATTCATACATCCATCCGTACATCCATACATCCATCCATATATCCATACATATTATCCATCCATACATCCATCCATCCATCACCAGTAGTTTAGGCGGTTTTATAGAAATAAAAGAAAATAGATTTTTTTAATGTCGTTAGTTGGCTGTATGTAATTTTTCCTTTGTCAGTTTAGTGTTAGTAAGCAAATTTAAAAAGTTACAGCAGCGGACAATAATGGTTTTTCATACTTACTTTTATGGCCTAGGCCAAGAAGTAATGTAGGGAGCCATAAACAACAAACTTCATGGCTTCATTTCGTGACATTAACGCATACATTTCAAAGCATGTTTGAGAAAAAGAAGTTTATAAATCTGGCTACCTACTGGCTGATTGATATTTACTACTGGTCATTATTCGTGTCTATTACAAATCCGAAAAAAGTTTTTTTTTTTATTTACTCGCCGTAGAAGCAGGCACAATAGAAGAAAAAAAACAAAAACATTCTGATTGCAACGCGAAGAAAGCACTTGAATTAAAAAGAAAACATTCGAAATTTGAAATAAAATGAATTAATGATGCATCTATTGACGGCCAGTTTTACCAACTACCACTTGCGTCTAATCCCTTACTCAATAAACCCTAAATTTTATAACTTAAGGTCGTAATTGTAACTAGAATCCGTTTACCAACCACTCAAGCGTAGTGTTGTTCTCGTAAATGATTTCGGTAATAAATCTTGAGAGTTGTAATGATTCATTCGTTCCATCATTACTAATGAATGGACATGATGATATTGACTTATGGATGCGGACATTTTGTTTTATGGTTAGAGATATACCGTGGGACATTGGAAAGAAGACATTATAACTGACCGTAAAAGAAAAAAACTGAGAGAATTTTTCTACTTACAGTCATTTTCTTGGCCAGATTCGTCGTCACACCATACCATTGCTATTCGACCGGTAGGTCTCCTATTTCTAGCCTGTTTTCCCTTCGGGCATCTATAGATACCACGAGCCTAACCTACCTACTTTTGCGGAATAAAAATGATTTCTGACGAATTTTCGACCAAAAGTGTAATGATAAGTCTCTACATATAAGTAGATAGTGGTGTGACAGACAACCTGGTGTGACCACGAGTCTAGCCCTCTGTTCGCGCGCTAAAACCTCCTTTTAGTCTATACAGTGCAGGGGTGCTCTCTGGCTCCTAGAAGAAAAAACTGTCTGTCATATAACTCATATATAATTTTGACTGTCATCTACACATCTATAACCTATCGTCGTAATCACCGCAAGCAGTAATAATTGTGCATGAAGCCTGAAATCTACTACCACCGCATCCTTCCGCCTTCTACAACATCGGCCGGAGCTTCAACAGGTGAGTGCTTCTGCACTTGTTCAAAATTACATTTTGGCCCCTCAGGCTCCTGGCCTTCCGCCACCAATTAAAAATTGGCTATTTACACGCCATAACACCCTCCATTTTCAGGGATATGTTATAGACACCAAACTCTTTCTAAGATTGATCGTTTCAGAAAGAAACGAAATAATCAGTCAGTTCAATATGTCTTTGACTGGACATGAAGAATTGTGTATTGGACAAGATGTGTGTTAAAATTAAAAGCTATAACTTGAAAGTCATAAAATATTCCTATATTGGTAAGACAAAACACAATGGAACATATCGCTGCTGTTCTACAGAATTATGCGTAATAATATTAAACTTGATTCTCGACTAGGTATATGAAGCTTTGAACAAAAATAGCTTTATAGGAAAAGCCCCTGTCTCACAACTCTCTGTTAAGTTAATGCCGTATCTTATTATCTTGTTCGATTAACAGAATACAAGATTAAGGGGCTGTTTCACCACGCATTGATTAATTTTTAACTGACGGATAAATGTGATGCCGTCTCCGTCTATTCGAACAAAACAAACAGAGACGGCATCACATTTATCCGTCAAATAAATTTGATTAATGGATGGTGAAACAGGGGGTAAACGGTTTATTATGTAAGTAGGCCCTAAATGGCTCTTTTACATGTCTATTTTTTAAACTACCAGCGCTTTCGGAAAGACCACCACCACCTCCACCAAGAAGAATACGTCCCAAGAAACTTGGCAGAAAGTGATGAAAGTGATTTTTGCAACAAAAATAATACTATTTCATTCATCATCATCATAATTTCAGCCGAAAGACGTCCACTGCTGGACATCCAACGCGTTCGCAACCTTAACCAGGTCGTCGCTCCATCTTGTTGGAGGCCTACTTACACTGCGTCTTCCGGTCCGTGGACACCACTCGAGAATCTTTCGGCCCCATCGGCCATCAATTCTACGAGCGATTTTATCTACGTTTATACTACAAAAGAAATGTTTACGAATTATGTATAATGTTAAAAATATGGAATCATTAAGAAATGTTTTTAAATGTAATCAAATTCTAACCTTGACCTGTATTTACATACTGGAAATTAGTTTATTTGTTAGGGACCGTAATGATTATTTCAATAAAATAAGTAACTCAAAGAAAAACGTACGATCACAGTATAAATATGACATGTGTACAGTGCGGGCGTCTAGCTATATTCTTAAAAAAAGCACCTATATAAGCGGAATCAAAATTTATAATTATTTACCGGAATGCATCAAATCATTGGAAGGTCCACAATTTAGGAGAAAGTTGAAGGAGTGGCTGCTATGTAAATGTTTTTATAATTTAAGTGAATATTTTAATGCGCATGAGTAATTGTATTTTAATAAAAACTAAATATTGTACGCCCGCAATGGGTAAGCTGTTGGAACTATTATTTTATGTAACAATAATTGTACACAGTTTTCTGACAATAAATAATAATAATAAAAATAAAAAAAGCGATGTGCCCTGCCCACTGCCACTTCAGTCTGGCGATTCTTCAAGCTATGTCCGTGACTTTAGTTCTTGCGCGGATTTCATCATTTCTAATGCGATCCCGCAGAGAATCTCCAAGCATAGCCCTCTCCATCGCCCTCTGAGTCACTTTGAGCCTTTTTTTGGCCCATCGTATATTACTACATCGTACTACTTCATTCACTTAACAAGCAAGACAAAAGTAAACAAAAAATGTAAAAAGTCAAAGTCAAAGTTAATTATTGCCAGAACATAGTGTAAATAACAAAGATCTTACGAGTAGTGAATAGGATGTGCTTATGTTCTACCTACACCAGGCATGCAATATTTTAATTAGATAATGCACTTATTGTAAAAATTAATTGATTTAAATTTATATTCATGCATAACAGTAATAATAATTATTATAAAACATCATCATCAATTTCTAAGGGTAATGTCAACTTACATTAATAATTCCTAACATTCTGTTTTCATTAATTAACTATTTATCTAATATAATTTGTCAAGATTCTAAGAGTAAAATAAAATTAATATTTAACACTTGTGACGTCACAGTAAAATCTTAATTAATTAACTGAAACCTAATTAAATATCGGCGAAAAACTCCCTAACGGAGTAGTAACAAAAGACCAAAATCAAAACATGTTTCATCATTATTGTACATATAGTTTTTACAGGCCCCTTATTTAAGTAAGTAGTTAATTCGAATCATTTAAAAAAGGAAATGTCTGTCACATAAATTAACAGGAACTTAACAGAAACTTGTAAAACAGCGTCTTACAAATTTTATTTCATTTCAAATTGACAGTGAGCAAATTCTATTGTTCCTAAACGACGATCCTAAACGTGATTGCAATTGTCATTTTCGCAAGTGAAAATCAACTTTACCGCCCTAGGGAGTAAAATTAAGCTTTCTAATCACTTAACTGTACAATACATTGTAAAGCTTTCGCGCACATTAGCGCTGCGCAGAACGTGTATGACACAGAATGTTTTGACAAAAAATATAGCTCTTCCAACCGTGAACAGTCCCGCAAAAAGTGCCACAAAAACTAAGAGCTTCGAACTCTTGCGCATCTTGTGCGAGTTCTACTAAGAATTGATTATACCTAGTATAACGAGTAAAACATAGCTTATGGGTGAGGCCACACGAGCGCAATTTTGCGAGTTGTGAGCGGCAGAATATCGGTTGCCATACATTGTGTCACGTGACTGTCACGTGATGGCGCGCATATTGTATGGCGTGGACCGAAATTCTGCCGCTCACGACTCACAAAATTACGATCGTGTGGCCTCACCCTAACTTTACGTTGTACGTTTCCTTCACCGCAAAGCTCATGGTAAATTTCAAATGTAATTTCGCATATAAATTCTGAAAAATTCGGAAGTGGAAGCCCGGGATTGATCCCACGATCCTCTGCTTGAGAGATCACAGGTCAAACCACTATGCCACCAAGGCTTTTTACACTTCAGGACTAGGTACCAAAATAACTGACGATATATTTAGAAATAGGATTACTGATAATAGTTTTTTTTTTCTTCTTTTTATTAATGAACTAAAACAATTACTTTGCTCACCCGCGACCTTACAATAGTTACGTTTATGCAAGAAATGTGTGTTCATGCAGTTCCTCCACCTCCACACTGTACGAACACACACAAATCACATAAACACAACTATCACCACCACCAAGCTACACTGACGCGTTTCGAACTCAACGAGTTTAACATTTGGTAGCATAGCATACGGTTGTGGTAACTCCGAGGATGAGCTCTGGTTGAGTTCGAAACGCGTCAGTGTAGCTTGGTGGTGGTGATAGTTGTGTTTATGTGATTTGTGTGTGTTCGTACAGTGTGGAGGTGGAGGAACTGCATGAACACACATTTCTTGCATAAACGTAACTATTGTAAGGTCGCGGGTGAGCAAAGTAATTGTTTTAATTCATTAATATGGACCTCCGCAAAGTAACGCCTGATTCAATAAATTCTTTTTATTAATTCACTTTTAATTTATGATAGTTGTATGTATGTAGTGTATTTTGTTAGTGGCTTGTGCCCGGTTAATAGTACTTATACGAGGATGAAAGTTATTTTAACCATTTCATCGAGGATAGTGCAATACCGCGTAGTTAAATACTGCTATACTAAAATCCTGATTTACGTTCGTTGGCGGGAAATCTTAATTGGGCTACATTTGTTGATACTCGGTTTTAACCAATGCCAGTTACGCGGATTTTCCCTATAGGTGATGTGCAGATACGCAGTGCTAGTTACGCGGTATTGCACTATCCCCGAAGATTTGCGAATGACGTTTTGCACATATGTGATTTTAAGGATTATTCGCGGTTCTTTGGCTGTTTTACGCATTAGTTCTTTCACAAGAGGCGAAGGAAGACCTGCGTTTATTTCTTCGCCTTTTTTCCTTTGCAAAACTGAAGGTGCTTGCGACGTGAAAGAACTACCTAGTGCGAAAAAAACGTAATACTTCCTTAGAAGGAACAGCCAAAGGAACTACCGCGAATAATCCTTAAAGATAGTCCCAAGCGTACCTCTGCGTGTATTATGAAGGTCAGTAGGTATACTATTGAACGTTAGACTAACCATTACAGCCAATAGTATGACTCAAAGGCCGGCAAAAAGTTGTACCGTTGATCGACCGGCTATTTGTGTAACAATAACGAAATACTTCTGTCTTTCACTTTAAAGGAACTTCACTTTTTGGAATACTATCTCCATTTTTTTATCCTTTTTTATTTTTTGACGGTGGAAGCATTCTACACTTCCACTGAACGTAGATATAGTTAAGATGCATTATTACATTTTCATCGATAGATGGCCCTTCTGTGCTCAGAACTAGTAGATATTCTGTGGTATGACAATACTCCATCGATTAAAGTTGGACCTTTTTGTACGTAAAACAAAGCATGATGGGAGTTGGCTTTAGCGTAACTCGGTATTGACTACATTCCAAGTAGCGCGCACCCGCGACAATACGTACGGATTATAGCTAGTGCCATTCACGAAGATACGTTGAATTTGTCAAAAGTGGACATTAATGACATTGCAATAAGAAAGAACCATGGCACGCGTCACATTGAATGACTAGATCTATACTTATAGATAAATTACCGAGAGCGTGGAGTTGCATATGTAGTGGTATTGTGTGTTTATAGGCATCATCGCAGAGAGAGATCTCTATATTGTTGTCGCTACATACTACATATGCAATTCTGCGCTCTCGGTAATTTATATATACCAACTGGGATTTTTCCCCCCAAGTTTCTCGCGCTGATTACATTCCCAAATACAAAAAAGCTGTGGTGACCCAGTGATTTCACCTTATGGCCTCTTAAACAGAGAGTCGTGGGATCGAGTCCGGGCCCGCACCTGAGTGTTTTTCGGGATTTATGTGCGTAATTATTACAATACCGAAGTTACGAAAGACCGAATGTATTAAAACATCGAATGGGTCAAAAGACCGACACGATTTTTTTCTGAAACCGTTAACTTTTTAAGACTGTTATAAAACTAACCTAACCTAACCTAATGGGTTCTGTATGGTGCCGTTTTGATAAATTCTGAGAAGTTTACGGTTTCAGAAAAAAATCGTGTCGGTCCTTTGACCCATTCAATGTTTTAATACATACGGTCTTTCGTACTTCGGTATTGTAATACATACCCGAAATTACATTTGAAATTTACCATGAGCTTTACGGTGAAACCAGCACGCATCTGAGAAGAAATTCAATAGTGTGTGTGAAGCTCCCAATCCCGGGCCCGCAGGGGAACGACCGGCCCAAGCCCTCTCATTCTGAAAGGCTTGTGCCCTACAGTGGGACGTGTACAGGCTGGGATGATGATGATGACATTTTCACAAAGTACAAAGTTTTTTTTTTCGCATCTCGTCGGCAGTGCGAATAGGGAACGTGCAAAAACTATAGGCGGCAGCACTAATGCGACAGAAGAGACCCTATGCGGACAGTAAAAGAAACTTATCAGGGTAAACATTCAAATTGATGGCAGCACCGTCTATGTGCACGTTCCCTTTAAAGGAAACAGGGCAACAGGGAATAACCCAAAAGCGCGCTGTCCGTCTCCTGTCATAAATTCTTTGAGTTCTGGCGTCGGTGGGTACTGGTTGTTGAAACGCAGTCAACTCCTACGCACACCGTTAGCCACTTAATAATATATAGCTCGCTTATAGCCCTAGGGTGTTAATGATCAACATGTAGAAAATTAGAAATATCGAGTCATCAAATTCCTCTCACAGAATTTTTATTTTTATTTTGATAGCAATTGAAATATACAGGCAGGCGCAATCACACTGAAGTTTTTTCACGTAATTTTGGCTACTCATAGTATGTTGCACCGAAAATGTAGGAGCGTAAAAAATGGCTTAGACACTTAATGGTTCTTTATTCAAATGGCAATTGCGAAAAACTTTTATTAAAGCTAGGTCCAGACTAATGCAGCAGTGTCCGCAACTCCGAACAAGATTAGCGGCGGACTCCATTTGCGGCCGCCATTTTGGCTGGCACGTCAAACTTACAAAATGGATTCCCAGCGGGCTGCTATTGGCGCTTTTACTATTGTTATGCTGTCGGTTTTGGTTTTGGAATTTAAAATTTAAGTATTTTTGTTATCTAACGGGTACCTCAACTGCAAGTAGGTACCTACTACCGAACCAATTGAATCATGCGGATGCAACGTGGAACCTTTTCACGGGTAATTTCACAGTGAAAATGCATTGCCTGGCAAGGAAAATGGTCATGACGCTTACTGTGAGAACGTTCCACGATTAGCCAGAAATCAAATGGTCTTAAAGTACCTAAGAACTTGAAAGACATGTTTATGTCAAGTGGTAGGCAGAACTTACAATCAAAGGTAGAACTTTATAAAACTAATATTACTTATCATCAATATATTTATCCACCACTATTCATGTAATAAATCAGAGAGTCAATTTTAATAGTACATTACTGCAGCGGCCGCGAAATAGGGGATTGCCGGCCGAGTAGTTATAGATGGCCGAGTGTTAACGAGGCCATCTAGAGATACGAGGCCGGCAATCCCTGTTCAGGCCAAGGTTTGTATAGAGTTTTTCTCAAACATGCATCACCATCACCACCATCATCATCATCACCATCATGATCATCATCAACATCATCATCAACATCATCGTCATCACCATCATCATCATAATCATCATCACTATCATCATCATCATCATCATCAACATCATCATCTCATCATCATCATCATCACCATCTCATCATCACCATCATCATCATCATCATCTCATCATCACCATCATCATCATCATCATCATCACCATCATCATCATCATCATCATCACCATCATCATCACACCATCATCATCATCTTACCTTACCTTAAATAAGCGTAGTGGCAGAATGTCTTAATGAACCAAAACGCAAATATTGCTTATAGTTTTTTTTTAATGGCTAAATGCTATGATGCCATAGACCTATAAACGTCATGGTATGAAACAATAGACGATCACTTTGCTGGCCTTGGCCAGCAAAGTTGTATGAAATTCCATTATTGACCTCTCGTCTAGGCGGTCCCCCACCACCGGCTGCACCTGCACCTGCAACGTGACACTTCGTGGCGTATTATAAGGAACATAACGTCAATATTTCATAGCATGTTTGAGAAAATTACTATTGTCACAGAATAATTAATAGTACGGTATTGTGTTAACACTTTAATGATCATGGTATGGAACTTTCAATCTAAACCTGGTTTAACGTCTAGGTGAATCCAGATTTGATTTTTCCAGTTGGCAATAAATAAGGTAAGTATAAGGATGAATTGACTTTCAATTGTTTCAGTTAGCAACAAATCGGCCAGCAACAAATTCCGATACCACAGACAATCATTACATAACTTACATTACACGTGTTCGGATGGCTGGCAATTGGCCGCGAATGGCATGTAGAATGATCTTGATTCGAGCTAATTGAGCCGCGCACGCGACTTGCTCTTGCTCATGCGCAGATAGTTTGAGAGGTTAACTTTTTATTAGTTCGTAAAATTGGCTTTTTTTGATAGAGCATAGTAGAGCTTTTCAGATATTTTTAGGTTAAGTACTTACATAAAATTTTATGAGAGCAACAAAAAAATTTAATTTTTTGAGTGCTTCAAAATGTATCATTAACTTTTCAGGGAAGGAAAATGTTGCAAATACAATGTACAAATACGAACTCTACAATGACACTGTGCGGTATAACTACTTAAAGAACGTATACTTTTACATAATAAGCCGAAGGTGACGGACGAGATGACACGGTTAGCAAAGGTCTCTTGTTCAAACTTCTACAATATTCCAGAAATCTTTTACAGTCCAACTTAACCTCAATTATTTATTTTTATAAAGTTTTTCCATAGACTCAAACAAAATGCATTTCCCGCGCTCGTTCGAATATCGAAAACGTCAAGTAATTCAAGCCAAAGTGATTCGAAGTGACATTTCCTGTCGGCGTATTTTTTTTATTTCTGGTCATGTGTCGCGTTTTTAATTAAGTTAAATCAGTGTAGCCAGTGTCAAATTCATTAGAGGTCCGCTCTGTGGGTCACTAACGGATTTTGACGATTGTATTTAATTAGACGTCAGTTTAAAAAGTGAACGTGGGCTAACTGACAGTATAGGTACTCTTTGCCAGTTTTTTTTTTTCAAATCTAAGACGCGACTCTATAAGAAAACACTTTATTATAGCCTGAAAACACGAGTAAAACGAGGTTTTCTAAAAATGAAACAGCTAGATCGATTTATCGCCCCCGAAACCCCCTGCTTACCAAATTTCATGGAAACCGTTTCCGAGATTCTGATTATATAAGTATAAGATAAGATAGATTAAATAGGTAGATTAGATTTAATTATGTATTTAATAAGTTATGTTTAACTGTTGCCAGTACCCATAACACAAGGTTTTCTTACTCTGGGACTAGGGCAATGAGGGTTTTCTATGAGAGGCTATTTGGCGCTAGTATCGTCAGGTCCGTTTGACAACTTTGACATTATTTTGTTGTATGGGTGTAACGTCAAATAGACCTTACGATACTAACGCCATCTAGCGATATTCCACCTGTCAGAAAACTCTCATTGGTGCGAATTGTCCCGTGATATTTATTTATTTATTATTATTCGATATTTAAACAGTAAATATTATACGTGGCGAAGGTGGCGGGCAGCAACTGGACTCTAACTGCCCAAAATAGATCGGAATGGAAGAGGTTGAGGGAAGCCTACACCAAGAATTTGGAAGAAGAAGGCTGAGAAGAAGAAGAAGAGAAACAGTAAATAAAAATCGGGATCGCGTTGGATGCTGATGGCACGGGACCGATCTGTTTGGCGAGCCTTGGGGGAGGCCTATGTTCAGCAGTGGACGTCTTTCGGCTGAAAAATGATGAAATAAAAATATAAGACTTGCAGTAGGTATGTTCATGGAGACACAACATTACACACATTTACTGGCTATACGAAACCATGATGACCTTCTTAAGTGTTTCGGACGGGAGCACATCGAATCGGACTCTGCTTCTCCATTGGATCAAAGCCCCAGCACATCGATCGCTGACCCCGGGGCACCGGGGCAGTCACCTGTCATCCATTAAACCGACAACGCTTAGATACATCTACCGCTGCATATCCACTACTTTAAATGTCAAAACCTTTTATTATTGTTTTTGTTGTAATAACTGTAATAATTTCCTCGTTTTTAATTTTTTATGCTGTACAAGTAATTTACCCTTGTTATATGCCAGTGATTTTCTTCCTGCGCTGCATCGCCACGCGTTACACATATGCACACCCACACACACACACACTTTCAGTACCTACCTATACTACCTACCTATAGAATATAAACTTACCTTACTTACTTACACGCATCCGTGGATTTCTTGGCAAATGTCTAGTGTCGTGCATTGTTCCAGATTCTTTTATACTTTCTCACATGGCGACCCGTGATATAAGTGATGAACTGGATAATAGTTTATCCACAGTATGCCATACGTTAGACGATTTGGAGCAATGTAAGGACATTCTCACGTCAAGTTCACGTTTCAAATTACTCACACTTAATATCAGAAGTCAGCAACGGAATTTTGACTCTTTTGTTGTATCTCTTGCGCGCACAAATATGGAATTTGATGTCATTATTTTGACTGAGTGTTGGTTGACTGACGGTTCCGTGCTTGACAACCTGCCGGGGTATAACTCTTTCCGAACTATGAAATATTTTAACAAGAGTAGTGGAGTTGTAGCTTATATTAAACAGTCTCATTCGGCCACAGCAGTCGAGCCACCTTTCGACGAAGCCAACTGTCTCTCAGTTAACGTTGCCAACGAGCTGACGATTTTAGGTATCTATCGATCACCGTCTGTAACTAATCTTAACAACTTTCTCCATTCCCTGGACTCAACCCTGAATCAAATAGTTTCGAGGCAAATCATTGTGGCCGGAGATATTAACCTTGATTTGATGGATAACCGTAGTAGTACTTATCTTTCTGACTACTTGTGTATAATGTCTGCTCATGGACTGTTACCTGTCATTACAAGGCCTACCCGGTTGGATGCGTGCCTAGATCATATCTTTGTCAAGTCATCGTCAGTACCCGTTGGTGTGGTTTGCAAATGTTCAGTGTCTGACCATGATATAGCAATGGTTGGTCTTGCAAATCAAAATCTTAGATCAAAAATAGACCGTTGTAAAATTAAAACGGACTATACTAAAGTTGCTGTTGAGCTTGGTGGGGTAGACTGGTCCATAATAACAAAAAGTACTGATCTTAACGTGGCTGCCAACCACTTCAATACCGTTGTATCTACCGCAATACAGAATCACACCAAGAGTGTCAAGGTCAGTCGTTCGAAATATAACCTGAAGCCTTGGATCACTCCAGGACTCATAAAATGTATTAAACACAGAGACAGGCTTCACTTACTGGCTAGGGCTTCGCCCAATGATACTATCATTAGGAAAAAATATGCTAGCTACAGAAATCTATGTGATAAAATCTTACATAACATCAAAACGCAATATCAGAGCAAACAGATGTTTGAGAGCAGAGGTAATAACAAGAAAATATGGAAGACAGTTAAATCAATATGTAATACTAAAAACATTGCTAACGACACGAGTGAATTATTAAAAACTAAAGACTCTGTTCAAGAGTCCCTCAACGAGTGCAACCTTCATTTTTCCACAATGGGTGAAAAACTGGCCAAACGTATCATGACAAATCTTTCCGAAACGCAAACTTCCCTTGCCAAAAAGCTAACTTCAAAGGTTAACCTCCCGGGTTCTCTTTTCTTGGCGCCGACCGATGAACACGAGGTAGACAAACTTATCCGGCAATTGAAAGCAGATAGTGCTCCTGGAGCCGATGGCTGTAAGCCATTGCTCATCAGAGAAATCAGAAACGTTATACTAGGCCCCTTAACCTATCTTTTTAATCTGAGTTTACAGTCAGGTTCTTTTCCGCTCTGTTGGAAACTGGCTATTATTTCACCAGTATACAAAAGTGGCGTAAAGAATTCTGCTATAAATTTTAGGCCTATATCTCTTCTCTGTATATTTTCAAAATTACTTGAGAAAATTGTAAATGTACGGCTGGTTAAGTATTTGAATAAACATGCAATTATATCTGAAAATCAATTCGGATTTCGGTCGGGGAAATCTACTGAGGATGCTGCTGTTCTCCTTGCTAATTTAGTCGCCGGTCATATAGACGGTGGCAAAAGCTGCTTGGGGATATTTTTAGATCTAGCCAAGGCTTTTGACACCGTCTCTATTCCGATACTTTTACGGAAGCTCGAATTTTTGGGGGTAAGGGGTACTACTTTGGATTGGTTCGAAAGTTACCTAACAAACAGGTACCAATCAGTCAAGGTGGGTGGAATGCGTAGTGATCCTCTTCCAGTTTGCTTTGGTGTTCCGCAAGGAAGTATCCTAGGTCCAACGCTGTTTATTATTTATATAAATGACCTACTTCAGCTTGAGATACCTAACTCAGACACAATATGCTATGCTGACGACACAGTGATTCTCTTCAGTGGAAAGACCTGGGAGGAGGCATACTCCAGGGCTAGTGTCGGATTGGAAGGGATAGTTTCTTGGCTTGACAACAACCTGCTTACTCTAAATGTAGAGAAAACATATTACATACCGTTTTCTAAAACAGTAGCGTCAGCCCCTCTAACATCTAAAACCTTAACGCTTCATAACTGTGGAACCATGCAAAAATCGCCTACCAGTACTGCTCCTGCCCCATGCACCTGTCCGGAACTCACCAAATGCGCTACTGTGCGATATTTGGGTCTTCTTGTTGATCAGCACTTGTCTTTCAAAGAACATGTACACCTTGTCTCTAAAAGAGTCAGGAAAATTATATATATTGTAAAGCGGCTGCGTCACTGTGCTCCCATCAATATCCTTTTCATGGTCTACTACTCCTTGTGCCAGTCTATTATACAATACTGTGTTGCAGTCTGGGGCAGTGCGTGCAAAACATATCTCTTGGAACTGGAGCGCGCCCAGCGTGCTGTAATTAAGGTCATGCTTAAGAAGCCTTTCCGGTACCCTACCAGTTCCTTGTACAGGGAAGCAGGACTTCTGACAGTTAGGCAGTTATATGTAGTGAGGGCAGTTGGTCGCACCCATAGCCTCATCTATAAGTCTCCTCTGCACGAGCAACTGTTAAAGAAAAGAGTATACCGTGTACCTCTTCCAGTTGTTGGATCGGCATTTGCAAAGCGCTGCCCGTTCTTTGCACACCCCTACATCTATAATGTGATAAGCAAGACACTAGTGGACATAAAAAAATGGGGGCCTGGCCGTGTGAAGAGATCTGTGGGGGAGTGGCTAAAGCGGCTAACATATTTAGAAACGGAGAACTTGTTCTCCTCCAGTAAGTAGGTGAACACACACGCATGTAATCACACACACACACAAACACACACACACACACACAAACACACACACACACACACACACACACACACACACACACACACACACACACACACACACACACACACACACACACACACACACACACACACACTCACATACCATTGCGATGAGGGTTATTGTTATTATTGTTCTTATTTCTGCATATTTTAATTCCTCTTCTCTATATAACTGTTAATATTTTTAAAGCACTATGCACTGTGATGTCGTTTCTGTTTGGAATACCAACTCTTCAGGGCGCCCAAGATACAGGCAATGCCTAGTTTGGGGCCCGCTGACAATGTTTTTATGTTACTGTTTCTGCATCAATAAAAAATTTCATTTCATTTCATTTCATTTCATTTAGGCTGCGTATCCACCGGAGCTGTGCGAGGATGCGTTGCGAGGGATGTGTTTGTCATGAACTAATAGAAACACTTCATTTAAAAGGTCCTAAGTGAATGAAGTGTTTCTATGTTTAGACGGCCGGATAGCCTAGTTGTTAGAGAACCTGACTACGAAGCTTGA
Organism: Archips xylosteana; assembly: GCA_947563465.1. Lineage (NCBI taxonomy): Eukaryota > Metazoa > Arthropoda > Insecta > Lepidoptera > Tortricidae > Archips > Archips xylosteana. The sequence continues at coordinate 6,334,468 of OX387370.1, forward strand.
GGTCCCGGGTTCGATTCCCGGTCGGGGCAGATATTTGTGTGAAAAATACGAGTCTTGGATGTTTAATATGTATTTAAGTATGTATTTATCTATATAAGTATGTTTATCCGTTGTCTAGTACCCATAGTACAAGCTTTGCTTATGTTTGGGACTAGGTCAATTGGTGTGAATTGTCCCGTGATATTTATTTATTTACTGGTTCATGACAAACACATCCCTCGCAACGCATCCTCGCACATCTCTGGTGGAAACGCAGCCTTAAACACCGCTTTGATGGTAAGTGTTTACAGGAAAATGTGATAGAGAGAGCAGAGGTGACAAAAGTTTCAATTAAGTGTGTACATATGGGTTTAATTGCTGTCATAAGTCAAAGAATCAGGAAAATACAGCTCTTGAAGGTAAGGTTTAAGTCGACCGGATAGTGATAAGAGAACCTGACTACGAAGCTTTACCTCCTGGGTTCGAGTCCCGGTCGGGGCGGGTATGTACTGTATTACAATACCGAAGTACCTACGAAAGACCTAATGTATTAAAACATCGAATGGGTCAAAAGACCGACACGATTTTTTTCTGAAACCGTTAACTTTTTAAGATTGTTATAAAACAAACCTAACCTAACCTAATGGGTTCTGCATGATGCCGTTTTAATAAATTCTGAAAAGTTTACTGTTTCAGAAAAAAATCGTGTCAGTCTTTTGACCCCATTCGATGTTTTAATACATTCGGTCTTTCGTACTTCGGTATTGTAATACATACCCGTCGGGGCAGCCCAGATATTTGTGCGAACAATACGTATGTTTGTGCTCGTGGATTACTTATATGTTTAAATTAGAGAAAACCGCTTTGTCCTACGTCGCGCTATCGAAGTTTCTCAACTCTGATGCATAAACTTTCTTCCTTTTGGCTTTGATTCCCAAGATTCGTGTCACTGTGTTTGTTATCGAACTCCTCCGAAACAGTTTGACCGATTATTATGAAACTTTTTTCTCCATATTCGGTAGACCTGAGAATAGGTCGTAGGCGTATTTTTATACACCTATTCTTCGCGGATGGAGTCGCGGGCAACAGCTAGTAACATATAAAATTCGGACGAATGACAGGCGTATTTGCCGTACCTACTCGCAGTGTAGGTTGATACTAGGTCGTCGTGTAGGTTGTATTGTATTGCAAATTTGCTTATTTATGCTCTGTCATCGCTTTCTAGCTGATCGAATAAATCTAGACTAACAATGTTGATTGTAATCTAAGAATTTTAATTAAAAAACAGTAAGTATTACTTGTTAAATTGGCGAAGTGAAAAAGTGAGTGGCGAAACCAGACTTGCCGTATTATCTACATAGCAAAACGCAAAAAATAAAATAAAAATTGAACCGACTACAAACAAAAAGCATAGAAATATCTTCCTTCTAACGGTGAGGCCACACGAGCGTAATTTTGTGAGTCGTGAGCGGCAGAATTTCGGTTCGCGCCATACAATATGCGGGTCATCACGTGACACTCACATGACACAATGTATGGCGCAACCGAAATTCTGCCGCTCACAACTCACAAAATTACGCTCGTGTGGCCTCACCCTAATCGGTTTGAAGTCGGTGCCTCAGCATGAGCCAGTAGGAGTGGTAGAAAGAAACCCAATAGAAAGTACGTACGTAAGGTCGATGGCTAGGTCCACTCCTGCTGGAACTAACCGCTCACCCGGATCAAGAGATGGCGCTACTGAGCCAAATTTTCACAAGTTAGTTATGAAAGTATCTTTTGTATTTATTTATCAACTTCATTTTTTATTACTTTTACGGTCATTCCGTGAAACCAAACCCCCACCCCCGTTTCCCGTTTGCGTTTATTAGGCAAATCAAAGCCGTATAATTCGGAATTTAAGTTAAAGAAATTAAAAAGATATTACAATAAAATCTAATTAAAACTTAACTATAAAGTTCAAGTTAAGTTCAAAAGCAAAATTTATGAAACCTTAATGTAACAGTGTATAGTGTAAGTCTACTTATTCATAGGTATTACCCATGTTTTTTAGTGGGAGCTAGTTAGGGAGTAAGTGCATGTAATTTTGTATCTAATTTATAAGTACGTGTTGTATACATTTGCTTCTGTTTGCTCTCCTTGTAAAAATAAATAAATAAATAAATAGTAAAGGCCTCCGTGGCATCGTACCCAAAAGGCTGCCAGCATTCCCTCGTTGAATGGCGATGGCGATTCGTTGAGAGAGATAGCTGCCAGCCCTCTGGTCTCCAGTGGTGTCGACCAGACGCTTTTGCACTTCTTTAATCAAGTTGTGTGCGCCGGGACCCTAAGGACCCAGGGTCTCAAACCGACATCAACGAAATTGTACTTTACTATAACATTTTATTTAAGTAGAAAAGAAACAATATTTTTTTAATTTTCTTAATTATAGTCGTGTAAAGTCGGGACGGGACAAACAATAGACTTGATCCGTTTAATCACAAATATACTTATATGGAGTCAGGTGTCTTTTCGTTGGTCGTGGGACGACGTCGACATCGACATTGACCTTGCAACGAAATGAATCGCTCAGTAAATAAAGAGTTACTGCAAAGATTGTGGTTCAAAAATAATTATATCTCACTGGTGAGTACTTACTGTAATTTACTAATGAAAACCAATGAAAACAGAAAAAAATCTTGTTGTTATTTTCTTTCTCTGTTCCCCTCTTGTGCTCTTGTGCTATACTAAGCATAGACAATGACTCTACCTCTCAGACCTCATTGCATCCAAGAACATGATACTTCCAGCGTAAAAAAATACGTTCGGAGTCTATGCTCAATCGAACTTTAAATCGATTCATTAGGAATCGAATAAATTGACACGTCGGCTAATGGATGCGTTCTTTAATCTTTTAATCATTGTTTTTTATTTTATTTCGGATGGAGTTGGTTGGTTATGAAATTTTAATCGTTTTTGATTGGGAGTAAGCGATACACGGTTAGGGCGTTGGGATGGTAATAGTATTTTGTGTTGATAAAAAGAAAGTACTTATTGCCTCCTGCTTTCACTAAAAAAATATTTAGATAGTATGTTAAAAAAGATTACGGAAGTATGCAACGATGTAGTATTTTAAGAAAAGCAATAGTTCAACAGTTTTTAAAAATAACAGCATAAATTTAAGATTTAACCTCATTTCAAACACAATTAAGAAAACTTTTTTATTTTAAAGGTCAGGGAAGTCAATACGTCATGATATTCAAAAAAATAGACAATTGGTAGGTACTAAGTAATATTCTAATTGTGAAAGTGTGGCTGTCTGTCTATCTATTACATCTTCACGCTTAAACTGTTGAAACGATTTAGATGAAATTTGATCTAGCGATAGTTTGATTATCGGGAACAGACATAACACAGTTTTTATCCCAGAACTTATCCTTTAAGGGAGTGAAAAAGGGGTGGAAGTTTGTATGGGAAATCAATAGCCGCTCAACTGATTTAGATGAAATTTGGTATGGAGATAATTCGAGACCTTGGAAATGACATAAGATAGTTTTTATCCCAGAAAATTGCAACGTTCTTGCGAGATAGCAATAAAAGAATTCTTCGCAGACGGAGTCGCGGGCAATATCTAAGTAGTTAAAGATACTTCTAAATCAAAATCAATTGTTTTATAAAATGCATGTCAAAAAATTTGCTTAACCTTTCCAATTGTGTTCAAAGCTTATACTTACTAAAATTTACACACTTCTAACTGCTCAAACATGGCTCAAACTTATCTCCAAAGACCCCGCCCTAAGAAAAAAAAATCATAAACACCCCGTTTTCCCGCCAACAGAGCTGTCACTCGCGCTGATAATTTATGCGCGCTCGCTCGCCCGTCAAACGTTTTTGTTCGCGCCTCAAACAGCCCGGCGAGCATAGACAATGGCCAGATTAAGAGCACTGGCAGGCAGGTGCGCAAGGAAAGAAAATAGTATTTGAAATAGGAACGGGGAAGTTATTTTTGAATTTTGAAATGGGAAACTGGAAAGGTTAAGGTACTCGTCTTTGATCAATTATTCGTACGCGTATGATACCGTCGAACCAACTGAATTGTGACATTTGTGACCCACTGTCCACCTTTTCACAGAAACTGTCAGACATCGCATTCTTTGATAAAGAAAATCACTATGACGCTTACTGTAAATACGTTCTACGATGGATCCGAAATCAAATGATTCGATTTGTACGTACGTAAAGCTTCTTTTCCAAGGCAGTAGCTTCGTTTCCCCTTTAATTTTTGCTGTTTCTCCGTGCCACATACCTACGTAACCTCAGGCCGTATTGTCTAACGCTTCTGACGCTTGCCTTCGTTTACACCATCTCTTTTTGTCATCATCTTATACCATTTGACAGAAAGAAATAGTGATTGCGAATGCAAGCGTCAGAAGCGTTAGACTATAAGCCTGCTGGACTTCTATCAATGACGTTTGTGTGCAAAATCGAACCAAAAAGCGATTAAAATTGTACCTTACAATTTTCTTCTGACTCTTTATCTCGTTGTTGTGTGGTTTTTAGTAAAACAAAGAGTTAAGAGTTAAAGAGTTATTTGTATTGTTATGCATTGTAATATGACATAGACAAGATCTCTCTGTATCCTGTCGGTACTCTATATCGTTTTGCACTCTCTGTCCGCTCAGTACTCTGCGCAAGATTCTACCGGCGGGCCTTTTGCTGACCGCCCGGTATACAGAAAGAATTGTGTGGACATGCCTTCATGGAACCTTGGTACTACGCAACCTACTTTTCTTTATAAAATTATAAAATTTATTGTATGGTTATGAGTCAAACAGGTCTTCTAAAGAATATCAATGACATGCATATCCTACCTCAATGGGGTGTAAAATATCAAATTAATACTATCTAATTCTATCTACGGTCACGGTCCGTCCACTGCTGGACGTAGTCCTCCCTCATATTGTGCCAACACTCGCGATCCAGGGCTTCCCTCATCCAGCCGCTGCTAGCTGTTCTCCTAAGGTCATCAGTCCAACGTGTCACAGGGCGTCCCGCTCTACGCTTTCACAAACGTGGTCTCCACTCCAGGACACGTCTGCTCCAACGATTGTCAGTTACGGCAAACGTGACCAGCCCATTGCCACTTCAGCGTAATATATTATAATACGTTCAGTATAATACTAATTAAATTTAAATAATACACACATGTCCTACTTTAATATTAGAAAAAGAGAAAGTTAAGTAAACGGTAAATAGTAATACTGTAAAAACACTTTTTCACTAACCAATTAAAAAGTTTCTTTTTAAAGGGCAAAGATGGCAATATTTTCAGCTCCTACGATAATTTATTGTACAGCTTGGCATTCATTTCGACTATATTTTTTGAGAACAGTGTTTGTCTAGGATTACCTAATGTTTAGATTACACTTGACACCAATTGACCTAGTGTCCCAGAACAAGCAAAGGTAGTGTCATGTGTACTATAAGCAACGGATAAACTTAAATAAATACAACATACATGATTAAATACACATTAAACATCCAAAGCACGAAAACAAACATTCAAAACTTGCACGTATGTTTTTATTTTATTTTTTCATACATAATATCTGTTAGGTTTCGGTATTATAAATATTATAATTTACTAGCTGACCCAGCAAACGTTGTTTTGCCATATGTCACCTAGAGGTATAAAAAATAGCCTACGACCTATTCTCGGACCTACCGAATATGGATAAAAAAGTTTTATAATAATCGGTCGAGCCGTTTCGGAGGAGTTCGATAACAAACACCGTGACACGAGATTTTTATATATTAGATAATCCATATTTGATTATGATTATTTAGTTTTTCTATCGTATCCACATTATCCTAACATCCATTTGATAATGACTTCGCGTGAGCGCGCATGCACCAGCTGTAATGTTTCTTTCACAATTAACTGTCAATTGTCAACCCTCTTATTGTCAAAGCATTAGAGTGCACATTGCAAACTAAAAATACGCAAAATCATACACTCATTAAAATTAGAAGTGAGTCTTGTTGTGAATTATGTAGAGCCGATTTTCGAGAGACGATGAATTGAAGTTTACTTACCATTTGAGAGGTTCAAAATGGGTTCAAAGGGAAAATAAGACGTTAGTAATATAAAGATAAGTAACTGAGTAAATGTTGTTTTTACGATAACATTTTAATACATCATCATTAATCATCGTCTTCAGCCTGAAGATATTCGTCCAGCTGCTGGGCTGGACTTGGGCAGTAAGTTCTCACGCCGGCTAAGTTCAGATTGGGAGCCTTAGCTTACTACACGCACCATTAAACCGCTTCGCATGTGTGTGCAGGTTTAATCGAAAAGTTCATGGTATAAAATGGAGCGAAACAGTACGGATCAAAGTACTGTGCTGTTCCGCTCATTCTTGTATTAAATTTCCAAACTTATAATGAATATTTACAAAAATAAAACTAAAGAAAATTTATATATAAAAAATACATTGAATTTTTATTGTCAAAGGGGCAGAGTCCATAAAAATTTGGGAACCTATGGTCTAATCTCAAGTTATACGTGAGTGATCCGTTTGTTTCAATGTCTAGACTGTTAAAAATGCGCCGACCAAGGCCAAGTTTAAATATAAATGCAATAACAGTTTCGTTGTTTTTTCGCCGCAGCATTTTATGCGAATTCCGCTGGGGCAAAGTTCATTCGAATTATTTTTAAGCTTTTTATTTTATCGGCTCAAAAGTAAAATGGTGGCTAATGTCGTTGTTTAGTTAGTACACACAGCAAAAAGTATTGGGATACTCTCCCTAGACAAATTTGATGTTTTGTCTCAGTAGTAATATGCCTATATTAAACTTGTGTTGTCCGCGACTCCGTCTGCGAAGAATAGGGGTATAAAAAATATCCTACGACCTATTCTTAGACCTAGGTACCGAATGCAGAAAAAAGTTTCATAAAAATCGGTCAAGCGTTTCGGAGGAGTTCGATAGCAAACGCCGTGACACGAGATTTTTATATATTAGAAGAAGAAGATTTTAAATTGAATTTGTTTAAATTTTAAATGAGGAGGATAAAATAAAATCTGTATGAAGACTAAAATACGTAAGTGACGGCACCAATCGGTGCCTTATTATAGCCCACCATTCATGGAGTTTACCAGTTATTACAATCAATCATCCGAGCATAGTGAACAGTTTAAAAATGTAGAGTCCGTTTCTTTAGTCTTGTCTATTACTGGTGCTGCCTAGTTATTCAAAGACAATCTTTGGTATACATCTAGTACTTAGTAAAATTCTTTGAAAATTTAACGCATGGCCCCAATACGATGGTAAATTGAGATTTAGCGTATTTCATGAAAACAAGGATGTCTATGGGATGACCTCATTTTCTTAGAATGGTCGAACCGTATCAGAACGCGTCAGGATATTTTCCGGGAAACTTCATAGCGAGGCCTTTGCCTATTCTGGGAGCTAAGATACCTAATATAATAGAACCCTTTAAATTATAAATGGGAAATTGTGTCTGTCTTTTACCTCTTCCTTCACGCTGAAACCGCTGAACTAATTTAGATGAAATTTGGTATGAACATAGTTTGAGACCCTGGGATAGTTTTTATCCCAGAAAATTGCATAGGAATGGCAATTTATTTTACAACTTGCAATTGAGTGGAGTTCAAAAAATCGGACTCATTAACGACGGTATTTAAAATTTGTATGAAAGTTTTCCGCTATGACACGAAAATTTCTCATACAATAGAAACGTAACTTTTGCCAGTCAGTCATTTCCTGGATAACTACGATTTTACGTGGTCCTACTTTTTGGTCTCCGTCTCCACCCAGTTTTGTTATGATTTCGAAAACAGTCATGCTAACATTGTTTCATAAATGGAATTAAAATTAATCGTAGTCATAAACTTTTTAATTTCAACAAAACACTGGCATGAATAATGCCATAAAAGCATGAAGAAGAAAACGCTTTTACTTTTTTATTGGCTTTAGTGGCGATCCGTTAAAGTTTTTTGACGCGTGGCGGCCAGTGACTTGTGATATGGTGAAGGATTAAACAAAAAGTTTTTATTGCTGATAAAAATAAAGTCAAAATTAAAATTAACTTGTAACTAAGTACCTAAATATTTTAATAAACTTTGTGTTCACGTGTTAAATAAACGTAGAGTTCTTATTTCTGGTTCATTGTTAAAATATTTTTAGATCCAAGGTTTTTAAAGAGTTTTAGTATCACGAGTACGCTCGAAAAACTTAACATCTGGTACTGTTTTTTATAATATTCGATGCCGTACATTATCGTAATTTAAGAAGTACAGATCTAATTATATACGTGTAAAATTGGATCTCTTTTTTCAAATGAACAAAAATATTCGTACAAGTTTTTTTTTTAATCGGCAATGTTTACTGGTAATTCACCAATGTACTTACATCTTTTTCTCTTCTTATAATCAATAGTTTTATATGTATACATACAGTGTATGACATTGGTTACGCGTTAATTCTGTCATCAGTTCAGTCCATCATTGTGGTCAGAATGACGAGAGAATGTTCGTGTAACCCTCTCAAACTGACGGACTGATGAAAATTAAATAAGTACTTACCAGAATGATAGACTAAACTAACTCCAGAATGAACCTGTAACCGATGTCTAATGACTGCAAAGTTCTGAAAACGAACTTTTCTACACTTCGCATTTCAAATTCAGCTCAACCTAACCTAACTCTTATCCCTCCGACTTAAAATTTAAAATCGTTCCACTCGTAATCTTCACATAAGAACGCAAATTAACCTTTGCAGTCGCATTTATGCTTATTACCAAGGGTTAAAGTTTAGAATAGTTATTGTTGTTTGCAATGCACGCATAGGTTGGCAAGGCAAGAGTGGCGTGATCGGTTCAGTTTTCCTTTCAGCCTCTCTATTAGCTAATGTATGAATCAGTATGACAAAATAGATCTTTAGTTTTGTTTTTCTAGAAACTTATGCGACAAACTTCTTGCCGCGAACGACGGTCGGATATTCTATGGAAAATGTGCTACTACAGTATGTGGGCTATCGAGCTTCGCTCGGGTTAAAATTTTTTCCCAGAGATGATACCAAGCTAGATCAATTTAAACTAGTTACACTGAAAGAACATGTCTGGTCAACTTTTTGAAAAATGAGTTTTTAATCTCAAAATGTAGAGCTCGCAAAGTACTATTTATAAGCTACCTTTGGATTAAATATGAATAGGTATCTGAAAATAATGTATGTTTTTTTTACTTTTAAAGATTTTTTTACCATAACTCAAAAAGTGTAACTTTCAATTGTTACAGTTACCGAAAACCCGCACATAGCAAATTTCACCGAAATCGTTAGAGCCGTTTTCGAGATCTCCGAAATAAATACATGGTGTCCCATAACTCGGTGCCTGTAAAGGTCAAGTTATACAAGTTCTGGAAAAAATAAAAAATAATAGAGGGCACTGTCCAAGAACGTTAAAATAATATATTTTAATTATTTCAAATAAGGTGTATAATTGCACGGCGTATCATTTCGAATTGGGCCGTTGTTTTAGATAAGCAGAGAAATGTAAATGTTATGTTGTATGTAATGCATTAACTCCACTAATCTTTAACACTAAATTAAGATTAGAAGTTAATATTCGTATTTTTTAAAAAAAAATTATATTATTTGAAATAAACAGTTTAAAATAAAAAAAAAATTAATTACACCTTTCGAAATGACATGTTAACTTTGTCTGCAATACATGCGCAAGCGCAAGCCACACAGGGGGGGTTACTACGAAATTCGAAGTTCGAAGTTCGGATCGTGTGGTCCCTCTCACTCTCGTAATAAATACCATTAGCGTGAGCGGAACGGCATGAAACGAAGTTCGAATTTCGCGCTTCGTAGTATAGGGCCAGAAGAGACGTGGGACGGGGGCGCGTCGCAGTCCGCGTCGTTTGTCCGCAGGCGGCGTCTCCGCCCCGTCTCTTCTTTCTGCTTTGGATCGCGACGCTACTATACATTTATTTATACTTCATTTAGTTTAGAATTGAAAACTACAACATTATTATATTCATTATATTGCGGCTCGTCAACTATTTCTTACCTAGCAAATAGTACAGTACAATAGTCTGGGAGCCGCAAAATAAAATTGTTTTAATGTCACTTTATTTGCGTGTTTCTCTAGTACAAATTGTAAAGAGGTTACAGTTCACGAGCTGCAATATAATGTTGCTGTGGTTTATAATTCTAAATTAAATGGAGTATAGTACGAAGGGCGCCGCGCATGCGCGCGCCTCATCCCACGTCTCTTCTGTGTGGCTTGCGCTTAAAGCCGGCCACACACGCTAGGTTTTGCGTCTCGGTTTTGCATGCACAAGTAATGCCAACAGGCAAGACCGAGTCAATATCAATTTTCATATTTCAAATTTTGCTTGCGCAGGCAAGGAGTCATGTCACACACGTCACATACACACGTTCAGTTATGCCTGCACAAATGAACTGTGCAGGCATAACCGCCGGTTATAACCTAAAGCACAAAATAAAAAGGTACAGAAATAAATCTACATACAAAGTGCGCTCGAGCAACGCACACATAGACACTGTTCACAGACACGATATCTCGGATCAGTTCGGATCAGTCAGAGCGCGATTGCCATCCGCGTGAGGCGCGCGCTGTGGTCGCGCGTACTTATTTATTTTGTGTCGCGCGTCTGTGGAATTTTTCGAGTGCAATAATGGAGCAACAAAAAAAAGGTTATTATAGGTAACTTTTCAGTGGACGGTTGTTTAAATTCAACCCTAAACGATGAATGGTCATTTTTTAAGCTACCAGTGGTTTCAGAAAGGTAAGTTTAGTAGGTATCTGCTTGTATTTCGATGGTTCATTTTAACGTTACATAGAATAGTTAGATAGATAGGTAAACACCTCGCCCCGACTCCCAAAGTAATAATAGTTTCCAATTTTGAATCAGTATAAATAAACGTTACCTTACGAAAAATGTGGTTAGGTACTTATACCTAACTACATTTTTGTAAGGTAAATTCATGCCACTAATATTACGCAAGTTGAAAACATGTTTTTTTGTTTATATAGATATTGTGTTATTTTAGTGTCATTAGATAGGTTTAGGTCTAAAACCGATAGGACAATGAAAATTCTATAACTAGGATAATCCGTTTAGAAGTTATTAGGGATTTTCGATAGTGAAAATTGACAAACGCTAAATTTTGTAGGTAGGTATTTTAATTATTATTATTTTATATTTCCATTCTTCCCGTTTGAATATCAAGAATAAATCAAACAACTAGAAACGAGTGCCACTTTCACATAAGTTTTATGTGCATATGCCATAATTGACAACCCTAGAGCGACCGCCGAGCGTAGGTATGAAAAGTGAAGTACATGCACTTGATTGACTTCTGTACCTTTTTATTTTGTGCCTAAAGTGTGTGGCCGGCACTACATGGCGTTAACCGAGCTTTACTTCCGAGTTAAGTTTTACCGTAAACTTTTTATAAATTTCTAGCTCAGGCAAAGCCGCGTGCTAAAGCTATTAGTAATTAAGTACCTATAAAAAGATCTGAAATCATTGTCCTTTTTAGGGTTCCGTAGTCAACTAGGAACCCTTATAGTTTCACCATGTTTATTTCCGAAAATCAGTCATTTACAAAAGATAATTCAATGCTAAGTTGTTTGAAACGCATAAACATTTATGAGTGCAAGAGGAAAACATCTCTACATTCGTTACCGCCAATTGATTGTAGTTACCGTTTGTTTTAAATAAAGGCCACAACAAACGGGGAGCGCGGGGCGCCGATGGAGCGTGCCCAGCGCGGTCAATAATACTGAATCAAATACGGTGTGCCGCGCTGCCGGTGTGTGTCACCGTATATTTGATTCAGTGTTATAGAGCGCGCTGGCCTTCTCCGTCGGAGCCCCGCGCTCCCGGTTTTTTACGGCCTTAAAGAATTAAACTTTGACGGAATGCCAAAAATGGTGACCACATTTAAGTATATTTTTCCTTATTTCCTACAAAATAGTAATTAACAAAGTAGGTACTTACTTATGTTTATTCAAACAAGATAAATGAGTCTTAACTATTGTTTCCTCTCGAACAGGATATCGTTGGTCAGTATTTATTTTATCCCAGCCATCTTGGATAATGTAAACACATTAGTGATATAATGACTACCATTATTATAACACGTTAGAGATCTATAACTATAAGTAAAATACAAAAAAAACAACCGTGTTACGACAAATAACGTAGCCGATCCTTGGACATATGTTGAACGCGTATAAATTCATAGAAAACAGTTATTTTAGACATTTCTAACGCATCTTTAAGTATTTTGTGATAACCAAGAAATAAGATTTGATAATAAAATAATTTTTAATACAGCTTTTTTTTGGCTTTATTTGCATTATCCAATCTAACACTTGTATACAAAGTTTCAAACAAAATACATAATGATACCTAATTACATGGAAAAACGACAGCATAGTCTGTATTTACACACAATATCCAAACTCTTTGCCCAATTTCAGCGAAGCTAAAAACCTGGCCGCAACGAGTCAAAAACTTTGACAGGATAGCCACTGAAAAGTAAATGCAATATTTTTTTATGCGCCTTTAGTGGCATCTTGCCATGATGCCAGCGACACATTGAGAAACGTAATTAAAAAGTTTTCTCTAAAGAGGCCAGATTTAGTCGGAAATCAAAGCTCTATTTAATCATTTCACGGAGAAACGATTTCTCAAACTTTTTTTATTATAATTCACGTCGTAGTCACAAGTCGTAGTGTAATCGTCGACGCGTGCTTTCGTATTATACAGGAAGGACAGGTGATGTTGTCAGCCTTAAAAATAATAGGATAACCATTTGGGTGATGATTTCTGGATTCTCCGGACTTTAACTGATAGAGAACAACGTAACAGAGCAATGACATAACGTATTACTTAACGTAATTCACACACACACCACTGAATTGATTCGCAGGTGTTAGCAGGTTCCTCAAGATGTTTTCTTTCACCATAAAACTCATGGTAAATTTCAAAATTCCAAAAAGTCAGAGGTGCCCGGGCTCGTACCCACGACCCTCTGCTTTAGAGGCTGTATGTCAAACCACTAGGCTACCGTGGCTTTTTACAGTAAAGTGACGAAAGACTAGAAGCCATGCCTAGCCTATAGACAATATTTACACATTGGTCATTTATTTAATAAAATTTACTTGTTTACATTTACTTAAAATAAATAATCTAAGTTATAAAAATAAGAAAAAAAAACACATTTAAAATTTTAAATAAGTCCAAGAATATTTAGTTCCATTTTGACCGCTTTCTACTTTTTCTGTAGTCATCTTAACTTTTTAATTTCGTATCTGTGCCAGCTGTCACGTGGGCGCCATCTCTACTCGACCATAGACAAGGTCAGGGAAGCAATGAAATGTCCGAGTCCGTGTCTATTCCCGTATCAATCGCTGCACCTGTTGACGGATTGATTCCGCGCCTACAATGTATAATGTATGGCTAACAGCAGTAGTTTCATATGTTGAAAAATATGTGTTGTAGAGTAAAAAAGTTTTTTTTTCTGAACGTTATTTTTGTTAACTGCACTTGTATTGTTTTTTTATTACCCACATGAAATGCCATATTTCTGCCATATTGCAAGACAATCTGACCTCTGCAAGTTGGTTCATTTCGATTTCCAAGATTTGACCCACACTTTACATATTAGTAAATTTAAAAAATATAATATATAGAAAATGGTTCAATAAGAACTATTAATACTTACGAAATTAATATATTGAAATGATTAACGGTTAATTACATTAGATAATATTTTCAGGTAGACGGGTAAATGACAGTGTTCTCTATTTGAATAGCGATGCTTCGTTGATAGATATAGCTGGCAACTCTTTGGTTTCGCTTTATTTTACAGTTAAAATGAAAATTAATCAGGTTTTTAGGAGTAATACATAGTGTTTTTAATAGAGTCGTATGTAGAATTAATCTATTGGTAAGGGTTTACATACATGTAGACGAAAAACTAATGACCTGTTGCGTGTAGTAGTCCACAGAGTTGATATGGATCTTAAGTCACTTTTAGGGTTCCGTACCCAAAGGGTAAAATAAAAACGGAAACCCTATTACTGAGGCTCCGCTGTCCGTCCGTCTGTCACCAGGCTGTATCTCGGGAACCGTGATAGCTAGAGAGTTGAAATTTTCACAGATGTATTTCGGTTGCCGCATAACAACAAATACTAAAAAATGGAATAAAATAAATATTTAAGGGGGCTCCCATATAACAAACATGATTTTTTGCTCGTTTTGGCTCGATATTGATAACGGCAACAGGTAGACACATGAAATATTCACGGAATATTTAATTATGTATTGCTTATTGACTTTAAAAATAAATCTTTAAAGTAAAATAAAAAATATTTAAGGGGGGCTCCCATACAACAAACGTGATTTTTATAGATAATTGTACGGACGGAACCCTTCGTGCGCGAGTCCGACTCGCACTTGGCCGGTTTTTTCTAATTTGGAACGTCAATTTGGTTATACAGACACTTTACTACTACATACAACGGGTCCTTTACTTTTTCACCTTATACTGTTCCGTCAATGTTTGTCTGTGCGCGGGGTAAATTTAGTGCGTAACAAGTGCGTAACAGTGGAGTGCACTGTTACTGTTACATCACCCTATCAGAAATAGATCGCGATCTTAGTTTCTAGGAATTTCGATAGTCTTTGTTAAATAACACTAACTGCCACACTCAGAGAGGTCGATCAATCTTACTAATATTATATTTAAGTGCGCACTCGTTTTTTACTCCTTCACGCTAAGGCTGCGTTTCCACCAGAGATGTGCGAGGATGCGTTGCGAGGGATGTGTCTGTCATGAACCAATAGAAACACTTCATTCACTTAGGACCTGTGGCGTAACGGAACCACGTAAAAAGAAGTTTGAAAACAATGGACTGTATAGGAGGAAAACTGGCTAGGTTTAGAAACGACCTAAGCAACTGGACTTAAAAGGATGGGCTTACGGTTTATACTGTCTTTAGCATTCTAGATTAATCACAAAGCACTCACCTTGCCTTTCCTTGCGATAGCGAACCCAGTAAAGTTTTCTGCTGTCCAGGCTCAGGTCAGAATCTGTCTTAAAAAGTCACACGTACGCGCGCATGACATTGAATAATAATTTGTAGCACATAACTGGTCTTCTCTTGATATAATAGGTTTAATAATTAACTAATTATAAAATGTTGAAATCAAATGTGCCTTTCTTTGGCGAGATCAAATTGACACTAATTGCGCGCGCAGACCACAGGCACCACAGCCAATAACTCCGTAGGCCGCGTTTCGTTTCAGCCAGACTTAGCGCAGCGCTTTTGCAAATTAAAACTAAAATGAAAAAGGCAGTATATCGAACAGGACCTTTTAAATGAAGTGTTTCTATTGGTTCATGACAGACACATCCCTCGCAACGCATCCTCGCACAGCTCCGGTGGATACGCAGCCTAAACGGCTGATCAAATATGCCACACAGATAACGTACTTTCGATATCAGTTTTAAGTTTTTTGATATTTGTAATAGTTACGGAATCACCGCCCGAGGAACACTTTTTAACGATTAAACCCTGTACATTATGCATCTAGGAAGGACCTCTTTCTTAAGGGTGCCTACCCCACCAGAGATGTGCTACGCTACGTTGCTATGGATGTGTCCGATATCCACCAATCATGTTTATTTGTCCACATAGCACAGCGCTAGTGGAAACGGGTTCAACTAAGCTATGATTTTTATATGGAAAGATGCGTGCCCTGGATACTTGCTATCTTGCTATGGATGCGTGCTACGGATGCGTGCTATGGATGCTGGCGAGTGGTGTAGAAATCCCCCCTCACAGCTGCCTCGCGGCTGCTCATTGTCTACATAGCGCATCTTCCTCGCACAGCTACATAGCTTAGCATTGGTGGACACGGCCACACACAGTTTCGAAGCGTAGCTTTCATATCTTCGCAGCATATTATAACTGCATAGCTCATCTCTGGTGAAAAGGCACCATAAGCGCCTTACTTTATACCACAGACGCGCTTGTATGTATGTATGAGAGTCATACAAACTCACAGAACAGGATTAAGACGCTATCGCAGGTCCGGGTTATCCAGTAGCAATTTGCGAACTATCGTCTCAATAAAATTGATAGCGTTAAAGTTTATTAATTAAACTTTGTAGCCATACAAATGGGGGCTTGTTGTTTTATCGGAATGACGCATATTTAGTTATAAACTGGACTTTCCGTGAATAAAAAAAGGCTGAATGCCAGTCGGACTCGCGCACTGAGGGTTCCGCACTTTAAAATAAACCAAACTTGTATTTAATAGTATCCATGAAAATTCTCACCTCTCGTATTACCACTTAAATACTTACTACAACAGAAACGAGGAGATCCGTAGATGAACCGGGGTCACCGACATAGCCAAACGGATTAGCTCGTTGAAATGGCAATGGGCAGGCCATATAGCACGCAGAACAGATGGCCGTTGGGGGCCAAAAGTTCTGGAATGGAGACCGCGGACTGGCAAGCGCAGCGTGGGACGTCCACCAACGAGATGGACGGACGATTTGGTGAAGGCCGCAGGTTCAGGGTGGATGCAAATCGCTTCCAATCGTAATGATTGGGCATCAATGAGGGAGGCCTATGTCCAGCAGTGGACGTCCTACGGCTGAAATGATGATGATGACTTACTACCTATTTGCGAAAGCGGGACTGAAACGAAGTACGAAATTTGAATTTCACATTAAAAAATTTTTTTTGATTTTTTAAAGTGAAACCTCATCATCATCGTCATCTCTTACGGCACGATAAATGCATACATTAAGACTATAATAGAAGGGAAAAGGAAAAGGGGAAGACCAAGAATGACATAATATGGAGCAAATAAAAGAAAAAATAAATGTTTCATTATATAAAGAAGTGAAGGGAAGAGTGGAGTGTAGAACAAGCTGGAAATTACTCCAACGACAAGAGCCTATAGCTCTTAAACAATTGATGATGATGATGACTAAAGTCAAAATGCCCATTTATGCCCTCGACTGCACATTTATCACTCGTTAGCCCCACGAAGCACTTTGTAAATTTTTGCGCGAAATTCAAAATTTTTACAGTTTTTAATTTATTGTGGGTAAACGGTGTAACTGTTTAACTTCAAATGGTATTTGCGCTTGTAAAACAGTGTTCTTTACATTATTATGTAAAGTTTTTTAAGAATAAAACTATTAGCTTGAAATAAAAGTTGTCAAAACGTTGAAAGTACGAATTTCTATGTTTGACAACTTTTATATCAAGCTAACAATTTTATTCTTAAAAAGCTTCACACAATTATATAAAGAACACTGTTTTAAAATCGCAAGTACCATATGAAGTTAAACAGTTACACCGTTTACCCACAATAAATTAAAACCTGTAAAAATTTTGAATTTCGCGCCTAGAAGGTGCCGTTCTACCTTAAAAAGCAAGATTACAAGTTGACCACTTTAAAAAATAAAAAAGGCACGAGTCCTGCTATCGTATTTGAAATTGAACTCGACCTTTGAAGAATCTAAATTGAAAAACAAACATTTTCCGGGTTTATCGCTAAGATAACCTGAAGAAATGCAAAACAACAACAAACGTCAGCACTTTGGTGAAACATCGTTAATCTAACAATTCCTGTTGACTGTTAGTCATGTTAGAGATAGTAAGCCTTAGATTATTTATACACTATAGATAGAGCTTCGGCGGCATGAAAACGTCCCGAAAAATATAAGCCAACTTGGCTTATATGTCATTTGCCTCCCTTCAGTTTGAATGACGTAACGCGATCGTAATATGAAGCTGTCAAAAGAAATTTGAGGACGTTTTGTATCGCAATGTTTGCTACTGACACTCTATCTAGTGCATAAATAATCTAAGTAGTAAGCTTACAAATAAATAATTTAAGTGACCATGAATAAATCCGTGTGGCAGAAAAAGGTACAAAAAAAAAAATAAAGTATAAATTGCGTCTCACTCAGCATAATAAGCCGCAACGCTATTTTTCCGCGGGGCCCAATAAAGACTCATAGGTACTTTCTCGTATTTAGGACCAGCTTCAAACATCTATTTTAATTAGGGTTTCTGTGGCACTGGCACTGGCTGGCTACTTAGTTAAATATCTTATTTTGGACATCTGGTATATTTAATAGGAATGTAATTAATTGTACATAAATAGGTATGTAGTATTTTGAAAAATTTGTATTTTGGCAACGTGGTATTTACGGCACGAGTAAAGCTAAATGCAATGCTTAGGAATCAAAATCCTTTTTCTATTGTTTTAAATCAATGAAGATGAAAAAAAAAAGATGCACCATGAAAAAAAAAGATAAATATTGCCAGCTACTTGCTCATTTTAATAACTTACCCATCAGCTCCAACATACGTCTCCTTCGCAGTTATCCCATCGTAATGCACTCTGTTCTCCACTTCCCCGTCCACCAAATAGTCAGTCATCAAAAAATTCACTATTTTCTTATTCAAATGCCGCCTTAAAAACTTAATGTCACTTAAAATCTCCTTATTTTTTAGACTGGTATTATCGTGTCCGTGTCTATGGGAATGTTCCACGTTTAAACTTATATTCCGCAATGACGGTTCAATTTTCAAATTTGAAACTTCGAACTCATATTCGTCCTCGCTGTCGTCACAGCTAGTGCTGCCCAATAGTAGAAGCATCAGAAGTGGTATCCGAAACATTTTGCCGCGCGTCAGGAGTTTCGTAAAACTTGACATCTTCTTGTCTTTTGGTGATTTGAGCTCCATGGTTCTGGAAAGAGACATATAATAAAGTTATCTTGAATGTGAACACGATTAACACTTGGTCGGTTTTGCAATGTCATAAAAATGGTAATTATTTGTTGAAACTCTACATAATTATTATATGTCAGAACTAGAATACTACCGTAATGTCTTATTGCTAATAATATAATTAAGACTTGAAAGTTTCGTCGTTGTCTTAACAGCACTCAAATCAGTAGGTAGGTACTTAAGAGGGTTTATACCTGCTGAGCTGGCAACGTTGCATTTTTGTTAGTTTTTCTCGATTATTCCATAAAAATTGAATGAAAATTAAAAATGTTTTGAATACAAATTGTTCTAATATATAAGTTAATGTGTCTACTGCAATAATAATTCGTGATAAGAAAAACTAACAAAAATGCAACGTTGCCAGCTCAGCAGGTATAAACCCTCTTAAGGTTTTCTTCAATAATTTAAAGTGCTTGTTCAATACCTATTTATTTATTTTCTACGCGTCGCATTAAAAATCTTTATCAAACACCTCGTTTCCTGGAACGTAGCTGTAGTTCGGCGTATCTTATTTCTCAAAGTACTTTTTTATGTGCAAGATGAAATCTAAGACAATGTCAACACATTCTGGTATCTGGTATCCGATCTAAGCCTTAATGTTTTGCTAAGTGGCAAAAAAACTACACGCTATGATGAACAGCAAATTTGTGTGCAGACTTTGGAATTTATACTCAATTCCATACCTTGTCGATGAAGTTCACTGTCATAAATCATTTTTGCGAAAAAGAGTGTTGCTTACAGATTCAAGGTTATTTTATTTGACCAAGTAATATCAGTTTGCGAAATCATTAAAACTAAATCAAGGTAATTAAACAACTTGAAGATATAACTTTTGGATTGTCCTTCTACTAGTGAATCACTACTTACTACTACTATTTTTGTAAAAGGTTTGCTTACTCCCAAGCTTGGCACCATACTCCGCTGTTTGGCGGTGTGAAAGAAAGATAGAACATTTACATTATATGTAGACCAAGGTTTAAAATCCGAAGCGTATCTAACATTCAAGCTGCCCTGATTCTGTAACCACACTGAAATATTATCTCACGCTACAATTTACCCGAGCGATTTCACGACGATATGCGGTTTTGGTTTTAAACTTAACTCTATTTAACTTACAAGCCAACCAACTGAATTATGCCCCACTGTGTAAAATTTTCACAGGAAATGTCATAGTGATATTTTGAATTGATCATGAAACTAGGTAATTTGACAAAGACTTTTTATGATTAGATTGGGGATGTTTTGAAGAAAGGTCAAGTCAAGAGTACCCGAAAATGGCGAGCATGTATGAAAAGACTAATGAGTATTGTAAAAACAAATTCTCTCTGCCTACCCCTTTGCGTGTATTACTGTGAGAACGTTCTACAGTAGCTCAGGAGTCAAATGGTACGATAGTACGTTATAAGCACAGAAATAGAAATAAGAGGAACAAAAATGTTACGCAAGCTAAAAATGCGAGGAGCTTAAATGGCTAAAAAGCCAGATATTCATATTCCCAGCTCATCTCGGCTATAATACGTTCTACTAAAACCGGCTAAGTGCGAGTCGGACTTGCGTACTGAGTGTTCCGGACAAATTTGTCATCATCATCATCCCAGCCTCTAAATAAGTCTCACTGCAGGGCACAAGCCACCTTTCAGAATGAGAGGGCTTGAGGCGTAGTCCCCACGCGGGCCTGGTGCGGATTAAGAACTTCACAAATACTATTGAATTTTCGCAGGTGTGTGCAGGTTTCCTCACGATGAAAAACAGTCACCGTAAAGATTATGGTAAA
Source organism: Archips xylosteana (assembly GCA_947563465.1). Taxonomy (NCBI): domain Eukaryota; kingdom Metazoa; phylum Arthropoda; class Insecta; order Lepidoptera; family Tortricidae; genus Archips; species Archips xylosteana. The sequence goes on from OX387370.1 coordinate 6,355,089, forward strand.
TTTCAAAATGTATTTTTTTAAGAGCCCGGGCTCGAACCCACGATTCTCTTCTTGAGAGACAATAGCTCAAACCACTAACCACCATGGTTTTTTTGTAGTTATGTCAAAATATCTATCTAAAGAGCAGTCTATAAAATACAGTGTTACCAGAGCCCTGCTTAATACAAAAAATCGAGTAGGTAATATTTATAACTTTTATAAGTAGTAATTTTAGTTCATGAAGTAACGTCGGTTTCGGCGAAACAACGTAGGTATGAGCTTAAAGTTCTCAGTTGATTAATTTTATAATACAGCATACACTGTTCATAATGTATAATAATAATAACAACGCTCATTCCTTCAAATTGATGGTCTGTCTCAAAATTGGCACAGCACTCGGCCGCATGGTAATGAACTTGAATTTATTTATATGAAAGTTACGTAACTCCTGATAAAAACACGCTGACCTAGTAGACGCGGTTGTTACAATCCGGTATCTGGTATCAGGGTGTCTAAGCTCTGCAAGAACATAGGGGCGGAAAATGACAACACTTCAGTTACAAAATAAAAAAAATGGACATTCTTAACCCTCATTTATTCTGTAGAACAACAGAACTAGCATTCAATTTTTCAAATATAATTCTAAATTTCATCGGCCACGTTTCACGTCTGATGGCTTAGCGGTAACCGTGCGGATCGACCGATCACGCAAGTTAAGCTATGTTGACTCTGGCCGGTTTCTGGATGGGTAACCGCCATCAAGGTATTTTAGGTTTTCACAAATATAGGTGACTTGTTAGAGTGAAAGGTAGTGGGTGGTGTGAGATAAATGCTTATACCTATTGCTATTTGTAAGTTGCAACATAACGCATAAATAATTCCTATTTATTTTGGAATTCCCACGGAATAGAAAACTAGCCATCCTCTATATTCGTCGTCGTTGTTTGTATACCTATCCCTATTCTTCGCAGACGGAGTCACGGCAACAGCTAGTATAGATATCATTAGCTAACTCGGCAAACGTTGTTTTCCCATATAACTTATTTCTTATCGCCTAGCTAGGAGTAGTAGGAGTTTTAAAAAATACCAATTCTCCGACCTACCAAATATAAACAAAATTTCATAAGAATCGGTTAAGCCGTCTCGGAGGAGTTCGATAACAAACACGGTGACACGAGATTTTTATATATTAGATAGTAGGTAAGTATACAGTATATGTATATAATATACTCGTAGTATGGAAGTATGGATGAACTAAAACAATTACTTTGCTCACCCGCGACCTTCGCGTAAAGTTTAAGGTCGCGGGTGAGCAAAGTAATTGTTTTAGTTCATTAATATGGACCTCCGCAAAGTAACGCCTGATTCAATAAATTATGGAAGTATGGATTAGTATGGATAGGAAAAAGGGTACCCAATTTTGAAGTTTTTTTTTTTCAATAAAAATCTCGTCATGATATGATTGTTTACCCTTTTTCTAACACTAAAATAAACGAAGTCATACTTAGGAAAGGTTATTTTTCTCATTTGCTTTAAAATTTTCACTCTGTTTGGTCCTCAGTATAACGAAACTTTGTAAACACAGTATAACAATACCCTATGAGATAATTGAAATAGATTTGATAGAGACATTTCCAAGGTAATTTACCTAAGTTATAATGATAAGAGCGACGAAAAGATTTACGTGTCACTCTAACGTAATTATAAATCACGCCACGTGAATATGAAGCCACTTGCCACACATATATGTAATTGAGAATGGTTAACAATCCTGAATACTATAGAATACTGGACGCGTAAAATGATTAAATAAATGAAAATAAATAAATATCACGGGACAATACACACCAATTTGACCTAGTCCCAAAGTAAGCTAGGCAAAGCTTGTGTTATGTATGGGTACTAGGCAACGGATAAACATACTTACATAGATAGATACAGACTTAAATACATATTAAACACCCAAGACCCGAGAACAAACATACGTATTTTTCATACAAATATCTGCCCCGACACGGGAATCGAACCCGGGACCTCAAGCTTCATAGTCAGGTTCTTTAACCACTAGGCCATCTGGTCGTCAAAACATTGGACATTCGACACGACAGCTTCTTTAAGACCGTTTTAGAGTGATCGAGGGGAAGAGAGGAAGAGGTCGTCCAAGGCGCAGCTACATGGATCAAGAGAAACAGATGTACAAATGCGAACTTATCCCTTAAAGGGATCTCTTCCAGTTAGCCTTTGAAAGATTGACAGTGTTAGAAACTTGTGTACACGCAATGAAAACTGAAATGAAGTTCAGTGTTGAGATTGTTTTGCGATGAACTGTCTGAGCTGTAGACGACTACTTTCTATCGGCCGATAGTTTTTAGTTGGGCTCATAATCGGTATAAATATGTATCAAGTGCGCATACTATAACGATTCGATATCGGCCAATATAGTGAGCACTTACATATATTTATACTAATTAAAAAAGATCCTAACTATATCTTGACAAGTTCGTGCGCGGCGCTCGGCGGAACCCTGTCGCAGGGAGCCTCTACTGTCCTTAACAAGTTTTAATAAGTGCGGCAAATACTGACTGCGACAGGGTTCCGCGGAAGGTCGCGCGAGCTTGTCGGACTATAAGCTATTAGCCGATAGTAAGGGGCTGTTTCACCACCTTATTGTCAAACTACTGGTTACGTAACCAATGAATAAACTAAGTACTGCACAAATCTGTCGGCCAGTTTTTTTTCAGTTTCACCACTCCGGTCCTGAGCAAACTAAGTCGTAATAGTAACGTCGGTATAACAAAAAGTCGGAATAGCAACGTCCCATTTCACGACCACGGGTTCCTGTTCGCATATTTTCGTTCAAAGAGTCGCTCATTATTAAAGCAAAATAAATCGTAAACTATGTAATTTTTAAACACATCTATTTTTTTGCATAAACAAATGTGTAACATTATAATTAATCCAAAAACGGTATTTATTTACGATACTTTGGTTAACAATAACAAAGAAAAATATAATCACGTAAAACGAATCGAAAAGTGGCGCCAAACCCTTTGACAGATTAATTTTTTTTTAATGGCGATGTACAAGTTCAGGTAGAACAAACGATTGTGCCACTGAAAAAAAGTCTGTAATTATAATATATTTCGAAATTTTGGATTTATTTTTAAATACTAAAAGCGTACCTATATTTTTTATTCAAATCTTGATATTTAACATGACTATTTAGCATGACTTCTATAAAAATGCTAAATGCCACCTGATCTGATGGTCAAATTAAGAAATAGTTTGTTCGTCACTTAGCGCTAATCAAGACTGGTGAAACAGAAATTTTATTCCATGTGACAAATAAGGTTATGATCAAGCTAATCCGAACTTTAAAAAAAGTGGTGAAACAGCCCCTAAGTCTGTCGTCTGGGGGGGCTCTAAAAGATTCTTGGCCATGTCCTTGCCCCACGAATACTTGCACTTGCATTTGCATTTTCGCACTGGCATCGTGTAAAGCGCTGCGGGTGTCTATGGACAGTGGTGTTCATTTAACATCAGGTGACCCACTAGTTCGTTTGTCTGGCCTATCTAACATAAACATAAAAATATAATATCGCCTTACCGGCCACGTCACAACATAATATGATTATCACTGTGACGCTCGTCAGGTGATACCGCGGTGATACCATGACGGAACTAGGTCAATGTACGTAATACTGTTTGCTAATTGACTGCACTACGATTATATTCAGCTAAAAAACTTCTATAATAGGTCAGTCACCTATAAATTGAATAGTGTACGCCTTTTTAGCGTTCCGTACCCAAAGGGTAAAACGGGACCCTAAATATTACTAAGACTCCGCTGTCCGTTCGTCTGGCGTCATGCTGTATTTCCTGAATCGTGATAGCTAGACAGTTGAAATTTTCACAGATGATGTATTTCGGTTGCCGCTACAACAACAAATACTAAAAAACAAAATAAAATAAATATTTAAGGGGAATCTCTCACAACAAAAGTGATTTTTTTTGGCGTTTTTATACATAATGGTACGGAACTCTTCGTGGTTTTTATGACCACCGTAGTTATTTGTTTTTTTTTTTGTTGTTTAGGATTATCTAACTTTTGTTTTTTCTTTCACTATACCCAACTACTTTTTTACATATATTTAAAACTAGCTTTTGCCCGCGACTCCGTCCGCGTGGAATTAGTAATTTGGGCAGCTTGTTTTTTGATCCAATTTGCTTTTTCATCAATTATGGCTCTCCTTAGTTCCTCGATATAAAAAATACCCCCCCCCCCCCCCGCACACCCGCGTTCACATTCACCACCGTACTCCCAGCATGATGATATAAATGGGCTATCTAACACCGAAAGTATCGTATCTTTCTTATTTGTCAACCGATTCAAATGAAACTAACACTAAAGGTTAATCCAAGAAAATACCAACATATCAGTGAAAACCGCATCCTTCTAGGTTAAGCCGTTTCTGAGATTAGCGCGCACAAACGCACAGACAAACAGATAAACAGACAAAAATTCTAAAAATGATTGTTTTGGGTTCTATTGCGCTAATAAATAGCCCTAGTGACAGTTTTTCTCAAATATCTTCAATGTACAGACACCGACTTGTTACAGATTTATTATATGTATAGATGGGGTACCCTTTTCTCCCATAATTTTTTAAGTCATAATGCATCATTCGTCATAATCAACGTTAGTCATACAAAGATTTATTTCTGAAACGGTATTTTTTCAGGACATTTTTAAATGCCGTCTTATAGAATGCAGTAGTTAGGTTAGGTTTGTTTTATAACAATTCCGAAAAATAAATTGTTTCAGAAAAATAAATAAATAAATCACTGTATGGCTAACGTTGATTATGACTAATGATACATTATGACTTGTAAAATTATGGGAGTCATTAAGGACCCATTTAAAATTGATAGAAATGCCGACAAAATTTTGACTATGTTATCCACCATTGTATTAATCCTTATCCAAATAAATCAGATTATGTAAGTTGTTGACCCAAAGGCATGTAACGTAAATAAATTTCAAAGAACTATAACGAACGAAAGACTTTTGGGGGTAAGAAGGTCGGGTTTTTATTCATCTAGTACCAATGAGGGTTTTCTATGAGAGGCTATTTGGCGCTAGTATCGTCAGGTCCGTTTGACAACCTTGACATTTGTTGTATGGGTGTAACGTCAATAGACCTTACGATACTAACGCCATCTGTCAGAAACCCTCATTGAAATTAAAGTTAAGTATTCCTTTTGATGTATGAAACCCTAAAAACTTCTATCTGTCCATTTGTATTTTGTATAATGCATTATCGGTCAATGTGGCGTAGTGGTGTCTCCATTCAATTGTTTCGACACTCTATTTGCATGTTGCTTCATTTGGCTTAATCATTGTTTTATTTAATACTAAGCATGAAATTTAATACTTGTACGTAGTACGCGTTTACACTACACTCCTTTAGGAAAACACTGACACAATTACAAATTACTGTCATTTCAAAACTAAACTTTATGTAAAAAGAAAAACAATTTACCAAGAAACAAGTTACAAGTTAGTTAGTCGAAATAAACGAGGTGATTTTAGTCACCATCCAATTTATGCTGTTCGGTAGCGGTAACAGAACATGTTTAATTTCTTTTTATTCCTTAACATTTTTAATTGGCTAAGTAAAGTTTTTTTAAGAGTTGCTAATTATATTTTTTTTCGACAGTCGGCGTTCTGAAGATCGAGAAACTGCAGCTGTTTTATTTTTATCTCCTATTGTTTACTGGAAATATTTTTTTAAGTGTTCGAGTTGACATTTGTGAGATTTAATGGCTGACAAGCGGTTCGTGCTCAGTACTTAGTAAAAACAGAAAAAAAACTAAGTTATCTGTCACTTTTGTCCATGTCAAACCGTTTGAGTTTCGTTTGCTTTGCGTTTTGGTGTGATTTTTGGACTATTTTTAACAACCTCCGCACAAAATCCGGATTTACAATTTTACCGCATTTCTCCACGACTTATGCACGATAATTGAATCACGATTGAATATTTTTGATCATTATTTTGGAACTGCTTTTTGGACAATGCAAAGTAAACGAAACGCAAACGGTTAGATTTCATTTGACATTGACAATTGACTTCGTTTTTTTTCTATTTCTGCTAAGTACTGAGCACGAACCGCTTGTCAGCCATTAAATCTCACAAATGTCATCTCGAACACTTAAAAAAATATTTCCAGTAAACAATAGGAGATAAAAATAAAACAGCTGCAGTTTCTCGGTCTAGAAGAAGACTACTATCGAAAATAAATATATTTAGCACCTCTTCAAAAAACTTTACTTAGCCAATTTTGGCCAATGTCAAGGTTAAGAAAGAGTTACAGCCACAGAAATATATTGAGTAGATGTCACAAGTGGACGTACCTTGCGTGTTTCTAACCCGACATTTTGTCGGGTTTGAATCCGATTGAAGCCAGTCTGCTTTTGACCGTTGCCGCGATATATGACGTCTCGGTCGGAAACGAAAATAGCGATTTGTTTCCGTATTAAGTCGTAAAAATACCACAAATTGCATTGGCAGACAAAAAGGGGATATTTATTTATCTCTCTTACCTATTTAATTTAAAATTCGCGCAGCATATGTTTACCATCACTAAATTGCTCTTGTGACGTCATAGTAGGTACAAAGAATTTGGCACGCTTGGTTTTCATACAGCTTGACCTGTGAGTTTGACGTGGTCGCTTGGTCTATCTAGCTAGATGTCTTTGCTTACAGCCATTTGAAAGCCGCCGTCTCAATTGGGGATGTCTATTTTTTTGACTAAATGACAAAATATAGAAATTAGTTTCTTATAATTGACTTTTGTACCTACACAAAAAAAAATATACCTAAAAACCACTGATAATTTTTTTTAGACATTCCCAATTGCTAATGGGGATGTTGTTGATGACATCACCAATCAACTGACGTACATTTTTACGACCTGTGAAAATAAGATTCTATTATTATTATTATTATTTCCCTTAATGGCGGCCTTAAGGCTTGGGCCCATGTCAGCTAAATACGATTCTCCTATAGATTTTTCGTTTGTTGTCACTTCTGTGTTAACTCAATTGACTAACTATTTTATTGGTTTAATTAAAATTAATCTTATTTTCAGAACTAAAGATAGTATTGTTAACCAGAGTTGCGTTTTGGAATTATTTTATTACTTTATGTGGTAATCTCGCGTCAATGCCCGTGTTTCAAAATTAAAAAAAAACTACTCATTGTCATTCCGCTTCCCGTTTTTTTTAATTCCACAGATAATTAATATTTTATCCGTCACGAGGCTGATTGTGCGAATGTCAACGTCGATACCCTCTCAACGCCTCTCGTTGGATTGCCGCCGGCCGTCGTGTACCCTCGCGAACATAAATTTGCAGGTAATGAAAGGTAATTTGCAAGCCGTTGATGTGGGTGGCCGTGTGTTCTATTGTACTTTGAGTGATTTTAAATTTGGAATACAAGCGCGTGTAAGTGTAATGGGGTAATGGTGTTTACTTTTTAAAGTTTTTTTTATTTCATGAGTGTGGTTGGTTAGTGGAACTTTTTAAGTCAATTTTCGCTCTTGCTAGAATTGACTTGAAACTTAATGTCTTGTGCAAATTAATGCCAACACAGAAATTATATAAGTATTTAGGTATTTAAAATAGAAAATATTGGAAAAACACCGAACAATAGAATTGTAGAGCGTTTATTTCGTAACACGGATACCTATTAGGTAAGTATTAAAATAAAATATTCAAATGCAATTTGAATAAAAAAGAAAACTCCAAGTTTTCATTTTAAATTATAATAAATAAGAGTAAATTTATTTCAAAAAATTTCTATGTCAAGAAATTAGTTTAAACTTAAATAAAAAGTATAAAACTAAATACTTAATATAAATTAGGTACTATAAAGATAAAATAAAACTAAATTAGTTAAATGCTAATTATAATTATTTATTTACGACTAACTTATTTTAATGAACCTTAAATAAGCCCTGTCAATGTTGCCAACCAACCCTTCAAAGAAAAAATCTGTGTTCATTTATCGGTTTGGAAGTATAATGCCATTTACAATCGGATACATACACACACACACACGAATCTCATTGTAACATTATACGAATACGCTACGCAATCTACCAACATCAATTCAAATTTGGTATTGTTAAGATCAATTTCATTCTTTAACAGTAACAGCCATCCGGTTCCACAGACTATAATTAATAATCGTTTGTTCCTTTCCTATACTGTCTGTGCAATTATTTTCTTATGGAAACACAAGTTATGCGGCTCTTTACCCGCCGCGAAATTATAGTTACAATTCCCCGTGGATTGGGGTAATTAAATACCCAGTCGGGTAAGGTTATGTTCGCGCGTTTTTAAACTTCAACGTCCTATTTCAGTCAAGTATGCTCCATCGTAGGCCTCATCTTCGCTTTCCATCAGGCGTGATTGTGATCAAACGCAAGCCTATATTGTATAAAAAAAAATGTCACAGGAGTAAAACTTGAGGCGCACATATGGCTTCAAAGCCATCATCATTATCATCATCCCCAGCCTATACAGGGTTATTTTTAATTCACTGACATCCTCTTAACCCTGAATTCCTATCACTCAAACAAATGTTTTTTGTTTTACGACTTTTTAAAATGAAGCACTTTTTTCCCATACAAATACACAGAGTATCGTAAAAATAAGAGGCAGAATCAAATTTTCAGAACGTTATTACACCAAAAATATTAAGTTATGACAAAAGCCGTAAAACAAAAAACATTTGTTTAAGTGGTAGGAGTTTAGGGTTAAAAGGATGCTAGTGAATTACAAATAACCCTGTATACGTCCAACTGCAGGGCATAGGCCTCCTCTCAGAATGAGAGGGCTTGGGCCATAGTTCGCACGTTCCTTCTCCGTAAAGCCCATGGTGAATTTCAATGTAATTTTGCACATAAATGTAATTTTGCACATAAATTCCGAAAAACTCAGAGGTGCGTGCCGGGATTTGAACCAACGATCCTCTGCTTGAGAGGCCATAGATCAAACCGCTAGGCCACCACGGCTTTTCACAAAGCCATACATGTACCTTATTTTCGCAATTAGTTTTAACGAAGTTAATTGCTCAAAAAGTGAGTTATTGTATTTATGCTTCCATAAAGTGCAATAAATTACTAAAACTCATGAGAACATGAAAAAACTTGCGCGAAATAATAGCAGGAGAGGCGAAAAACTGACTACACGGATTCTCGAAGGAAATACATACGATAGTGATAAGTCAAAAATCTCCATTTATGTTAATTTTACATTTCTAGGTTACCGCATCGTTACGGTTTTGTCATGTAATGTTATACAGCTTTGTTCAAATGCGACACGTAATTAAGGCCATTTACCATTTTTCTTTAAAAAATGATAAGTTTTTTAAGCAATAGAAATGATTCTCCACCGTTTTTACAATTTGGCAATAGGGATGTTGACACCACCAATCAACTGACGTACTTTTTATGAGCTGTCAAAACACACTCCTCCCAAGTTTGAATGGCATTAGCAACTTTTAACGTCACTTTGTTTTCCAACTCAATCAACTAACTATTTATTTGTTTTAAGTAACAAAAATCTTATTATACTATTTTAAACTTTCGTGATTTTCACTCATAATTACTATACTAAACGGGACTTACCTATCACGCAAATAAATAAATAAATAAATAAATAAAATTTAATTGCGTGATAAGTCCCGTTTAGTATAGTAATTAAAAATCTAATTTTGCAGTGAATCGAAAATTAATCTGGTTTTCAGGGCTAAAATAAAGCGTTTTTTACTGGAGTCGTGTCTTCGAATTATTTTTTAACGTCGTCAACATCCCTATTGTGAGCGCAATATTTTTCCGACGAAAAAGGACACAATGTATCTTAGGGCCCAAGTTCGGTGCTTTGGTAGCTTAAACTGTTTAAAATACTACTAATATTACCAAAAAATGGTCTAGAGCAACTACAGAATGCAATTTAATACATGATACAAGCAACACAAATGGGTCCTCCTCCTGTGGTCATGGCAAAAGTTAAGGGCATATAAAGATACCAGCAAACTTCATGACACTCTGGCGACTTTTCTTCTCTCCATATCTTATTTATTAATTAAATATTAGTATTAATTAAATATTATTTATTAAATATTGTTTAACGACCGCTTTAGCCTAGTTGATATGGTAGTGAGTTTGGGACTAGGTCGATTTGTGTAAGATTGTCCCCTAATATATATATATATATATAGAGCGAATTCAAAATCTATGCATTCGATTTATTTTTGGTCTGCGTAAGTTCGATCATGTCTCTATTTTTCGATCACAGCTCAAGTGGCTCCCAATCCGCCTTCGCCGTAACTCTCACATTCTCCACCTTCTTTACGGCATTCTCTTTAATCCTGCAACTCCTCGCTACCTCAAAGAGCGGTCTAGCTACGTAACTTCTATTCGATGCTCTCAGAACTTTCTCCTTACCGTGCCTCTCTCTAACTCCATATTTTATGTCTATTCTTATACTGTCCAGGCTATTCGGTTGTGGAATGCCTTACCGATTGACTTACGACGGGCAAAATCTCTGTCAATCTTTAAATCTATGCTTAAGGTGTACTATCTGTCATCTTGTAATAATTAGCTTTGTTATAGTTTGTTTATTTATTTATATGTGTCTGTTTATCGCACTGCTTATATTTGTTTTAGACGTGTACCTATTATAATGTAAGTACTATATATGCATGAGTAGATGTACTATTTTTGTTGCGTTTTAATTTTCTGATCCACTGTTGATGCACCACCTGCTGTAAACTAGTCTTTCCTTCTTTCTGGTAAAGGGTTGCCTGGAAGAGATCGCTCTTAAGCGATAAGGCCGCCTATTGCTTACCTTGTATCTTTCTCTCTGTGTACCTGTTTTCTGTATTGCTTACTATTCCTGGTGTACAATAAAGAGTCATTGTATTTGTATTGTATTGTATTGTATATCTTTTTTTTCATTGTTCCTAGTAAAAAGCAAGTACATATTTTTGTAGGGAACTTTATGTAGATTAAGAACAATTTTTAGTATTGGCCATCGTTTACGAGTTATTTACAAAAAACTAAAATAAAGTTTTCCAAGTTATTTGCTGGTAACTTCTAGCCAATATTTTTTAGTCAAGTCTACATCGACGACTTCTTTAAAATAGTCTTAAGTTTGCTGCCTTGGAGTCGCTAATTTATGTCCACAGGAGAGACAATTTTTGTTTCTTACTCTGTGTATGACCCTTAGATACCTAAAACGTTGCTTTCAATAAAAATAAGTTCAAAAATAACAATTCCAGTGAACTACGCGTTCAATGCACTGGAGGAAATTCTCAAATGTACAGAGAGTAAATAAATAAATAATAAATAAATATTAGGGGACAATCTTACACAAATCGACCTAGTCCCAAACTAAGCAAAGCTTGTACTATGGGTACTAGACGACGATAAACATACTTATATAGATAAATAAATACTTAAATACATAGAAAACATCCATAACTCGGGAACAAATATTCGTGCTCATCACACAAATAAATGCCCTTACCGGGATTTGAACCCAGGACCTCTTGCTTCGTAGGCAGGGCCACTACCAACTAGGCTAAACCGGTCGTTAATACGAACTTTTGCGTTCAAAGACTAAAAAAGACGACTCTTAAGTAATTTCTTAACATAAATAGTGTGGGCAAATAATCATGTTGTATTGCTTGATTAAACGCTTGGCTTACTTGAACATTCCGGGGCCGGTTTTGATGGACTTTCTCACGGTTAAAGATTGTTTACCCGATCTTTATTGTTCTTGATTGTTTTATTTGCACGGAATAATTTGATGTTTGTTTACATAAAAAATAATGGTAGACAAGCGGTATATATTTTTTATAATTATGTAGCATAATTAAGCAAAACGATGTTTAGAGAAGTTAATGAAAAACGTTTTTTGTTATTATTGGTTGTTGTTTTTATTTTGAGCGACCTCATTTTAAACGTAGATAGAGATATTTTTTTAGCAATTTGTGTGCATGGGTGTATGTAAAGTCTTTATTTAAAAAAAATTGTAAACACAATTGAGATACATGTGTAGTAAAGGAATGAAAAGGTTAATCACTTTTCGACTCTATGTCAACGAATTTAAGGTCGAAAAGTGACGAACCTATTCATTCCGCGACTGCACAAAGGCGAACTTATGCTATTAAAGGATCTACTAGTCAACCTTTGAGTGAATGAGAGGAGCGTTTAGTTACGGAAGGACCAAAAGTTTTTAAGTCAAAAGTATATAAATATAGTTAGAAATATGTTTTGAGTAACGGGTGTATTCTTATCTACAAAGTCTTTCAGTCGGTTACACTTAACTTACTAATCCCTTGTTCTAATTTGTTTAAGCTTACACGTTAAGTAACTTTAGTTCGCTTGCCTTTGCCAAATTAAGACAAAATTTGCAAACATTTTATGAATTACTGGACATAAATTGATAAGATGAAGTACTCGTACACTAAGACAACCACTTTACTGTATCTGTACCAGTCGTTAAATGAATAATTAAAAAAGTAGCATCCTCTGCCTCAAATTGAAACAGCCAATCGAGTCTCAATAATCAAGATTACGAAAAAAACCTGTTACGCAACTTCAAAAAAAAACGAACCATACCTGTCAACGAATAAGGTCAACGATCAGGCGATTGCACAAGATCCATTATTCTTCACCACAATTCAAACAAAATTATGCACTGCACACATGTTAAATAAAACCGTCTTTTTTACACATATTTTACAATCCAGTAATGAGCCGAATATACTTTTAATTAATAAAAAGTCACTAAACGTTTTTTCGACGGCCGCAGTTCGCCGCGTAAGTTTTGGCGGGCGATTTTAATGGCGGACCGACGTGCTTCCTGCGCAAACAGCCAAATGATACTGGCCGCCCTGGCCGGCCGGCCAGTTAACGTGTAACATGCATTGCAACGTGGTAGTTCCTACACCAATCCAGTCACCAACTCCTTATTCGTCAGTGTTAGAGTATAATATAGAAAAACTGAATGTAAAGTATCAGCCACGTGGAAATAGTGGTTGTAACTTTTCAATGCGGTTGTAAACGCTCTAATTACTTAGACTTTACAGTTTAATATCGTTTAATTTGACTGTATTGGACATTGTAGAAGCTGTATCGTACGATGCGATGTAAAAGTAGAAGAAATACTTTCAAGTAATTCGTCTTGTAAAAAAAGTTGTCGAAGCGGTTACAGGAATCGCGTGAGTCCGCTTCGACTGTGTGAAGGGGGCATAAGAACAATTTCACTAATGTAGGTGTTAATATGCCGTATAGTTTTTCACTAAAGGAGATCTTAGCTAAGCCGCGGACGGACAGACAAACAGATAGACATGTTGAATGAATACCATTCTGCGAATACGAATAGCTAAGAATTATCAATTTAAGTACATTTCACTAGCGAGAGCCGTAATTTTCTAAAAACTGTGAAAAAAAAATATCGTGCGCTCTATCGACACCCCACTTACGTCAAATTTTTTTTCTATTTTTTTTTCTGTAACCAGTCGCTTAATACACATCGATTCTAAGAGAGGAAATTTATAAACAATAACATAGAAATATTATTATTACAGAAATAACTCTTACCAAATAGTTCCATGGAAAAGGTACATCACTAGTCATTGACGATAGAACTGGTAGGTAATGAATTAATGATAATAATACTTTTTTTATTGGCAATATACATACAAATTTAGATCGAAGGAACGATTGTGCCAACTGACAAACCTACTACTTATGCTTATATTTTTAATATCACCAAACGAAACTCAGTTACGATACCAGCCAGGCATCCAAACAATCTTCGAACAAGACGGAATTTATTGCTTTTTTTTCAAAATGGCGATCGGCTATTCTTGCATGCCATTACCGTGAACTTTTTGGTCGCATAACTATATGCGGATGACTCAACAGCAGTATAAATGAAAGACTGGGACGTATTTGAGCTTCGAGTATAATACATATTATGATGTAACAATTTCAATCAGTTTTTCGAAATGGCCAAAATATGATATTTTTGAAAAATTTCCATATATAATTTCACGAGTATCGGTTAAGAAATGCGACGTGTAGAAAGGAGCCAGAGAGGCATAAAATTAATTTGGCCAAAGATGATACGGTACGGAGACGCTTCACTCCCGTCTTGAGCTCGATCTTTCAATCATACCTTTTTTAAGATCTTTCTCTGTTTAATACCTATTTTATCGATGTTTTGACAAAATAACTGCTTTTTTTATTGCTTCTGCTGAACTAACTATGTTTTTTTTATGATTGAATATAGGTTCTCTAAACCTAAATCCTAAAACAGTATATATTTTGGAGGGCTGAGAATCTTTAAAACAAATCTTCTTTTCGTTCTACAACTAAGTAATACTTGGTAATACGTGGTTTTACTTTTTTTTCAACACACAAAATTACGGGAATTACCGGCCAGTTCTCAACAACTCACTTAAAAAGGTGTTACCAACTTACAACAACAATATAATAAATGGTAATAATGTAATAAAGGACAATCCATTCATGCGAGCTATCTCTTTGAAATGGAGTCAATGGCATTCCACGTGACTGCGTCTGCCATTTTGTTTTTTTTTTCTATTTATTATGGCGGCGTCTTTTAACTGGCGTGTTTTAGGGATCGATGTAATTTTTTTTTACTATACGAATTGCGTTAATCAAATAGATGATACGAGGGAATAATTTGAATACAATTTAGATCCACAACGAACTAAGACTCAACTAAGAATCCATTAGGACACTTACACACAAGAAGAGACATCCTAAAATAACAATTTTAAAAGGGTTGCCAGACTAAACACTTATTTCTTAAAGTGACCATAAAGACAAAATACTTGTCACCCAGTAAGAAAATTTTAAAACGTTTTTCTGCCTCGATTTTTCTTGAAATGACTTAATTCCGTTTTTTTCAGCGTAACGTACAAGTGCATTGTTATATACTAAATAATTATTGGTTGCCTTTACCATTTTGAACAAAAAAAAACACACCCGATACAAAATTTTAGGAATCACAGAACCCTTCATATAAAATAAAGGGTCACCTTTTCTATCGTTTGATTGTTTTTTTTCTAAAGCGGAGCACACATTGGAATTGACACCTACCTTTTGTGGTGGCGAAATGACTAGACGTTATGATTAGAAGATACGGAGTGATCCATTTTTTTATTTTACGAAAATAAAAATGATTGTAAAACGGGTTGTCAAGAAAGCAAATTAAAAATTTAAATGTATAGGTACATAAAAAGTACCTACCAACCTTAATTTTTTAGCCACCGCATCCATACTAATATTACCTATCAATGCGAAAGTGTGTCTGTCTGTTGTTGTTACTTCTTCACGTTTAAACTACTGAACCGATTTAGATAAAATTTGGTTTAGAATTAGTTTGTGTCCCGGGAAAGGACATAGGATAGTTTTATCCCGGAAAATGGCATAGTTCCCGCGGGATAGCGATAACCGACTTCTTCGTAAACGGAGTTGCGGGCAACAGCTAGTATTATATAATTTAATCATACCTACGGTAGATCTGTAAAATTGCAATAGGTAGGTACAATTAAAATAATAACGACCGGATAGCCTCGTTGTTAGAGAACCTGACTACGAAGCTTGAGGTCAAGGGTTCGATTCCCGGTTGGGGTAGACATTTGTGTGAAAAATACGAATGTTTGCGCTCGAGTCTTGGGTGTTTAATATGTATTTAAGTATGTATTTATCTATACATATAAGTAAGTTTACCCGTTGTCTAGTACCCATAGTACAAGCTTTGCTTAGTTAGGGACTAGGTCAATTGGTGTGAATTGTCCCGTGATATTTATTTATTTTCTTTTTATTTATAAAAATCTCTTCTTCTTCTTCTTTAGCCATTCTCCTTCAGTTTATGCCATCTGTTCCGGTCTTGAGCAGTTTCCAACACTTTGTCCTTGCCAGTCGCAGTCTTTTGATATCGTCGTACCAACGCATCTGCGGTCTTCCTCTCGGGCGTTTCTCACCCCACGGTCTCCATTCTACCACTGCCCTGCACCACGAGCCATGCTTGCGGGCGACATGACCAGCCCACTCCCATTTCAATTTCGCAACCCGTTTAGTTACATCGCTCACATTGCTTTGCTCTCTGACCCATTGGTTTCTTTTACGGTCTCTCAGCGTAACTCCTACCAGTTTTCTCTCAATTGCTCTTTGAGCCACTTGAAGTTTGTGGAGGAGCTCCTTAGTAAAAAAAACCCAAGTCTCAGCCCCATACGTAAACACAGGCAAGATGCATTGGTCGTGAAAGAAAAAAATAATAAAAATATAATAATTTATTTCAGGTAATTAATTACAGTCATCCATTATGGTTGGTTAATAGGTGCAATTCAATTCTATGTTATAGTCCAACAACCTCGTGCGCGACCCTCCGCGGAACCCTGTCGCAGTCAGCGTTTGCCGCACTTATTAAAAACAATCTTGTTAAGGACAGCTGTACCTCTACCATGAGTTACACTAGTTTACAGTGACCGTACTCGCTAGCGACGGCGTAAATGATTTGTATGGAGAATTGTGTACAGCGCCTCTAGCGGTCACTTACGGAAGTACTATTCTCCATACAAATCATTTACGCCGTCGCTAGCGAGTTCGGTCACTGTAAACTAGTGTAACTCATGGTAGAGGTACAGAGGCTCCTGCGACAGGGTTCCGCCGAGCGCCGCACACGAGTTTGTCGAGGTATAGTAAACTTATACAATTAACACAATGCAGCACATTGCTGCGGCGCAACAACGCTGTTTTTCAATGGGACCCATTTAAAAATTAAACACAAAAATATAGGCACTGTCCAATTACTTTAAAAACTAAAAATATTATCTCAATTTATGAAACATCCTGTGCAGCTAAGGGCCGCCCAGGTAGTGGAGTGGCCTCTCGCCGACTCCTGCGCAGGTAGACAAATATCGATGACGCTGACAATTGACAATCGTCATTGAGTGGCAATTTCGAAAAAAGAAGTCATTTGAACTTCACACGATTTTTTTAAAAAGAACTGTTTTCTTTTGGCAATAACTAACGCACTTGACTGTAATGGATTCTAAACTGCATTTAAGGTTCCTCGACTCAAAAGGTCACATCATATCTGTTACGGAGAGCCACTCGACATTAGCAATTAAGTTAATAAAATAATAAATAAAAAATCAAAAACCCGCCTGCAGAAATACTGAAAAGGTGGAAACAAGATAAAATGTTCAATAACAATAAAAAGCTAACTGAACCATTTATTGCAACCATGGTACAGACATTATAGATGATTAAGGATACATTTTGTTGTTGTGGTTCGCCTATAGATCGTTACTGCCCCTTCGGTAGCCAACAGTTCTACGAGCATGCCCACTGCCACTTAAGTCTGGCGACTCCACGAGCTATGTCAGTTATTGTAGTTCTTCTGGGGATATCCTCATTTCTGATTCGATCATGTAGGGAAACTCCGAGCATAGCTCGTTCCATCGCTCTTTGAGGGGCTTTGAACATTCTTGTGAGGCTAATTGTAAGCGACCACGTCTCAGTTCCGTATGTCATCACTGGCAACATACACTGCAGGCTTATTGTCTAAAGTGCTGAAGTGTAGCATTCGAACATGGCGGATGTAGACAGTATCTAATTTTGGTATTTCTGTTTCTTTGGCTAGTTGAAGTATAATTTTGATAGTGTTTCATGCGGCGATTAGCCTTAATTAACAGTGATCACAAAATTCTTTAGTGCTCTCGTGTCTGTCGTGTCTGACATTTTTGAATGCGCAAGTTGTCTCCACGTGGTTTCTGGAATTTTACTATCAAGTTGTAGAAACTACAATCACCGTACAACGTCGCTCCCAAAGAGAGCTTACTTTGACACTGGCGAAATTGTCCTTAAATAGGACAGAAGCCATATTTTAAATAAATAATAATAAAATGCTGACGCTTGCTTTCGCATTCACTGTTTCTTTCTGTCAAACGGTATAAAATAGTGACAGAAAGAAACGGTGAAAGCGAAAGCAAGCGCCCTCGTGTTAGACAATACGGCCTCTAGTCAAAGACTTTCGTCATAAGGCACTCCGGTATGTTGGATTTGAAGATATCGTGTAACTTCTCGAACGCTGCTCAACCTTAAGCTGCGTACGGATTGCGCGTACATTTGTACGCGTAGTCGATTACGCGTGTCCTGGAATGCCATGTCCGTTCCAGGACACGCGGAATCGACTACGCGTACAAATACAAATACGCGCAATCCGTACGCAGCTTTAGAGTATTTATAAGCAGCTTATTTTATGCTGTAAGTGCTCAACCGATCTGGATTTAAAAAGGGCGCACCTTGTTTTCCCATAATTTAATAAGTCAATTTAATAATTTAATAAGTTCTTCATAATCAACGTTAGTCAAAGTGATTTTTTTCTGAAACAGTTATTTTGTCACGATTTTTTAAAAATGCCATCTTATATGCAGTAAGTAGGTTAGATTAGGTTTGTTTTATAAAAAAAAAGAAGAAAATACTGTTTCAAAAATAAATCACTTTATGACTAACGTTACATTGACTTGTCAAATTATGTGAAACCATAGAGACCCTTTAAAAATGTATCAAAGATGTCAAAAATAAAAAAAATAACTGTCATAAGGATCGCTTCGTAGTGCGCCCTGTGCAGACACTTGCCATAAAATGTTGAACGTGTTGAAACCGATTGCTTACCATAACGTGACCCGCTCGCTCGTTTCCTCGACTCTACTTAATCGTCATCATTCAGCAGTTTGGCCAACACTTGAGACAGTTGTGCCAATCAATGCCAATTCGGGATAATTGATTGCATTCATTCATTCACTTCCACATATTGGGGATCAGTATAAAACAACAGAAAAACACGCAATATTTTTTTATTTATACATATACAAGAGGGGGCAAACGAGCAGACGGGTTACCTGGTAGAGAGCGATCACCGTCGACCCTTTTAGGAATTATATAACCACTACAAAAAAACTCGGCCAAGTGCGAGTTGACTTCCAATGACAAGGTATAAAAAATCGGTCCTCAACGTGATTGCAAAAGAAGGTCCGGTCCCGTGATTACAACTAATAAGAGCATAGTCGTGCTGCCTCGCCGCTCAGTGTTGCCATATCCATTTTATGTAAATCCGTAGGTCCAGGCGAAAAAATCCGTAGAATTCCGTAAATCACCTGAAGAAAAATCCGTAGATCTACGGATTTTTCTAAGTTAGGTATATTTGAGTACACCTAAACCTTTAAATGCTATTCAAAATTAGATTTGAGTCTGGCCAACGTGAGTTGGCAATAAAAATTCGGCACAATATCTAAAAAAAAAAAAATAGGCAATCCATTCTGCCAAGAAAGAAATTTTCTGTTCATACGCTTCGGTTTCCCGTTCATTCCGTTCCGTTTTGTTCATTTTTGGTAGTCATCAGTGAAACTATTAGGTAATTTAAGGATTTTTCCGTAGATCTGCGGATTTTTACGTAGATCTGGCACCGCCGCCGCTCCTTATAGAGGCAGTGAAAGGCAACACGTTGCTTCCGTTTTAGGACGACGGGGCATTCTGCAGTAACGAGACGATCGTGGAAATACAGTTGCATAAATGGCAAAAGCCGTGGTAATGTAGCAGTTGGACCTATGCAAGCAGAGGATTGTGGGCGCCAATGACGGATATGTCCGCAACTTAGGATCAACGCTAAGGACAGATATATCAGTCACGGCGTGCAGAGCGATTTACCTAAGTACATAGGTACATGCATTTCTGTGGGGTTTAACTTCGCATTTGACATTCCGATGTCATGGCGTATTAGTGAGGAGTAACTAGATCAGTTCCCCAAACTTGTTTGTTCCGCGTAGCAAAATTCCCAGTCGCATTTTTCCCCATATGCTTTTTTCGCACTATACTTTTTTAG
Organism: Archips xylosteana; assembly: GCA_947563465.1. Lineage (NCBI taxonomy): Eukaryota > Metazoa > Arthropoda > Insecta > Lepidoptera > Tortricidae > Archips > Archips xylosteana. Next base: position 6,375,070 of record OX387370.1, read on the forward strand.
TGAAGCTTATTTTCACAGTATTTAGCGTTTTTTCCCAATTTTAATTGACACAGAAACAGTGTCGACGGAGCTCCGCTCATGCGGAGCTCTTCTGTGTGCTTTTGGCCCTTCGGGCCGATGCAAACTTAACATAACCTAAACCTATGTTTCTGTGTCGAATAGAATTGGGAAAAAACGCGATTGTGAAAAGAGGCTTCAGTAATAAACCATTTTGGGAAAAATGCGGATGAAATAACGATTTTGGTAAGTGGATCTAGGCACTCTTCATTACCACGCGATTGACGGTGAAGGAAAAGTTCTCGCGTGCAGAGCCGTCTTAGGGCATGGCGAGTCAGAGAAAGTAGGATTTTTGGTCCTCAGAACATGCCTTCCAGTAGCCTTTGAAAGATATAACCAGACTACCAAGTCGTGATTGAGGATGGCGCATGCGACTTCGAGTCACGCCGGCTGCGCGTATGTACGACCCGGAACAGATCCCGCCGATATGGACTTAATACCAATAAGTAGAAAAACCTGCCAAGCGCGTGTCAGACTCGCACACCGAGGTTTCCGTACTTTGTAGATACGTCAAAATATACGCTATTTAAACGTCCGTGTCCAAAACAACCGGTGTTTTCAGAACCCTGGTTTTAAGCAAAAAGTGCGCAGAGTGGGATTATTTTACACTAGCTGTTAGTGTTACCCGCAACTCCGTCTGTAAAGAATTCGTTTATTTCCCGCGGGAACTATGCAATTTTCCGGGATAAAACGTATCCTACATATTAATCCATATAAACTATTTCTGCGCCAAATTTCGTCAGGATCCGTCAAACCGTTTAACCGTGAAAGAGTAACAAACATCCATACATCCATCCATCTATCCAACTATTGAAGTGGGATGGGATAGTGATAAAAATGTGTACGATTGGTTCCTTCTTCGCCGGATTCCAAGTTAGTCGGATTCCAAGCTGGTCGGATTCCAAACTCGTCGGAGTCCAAGCTGGTCGGATTCTAAGTTCGTCAGATTCCAAACTCGTCGGATTATAAGTTTGTCGCTGTACACTTATGTTCGATTTGTTCCTAATTCGATAACAAATTAGGAACTAAATAATCTCATGTTCATAAACTTGGGTGTTCGCTTGGAATCCGACGAACTTATAATCCGACCAGCTTGGAATCCGACGAGTTTGGAATGCGTCAAACTTGGAATCCGGCGAAGAAGGAACCAGTGGCGAAGCGTGAAATTTTTTTCAGGTAAAGCCGTAGCGAAAACCAGTGGCGGCGCAGGACCTAAATTTGGTGTGGGCAAGACAAGACACATTTTGTGAGGCGCTGTGATGGCGCGCCACACATTAGATTACGGATGTAATGATCAAAAAACGGGAAACTTTCGAGGCGCGAGGACCCTCAGACCGCGAGGCCGAGGACGGTGGCCCACGTCGCCCTTACCCAGCGCCGCCTCTGGCGAAAACTACTAACCTTTATATTTATTTATTCTACCCTTATACCCTTTTTATTTATTCTCTTCTTAAAAATTAGGACATAACTTCTAAAATCGTCACTCAACAAATTCGCATCCACAATCAGTTTTAATTAAAGGAGCCTTTTCTACTTTTATTAAGCCTAGTAAATACAAAATAATTTATCTAGCGAGTCCGACCGAAGATAAAATATAAATTAAACTGACCACTTGACACTATAAGTTTGCACAATCCGATATTACGAAATTTCACTGGTTTCGAGCATCAACACTAATCTGGCTATGTATTTTTTTATTAAATTAAAACAATATATTTACTACTAACAAACAATAATAATACTTCACAACAAGAAACGAAATATGAAGTTTGTAATCAATGACAAATCAATCGTAATGTTGCCATTACAATTATTTCCAATAAGAGACGGTGTTATTTTATAAAATTCTAATCTAATATTAATTTCGCCAGTTTATAAACCTTAATAATAAAAGCAGAAAAAATATAATTGTTTTTGTTTTACACTAAATCATCGATATTTTACGTTCCATTTCGCTGCAGTAATTTTGTATAAGTAGGCGATCGTAGCGCCAAAAATGTTCCAAGAAGCCGCTCACGGCTCGCGGCTCGCGGCTTCGGCAGGCAAAGTGAAAGTGAGTCTTACGCACAACACACTAAGTCTTTTTTTAAATGTAATAAGCCGCTTAATCCCGGGTTATCTAAGTAGCATAGACACGCGATGTTTCCTGGAGTGGTGTGGGTGTTTGTCAATGAATTATTTGAATGCCTGAGTGTACAATTTCTAATATTTCCGACCGGCATTTACTATTAGAGATCGTGAATGAATCGTTTTTGTGAGAGTATTACGTTGCGTTTTGATTCTGCATAGAGTTGAAAAAAAGTTAAGTTTATTAGGGAAGAGTATGCCTGTATTACAAACAACGGGTTATTAATAGAAGCGTTTGATTACTTCAAAATTTTAGGCAACCCGGAAGGAATCGGGTTGTTAGCACCCTTCGCCACTGGAAGGAACCATCGTGTGTACGTCACCAGAAATTACCGCAATGAGTTAAAAGCACAAAATACTTACTTCACTACAATTGCGTGAAAACATTATAATACTCTTACAGATACAACGTATCATTATATCCAGGTTGAATTAATCGTATGCAATTTTCTGTAACTACGGAACGAGCTCGTTGTAATGGAATGTGGTGACGAAAGAAGCAGTTTGATCCGAACGTAGGAAGTTACAAATATAATTTAATACTAGGTGCACTAAATATGAGCTGTAAACGTCACGAGTTTTTCCAAATGGCTCAAATTTTTACGTTGTCAACTCATGACGCCGCCATTTTGAAAAAAAAATGCAGAAAGTGAATCAAGATTTTCGATTAATAAGTAACGGTACTTTGTACTCAGAATTAAATAGTTTTGGGGGTTTCTTACTCAGAATCAAGAGTGCTATTGATTTTGATGATAAAAGAAAATGTCCCTAATTTTTCATACATTCTTTGTGTTAGTTTTGCGATGAGCCATATAAAATGTATGAAAAAAGTAACAAAATTGGTGTAAAAATTAAAGACACTTCATTCTAGCATCATTCCTGCCTAATATACTTTCCACTACAGGGCACAGGCCACCTGTCAGAATGAGAGGGCTTGGGCCGTAGTTCCCAAGCGGCTCTAGTGCGGATTGAATTGAATTTCTTCGCACGTGTATACAGGTTTCCTTACGATATTTTCCTTCACCGTAAAGCTCGTGGTAAATTTCAATTGTAATTTTTTACGCAATTAACCCACGTCCCTCTTCTTGAGAGGCCATAATGTCAAACCACTAGGCCACCGCGGCTTTTTCATGGGAATAATATATATGATAACGTAGTTTTAAATGTTACAGCTGCTATCGACAGCTAGGTAAAATATGGGTCAATATTTTTGGCAGATACTTCCCGGTGGCTTAAAAATACAACGAGCAAAGTGTGCCAAGTCAACAGTGTGTTAGTGTTACAAAAAACCGGCCAAGTGCGAGTCGGAGTCGCGCACGAAGAGTTGCGTACCATGATCTATAAAAAATTGCGGTTTACGATTTATGACGTAATAAAAAATCTCTGATCTCGTTCAAACCAATTTTCGGTGGAAATTTAATGGTAATACATCATATATTTTTTTTTAGTTTTATCATTCTCTTATTTTAGAAGTTACAGGGGGGACACACATTTTACCACTTTGGAAGTGTCTCTCGCGCATACTATTCAGTTTAGAAAAAAATGATATTTGAAACCTCAATATCATTTTTGAAGACCTATCCATAGATACCCCACACGTATGGTGATTGATAAAAAAAAATTTGAGTTTCAGTTCTATAAGTATGGGGAACCCCCAAAATTTATTGTTTTTTTAGGGTTCCGTACCCAAAGAGTAAAAACGGGAACCCTATTACTGAGGCTCCGCTGTCCGTCCGTCTGTCTGTCTGTCTGTCCGTCTGTCTCCAGGCTGTATCTCGGGAACCGTGATAGCTAGAGAGTTGAAATTTTCACAGATGATGTATATCGGTTGCCGCTATAACAACAAATACTAAAAAATTGAATAAAATCAATATTTAAGGATACAACAAACGTGATTTCTTTGCTCGTTTTTGCTCGATATTAATAATGGCAACAGGTAGACGCTTGAAATATTCACAGAATATTTAATTATACATTGACTTCAAAAATAAATCATAAAATTAAAATAAAAAAATATTTAAGGGGGGCTCCCATACAACAAACGTGATTTTTATAGATAATTGTACGGAACCCTTGGTGCGCGAATCCGACTCGCACTTGGTCGGTTTTTTTTTGTATTTCTGTGTGAAAATCTTAATGCGGTTCACAGTACATCTACTTACCAAGTTTCAACAACATAGTTCTTATAGTTTCGAAAAAAAGTGGCTGTGACATACGGACGGACATACAGACAGACAGACAGACATGACGAATCCATAAGGGTTCCGTTTTTTGCCATTTGGCTACGGAACCCTAAAAACGCTAGTTCACGTCACTCGTAGGCCGTGTTAGAGCATTAAACTAAATCCGTAATGACGTAGACTAGACCTATTTATAACACACACACACACACACACACACACACACACACATACACACACACACACACACACACACACACACACACACACACACACACACACACACACACACACACACACACACACACACACACACACACACACACACACACACACACACACACACACACACACACACACACACACACACACACACACACACACACACACACACACACACACACACACACACACACACACACACACACACACACACACACACACACACACACACACACACACACACACACACACACACACACACACACACACACACACACACACACACACACACATCAATCTTCACATTCATAACGGTTCTAAATAATTATTTTTGACAAACCCAAGTTTTTTTCTGACAACTTTTTGTTCGCTGTTTGCAAAGTCAAAGGCATAAATTTATGCCTTTGGCTGTATAGATATTTATATCTATATCTATACAGCCAGGTCGACAAATATAATGTAAACGAATTTTATGGTTAATAGCATAGAGTTGTATAGACATTTTTGACGCCTTGGTAACGTAAGTACTTACTTACATATAGTTATGACCGTGACTACCAAATTTCAAGTCAATCCAACTACTAGAAGTCCTAGATATGCAGGGTGGAAACGATAAGAGATCTCTCTCGATTATTTCTAATAGGTAACAGAACAGAATAAACTGGATCTATCTGAAAATTCAATACTGTAATGTGTTTTATTTCACTCCGCCAATCATTCGACGTTCTCCGCTTTCAATAAATATTTATTTGTACCTAAATAAATTATTCATCAAATACAATGGCCGAAATATTGAAATACCTACAACCTTCGTTGATTCAATTAAACACTTCATGCTGGCCAGCAGACGTCCAAAAACTTTGACGACGTTGCCAAATACTCATAAAAAAATAAACGTTACTTTTTTTAATTTCATGACTCGACATCTAGCATTGGCCAAATGTCCAAAAAGTTTGAGTTTAGAAAATTTAATTGCAAAGGTTTTTTTATATTTTTTTAGAATACTTTTGATTTTATTGTAGCTAACATATACGTTATTTCAAAAATATGTTTTTGTTTTTAGCTCTACTAGGTATGAAAAGGTTGTTGCTTTAAAAAAAGTAATAATAGGAAAATGTTATTTCCTAGTCCATCGAGATGAAAAGCTACAAAATTAACATATAAGTTCACCACGAAAACGTATGAAAAGTAAAAATATCTATTTTCTTACATATAGTTCGAGTGCGAAATGTTTTTCCATGACAGCGCCTTTATGGCATTGTAATAACACTGTATTTCGCTTGGCCTGTGGAAAAGCATTTCGCACTCGAATATACTTAAGTACTCGTATTATAAACGGTTTTACTTTGTTAGTTAAATTTATATTTAGTTTTCTTGTAACAACCCTAGTATTTATGTATTTAAACACTCTTTATATATATTTACTACCCAGCAAACGTTGTTTTGCCATATAAATTATAGCCTACGATCCTACGACCTATTCTCAGACCTACCGAATATGGAGAAAAAAGTTTCAAAAATATCGAAGCCGTTTCGGAGAAGTTCGATAACAAACACCGTGACACTAGATTTTTATATTTTAGATTTATTTGTAGGAAAATAATTAATGCTCAATTCCAGCTTTTGTCAGACGAAGACAGAAGGTCTATATCTCGGGGTATTGCGTCGGACAATAATTGCGGCGAGTGCAGCACTGGCGGCGATATCTCAACCCCAGCGATCGAGAGCTGGTTGGTCCACGCCAGCAAAGCACGCGAACGAATCTTAGATGAATTTCACAGTGCTTTTCCTGTCATGCTGAGTAATTACTAATCTAATATAAAATATATAAAAAAATCTCGTGTTTGCTATCGAACTCCTCCGAAACAGCTTGACCGATCTTTATAAAAATTTTGTCTTTATTTATTTGGTAGGTGTGAGAATAGGTCGTAGGCTATTTTTTATACCCCTATTCTTCGCAGACGGAGTCGCGGGCTGCGCAGGCAACAGCTAATATATGTAAATAAATGATTCTCACAATGTTTTTCATAATTCGCGTCAGCTTATGCTCCGCACCATATCATTGGAAGTCGTAGGGAAGCTGCCAAATCGCTGTAAAAATGGTGCTTAGCGACACCTCTAGGGCTGCCACCGCCAGGTTTCCACTTTCCATTAATCTGTTTAATTATTAATTACTCACATAGTTTATAAGATTTAGAGACAGTGGCACCATTTTTTTAAATGATTCATCGTCATCATCATCAGCCTCTAGCAATCCACTGCTACATCTACATATAGATAGCTTTGTGAAAAAAAGGGAACTTTTTGGAAGGTGGCCATGCCACTTGGGCAATGTGAAACATCCTCAGTGAGAACCTTACGCATTTATTAATCAATATCAATAAGTACTGGACCACCAACACTACCATCTGGGGTTTCGTACACTAGTCACGAGTGCAGCCGAGGGATCCTATCCCGTATCGGTCTTTTTAGCCAAGAGCGCAAGTGTCGCCAGGGAGCTACTTAAATCATCTGTCACAGACAGATGTAAGGCCACAACAAACCAACGGAGCGCCGACGGAGCGTGCTCAGGGCGGTCAATAACACTGAATCAAATACGGTGTGCCGCGCTGCCGGTGTGTCACCGTATATTTGATTCTGTGTTATAGAACGCGCTGGGCACGCTCCGTCGTCGGCGCCCCACGCTCACGGTTTGTGTTGGCCTTAAGTAAACCTCTACAAATACAAGAGCATTACCTTTTTAGCTTTTTTAATTGCCTGTGTTCTAGTTATCACATTTTAATGAGAGCCGATCGCGCAATTTGTAATTAAACCGTATTTATTATTTAACTATTTTCATTTAATCTATTATTATGATGGCAAAGCCGTGGTGGCCTAGCGGTTTGACCTATGGCCTCTCAAGCAGAGGGTCGTGGGTTCAAATCCCGGCTCGCACCTCGAGTTTTTCGGAATTTATGTGCGAAATTACATTTGTAATTTACCATGAGCTTTGCGGTGAAGGAAAACATAGTGAGGAAACCTGCATCAACTGCGAAGAAATTCAATGGTGTGTTTGAAGTTCCCAATCCGCTCTGGGCCCGCGTGGGAACTACGGCCCAAGTCCTCTCATTCAGAGAGGAGGCCAGTGCCATGCAGTGGGAAGTATATAGGCTGGGATAATGACGATGATATATGATGGCAACCCTACAACCAATGCAGCGTGACGTCATCAATTGTGCATTTTTGGCTGCGACTGACGGCTCGGTGGCGCCCTCTCTCCATGGCTCCGGGTTTCTCAAGGGGCCGAAGAGATAAAGGTCGTTCAAACTGGAATAATTGAATGAGGATCTATCCGGAATCCGTGGTTTTCTAAAATTAAATAGCCATAGCAAATACGGTAAATGTCGTTTGACCTGCAAATGCTCATTAGATGACACCCTGCTATCCACTATTGCTAATGAGTACCTAATGAATGACATAAAATTAAAACTACTACTGGGACTCCGACCAGTACTAGGACGTCTACCTTGGCTGCTATTACGACTCTGTCTGTAGTGTGATGGTCTGATGGTGCTTTTAAGTTTTAAAGCATGATTTTTTTTATAGTATTTTTTTTAAAATTCCACTTAATTAAACATGCAAACTTTAGTATATAAGTTGGTACATTTTGTTGATGGTTCTTTTAATTTGCAAACCTATATCTATATATAATCTATATCTATATATAAATAAAAATGAATCACCGAAATGTTTGTACGCGCATAACTTCCGCGCATAAATTGGATAATTCTTTTTTTTGGTTTGTAATTATCAAGACGAGGTTTCTATGAAAAATAATTAGCGGGGGCAGGGCTGCTAGCATCAGCTAGTTATTAATATTAAAGAGAAGTTTACAAATAGGTAGCTTAAATATAGCATTATATATTTTTTTGTATTGTATTAATTTTGGATGCGTGGCGCGCATGACAGGGTCTGAGGTCTGGGATGCCGGCAAACGATTGTAAATTGTCAGTTTATAAAAGAAGATTGTTCCTTGCCAACAGACTCAGAAACTGATTCTCGTTTCTTTGTCATTAAGTACCTTGTTTTTTCTTTTAACCTCATGCCGCCCACATCAAATTTTGTTTCAATGCACTTTAAACTTTGTCATTTAATAAACTTTTATTAGTCCTCCAGAAGTTTCATTTACTGCCCGAATTCCATTTACCTATTTGCCCACGTTAATCATGTAGAGTAAAATATCCGGTAGTCAGTCAGGCGCCGGTAGTCGGCCGTATAATGAGTGCGAAGAGTCGGTACGAAAGATATCTCCCATGCTCTTCACACTCGTGTGAAAGATAGGCAGAGGCCGACTACTGGGCGATATTATTTAAATGCTGGGCACTCTGGGTGTGTTAAATAGACACTTAAGTATAATAGGTATAAAAAGTGACCCCTCCTGTCCACATTGTGGGAAGGAGGAAACGAGTGAGCACATCCTAGCCGAGTGTGTCATGTACGCGGCAGCGCGGCGTGATGCATTCGGGAGTGACGAGCTGAGGGAGGAGGAGCTAAAGGATGTCAGTCTCAAAGATGTCCTTATGTTCAGCAGGAGAACGAGAAGATTCGAGGAGAGATGCTGTGTGGGAGCGCTGCTGGGACAGTAACCGTCGGCTCCAACCTCGGGGAACTGGGCTGAATGACTGTGCAAAGCGGTCGACAGCCCGCCTGGCTCAGCGAGGCGTCCCCATACATCATCATCATCATCACTCTGGGTGTGTGTGTCGGCTACTGACTCTCTAAATTCTATCTTTCGAAAAGTATTTATGAAATTTAAAAAATATATAATCGGGCGCTACTTGTTACTTATTCTGTGCCAACATGGGAGAGGGGGGGAGTACGACAGGGGACCAATTTTTAAAATCACAGTACTTAAAATATGACTAGCCTGTGGTAAAAATCTATGGTATTGCGATTGCGACAAAACTATAGTCATTAAATCGACTTGTTGACATGATTAATTAGATCTATTATTTTATTGCTCTACTCTGTTCGTATTTCAAATTCAGTGCGATTTTTCGAATAACAGCACTTTCATGCAATGCCATTAAGAGGCTGACAACACCTAATATGTTGAAATTGATGTCATTTAAACAGTTTTTTAAGAAAAACTGTTTGTTCTAGCACATCAAAAAAATTATATGTTAATATTCATCATATTTCAAAGACCGTGGACGGACTCGATACATAATTGGACGAAATCGGCTCGATAGAAAATAATTGCAAAGATAGGTCTTAAAATCATCATTAAACGGTTCTATGTCTTTATTTTTTTGGCGTATGCGTCTGCAATTAAAAACATGAAGTCAACATATTCATACCTAAACCGCTAACGAGTCATATTTTACAAATAATCCACAGTTTTTTTTTAATTCAATATTTGCCCGATAAATTTCAATATACCCGGCTGCCCAGTAATAGCGGCATCTCGTTTACTCCGATACAAATAGACAGTGTGCGCTGACGTTGGTGTTGACAGCGTCTTAACGGAATATAAAGATAAGTAAACGTACTTACCAATGCTCGATACCTCAACGCCCAGTAGATGATACCCATCTGTCACCTCTCTTACTATGACATAAGATTGAAGGTGCCATGTATTGGTCAGTGTCGAGCACAGGGACGTTTACCTTATAACAAAAAGTCCGGCACACAACTCGTTAACATAAGATTAATAAGTCTATAGCCCCTCCACACAGTAATTTTTTGACAAGCGCGCTAAACTACCAAACGCGAAAAGTCAAAACCTTTTATAGCGACACCAATTACAACGACATATTGGAATGTAACGACCAAGAAAAAAACCCAACATGATCTTATATACCAAAGTAACACTGGTTGCTGGTTACAACGACCAACCGTGTTTAACGACCAAATTATTGCTGTCCCATAAATGTCGTTATAAACGGTTGTAACGTTCGTATTAGTAGCGCCACCTATCGCCGAGTAGAAGAGATAAATAGTTCTTCTACTCAGCGATAGAGAACGCCACCAACCTACCATTTAATTTTGATGTAAATAAAGATGACACTCGAAAAGGTAAAAGAAAATAGTAATGTAACAAAAATACTGTTTATTCAGTAACTCTTAGTAAATTTTCAAGAGTTAAATACGTAATTAAATAGTTTTGAAATTCGTTTGATCATGTTTGATTGCTCTATTTATTTTTAAAAAGTTTTTTAAGTTCAATTTATTCTGAACCGACAAAATTTTAGCTTTTTTGTTGGTGGATTCATTATAAAAAGTGTCGACATTATAAAAAGTGTCGAGGCACATTAAAAAACACACGTATATCATAACAACTATACCGGTTGATACCTTTTATGCTACTATAATAATGCCCTATTATAAATCCGTTACTAAAGTATATTTTACTTTTTCACGAGGGTGAAAACTAACATTAACTATTAGATGTCACTTCATTTAAAAATATCAAAATATTTTAATAAAGTCTGTCTGAATCAGCAACCGCCAGTAGCATTATCAATTTTTCTTTTGTTTCTGCTTGTTCGTTTTCTGTCCCGTAATTGCTTTCCACGCCCTCTGTAGGGCAAGTTTGAGCAACTAGCTATGACAACCACAGCCAACTGGTCTAGCATGAAGCGTTCGTACCACTTGTAGAAGCGAGTCGTTGAGCGGATGTGGTAAGCTCCTGAAAATAAAATATTTTGTTTATGTCAAGGATGATATAGACTGGATTGGCAGTCGCCATAGTACGGATCGGCCGCGGTTTTTGTAGTTCGATTATTAAATATAGCCAGAGGCTTTGAAGGCAAAACAATAAGACTACAGATGTTTCATATTACTACAAATGTATTATTTTTCAAATATATTGCATAATAATACATATGCAGTGATATGAAATATCTGTAGTCTTATTGTTTTGCCTTCAAAGCCTCTGGCTATATTTCAGCGCCATCTAGATTTAATAATCGAACTACAAAAACCGCGGCCGATCCGTACTATGGCGACTGCCAATCCAGTCTATATCATCCTTGTTTATGTTCAAGGATGTAGTTATATGTGGCAGGCACAAGATGTCACTAAAATTGCTAAGCGCAATGTGTGTTCTTAGATGCAGTCACAGTGACATCTACACTGACTTTTAAACTACTGTTCACATTTTTATTATTCTACTACCAAGTATTTCAAATTCAACATAATTTTTCACCACTTCAAAGATATTTTCGAGAGATGTAATTTCAAATATCCGGCCATGCGGTAGTTATTTCACGCGTAATTGAATAAATGTTGAAGTGAGCAAATGCAACTCTACCCTGTGTCTCAATAGCCAGTTCCACGTAGTGTGTGATCAATTTACTGGCGGGCACTGACTGATTGTTGAAAATCCGGGACAGGAACTTAGCCTTGTTGTAATAACTGAAATAAAAAAAAAACACATTAATAGATATTCTGGAACCCTAAGCTAAACTGCCGAAGAGCGTAAGAGCTTACGAGGTCACGTAACCCCAGCCCGTAGGAGAAGTAAACCTCTATAAAAAATCCAAGTGGCACCAGCAGTCCAGCATTACACGGAATCACTGAGAGGAAAATTATTCTGGAGCGGCCAGTGGGCGTCGCAGTAGTGACTTCACGCACCCGTAACGCTCACACTCCATGGCTGTGATAGCTCGGATGTGGATACGCCTACCCTTGTGGGAGAGCCCCATCAACTCCATGTTTCCCCGAACAGGGCAGATACATAAAGCGCAAATTCACGCCACAAAAAAAAAGTTCGAAGGCATGCATCTCTTCCAATCTAGTGCATACGTAATCGGTAATTCGGAATAATTAGAAGCAGTACTTCCTAGCGTCGTGTCGACTCCATAGGAGTATCCCAAGCAAAGAATCTCTCAGGCACCCGTGTAGTTTAAGAGCGATGAACATAGTTAAGTTATAGATTACTCTACCATTCACCATTTTTCCACTCGATCTATTCGTCATAACGGAAGATGACGTCGGCACCCAGAAGGCGTAAAGGGTAATAACTGAAAAGTCCATCTTAAATGCTTCAATTAATTAGCAGGATTAGTATACATATATCTAACCTGTCGTCTCCTAATACTTTGTTCAGTGCAAGCTTCAGTTTCGCCCCCATGTTGGGTGAGAAGGGTACGCTGACGGCATACCCGGCGCGTTCGGCTCTGAGAGCATTACTAGGCTGGTCGCCGAAGAAAGGGATCATCAGGAGAGGGACTCCAGCTTGGATCGCTTCCAGAGTGCTGAGCATGCCACCGTGGGTGATGAAGAGCTTTGTGTTGGGATGGGCTGGAATGACGAGATAAATATCAAAATCACTCCGGACCGCAGCAAACTTTATCGTGAACATGAAGCATCTGTCTTTTTTGATTTGAAGAAAAGACAATGAAATCTGAGGTAAACCGATTAATATAAATTAGTGTGTTTACCATCAAAGTTAAAAAAAAGTCAAAATAGTTTGGCAGGGATATTTTTTCTTATCATTAGGTATATATATAAATATATTTTTTTTTGTTAACATGGTGGTGACAGTTACTATTTTGATTTAACACATGATTCTATTTTGGAATTAAATACATGAATGATCATAAGTATGAGCAAGAGTAGATTTTAACGCTAATGTAGACTTCTTGGTTTACTTTTGTCTTAACGTGCTATAAAAACTCCCTTCCTTATTAAAAACATACCTAATATAGCAGGCTGTGGCATCCAAGGTCGGATGTGAACATTCTTCGGCAAGCCCTCAAGAGATTCCTCGAACTTCCAGAGCACCGTGTACGGCAGCTCTCCAAGGATCCTGATGATATCCTTTTTTGTATGTGACGGGAGGCCATTGGCCTTCATCACGGAGCCCAAGCTGAAGTATATTACTCCTTGCGTGGACTTATCCATTAGTTCCTGGAGGTCCTGTCAACATTTGAAAGTAATGATCAATTGCTAAACCAATGAAATATATTCCATTTATCAGTCTTTCTAAATACTGTACTTTTTTCTCAAGACTGCAAGGCACCTCTTGCTACAGGCTGGCAATCAAAAATGGCTCTCAAATCTATTACTTATTTCAATTTATGACGTCTACCTTTTTCATGATCAAGAATGTACTATTCTTGCATTACGCTATCCCTTACCTACTCGCCTAATTCTAAAGGGAGAAGGGAAATGGGAGAAATCGTTGTCCAATAATGACCAAGGTAGGGCTCCAGAATATACTAAGTAGCAAAAGGTAGTATCACCATAAGGTTCACAAATAATATTATCCCTAATAATCAGGAACATAGGGCTCTTAGTATGTTTCATTCGGGATGATCTTGCACTGCGACCTTCAGCTCTTTCCAGCTCACGCCCAGAGGTTGGTTCCCTTTCAACAGGGCGCTACCATGTTTATTAGTTCCATGGTTACCTTGTTTCAAAAATTTATATATCGAAAATTGGAAATATTTACCTTAGGCAAAGGCGAATGATGAGCCTCGATGTGGAACCCAGCGATGTCCACTACGTTGGGAGGCAAACTCTGCGCGGGCGCGATGGACGGATGCGAGTTCACGAAGAGGATGGATATATTGTAGATCGCTTCGAAGTAAGGGGGAAGGACGACGCCTCTCTTTTCCGCCAGTGGGCCGAAGATCTGTTTGTAGTCATTTTCGTTGGAAGCTATGTCCAGCCTAGAATGTACAGTAGAGTTTGTCTTTACGTATCTAATATCATTAAGATTAATTGTAACGCTAACCGAAGTTAAAGTTAGCTCGTACGTTCTTCTAAAAGTATTCAGTATTTTTTTGTCAATAGTTCCAAGTCATTCAGAAAGGATAAGTTATATTTGCGAAAAGTTGTGCGCTTATGCTACCAGATGATGCTGTCGAAATTCCGTATTTCTCATACTAGATGGCGCTAATGCTCTCCGTCTATAACCATTAACCGTCATGCTTATGCGTCATGCTCACTACAAAGAAGTTAGCCACTGCCCGCGATTCATTATTTTTGAGAAGTCACTCAGCAAATTGGTTGACAGCGAAGGCAATCATAGTCATAATTTTTCATAATTGATTGAGTTCGATATTGGGCCCGTTGCTTTTTGGAGTTATGGTCAATGATCTGGCCTTGGTTCCTGAATGCGCTAGATGCTTGCTTTATGCCGATGACCTGAAGCTTATTTATGGCGTGCAGGATATTTCAGATTGTAGGTCACTGCAAAATGACATTGATAGAGTTTACCAGTGGAGTATTAATAACAGACTTCATTTTAATGCTGCAAAATGTGTGCTCATAACTTTCAGTAGGGCCCGTAATCCCTTACTTTATAATTATCTCCTCGATTCTGAATCAATAGCTCGGGTTGAGACTGTTCGGGATTTGGGAGTTTTTCTGGACGCGAACCTTAACTTTCATGAGCATATTAATGCCTTGGCTGTTGACTGTTACAGGAGGCTGGGGTTCGTCATTCGGAATACTAGAGACTTTGTGGATGCCAGGTCCATAACACTCCTTTACACAGCTCTTGTCAGAAGCAAGCTCGAAGCAGCTTGTGTTGTATGGAACCCACATGAAGCATCTTATATCTTGCTGCTGGAGAGAGTGCAAAAGGCATTCTTGCGTTATTTGTATAAGAGGATGTATGGGTATTATCCTTTTTTATACCCAACCAAATTTTTGCTGGGCGTCTTAGGCTTCAATTCATTGGAGGTGAGGCGAGATTTCAGACTGTTAACTGTAGCTAGCGGTATTTTGCGTGGTGATTCTGATTGTCCCGAATTGGTGGCTCAGTTGCTGCGTCTGTATGTTCCCTCGCCTACTAAATTTCTCTTTCGGCCACGCTGTCGCCATTTGTTGGCGGCGCCGGCAGCACGAACGGTGTCCCGCAGAAAATCTCCGCTAGTTCGAGCTTTGCACCAGATGAACTCACTCCTTGAATCGACCCCAGGCTGTGATTTGTTTGCGAGCAGATGGTTACAACTGTGTGAGGAATGTATGAGATATTGCGAGAAGATGGATATTCGACCTTCTTCTGTTTTATTTTAAACTCTATTGTTCTTATGTGTATCTAAAAATTGTATTTGAATTTCACAGTGCTTTGGTTGATCTGTTATGCTGTGAAATGTAATGAATTAAATAAATAAATAAATATAATTATGATACCGATTTAAACTCATTTAAATGCTTCTGCCACTAGAGGACGCTGCTAGAATTGCATTAAAGAATACTATATAGCGATGTTACACATCTTGGCCATCAGGTAAGGTAGTATTGTCGATATTGCGTGTGGCGAATACTAGATGGCGTTTGTCGCAATCATTCAAATGTATTTATTGCTCACCATCCCTCTAAGACCATCAAGCCCACAGCAAAAGTATTAGCCAGCCGCTGCCAAAAGTTCATCGGTATAGGTAAGCCACTCAGAAAGTTGGGTATGAGCGCGGCGCTTCGTACGTCGTCCACCAGTGCCTCTACTGAGGCATGCATTATCGAGCTGCAGAGGAGAATGAAGGGCACTTGCTGGACTGCGGCGAAACTACGGAAGAGAAATAGCAGATATGAATAAAGTCAGGACAAATTAATTTATTCCTCAACATACTTGTACTAATCCATATAAAAAGCACTTTGATCAAATTACCCGGTTTGAAGGTCTGAGAAGAACTGCTCCGTGATGACGGCATCAAAGTTTTCGCTAACCACAGTGGCCTGCACTACTGGATTGGTAGCAGCAGCCACAGATATGTTACGACCGAACTCGAGCCGCTTTGCTAAGTCCCACTCCGACAATTCCAAGGGGTCCAAGTCTATAATTTTATAAAATCGTTACATCAGGATTCTAGTGGTTCCAACAGTAGACCAGTGTCGGCTGTAAGGTTGACATCATGCTGAGTAGGGGCCGTTTCGTGACAATATTTGTCTCAGTTTCCGTTTTCTTTGTTTTTATAAAAATATCACGAATATATTTTTCTTTCTTCCTTTGTGCTAAATTTACAAGCTTGCCAAGCTTCGACCTTTCACAGGAAAAGCGCGTGAATAGAGTTTGGCTTGGCTTGCGTGAGCTTGTAAGAGCTGGTCGCCGATCCGGGCCAGTGTCGGGTTTTGAACACAGATCAAAGGAAGCTTGCGGCAAGCGCTTGCCACGTGTTTAGTGTCGCTATTGTCGCTCTTGAGCTCGAGGGAATGTGCAGAAACTATAGGCGGCAGCACTAATGCGACGGAAGAGACACTATGCGGACAGTAAAAGAAACTTATCAAGGTAAAACATTGAAATTGATCACACCAGTTGGCAGCACCGTCTATGTGCACGTTCCCTAGTTTCGAGCATGAGTACTTGAACAAATGACCAAACTATGGGCTTAAAAAATATTTCAATCCAAACACAAGAGCCGTAGAAACTCGAAGTTATATTACACTGCCATGTTTGCCTTGCCTGTCCGGAACGCAATAACAGACTTGCAAGCGCTTGTATCTTCGAGCTTATAGACGTTTTCCAAGTCTCAGCAAGCGTGTAAATGTAACATTAAATTGAAGTGCAGTTGTTATATCTTATGAGTGTAGATTTTTTATGTTTGTGTGCGTCGATGCAATCTTACCTGTCATATAATCTAGTGTTTCACTCACTCCAATAATGGTCAGACCTTTCTGCGGCTTATGCTTCTCTGGGAATGGAGTCACCCAGGTCACCTGATCACAACAAACGTAGATATAAATAAATATTATTGTATAGGCTGTATAGGCTGGGCAGTAAAAATCAAGCTGCAATCTAATCAGCTGATGACCAAAGGGCAAATAGCTATCTCTCTCAACGAATTACCATCATTTTAAATCTCCGCTTCTTTCCAGTGGGCAGCGAGTTGCAAAAGTAGTTTAAAAACTCGTACAAAACCGGAAACGGATCGAGAAAGAGAAGTGGTTCCTCCATTCTCGCGGGGCGGAGACACGAGCGTGGGCTAGCCCCGCGTCATCATCATCATCCCAGCCTATATACGTCCCACTGTAGGCCACAGGCCTCTTCTCAGAATGAGAGGGGTTGGGCCGTAGTTCCCACGCGGGCCCACTGAGGATTGGCAACTTCACATACACCATTGATTTTCTTCACAGGTGTATGCAGGTTTCCTCACGATGTTTTCCTTCACCGTAAAGCTCATGGTAACGACTAAGGAAATAGGTGAAGGTTTGTAGGCGATAGGCTAGCAACCTGGCACTACGTATATTGTACCGCACCGCTTTTATCTAACTTTAAGCCTAAAATTGCTAAAGTAGTAAAGTAGTAGTAGTAGTAGTGAACGTAAATGGATCGTTTCGTGTGCTAGGCTACCCCCTTTTGAGTTATAGGCGTGATGTGTGTGAATAGACAGCTCTGATGTTTAAGATGGCCCATTGAAAACTCTCGTAGCGCCAATGACGCTTACTTCTAAACTCCACGACAGCGGTTCCCACCTCATGCCCGGCCTTGAACAAGGACTTGACGAAGCCCTGACCCAAGTTGTCGTGACTCCGCAAAGGTATCGGGAACATGCACAAGATCTTGTAGGCACTAGTTGAAGCCAGTGTCAGCAGCACTGCGAAGATTAGGAGTTTCATGGCAGCTCCTGAAAAAAAGACGTCGTGATGATTATTTTTGCAATGCAATGAAACTGTCAGTAAAGCTAATGTGCACAAGGATGGTTTTCAAATTAAGTGTGCGAAAATACCAGTCGCTTTATTTTTCTCTAGAGCAGAGATCCCCAAACTTTTGTGTCTCGTTGACCCCCAGCCATATTTTTCAATTTTAAGTAGACCTTCTGCTTACTTAATGTTGATTTATCGCAAAGTAATCAACTTCAAGTGTGGTTTTTTGTTGCCCCTCATAATTATGCACACTTGAAGCGCGTTTTGAGATGTGAACAGTTTTACGGAGTGTCATGGTTCTTAAAACGCACAGTTGTTAATTACAAGTTACTATTTGTCTTTGTCAATTTGTTATACAGGGTTATTTGTAATTCACTAGCATCCTTTTAACCCTAAACTCCTACCACTTAAACAAATGTTTTTTGTTTTACGGCTTTTGTGATAACTTAATATTTTTGGTGTAAAACGTTTTGAAAATTTGAGATTTCCTCTTATTTTTACGATACTCTGTGTATTTGTATGGGAAAAAAAGTGCTTCATTTTAAAAAGTCGTAAAACAAAAAACATTTGTTTGAGTGATAGGAATTCAGGGTTAAGAGGATGTCAGTGAATTAAAAATAACCCTGTAGATATCACCATTTTATGTACTAAAGCCAAAGTCTTGAAGATCGTAACCTGCGTTATGTTAATTATTTAGATTTTGAGGTTACTACATCGTTTCTCTATTGTCATGCATGTTATACAGCTTTGTTCAATTGCAAAAAAATAAAATATTAAGACCATCTAGACACAAACAGACCAGATGAAATCCGGCCAAGAAGAAATAAATATGCGATACCTACTTAAGTGAAAAAAATGCCGCCCGAATGAGCTGTAACATCCTTGCAAGTAACTTCTTTAATGTGTTGGCCCCCTCCCATCTACATGGAACCAATAACAGAGCTGGTGCGGCTTGTGAAGCGGCTGAAAAAGCTAAAGCATGCAAATATAGGGGTCTAGGCTCCGAATATGATTTTGTCCCATTCGGTGTCGAGACCCTTGGTCCGTGGGGTCCTAGCGCCATAAGGCTTTTTAAGGAAATTACAAAAAGGTTAGTCGACATCACAGGAGACCGAAGAGCTGGCAGCTACCTCGGACAAAGAATTAGTCTAGCTGTTCAAAGGGGGAACGCTGCCAGTATCTTCGGAACCTTGCCTAAAGGGACTCCTTTTAATAATGTATTTTAGTTATTTACTATATTATATTTTTTAAGGTTTTTAGTTTTAGGTTAATTGTTCTAGTATATATAATTTTTTTTTTATTTTTTTTATTTCTGTATAATTAGTTAATCACTTTAATGTTATGTTATTAATAAGTGCATAGTCAGCGACATGCGATTCGTACGACTCGAGACATGCACTTCAGTCCCGCGCCGCAACTCACTACCGACACTCGTCCCTTAATATTTGTAACATCTAGTTGGTAGTGAATACACGTCTTAAACTAATATTTGTTTCCATCATCTCTAGTCGCAACCTTTCCCCATACTTACTAAGGAGTCAGATCAGTAGCTACAGTACTACGTTAGTTAACTGCATACTTACGTACACGCGTACATTGGTGACATAGTATACAGTTGTGGCCATATAATTAAGAACGATTATTTATTGAGATGATTTTTTCAAAGTAACAAGTATAACTAATTGCCCGTATTTTTTTTATTTCTCTCGGTATTGCGAAACTTTTCCGTACTACCGGTACATTCATTTATGCAACATAGTTGGTTAAAAAATTAATAGAGAAACTTAATACATTCGATCTGAACCTAGTATTAGTACTTACTGGCTGGTCACGTAATTAAGAACGCTGAATAGTTTATTGTTTTTTCAAATTTAAATAGAGAACACTGTGTGGCTCTGTGGTTGTAGATTATTATTCGTATAATTTTGGCGCCATTTCGTGCTGTTAAAGTCTTAAAAGTGATTACTTCGTATAAAAACAATGGGGAAAAATAAAAGTTGTGATAAATCTACAAGAGAAGTAATAATAAAACTTCGCGAGAAGAATTGGTCGTATAAAAAGATAGCCGACTATCTGCAATGTCCAAAAACAATGGTTTTCCATGCCGTAAAGCATTTTTCCACGTATCAAACTACTTCAAACGTTCCACGTGGACCTAGACAGAGAAAGTCATCTCGTCGAGATGATCGAAATATCGTTCGTTTGGCAAAACAAAATCCTTTTAAAGGGTCTAATGAGTTGAGAAAAGAATATTTTGGCGAAAAAAACCCTTCAGCAATCTCTGCACGCACTATTCGAAGGCGTTTGGTAGAAAATAAGTTGAACGGAAGGATAGCAAGGAAGGTGCCTATGTTGAAACGATGTCATAGGCAAGCCCGACTTGCATTTGCAAGAAGGTATGAAAACTGGACAGTCAGACAGTGGAAAAACGTTCTTTTTTCTGACGAGACAAAAATAAATAGGGTATGTTCTGATGGAAAACGATATGTACGACGCCCTCCGAATAAAGCATTCGACCCAAAGTACACAAAAGTGACATTAAAGCATGGCGGGGGAAATGTGAAAATTTGGGGGTGCTTTTCTGGACATGGCGTTGGACCTGTTAGGCTGATAGAAGGAAACATGGATCAATTCCAATACAAAAATATACTGCAAGAAACAATGTTACCATATGCCGAAGACGTGCTTCCGGTTATTTGGACATTCCAGCACGACAATGATCCAAAGCATACTGCACGCACCGTTAAGGAATTCCTCACATCACAATCAGTTTCAGTCTTAGATTGGCCAGCCAACAGCCCAGATCTTAACCCAATAGAGCATCTTTGGTGCGAAGTCAAGAAAAAGGTTTCAAATCGACAGTGTGGCAATTTGAGAGAGCTGTACGACGTTTTCTTAGAAGAATGGAACTCTTATTTCTCTTGCGAAATGTCAAAAATTGATAGATTCAATGCCTCGCCGGTGTAAAGCCGTAATTAAAAGCCGTGGACATGCAACTAACTATTAATTTTAGTTCAAATGTATTAATTTGCTTTTTTTTCTATACCAACTTCACATTAATATGATTTATTTAATCTAAGTTTCATATAAAACAACTCTCGAGCAGTTTAATAAATCGTTCTTAATTATTTGTCCAGCTACATTACTATTTGAATTTATTAGTATAGAGAACAAATAAAATTTGTAAAAAAAAATGTTAGCAATTATACACTATTATTATTAATCCCGTTTGCTCTATCCATGTGGCTATTTTATAACATAACTTGTTACTTCTAAGAAGGAACACAACTAGACATATGACATGATGTAGATAAAAAAAAATCGGAAACTTCAAATCGTTC
The DNA here is from genome assembly GCA_947563465.1 of Archips xylosteana. Lineage (NCBI taxonomy): Eukaryota > Metazoa > Arthropoda > Insecta > Lepidoptera > Tortricidae > Archips > Archips xylosteana. Next base: position 6,396,575 of record OX387370.1, read on the forward strand.
TTAATTGTATGACCACCACTGTATATATCCCAACATAAGTATCTCTACAAATGTATATCCTTTTTAAGCTGATAGCCAAAGCTCAAAAAAAAAAGTTGTAACGTCAAACGAACCTCAAGATATTAGGGCCTTGTTATACTACCTAACAGAAAATCCTCATTGAACTTGAAGCCTCATTCTGTAGCTTATTTCAAATTCAAATTCATTTATTGCCAGATTGTCGATAATTATACAGATGTTACATAATTCAGTAGTGCGTCACAATCGACCGATTTACGGTATACAATGTTTTAGGTACCTAAAGTCAACATGCTTAAAAATTATTAATCTACAAATTTATCCAATAATTGTTCAATTAAATTTTAACATGTCAAAGATAAGATAATGAGTTAAATAATTAAAGTAAAAGTATTTGTTAAAACAAATTAGGTATGCAAATGATTAAGAAAAACATATTTTTCAGTCACGCCAGCTGTGCACATGTTGATTTTCTTTTTCCACGGCAGCTTTATTTATCATGAATACACTTGAATAACACGCGCGATATAACACGCGGGTGCTAAGGCCGCCACTTTTCCTGTCCACATAGTGTCTCTTCTGTCGCACTAGTGCTGCCGCCTATAGTTTCTGCACATTCCCTAATTTCATACTAAATACAACCTGAAATATAGATGCACAGAAAAACCCCAGAAAAAAGACCAATGCTGGGAATCGAACCCAGGTACCTATGTACATATAATAGTGGCGATATGCGGTGCCATGTCGCGGTGCGTTCAGAAGGAAAGGCGGTTTGTTGGATGCTACGAATTTTAATAAGTACCTAATTAAAAAATAAAGCACCTAAAACAATAGGTAAAATATTACAATACAACACCAACCTCCTACCTACCTTACCTTACCTTGTGTATGTTGTAACCACCTATGTTGACAAATAAAGATACTTTGACTATTTTGACTTTGACAAGAATTCTACAATGTTGTTAGTTTAAGTTTTCTGTTTTTTTACAAATCTTTTTGTTATTTTTTGTATATTCTATGTGTAAGTGATTGATTATAAATAATTATAGGTAATACTTGGTCTGTGAAGAATTCGTTTATCGCTATCCCGCGGGTCCTATTCAATTTTCTGGGATAAAATCTATCCCATGTTCTCCTTCCCAGGGTCACAAGCTATCTCCATACCGAATTTCATCCAAATTTGTTCAGCGGTTTAAGCTTGAAGAGGTAACACACATACAGTGTCCATAAGTAAGTAACACCAACGGCCTAGACCCTCTCTTTATGCGAGGAGGTCTGTGCCTACAGTGGGACCGATAAAGGCTGGCATGATGATGAAGTAAGTCACGGAAGGCCTAATATATTTTGATACTGGATATTTCGATACTCTTTCAGACGGTTCATTTTCAAACAATAAAACATATTTGCGGATTTTAATTTCTAATAAGTATCTAAATACTTACCATACTTACCAATAATTCAATAATTACCTCACCATTTTTTGTATCAAATTCTTACTGTAGTATGTGTTTTGTGCATTCAAAAAACTTTGTAGAAGTATTACTCACTTTTTAGTCAAAACTTTGTCTCACTAGTTACTCTCATTTTTTTTAACTATCGAGCGACCGATGGCATCGGCGCCTGACCTCAAACTGCCGGTGGACCGCAGATGAGGTATTATTTGGTATTAGATATACAAAAACAGCAGCGCTTCTCAAAGCTACTGGAAACCTATTTCAAAGAACAGCAATCGTGAGTCAAGTGTATATTGAAAAGAATCATCTTCATTGCTGGACTTACGCCTCACTCAAAGAACACAACGACTGGTATACCCCCTCCCCTTACACCAGGTCTTCAGAGCCATCTTATTGGGCACCATAAACTCTTTTTGAGATTTTAGTTTAGAAACTAAAATAGCATTTTCACTTCTCATGCTCTTAAAATGTTACTTTAGTCTCTGCATATCGGGACTAAAGCTCTTTTTTGATCTCAAGGGATTAAAGTAAAATTTTTTTAATTGACTATGGAAACCCCTAAACTGCCAATCACGGTGTTTGTGAATGGAGGATTATCGCCATTTTCAGTAACTGGGTATAGACAATTTTAAAGCTTTCCACAGACCGAAGCGCGCTGCGGACGCACTGTAGCGCCCTGCGCTTCGGTCTGTGGAAGCCTTTAGGGCGTGGAAATAACCTCAAAATAACAACTGTATAAAAATATTTAAAAAATAATAATTTCGTGAAACACATTGAATACTTACGAATATTAATCTATTTAATTATAAAATATTAAAGACGAATTCATTTTATTTTGCACGTAAAGAAAGATTTCCTTTAGCTTAGGTGTTTTTAATTTGTTTTTTTTTTTAAAACGCTGTCGGCAAAGCAGTTCCCTGCTCTGTCGATAAAATAGCAATCCGCACTGTCGGCAAAGCAGTGCTGGAGTTTACGGTAGATAGAGCAGTTACGTTTGAATTGCGTTTGAATGTTAATATGGCGTGACTTCAAAATAATGCGATGTCAGTTGCATTTAATAGTAAATAGAAAGTATAATTAGATATAATTTAACAAAGAATTGGCATATAGAAAATAAACTTAAAAAGTCGTTTCTTTATTCACGGGTAAGTGTTTCAGTTAACAATATATTTTGTGTGTGAACTTGGATCAATTAGGTTAATTTATTTGCCGATTCTAATGAATGAACAATTATCATTCTTACATGCATAGTCCAATTAGTTTTAACATAGTCTATAAGTTAGAATCTGTTGGCTAATTATGCAAGCATTTAAAGCGTCACTTTACAAAAAAATATAAAAGAAAAGAAAAGACAGTGGTATTTTTTTGCTATTTGAATTTTGAACAGATGTCCATTGCTCGTATTGAGCATACGTTGTAAAAAAGTAATTTTGTACGTCGTTTTTTTTTCCTCGCATTCAAAGTGAAAAGTAGAGTGTTTAACGCGGGACTAAACTACCATAATGACAACTCGAATTATAGCCTCCCTCGCTATCGCTCGGGTGGCTAAATATCTCGTGTCATTATGGCTTGTTTTAGTCCCTTGTTGAACAATCTACTATTTTTTTTAAAAACGCTGTCGGCAAAGCAGTTCCCTGCTCTGTCAATAAAATAGCAATCCGCGCTGTCGGCAAAGCAGTGCTGGAGTGTACGGTAGATAGAGCAGTTACGTTTGAATGTTAATATGGCGTGACTTCAAAATAATGCGATGTCAGTTGCATTTAATAGTAAATAGAAAGTATAATTAGATATAATTTAACAAAGAATTGGCATATAGAAAATAAACTTAAAATGTCGTTTCTTTATTCGGGTAAGTGTTTCAGTTAACAATATATTTTGTGTGTGAACTTAGATCAATTAGGTTAATTTATTTGCCGATTCTAATGAATGAACAATTATCATTCTTACATGCATAGTCCAATTAGTTTTAACATAGTCTATAAGTTAGAATCTGTTGGCTAATTATGCAAGCATTTAAAGCGTCACTTTACAAAAAAATATAAAAGAAAAGAAAAGACAGTGGTATTTTTTTGCTATTTGAATTTTGAACAGATGTCCATTGCTCGTATTGAGCATACGTTGTAAAAAAGTAATTTTGTACGTCGTTTTTTTTTCCTCGCATTCAAAGTGAAAAGTAGAGTGTTTAACGCGGGACTAAACTACCATAATGACAACTCGAATTATAGCCTCCCTCGCTATCGCTCGGGTGGCTAAATATCTCGTGTCATTATGGCTTGTTTTAGTCCCTTGTTGAACAATCTACTATTTTTTTTAAAAACGCTGTCGGCAAAGCAGTTCCCTGCTCTGTCGATAAAATAGCAATCCGCGCTGTCGGCAAAGCAGTGCTGGAGTGTACGGTAGATAGAGCAGTTACGTTTGAATGTTAATATGGCGTGACTTCAAAATAATGCGATGTCAGTTGCATTTAATAGTAAATAGAAAGTATAATTAGATATAATTTAACAAAGAATTGGCATATAGAAAATAAACTTAAAATGTCGTTTCTTTATTCACGGGTAAGTGTTTCAGTTAACAATATATTTTGTGTGTGAACTTAGATCAATTAGGTTAATTTATTTGCCGATTCTAATGAATGAACAATTATTATTCTTACATGCATAGTCCAATTAGTTTTAACATAGTCTTTAAGTTAGAATCTGTTGGCTAATTATGCAAGCATTTAAAGCGTCACTTTACAAAAAAATATAAAAGAATAGAAAAGACAGCGGTATTTTTTTTGCTATTTGAATTTTGAACAGATGTCCATTGCTCGTATTGAGCATACGTTGTAAAAAAGTAATTTTGTACGTCGTTTTTTTCCTCGCATTCAAAGTGAAAAGTAGAGTGTTTAACGCGGGACTAAACTACCATAATGACAACTCGAATTATAGCCTCCCTCGCTATCGCTCGGGTGGCTAAATATCTCGTGTCATTATGGCTTGTTTTAGTCCCTTGTTGAACAATCTACTATTTTCTTACAGTTTGTGTACTGCCTACAGTCTGTTTTGTCTACAAGAAGCCAGAAGTTACTAGCTTGCTAGCTTACTAACACTAGCTTGCTATCCTAGCTTGAAAAACTAGCCTCGTGTATCCCGGGCATTTGACTATAATGCCCCGACCACGAATTCGCGCGGCCGTCGGCAGCGGCGAGCTTTTTCTCCATTCATTGCGCGGCCGAGATGCTCTCCGCGCAGTGGTTACCTGGCGGCACACGCAATGAACCGATAAAACGTTCGACGCTACCGCCGGTTGCGCGACGTCGCGGCCAAGGTGTAAGGCATCTGTTAGTCTGGTCTCACTCGTGCAAAATTTCATTTCTCTAGATTTAAAGGCTAAAATTGTGGTATTTTGGCTAGTTCTACTAGCGTTTCAACCGCTATCACTCTCCTGTCGCATATAATAAGTAAATGAGCGACACCTAGCGGAAGGTTTTTATATAACGATACAGCGTGCTTGTGGTATAATTTCAATTTGTTGAAATTTCACTGTAGCTGTAGCTTATTTCTTACGTATATGCGACAGGAGAGTGATAGCGGTTGAAACGCTAGTAGAACTACCCTTTTACGTGATTTTGTGGGAAAATCGGGATAAAAAGAAGCGTATCTGTTGTTCCAGGCATCCAGCCCAGCTGTCTACATACCAAGTTTCATCCAATCCATCTGTTATAGCGTGATGTCGTGAAAAGCATAATACACAGGCGCGTACACCTTGTCACGAACTTCCGCAATAGGGATGTTGACGCCATTGAAAAATAATTTGAAGACACGACTCGAATAAAAAAAACGCTATATCTTAGCCCTGAAAACCAGATTAATTTTCGATTAACTGCAAAATTAGATTTTTTGTTGCTTTAAAACAAATAAATAGTTAGTTGATTGAGTCGGCGAACAAGTGACGTCATAAGTTACTATTGCAATTTAAAAAAAAAATAAACTCTACGGGAGAAATGTGTTTAAACAGCTCATAAAAATTACTGCAGTTGATTGGTGGTGTCAACATCCCTATTATAATATTAAGTGGGATTGCTGCAAAGTTGGGCAATCGCTGCATTTGATATGGTAAATTAAAAGCAACGCAAGCGTTTAAGCGCTATAGTTTTATGACATTAGTGAATATTTCAATGAAAATACAAATTAATATAATGTGTATTCTTCTTCTTCTTCTTATTCTTATTCTTATTCTTATTGACAACTTGTAAATTATTCCTCTAAGGATAAGAATTTAATAAGACTAATTAAAAAAATGTAAAAAAGTAAAAATGAAATTAAATTGAATTTATTTGCATTAAGCGTGGGCATAAATCGATGTAAGTAAAATTTATTATTGTACACACAATTAATATTATCATGTATGTTTTTCTTAGATGGCACTATTATACATACTGTTTTAATGTTATTTGTATACTTTTCCATATCAGTTCGTAACTGTTTTTTTTTTGCACTTAGCTATTAGGGTAATTCCAGGATAGATGCCCCAGTGGGATAGATGCATCGATTTCAATTTCTACTAGTAGCAAGGCTGTGGGACCAAAATTCCACTAAATAATAGCAAGCCCCCTCCTTGCAAACCTCTGGGCCGCTGCTATCATGAGCAAGAGCGAACGCGTTTAGTCCATGAGTGCCAAAACCTTCCGCGGCGACAATAGTCTGAAACGGCGAGATAGCCTAAAAGATATCTGCCAGAGATAAAGGCATAAAGGAGCGTGCCCAGCGCGGTATATAACACTGAATCAAATACGATGACACACACTGGCAGCGCGGCACACCGTATTTGATTCAGTGTTATTGACCGCGCTGGGCACGCTCCGTCGGCGCCCCGCGCTCCCGGTTTGTTTTGGCCTTAACCCATCTCGTTATCCCATTTATTCTTCATTCTGTGCATTTTTTCTGTCAATCACGTCAACTGACAAACGACTGACAGTAATGTCAAATGCCATAAGGAAGGTTAGGTACATAAGAACAGTTAATTTGGTCGTTACGTTTCTTAATTTTTCTTATTTTCCACCTAACTTTCTTATTTTTCCTTTCATAAGCACCTTCTCCTTAAAATTACAAACACAACGAAAAAAGAATTAGCGAAATCGGTCCAGCCGTTCACGATGCCGTGACCAAGGGAAATAGGGACTAATTTATCTAATATATAAAAATCTCGTATATATAAAAGTCTCGCTTAATCGATTATAGGAAACTTTTTTCTCTGTATTCGGTAGGTCTGAGAATAAGTCATAGGCTATTTTTTATACGTACCCCTATTCTTCGCAGACGCAATCGCGGGCAACAGCTAGTATATATATATATATATATATATATATATATATATATATATATATATATATATATATATATATATATATAAACAAACAGGGAAACACAAAAAAAAAACAATAACTCTTGTCTATATGTATATATGTGTATATGCGTTAATTAACTATTGGACGTCATGAGATTATCTAAAGACATCCAAATATTTCATTCAAGTCTGTTTGAATCAGCAAACGCCAATAGCGCCATCAATTTTTCTTTTGCTTTTGAGTCTTCGTTTTCTGTCCCGTAATTGCTTTCCACGCCCTCTGTAGGGCAAGTTTGAGCAACTTGTAGATGGCGAATAGGGCTATGACGACCACAGCCAACTGGTCTAGCATGTAGCGTTCGTACCACTTGTAGAAGCGAGTCGTTGAGCGGATGTGGTAAGCTCCTGAAAACAGAAGTATTTTCATTAAATTCTAATATCACGCCTATAAGTATGTATGTAGGTACTTTTAAAGCAGTCAGTTACAAAAAATAGTGTTTGTAGCTTAGAAACAATGCGCTCTTCTTTTGACATAGACTTTTTAATTTAATTTGATAAATTCTACCATTCATTCATCAATTCAAGAATCAAGGACTACAACATTTAATTATGAAGTCAAACGTCAACTTCATCATTGTTTTGTAATTTCAAACTAAAAATAAAAGCACAATAATGTTGGTTCAACTTCAACGTCACAGATTCTTAGAAATGTGCAACGTGGACAAGCAACCTATTTTCGAAATCACATTATTACGCGAAAACACCATTTGAAAATGTGTTTTACTATAAAACTACAGTTGGTGTGACCCCGCTGCAATGTGATCGAAACGAGGTAAGTATGACGAATATTTTAAGTCCTGATAAAGTCCCAGATGGGTAAGTATGGGGATAAGCTACTACAACTGACATTTCCATTAGACTTGAAAATAAAACGTGATTTTTCATCACTTCAAAGGTATTTTCAAGTAATGAGATTTCAAACATCGGGTCCTGGGGTAGTCATTCATTCATGAGTAAATAAATAAATTTACCGAGTAAATGAAGCGTACCTTGTGTCTCAATAGCCAGTTCCACGTAATGCGCGACCATTTTACTGGCGGGTACTGGCCGGTTGTTGAAGATCCGGGACAGAAACTTAGATTTGTTGTAATAGCTGAAATAAGGAAAAAATATTAATAAATACTCAAATACAGACTAAAACAACATAAGTATAAAATTATTGACAACGACACGTGCCCTATCTGGGATCCCCAAACCCTAACTGCCAACCTAACCTAAACCTAGCTCTGCTGAGAGCTGACGGGCACGTAACCCCAGCCCCTAGCCACCAGGTGCTTCGCGGGTAAACCTATGTTCAAAAACCCAAGTGGAACTAGCGGGGAGGACGAAGAACCAAAGCCTGCATTACACAATGTCAAGAGGAACCCTATTCAGGGGGGCTTCACGGTAGTCACTTCACGCACCCGTATTAACACCCACTCTCCAATCTCTCTATGTAGTTTTTTGTGGGTATGTCTCACGTAGGTAGGTACTCCATGTTTCCCCGAACAGGGCTTAGCTCATTTTCCACGCCATTAAAAAAGGCTGGTTCCATGCCTACGAATAATAATTTCCATGCATTATTTTCTAGTCTAGCGCATAGGTAATCATTCCGAAATTGTATCAGTCTGTTTTTTTTAGAAGCAGCCCACGTAAAGAAATCAAATCCATACCGAAGCATACGCAAGTAAGTAAATAGAAATAGAAGAATATCAACTTGGCTCTCAACAATCTCTGAATAGTTCAACAGCGATGAACATAGTTACGTTAGAAAGTACTGTAACATTCACCATCTTTATGCTTAATCCTAAGTTTATCCGTCACCATGGAAGATAACGTCTGATCCCAGAAGGCGTTAATGACAATAACTGAAAGGACCATCTTAAACTGCTTAAAAAAAGATTAAACCAATAACGAACCTGTTGTCTCCCAATACTTTGTTCAGCGCGACCTTCAACTTCTCCCCCATGTCAGGAGAGAAGGGTACGCTGACGGCGTATCCAGCGCGCTCGGCTGGTCGCCGAAAACAGGGATCATCAGGAGAGGGACTCCAGCTTGGATACCTTCCAGGGTGCTGAGCAGGCCGCCGTGGGTTATGAAAAGTTTTGTGTTGGGATGGGCTGGAATAAAGAAATAGATATCAAAATCACCAGACCATAGAAAATTTTATCGTCAATGTCGACTCCATGGTTCGCTTTCGTCTTAATTACTACCTAATAACATACCTAATATAGCTGGCTGTGGCATCCAAGGTCTCACATAAACATTATTCGGCAAGCCCTCAAAAGATTTCTCGAACTTCCAGAGCACCGTGTACGGCAGTTCTCCAAAGATCCTGATGATATCCTTCTTCGTTTGTGGCGGGAGGCTGTCGGCCTTCACCACGGAGCCCATGCTGAAGTATATTACTCCTTGCGTCGACTTGTCCATTAGTTCTTGTAGGTCCTGTCAACAGTCGATGCTGGTTAGAAACTTATCAATTGCTGAACCAGTGAAATGTATATCATTCACCAGTATTAATAAATCTAAGAACTACGTGTATCTCAAATAAAGGTGTACGTTTTCCTTCGCCTTATAGGTCATGGTAAATTTCAAATTTAATTTCGCACATGAACTCAAGAGGTGCATGCTCGGGCTCGAAATTACGACCCTCTGCTTGACCATTACTTCCAGCTCTTTTCAGCTCAAGCCCAGGGATTAGATATCCCTTTTAACAGAGTGCTGCCATATTGTTTTGTGACCTCTATTCCTGGTTCCATGGCTTCCTTGTTTCAAAAGTTATTAAACTAAAATCGGAAATGTTTACCTTAGGCAAAAGCGAATGATGAGCTTCGATGTGGTACCCAGCTATCTCCACTACGTTGGGAGGCAAGCTCTGCGCAGGCGTGATCGACGGATGCGAGTTCACGAAGAGGACGGATATATTGTAGATCGCTTCAGAGTAAGGGGGGAGGACGACGCCTCTCTTTTCCGCCAGTGGGCCGAAGATCTGTTTGTAGTAATTTTCGTCGGAAGCCATGTCCAGCCTGGAATATATTTATATATATAAAATATATATGTAAAGTTTGTCTTTACGTTATGTCATTTTAACATTACCCAAAGTTAACTCCTATTTTGTTAATTCTGGAATAGGAAAATGTAATTTAGTCTTTTTTGTCGATAGTTCAAAATCATTCAGAAAGGATAAGTTAGATTTACGGAAAGTTGTGCGACTTGTGCGCTACTAGATGCCTTTGTCGAAATCCCGTGTTTCTCATACTAGATATAGCGTTAATGCTTTCCGTCTATAACCATTATGAAGTACAAAGAAGTTAGCTAGCCACTGCCTGGAACTCGTTTAATTAATTAATTAAATTTCATTTTATTGCTATTGTTTGAGAAATCACTCAATAAATTGGACAACAGCAGAGGCAAATAGATTTAAACTGATTTGACACTACTAAATTGCGTTATAGAATATTATTTGATATTATACACGACGAAGTTGCACATCTTAGTCACCAGGTGGCACTATTGAAGTTCCGTGTATCCAATACTAGATGGCGTTTATCACAATCATCAAAGTGTATTGCTTACCATCCCCCTAAGACCATCAAGCCCGCGCCAAAAGTGTTAGCCAGCCGCTGCCAAAGGTTCATCGGTATAGGGAAGCCACTCAGGTGGTTGGGTATGAGCGGCGCGCTTCGCACGTCGTCCACCAATATCTCTACTGAGGCGACAGTTATTGACTTGCAGAGGAGAATCCAGGGCGCTTGCTGGACTGCGGCGAAGCTTCGGAAGATATAGCACACATGCATAAAATGGTCAGATTAATTAATTCCTAATGTGTGCATGCGCGCGTGTGTCTGTGTGTGTGATCGTGTATGCGTGCGTGCGTGCGTGTGTGTTCTAATTCCTACTCAGTGGCTGAAATTTATACAAGGGACATTTGGAAGTAGACACGGGATGGAGACCTACCTAACTAGTTTTGTAATCTTCCACAGGTGTGAAGCCGTGGAAAAACCGACTTACAAGGAAGGGTATAGGTACCCAAACTGTCCGGCTCCGATTTGATTTATTTTGATATATTTGTTAGAGAGTGGTCTAAAATAACAGGTCGATATTTTTTTAGATGCTCACACTCAACCTATTTGGATAATATTGCCCTTCAAAGTACTGAAAAGTGACTAAACCCTCTAACTTCTATAGAAAATTTTATTCAAGCAAGTTTCTGTTGGAGATCGTAAACCTCCTTGTGTTTAAATATGTATTGTGTTCTCATACTGTGTCCTAGCAACGCTGTTTTTCTTTACTCTTGTCTAATATACCGTATTGCCTTGTCATGGTGGTTTTTTCCTTATTTAAAACTCTAATATGGTAGCAGAGCGTATAAAAACACGCATGTGATTACAATTATAATAATTAAAACGTAATCATAAAGTTCACGAACATGGGTAGTCAAATAAATGTTGAAAAACTCTCCGGGGTGAGCAACTACACCACCTGGAAATTTCAAATGAAGATGATACTCATACATGAAGAACTGTTCGAATGCGTCGTTGAAGATTTCAAGACAGGAAAACCAGAGTGCGAAGACAGGAAGAAACAGGAGAAAGCGCTAGCACGAATTTGTCTCAGTGTTCAGCCAGCTGTTTATTCAGTCGTCAGAAATTGCAACACAGCGTTTGATGCCTGGAAGAACTTGCAAAAGTCGTTCGAGGACAAAGGTTTGGGTCGAAGATTAGGTTTGCTCCGCATGTTATTTGGCTTGAACCTACAGCAGTTTGATAGTATGGAGGCGTATACTACAAAAATTGTAGATACAGCTCAACAACTGCAGGATATTAATGCTCCTCTAGACGACGAGTTCGTTGCAATAATAATGCTTAGTGGGCTCTCCAAAGATTTTGATCCCCTCATAATGGCATTAGAGCACAGTAAACTTTCTCTCTCTAGTGATGTGGTGAAGATGAAATTATTACAGGAAGCACAGAGAAGAGGTGAAGAAGGTGCAGGTGGTACGGAAGAGAATGCCTTAGCTAGTTCGACTACAAAGCGTCCGAAGTGCTTTCGATGTGGCAAAGTAGGTCACTATGCTAAGAACTGCAGGAAGAAAGCGCCGGGTAAGGACACGCCATCTAGTTCCAGTCATCAGGGTGCGCAGAAAACTCAAGCTCCTGATAAAAAGTCCATGCTGTCGGCATTGGCGGTAAAGCTGGACCCAGATGAGTGGTACGTCGATAGTGGTGCAACGTGTCATATGACGAACAATAAAAACATTTTACATGATTTTGTGTCCGATACGTCGAAAGAAATTAGCGTAGCGAACGGTGAAAAACTTTTTACTGCGGGTCGTGGTAATGTGAAACTCTTTTTACAAAACCGTTTGATAACTGTCAGTAATGTAGTTTTTATACCGAAGTTGTCATGTAATTTGTTATCTGTTAGTATTTTGACACAGAAAGGTTTTGAAGTAAATTTTACATCGAATTTTTGTAATATTTATGACAATGGTACGGTAATTGCTGTTGCGAAACGGGGCACTAGCGGTCTTTATTTATTAGAATCCGGGGGTGCGTCTGTTAATCCCGTTACGCGTGAACACGGCATGCCGGTGAACGTCTCCTCTGAAACCCAAGTGAAGGTTGAAACCCAGGGTTTGTGGCATCGTCGGCTTGGACATCTGAATAGTCGGAGTATGAATTTACTCAAGAGCGGTATGGCTACTGGAATTGACTATGATGTATCAACGTATGAGCAATGCATCTCTTGTATTGAAGGTAAGGCAACTAAATTACCCTTTCCTAAGAAATCTTTTTCACGTGCGACTGAATTATTAGGCTTGATACACACTGACGTGTGCGGGCCTATGCCGGTGAAATCGATAGGTGGCGCGAGATATTTGCTAACTTTTATTGACGATTTTTCGAGGAAGACATTTTGTTTTTTAATTGAATCAAAAGACAAAGTTTTTGAGTGTTTTATGAATTTTAAAGCTCTTGTAGAGAACGAGACTAATAAAAAAATTAAAGTCTTGAGAAGTGATAACGGAGGCGAGTACATTAGTGCGAGATTCAAGCAGTATTTGAATAAGTGTGGGATTCGTCATCAAACTACAGTTCCTCACTGTCCACAGCAAAATTCTGTTGCTGAACGCGCGAACCGTACGATTGTCGAGGCGGTTCGCTGTATGCTTCTGGAAGCTGGTTTGGATCAACGCTTCTGGGCTGAAGCCGCGAACACTGCGGTGTACATCAAGAATCGCTCTCCTACAAAGGCAGTTAGAGGTGCGACGCCAGAAGAACGTTACACTGGACGTAAGGTGAGCTTAGATAACTTACGTGTGTTTGGTTGCTTGGCGTACGCTATACAAAATAACCGAAAGAAATTAGATCGGAAAGCGAAACCTTATATATTCGCAGGGTATTGTGAGAATACCAAAGGGTACAGACTCTTAGACGTTGAGAGTTTTAAGTGTACAATCGCGAGAAATGTTAAGTTTGTAGAGAACAAATTCCTCAAGCATCTTAACTTATCGAAAGAAGAATCTGTTGTAGTTTTCCAACCTGAGATTCCTTCTGTTCCTGAGGTCAGTGAACAGTCAGAAGAAAATTCTGAGAGAGTAGATAATGCTGATGACACCGAGTCTACGACAAGTAGTGACGTCGCAGATCGATCGTCAGATGCCACGTATGTTCCGGATATTTCATTTGATACAGATGATTCGAGAGCTGTGTTTGAGGAAGCCGATGATAATTCCTTCCTGTGTGTTTTTTTGACAGGTGAAGCATGCTGTACTGACGAGCCGAGAACAGTAAAGGAAGCGTTAAGTGGTCCTGAAGCCAAGCAGTGGCGAGCTGCGATGAAAGACGAGTATCAATCCTTTTTGGATAACAAGTGCTTTACATTAGCCGATTTACCGAAAGGAGCAAAACCGGTAAAGACTAGATGGATTTTTAAGAAGAAAAGAGGGCTTAATGGTGAACTGTTACAGTACAAAGCACGTCTTGTGGCAAAAGGATTTACACAAAAGTATGGAGTGGATTACTTTGAAACATTTTCGCCTGTAGTGAGATACGAAACCATACGGATGTTATTAGCTTTGGCTGCGGAGTACGACATGGAGATTGACCACATGGACGTTAAAACAGCTTTTCTAAATGGAGACTTGAAAGAGACTGTGTTCATGGAAATTCCTGAAGGCTTCGAAGCAGGTAAAGGCAAGAATAAGGTGTATCGACTACATAAGGCTGTATATGGTCTAAAACAAGCGCCTAAATCGTGGAATGAGAAGATTAATCACGTACTTGTAAATAAACTAAAGTTCAAGAGATTGATCTCGGAACCATGCGTCTACATTAAGAGAAATGGCGATAAGCTTGTAATCATTGCTCTCTATGTCGATGATCTAGTAATATTTAGCAATTGTAATGCTGAAAAAGTCAAGATTAAAGAATTATTGATGAAAGAGTTCGTGATGAAAGATCTTGGTCCTGTAGAAAGAGTTCTAGGATTGAGAATCAGGAAACAGAACGGCAATATTGAGCTTGATCAAAGCGCATACATCCAGAAGATATTGGAAAAGTATAAAATGCAAGACTGTAAGCCTGTTGAGACTCCGATGCAGTGTCAGAAATTAAATAAAGCTGAAGAGAAAGATGACAGCTTAGAATACCGTGAGTTGATAGGTTGTCTTATGTATGTTGCTGTTTGTTCGCGTCCTGATATATGTCACGCTGTCAGTGTGTTGAGTCAGTTCAATAACTGTTATTCTGAAGTCCACTGGAAAGCGGCTAAGCGCGTGTTGCGTTATCTCAAAGGTACAATTAACTACAGCATTACCTATGAGAAGAGTAGTCGTTTATCTGTGACGGGATTTGCAGACGCAGACTGGGCTTCTAATGAAATTGATAGACGGTCTTATACGGGCTATGTTTTCAAAATTGGAAATTCTGTTACTTGCTGGGAAAGTAGGAAACAACGTACCGTCGCGTTATCAACTACCGAGGCGGAGTATATGTCACTTTCTGATGCATGTAAGGAGGCGTTGTTTATAAAGACGTTCCTCAACGAGTGTATAGGTAAGCAAGTAGATATAATAATTTTCAATGATAATCAGTCGGCTCTAAATCTAGCCAAAAATACTATGTTTCATGGTAGGTCGAAACATATAGACATACGTCATCATTTCGTCCGGGAGGCGGTGAACAGTGGCGCAGTTAAAGTTAATTTTATGCCAACGTCCAAAATGACGGCGGATGTCTTGACAAAACCTTTGTCGGTAGACAAGCACAAGTCTTTTGTGAATGACTTAGGTTTAGATAGTCAACACAATACATAGGTAGATCACAAGATCAGTTTAAGGGGTGGTGTTGGAGATCGTAAACCTCCTTGTGTTTAAATATGTATTGTGTTCTCATACTGTGTCCTAGCAACGCTGTTTTTCTTTACTCTTGTCTAATATACCGTATTGCCTTGTCATGGTGGTTTTTTCCTTATTTAAAACTCTAATAGTTTCAAATTATCACTGTTTTGATTATAAATATTATAAATATTATTATGTTCTCAAGAACATGAAAAAATAATGAGCACGTGTTTTGTTACATCGGTTCAAATTCATATCTTCCAAAAAAAGCACCGACGAGAAATATAAAACCTTGAAGGGTGCTTTTTTATGAAAATATGAGTTTGATCTGACATAGCAAAACACTTGCTCATTATTTTTTCATTTTTTCAAACATATGAAACCAGTAATTTTTCTTTTCTTTATCAGTTGTATAGTCGGGGTAAGAAAAGGTTCGTCACTTCTCGACTCTATGTCAACGAGTTAAGGTCGAAAAGTGACGAACCTTTTCTTACCCCGACTATACATGGGTGAATATTCGAGCGTTTTGACCGCGCGGTTAAACCTCATTACCATTCGACGATTATTATCAACCGAAGGACGAATCGCGGGAAACTTCATCAAACTAGATTCAGCATCGGTACTGTCTTAAGTTATCATAAAAAGTTAATCCTAAGCATTATCTTTTTTAATAATTTCTGCTCAAATGGTAATGACAAAAAAAAACCGCCGTAAAAACGCTGAATATTTACCCACATATAGGTTATCTAGTTTAAGTGTTTTTTTTTATGTTTCAAACGAGGACGATTATAGTGTAGTGTGCACTCACACATGTGTTCCCTACATCTCCCTATATAATCATGTAACTTAGCATAAGTAAGTAGTAATACATCATATCTTAGACCTATCGGTTGTTTCCCTAACGCCATCCTTACATGGCGATCCTGCCAGTGCGGCCTTCGCGCTGCACTGGCGGCGCGCCGCGCCGACCAGTTAACGGACTTGTTTAAAACTTTTTTAAGTGAAAGTGTGGACAATGGAAAGAAAATTACAATTTAATTAGTACTAAGTGTGTGCAGTACGTACAGAAGTACAGTTCAGCTTTATATGTACAATTAATAAATGTGAGAAGACAAGACAATTGAAGAAAGAAGAAATAAAATAAAAATAAGACTACGGAAAAAAGATGAAAAAAGAAAACAAAGATAAAATACATACGAAGAATATATAAGATTGAAGAAGGATAGGAAGGAATAAGATGAAATGAAGTACCTAAGAAGAGAATAAAAAGAAATCGATATAAAATATGATGAAAATACGAATAAAATAAAATGAAGCAAGAAGAGAAGGAATAAACAATGAAAATGAAGAATGAAGAAATTAAAGAGTAAATGAAAATGAAGACACAAAAGTAAGAAAGAAAATACAAAGTATGAAATGAAATCAAGAAAGAAGAGTACAAGTAGAACAGAAAAACAAAATATAATTATGACGAAAAATGACTAAATCGAAGAAGAAAACCAGGTTTGCTGCCAGAAGACTGTTTCGACATCATACGACCTGCGCCAAAGCATGATGTTATGCGGCCGGGAGTTGCCGGTGTTCATAGGAAGCTTGACTACCGTGCAAGTTACGTGAAAGTGTTGGTAAAGTGAATTGACGCTAATTTAGGTGGAATCGGTTTGATCGAGTTGGGAGCTGGACTTATTTTTTTTGTTATCGGTTTTTTTTTTAAACTTAGAAATCATGAATAAATATATTTTAGTGTACCGGTTAGTACTATGTTTAATTTTGATTATATTATGAGTGCAATTATAATAACGCACCATTAACATTGCTATGCCGCTGAAGACGAGTTTATTAGCACGTATAAAATTATTATTTGTTTTTATGTTTTGTCAACGTACGTAGGACCGTAGTTTGGACGGTCAACCATAGCGATATTTTTTTATTTTAATATTATTTTTTAAAACGCAAACCTATACACAATTATTTGCAAATTCATACAGTTAACATTATCTTATAAATTTAGTACTTGTGTGGTCTCGATCACGCCAGGCGCTACCAAAAAGGTAAAACATGCAGCGTCTGTTATTTCGTCTCAGATAACACGACGCGCATCTAGGAATCGAGTACCGTTTTAGGAACAATCACATTATCAGCATTATTCATTTAAGGACTATGTTAAATTTGGAATGATAAGTACTTATCAAAGATATGTTCATACAGATTTAGGTAAGTAAATCAAATTAATAGGAATGCTCTATTGACTTTTTTTTTAATCTGCAGCAGTTGTTTAAAAAAAAAAGAAGTTAAAAAATAATTTACGTTTGCTGATGGACTGATCATCCAGAAGTCCAGAAGTGCTTACACTATTAACCAAATTATTCAATAAAGAAGTAAAGTTTGCGTGTTTAGTTCTTTATCGTTAGAGACAGATAACATTTTTAGTTAAGAATATTAATAACTTAGTATGTTTACTATAAATATAATATAAATAAATATAACATAATATAGATCTTTAGGGTTGCGTTTAGTTTGGATTATTGTTATATTTAGAAGTAGGTATGGACAGATTTTAGCAAGTTTTTTGAGCAGGCATAGGCGGAAGTGAATAAGTTTTTTGTGAACTATTAGTGTGGCCAGCTAAAGGTTACTAAAATTCTTATGAGCTGAAGTTTTAATGAGTAAAGTGTAATTGTTAGGATTTTGAATGGGTTTCAAGTAGATAGTGAAATAGTTAGATTGGGTTAATGTAAAATTGCCGTTGTTATCAGCAGTTGCACGAGATGCGCTATTGAACAAGTTGGTAATTTAGCAAGATATGCCAGGATACAAGGACAGACAGAAAATCCTTGTCATCCGACCGTGAGGCGGTCGAGTTATCACTCATGGGGATACTTGGACACATGGAGTGTTATTAAAGTTAAGAATGAGGTGTTAAAAGATCTGTCTGTAAAAGTGAAAATATAAATAATATGAATTATGTGATAAAGTGTGCGCACACGTAAAGTAAAAATGTCTTTTATCCTGACCTGAGCTGTAAAATAATGTAATAATAAAAAGATGAAGGTCGGCCGACCAATATGAAAAAAAGAGCGTTGCATATCTTGCCAGTAGTTAAGTGACGTATAAATACACATTTTTTAAATTAATTATGTGACAATGATGATGATGATATAGTAAAGTTGGAAATTGTGAGTTAGAAAGATTTAAGATCATGCATAACCCATAGGTTCATAAACAATAATAAGGAAGGATTGAGGTTTAATATGTTTTTTTTTCTTATGGTTAAGGTTTTAATGAAGACATAGCTAAAATGTCAAAGTACGCAAGTTTTATTTTTGATTGGTTTTTTTTTTATGATAGATAGGCCAGACAAACGAACTAGTGGGTCACCTGATGTTAAATGAACACCACTGTCCATAGACACCCGCAGCGCTTTACACAATGCCAGTGCGTTGTCGGCCCTAAAGGAGAGGGAATAGGGGATGGGGGAGAGGGAAGGGGTGAGGTATTGGGCCCCCGGCACTCTCACTGACCGTACGAAACGCAAGCAGGATTACTGCTGCTTCACGCCGGTGTTCTGTGAGAGGGTGGTACTGCCCCGGACGAGCCGGCCCATTCGTGATGCAGCGGCTAGCTACAACATGGCTCTACCACTACAAAAATAATAATGGTAATAAAACTCTCGTCATCGTAGCGCGCAATATAGGTAGGTACTTAAGAAAACTTTATTTTATTAGAATAAGTTCATCCTTATCTTTACTGTGTGTTGTTTGTTCAATATATCATTTAGTCTTTAGAAAAAAAACATGTAATCTATCGTGTAATTTTTTTTTTTTAATTTAAGGGGGGAGGTGTAGTGTGCACTCACACATGTTCCCTACATCTCCCTATATAATCATGTAACTTAGCATAAGTAAGTAGTAATAAATCATATCTTAGACCTATCGGTTGTTTCCCTAACGCCATCCTTACAATAGATTTCAAACAATGTCATTATCTTTTTGTGTTATTAAACCAGTAATGAATAGTAATGATTAGCAACTTACTTGAAAAAAAAATCTATAGTAGTTAGATGGTTTGGTCACTTTTCACTACTTTGAAGGACAATTTTTCCAGATAGGTTGAGTTTGGGCAGCTAAAAATATGGGTTCGTTATTTTAGACTACTCTCTAACATAATATCAAAATCAATCAAATCGGAGTCAGACAGTTGGGGTAACCATTCCTTGTTAAATATCCATAGCACCCCCGCACTTTACATACCCGGTCAGAAGGTCTGAGTAGAACTGCTCCGTGATGACGGCATCAAACTTCTCGCTGACCACAGCGGTCTGCACTGCTGGATTGGTGGCAGTGGCCAAAGATATATTACGACCGAACTCGAGCCACGTTGCTTTGTCCCACTGTGGCACTTGCAGAGGGTCCAAGTCTGTAATTTTATACAATCGTGACTTGAAAATTCTTATGCTAGGTACGTTTACTCGCTTGCTAAGCTTCCACAATCATTCACTAGCACAAGCGTGTGAACAGGGTTTGCCTTGGCTTGCGTGAGCTTGCAGGAATTTATCGTTGATCCGGGACAGTGTTGGTTTTTGAATACAGATCAAAGGAAGCGTGCAAGCACTGGCCTTGTATTTACACATTTGCGCGTGTTTAGTCTTGCTCAGTGGCGCAGCGTGCCTTGGAGGGGCCCTGTATCAAAATTAGTTGGGGGGCCCAAATTAAAGGTAAAGATTTCTCACGAAAGAAACACAAAACTACAGTTACACACGTTAGGGGCCTCTGTAGCCCGGGGGGCCCGTATCATTGATACGGCTGATACGGCGTTAGCACGCCCCTGGTCTTGCTAAACGCAAGAGCCGAAGCAACTTCGAGGTCCATGTCTGCGGTGTTTGCCTGTCCGGAACACAATCACGCACTTGCAAGCGAGTAAAGCTAATGCTTTAAAGCATCAGTTGCATTGAAGCGTTTGTATAGACTTGGATCTTGTAGACGTTCACCAAGTCTCGGCAAGCGTATAAATGCAGCATTAAATTGAAGTACAGTTGTTTTATATCATGAGTGCAGGTTTCTTATGTTTGTACGCGTCAATGTAAACTTACCTTTCGTATAATCTATTGTTTCACTCACTCCAATAATGGTCAGTCCTTTCTGCAGCTTATGCTTCTCCGGGAATGGTGTCACCCATGTCACCTGATCGCAACAGACGTAGAAAATATAAATAAATATTATATTTATAGGTATTTATTATACAGGCTGGGCGGTAAGAATCTAGCTGCAATCTAATCAGCTGGTGACCAAAGGGCTAATAGCTATTTCTCTCAACGAATTGGGGATGTCTATTTTTTTGCAATGTATAGTAAATCGAAAACCATTTCGAGATAAATGCTTTTTAACTCGTTTTCTGTAGTTATTTAATTTTAATATTATGTAATGAATTTATTATATAACAAATGAGCAATGACCTTCATTTGACATTGGTGTAAATTGCGTGACCGGTTCAAGTCGTACTTTATTCTATGTGGTTAGAATTCTTCACAATTTACGCGTGGATTATATATACTACGGAGTTTGATTTGGACCCGCTGTCTGACATCTAGCACTTTGACAGTGCCAGTAAAGTGACATAGTGTATAGTACAGTGCAAGAATATTAAATTTTTAATATTCTTGGTACAGTGTAGTGTAGTGTGTGTAGTAGTAGTAGTGTGTAGTAGTAGTGTGTGTACCACTACGCAAAAAATAATTAAAGGGGTTGCCTTATCGTACGCATTTAGATAGATTTAGAAATTTGGCATTGTGGGAGCCCTCAATTATAATCTGACGTCATCAACTAAAATAGTTTCAATAATTAATTTTGAAAAAGTAGAGAACTAAATGACAAAATATGTAATTTGTCATTGTAAATTAGTTCCTTATAATTGACTTTTCTATACAAAAAAAATATAAAAACCACTGGTAATTTTTTTTAGACATTCCCAATTGCCATCATTTGAATTTCTGCTCCCCTTCAAAGGACAGCTAATAGCAAAAGTAGTTTGAAATTCATAGAAAACTGGGAAGCGGGGCTGAGAAACGAGCGCAAGCTAACCCCGCGTATGAAAAAACACAGTTCGCTACTCCACTCCCCATCACCCCTTTGCTTCCCCTGCTGCTTTGCTCTGCTCCAGTTGACAGTCAGCCTAACGCGTATAAAAATACGGTATATTCAGATATTTTTGATCACCCTGACAGCTCTGATGCTTAAGATACATGGATCTACCACTCTCGTAGCGCCAATGACGCTTGATTCTAAAGTCCATGACAGCGGTTCTCACCTCATGTCCAGCCTTCAACAAGGACTTGACGATGCCCTGACCCAAGTAGTCGTGACTGCGGGTCGGTGCCGTGAACATGCACAAGATCTTATAGGCACTAGTAGAGGCCAGTGTCAGGAGCACTGAGAAGATTAGGAGTTTCATGGTGGCTCCTGAAAGAAGACAAAGAAAAAGAGAGACGTCATTGTAGGTAGAGGTACTTTGGTAGGACATCCCGTAATAAAAATGTCCTGTTTGACAGAAGCGTGATAGCTAGATAGCAAGGTGTGCTAATAATGGAATAAATCAAAGTGTATCTAACATTGTAAAGAGTAAATTAAGACATTTTTATAGTACAAAGATTTTACTTGTAAAAGTCCGTTATGTCCGGAAGAATTCACGCTTAATCACGTAAAAACGCATGGAAAGAAAATATTATGTCTCAAGATTATGGCGTCGGGACATCGGGTCCAAAATTTTACCCATATGAAGACGCCAACACCATACCAGAGCGGTGGCGGGTATGAAGAATAAATTTCCAATATAGATTAGGTTAGGTTTGTTTTATAACAATCCCGAAAAAAGTACCTACTAAGCTACAAGCTTACAAGCTTAAGCAGCTACAAGGTTACAATTTTAACTTTTAGAAGTTCAAAAACTATAAAAAATGGCGCTCGAAAGAGCTGTAAATTATCCTCTAAGTATTAATGTATCCTTTTTAAGCTGACAGCCCTGGCAGCCAAAGCTCAATAAAAAAAGCTGTAACGTCAATCGGACCACATGGCACTAACGCCATCTAGCGGTATTCCATCTGACAGAAAATCCTCATGAACTTGAAGCCTCATTCATTACGTAGGTAGCTTATTTCAAAGCAAATTATGCTAATTATTAAGAAAAATTATTTCAGTCACGCCAGCTGTGTACCTACATGATAATTTTCTTGTTCCACGGGACCTTTATTTACCATGAATGAATACATTCGTTTGATTGGATTTGATGCGCGGGTGCTAAGGCTGCCATGGATTATTCTAGTAACGATAGCAAAAAATTGTATACATATTTCAAGAAAAATAAATAACTACTACAAACTTCTGCTTCGATTCTAATCTTAACTTTAAAGATTATCCGACGCTAACTTATATTATTATCTGACTATTGAACTACTATTGACTTATATTATTATCTGACTATAGTACTATTGAAATACTAGTCGGGAAGGCTGTTTATCAGCATTATTTTTATATGTATACATATTACCTATGTATACCCACGTATAGGATGTTTCATCAAAATTGGTTCAGGCGTTACAAAGTTATTAGCTCTTTTATTAGCTGCGGAAGGGATCTTAGACGCAGTATGGACATTTACTATATTTTCAAACATATGTGTGGCCTAATAGCGTTGGGGGTTTTTAAAATTTTAACCAAACAACAAACAATAAAACATGTATATTCACTTTAAAAATAAATAGTTAAATTAAAATAAAAAAATTATTTAAGGGGGGCTCCCATACAACAGACATGATTTTTTTGCCGTTTTTATAAATAGTTACGGAACCCTTCGTGCGCGAGTCAGACTCGCACTTGGCCGGTTTTTTTGCTCGTTTTTGCTCGAAATTGATAACGGCAACAGGTAGACGCTTGAAATATTCACAGAATATTTAGTTATATATTTATTTTAAATATAAATTACTAAATTAAAATAAAACAAATATTTAAGGGGGGCTCCCATACAACAGACGTGTTTTATTCTCGTTTTCTATACTAATATTATAAAGAGGAAAGATTTGATTGTTTGTTTGTTTGTTTGTTTGCATTGAATAGGCTCCGAAACTACCGGACCGATTTCAAAAATTCTTTTGCCGTTAGAAAGCTATACTACCGCAGAGTGACATAGGCTACTTTTTACCGTGGGAAAATACCTTTTCTTACGGGAAAATTAATAATATCGCGGGCGAAGCTGCGGACGGAAGGCTAGTTATAGATATTAGGTATCAAAATCTAACTGTAAATGTTTTGTGCTTTCAAATAAACCTTGTAAAAGTATTACCAAGTACCTATTACCAACTATTACTTACTCACTTTTTTAATCAAAAGTCCATCAAATGACTAACTTTTTTTTTAATAGCTCGAGCGACCGATGGCAACGGCGCCCGACCTCAAACTGTGCCGGCAGATGGCAGGCCACAAATAAGGTATTTACAAAAACAGCAGCGCTTGTCAAAGCTACTGGAAACCCAGTGCAAATAATAATAATTTATTTATTTCAGAAAACATGCCCATAAATTAAAATAAATATTGAAATTAAAATTCAAAATTAACATTGAGAATTTGAACACTAATCATGAGTCAAGTTCATATTGAAAAATCTTCACTGCCGGACATGGCCTCACTCAAAGAACACAACGACTGGTTCTACACCCCCCCTTACAATATGTTTACACACTTCTGACAAGTGTAAGTGGCAAGTACTAAGCATTAGCTACTAAGCCCGTGTACTCACTACACTACATAATGCTAGGCTTACACGGAGCTTAGTAGCTAATGCTTAGTACTTGTCAGATGCGTGTATTGTATAATACATAATACTAAGCACTTGTACAATATGTTGACACACTTCTGACAAGACAAGTGTAAGTGACAGTACTAAGCATTAGCTACTAAGCTCCGTGTAAACCTAGCATTAGACAATACAGCCTCTGGTGTATGAGGTGGGGGGGGGGGCTTTTAAACCAGTCATTGTGGCGAAAAAATACGGATAACTCACAGCTATGATCAAGTTTAGCTCGACATTTTTCGGGATAATCCGTAGTCCTTCTTCTTAGAGCCACACGTTGCGGCGGCTGACAAACGTGCACTGCGCGCCAGCGCTCTGCTTGCACGGCTGCTTGTGGAAACTGACAGCGACACGCAACTACGCAACTACCCCCGTTTTCATCGTCATTTCAGTCATTCACTGCTTAAGGTGGAACGGCACGCTCTAGGCGCGAAATTCAAAATTTTTACAGGTTTTAATTTATTGTGGGTAAACGGTCTAACTGTTTAACTTCATATGGTACTTCCGATTTTAAAACAGTGTTCTTTATATTATTGTGTAAAGCATTTTAAGAATAAAACTGTTAGCTTGATATAAAAGTTGTCAAACATAGAAATTCGGACTTTCAACGTTTTGACAACTTTTATTTCAAGCTAATAGTTTTATTCTTTACACAATAATATAAAGAACACTGTTTTACAAGCGCAAATACCATATGAAGTTAAACAGATACACCGTTTACCCACAATAAATAAAGCTAACATGTTTAACTTTTTTTTAACTTGTTTCAGCGAACGTCCCTTGTATGTTGGAGCCTCCAAGTCTTAGCCGGGCAGATGGTAAAAGGCCTGACGGTTTGATTTGGTACCCTGGCAAAAGGGAAAGTGCTTGCTTTGGGACGCCACGTGCGTCAGTACTTTTGCCTCTTCGCACCTTGGTCGCACCTTGAGGATGGGGGGAGCGGCTGCTGAAATGGCAGATATTAAAAAGCGCGAAAAGTACTCGGCGCTCACCAATTATTTGTTTGTTCCACTCGCGGTGGAGACGACTGGTTGTTGGGGTTCCGAGGCAAAACTTTTTTTTAAAGAAGTGGGGCGCCGTCTTCGTGAGAGAGGTCTTGACCCTCGCTCTGGGTCGTTCCTGGTGCAAAGGTTGTCTATCGCGGTACAACGGGGAAATGCGTCAAGTATATTAATGGCACCTTTGCGCCTGGTACGATCCGGGGTGGGTTATTTGACTGACTGCTTTTTTTTTTAAATTGTATTTTTTAAGGTTTTTAGTTTTAAGATAATTGGTATTGTAGGTACTTATTGTTAATCATTTCTATAGTTTTAAATTAATTTTAGTTATCTATACATATAAAATCCTTTGTCCTGACTGACGGATCAACGCACAGCCTAAACCGCTGATCGTAGAGACCTGAAACTTGGAGGGTGTGTCCTTTGTATGACGTAGGCATCCGATAAGAAAGGATTTTTCGTAGTTCTACTCCTAAGGGGGTAAAAAAGGGGGGCAAAGTTTGTATGGGACAACGTGATTCCTTGGTCCAATCTACATCAAATTTTGCATAAACATTCTTTAACAGAATTGATGGAAGACGTGTTTCGTATTTTATTGAAATTCATCCCTTGACGGGGTTAAAAAGGAGTAGAAAGTTATTTTGGGGGTGATTTGCTTCGAAGTTGATATCAATACTCCTTAGTGCTTTTGATTTAAATTACATTTTATTTTGACACATGTTTGAATACTCGATCCGAAGACACGGCTTCATAGGAACGTAGAGTTCGAAATTTGAAATGGTAAGGTGAATACTCGATACGAAGACACGGCTTCATAGGAACGTAGAGTTCGAAATTTGAAATGGTAAGGACTAGACATCTTGGTTAAGCCGCGTTTTCACTTAGTGTTCTAAACAAACATTTGTTTAGAGCAAATATGATTGCGGTTTTGCCGATGTTCGCTCAAAATAGAAAATGTCCGTTTTCATTCAATGAGGAAAGAGAACAGTTGTTTATAACAAAATCGTAAACAAAGATCGGAGACCCACCGAACACGTATAATGTCGAGCGAATGCACAGTACGCTTAGTATAAGTTTTACTTCACCAAAATACTTCTCGATCGCGTTTACGTAAAAAAATCAATTACTAGGGAAACATGTGCAGCGCCTCCGCGGCCGCGCGTCCATGTTTCCATAGAATTGAAATTTTTACGTAAACGCGATCGAGAAGTATTTTGGTGAAGTAAAACTTATACTAAGCGTACTGTACGCTTAGTATAAGTTTTACTTCACCAAAATACTTCTCGATCGCGTTTACGTAAAAAAATCAATTACTAGGGAAATATGGACAGCGTTTCCGCGCGCGCGCGCCCATGTTTCCATAGAATTGATTTTTTTACGTAAACGCGATCGAGAAGTATTTTGGTGAAGTAAAACTTATACTAAGCACTCAGTATGCTTAGTATAAGTTTTACTTCACCAAAATACTTCTCGATCGCGTTTACGTAAAAAAATCAATTACTAGGGAAACATGGACAGCGCCTTCGCGGCCGCGCGTCCATGTTTCCATAGAATTGATATTTTTACGTAAACGCGATCGAGAAGTATTTTGGTGAAGTAAAACTTATACTAAGCACTCAGTATGCTTAGTATAAGTTTTACTTCACCAAAATACTTCTCGATCGCGTTTACGTAAAAAAATCAATTACTAGGGAAACATGGACAGCGCCTTCGCGGCCGCGCGTCCATGTTTCCATAGAATTGATATTTTTACGTAAACGCGGTCGAGAAGTATTTTGGTGAAGTAAAACTTATACTAAGCGTACAGGACGCGGCTCGCTCACTCATTCATCCAGTGAAAAGAGAGCGCAATATAAATCCACCAAAATTATGCAATGGCACCAGATTGCAAGTGAAAACATTGCATCGTAATGTAATCGAGGCAATTATACTGGCCGGTTGTTCTCGAGGAGAGTCTGTATTTATTCCAAGGATTCCCCTAACACCATCAAATTACCCCTTCGAATTCAAGAGAGTGCAGTTTCCCATCAAAGTCTGCTTCGCAATGACCATAAACAAAGCTCAAGGTCAAACTCTTAAGGTAGCGGGAGTGGACTTGAGGGAAAGCTGCTTCTCCCACGGCCAGTTGTATGTAGCATGCTCCAGAGTAAGCGCACAGAGTAGCCTGGTGATTCTAGCACCCGAAGGAAAAACAAAAAATATTGTTTACAAAGAAATACTGCGGTAGGTGTAGTATTTCAATAAAATTTCGTTTGGAAAAGATTATACCCCCCGTGTACCTTTCTTTCACCAGATCAAAGGCCGAGCTTCGTGTTCATAAAATATAATAAAATTTAATTTCATTTTCATGTTTATTTAACCTTTAAATCCCTACACTATAGTAAAAATTAATATATTTTATAAGTATTCATACATTTGAACATAATAATCAAAGTATATTTATTTTTAAATTATCACAATACTAGCTGCTGCCCGCGACTCCGTCTGCGAAGAGTTCGTTTATCGCGTTTGTATTACATCAATGTTTATCGCTATCCCGCGGGAACTAGGTATGCAATTTTCCAGGATAAAAAGTATTCTATATGTTAATCCAGATTATAAACTATCTGTGTGCCAAATTTCATCAGAATCCGTCAAACCGTTTTAGCGTGAAAGAGTAACAAACATCCATCCATACTTACAAACTTTCGCGTTTATCTATCTAATACCTTTAAACGAGCAATTCTTGTATATATATATATATATATATATATATATATATATAATCAGGATCTCGGAAACGGCTCCAACGATTTCGATGAAATTTGGTATGTGGGGGTTTTCGGGGATGAAAAACTGATCTAGCTATGTTTCATTTTCAGAAAATCGCTTTTACTCGTGTTTTCCGACTATTTTTGTTTGCATTAGAATATAAAGCTAAATTTCGCCGACTTCGAGCAGTTCATAATGGCACATTAGAAATCGGGTGGTCGCGGATCCAGCCGACCTCGGTTCGATACCACGTTTTTTTTCAAGATTTTTAGTTTTTTTTTTAAGTTTATTTTTTATGAGAAAACGTCAAGTTTCTTCTTTTGTGAGAAAAAGTTACTTTTTTGTGAGAAAAAGTTATTTTTTTGCGAGAAAAAGTTACTTTTTTGTTAGAAAAAGTATTATAGGGTACGTGCAGTAACTATAGGCGGCAGCACTAATGCGACAGAAGAGACACTATGCGGACAGTAAAACAAACTTATCAAGGTAAAACATTCAAATTGATGGCACCCTTATGGCACCAGTTGGCAGCACCGTCTATGTGCACCTTCCCTATGGGAGCACAGAACAGGAAAAGCCGGTTGTCTGTAAAGTCGGTTTACGGACGATAGTTTAACGTGACTCACCCCTCCACCCCCTCCGGTGTTTTTGCCAAATATCTTGAAAACGGTGCATCCTACGGCAAAATCAATGAAATTTTCATCCCCCCTTTAGTACCCCCGCGCTCCCTCCCCCGCATCCCCTCCGCCCCTCTCAACCCCCCCCACCCCTCCGGTGTACATAATCAGTATCTCGGAAACGGTTCCAACGATTTCGATGAAATTTGGTATTTGGGGGTTTTCGGGGATGAAAAATTGATCTAGCTTGGTCTTATCTCTGGGAAAACGCTTGGTACCGAGTTTCTGCCCGAGCAGAGCTCGGTCGCCCAGGTACTAATATTAGTAAGATAAAATACAATTCATTAAATGCTGTCAGTCACACAAAGGCGCCCAATTCACTAGCTGCATTGCCACGTTGAACCGCGATGGACAACAAAACAAAACGAATAATAACAAAACGCGATGGATAACAAAATTAATAACGAAAAAAAAACAATTAAAAATCCTATTAGAATCATTTTTTACTTCTACGCGGACGAAGTCGCGGGCAAAAGCTAGTTATTATTATGTTTTTAAGTTAGATATTTAGTTTATAGTTAAGTTTTATTCATTGTTATTGTTTTTAGGTTTTAAAGTGAATACATATATTTCATTGACAATAAATTAAAAACTGAAACAAGTTTGAATTTCGCGCCTAGAGCGTGCGCTTCCACCTTAACTCAAAGTCTGTATTGTCTTAACGCACGGACGCCCGCTATCGCATTAACTATTTCTGTCTGTCAAACGGTATAAAATGGTGACAGAAAGAGATGGTCAAAGCGATAGCAAGCGCCCGCGCGTTTGACAATAAGGATTCGTACAAAATTTCATGTCTTAGCGGCTAAAATTGTGGGATTTTACAAGGATTCCGTGGGAACAACGGGATAAAAAGAAACGTCGACACAACAGCGTCGGGTTCACTACTGAGTGCGTTGCACCTTTCCTCACGGTGGTGTTTGGGGCAAGGAAGAATAGAAAAACGCAGTTCAGATCATTTGTGGCCTGTAGTCGATTCGAAGTTCGAATATGTCGTAAATCGATTGAAATCGGTTGATCCAGATAACGTAGCCAAAGTCGTCGTATATGCCGAGATCGGGTCCAGAAAAGAAAGCTAAGTCAAATGTTAGGAGCGAATGTTCGGGTTCAGGTTAGTAGTTATATATTGGGCATTCTGGCACACCTCGCTCGGGCTGTCGCCCTCGCTCGTTTTTGTGTGCCAGAATACCCAAAATATGATGCGAAAAATGTAACGCATTCCATAACAGACATTACAACACACAAACGATACAACTTGTGTTGGCATTGTGTTCGCCTGTGGAAATGTAACTCGGTTACGCGACCCATTATCACAACACACGAACGATACAACGATTACAATCGGAACGCACAACGGTACCATGCGTTGATTAGATCAACGTATCGAGGGTTAGAATCGTGCGATCAACGGTATCGTGCGTTTTGCATTGATTAACACAACGTAAGTTCAGTTTGCTTGATTCCGTTATGCGTTGTTATTCCGTTTTATGTTTTTTGTTGCGTTCACCATCGCTTCCATTGCTTGATTTAAAATCAAAAATAAAAAAAGCAAAAGGCTTAACACAATGTACACAGGATGGATCAGACCCATGTGTACACCAGAACCCTCGACTCTCCTCTAATATACCTAGTATTCGGATTATCAAGGGTTCTCATAACTCTCACGCTTGAGTCATACCCGATTATTGGGATTAGACTTCGGATCGTTATGGTGTTTGACACACTCCCACGTGATGAGTTGGCTATGCTCTTCAACGTGAGGAGTGTGAGCGGTTCTCCAAGTGCTACCGAGCGCATATAGCATTGGATTACCGAGTGCGTCATACCATCACTATGGTAATAAGCCGCCGCTTAAGGTTTGTGTCATACCATAACTATGATAATAAGCCACCGCTTATACCAAGACAGTCGCAGAGTTAGCCAAACTCTTTGACATGAAGTGGTATGGAGTCACCGCATCTAACGCTCGCTTGTAGACGCAGCTTCTCCAACAGCTAAAACAATGGAACTTTTATTTATATGAAACAAACTAAAAACTTCGTTAGCGTGATGTAGAACAGCGCTTGTGATTGGTTCAATCATGTGACGTAGATATGACGTGCAGTGATGTACACACCTGTTTTGTTGAAATCTTAAAGGTAGTTACTACAATTCGTTAAATACAAAGACAAACCGTGAAATAAGATGCACTAAGTTTAATTTCCAATGCAAAATATCTCACATATGCTTATAAAGCTTTAATCACAAACAGTTTAATACTAGTAATATGATCAAAACTAAGATTAAATAAAATAAACATGGAATCAGTTTCTACCTAACAGCTCGAAACCTCTGAGAGATTTTCATAATTGTATGTGTTCATTGGTTAATTAACAACATACACATAATGTTCATTCGTTTTCTTAATGTACTATTGTTCTGAACTGTTTATTATTTGGTGTACAATAAAGAGTTATTGTATTCATCATCATCATCATCATTTCAGCCAAAAGACGTCCACTGCTGAACATAGGCCTCCCCCAAGGCTCGCCAAACAGATCGGCCCTGTGCCATCCGCATCCAATGCATTCCCGCTACCTTCACCAGGTCGTCGCTCCATCTTGTTGGAGGCCTACCTACACTGCGTATGTTGTATTATTTTAACATTAATCCTAAAACATTTAAAAATATAATTAATTTTTGAGTACGTATAAGTTGCCATAATATCTAAGTATAAAATATTTGTTTAATATATCACAAACGGTGTTAACCTCAGAGAGAGATAAAAGTGTTTTAAATCATTGATCATGTTATAGTTGGTACTAAATATTGTGCACAATCTGATTAATTATTCTATACGACGGTCTCAAGTTCCGCTAATTAGTCGTACGTGCATTGCTTGCTTGCAATCTTTAACAATTAAAATGGATATTGATATCGGGCATGGAATCATTTTCTACCTAACAGCTCGAAACCTCTGAGAGAATTCAAACTTGTATGTGTACATTGGTTAATTAACAACATACACATTAATTTCACTCATTTCCTTAATGTGCTATTAATCTGAACTGTTTATTATTTGGTGTACAATAAAGAGTTATTGTATTCATCATCATCATCATCATTTCAACCGAAAGACGTCCACTGCTGAACATAGGACTCCCCCAAGGCTCGCCAAACAGATCGGCCCTGTGCCATCCGCATCCAATGCATTCCCGCTACCTTCACCAGGTCGTCGCTCCATCTTGTTGGAGGCCTACCTACACTGCGTATGTTGTATTATTTAACATTAATCCTAAAACATTTAAAAATATAATTAATTTTTGAGTACGTATAAGTTGCCATAATATCTAAGTATAAAATATTTGTTTAATATATCACAAACGGTGTTAACCTCAGAGTGAGTTAAAAGTGTTTTATAAATCATTGATCATGTTATAGTTGGTACTAAATATTGTGCACAATCTGATTAATTATTCTATACGACGGTCTCAAGTTCCGCTAATTAGTCGCACGTGCATTGCTCGCTTGCAATCTTTGACAATTAAAATAGATATTGATATCGGCTTAGTGTTCCGCATACATTTATTAATTAATGTTGATTCAAAAGTGAGAAATACTAGATTTTGAATCAAATTATTACTTAATCTTTGGGATATTGAGACTTGGAGTATCATACAAGTTTCCATTCATAAATGGCTATCATGAAGTCAAGTTCTGATAAGAGGTCTGTGACCTGTAGCGAGAGGTATATAGACCGAGATTATGATGATGACTGAATCTAGTAGTTTACCGTATAGTTACATTAATAAATGTTGCTTCAAACGTGAGAAATACTAGATTTTTAATCATAATTATTCATCATCATCATCATCATTTCAGCCGAAAGACGTCCACTGCTGAACATAGGCCTCCCCCAAGGCTCGCCAAACAGATCGGCCCTGCGCCATCTGCATCCAATGCGTTCCCGCTACCTTCACCAGGTCGTCGCTTCATCTTGTTGGAGCATAATTATTAGCTACTCAATATTTGAAACCAGATTTCATTAATAAATACCCATAGATCTTTAACTAGTAATTTTATTTAGACCTTTAATTAAATCCTTGAGCTTATTACTTCGCGGACATGTATGATGATTTTATTTAGTATGATTAATCATACAATTTACTGATAACATCAAAGGTTTTTTACTCTAAGGAACCCTTCTTGAAATAAGTGAACGCGAGCAAATATGAATATGATACTCACATTTTCAATGGTATTTTAATCAAGCTTTATCGATCAGCGTTCCGTATACTTTAATTAACCTTATGTATGACTTTATTGGTACACCGCAGTGGTATGAGAGTTTAATGTCGTTGTTACTATGGTGACGTGTTGAAAGAACGCGTCACATGGCTTAGGTCAGGAAATCTGTTAATTTTAATGCATGCAATACGTTGTGATCAATAATAAATTATACTCAGCTAAGGTTTTTTAAACTCTATGGAACCATGGTTGAAATTTAATACTTGAGCAATCAAAAGACCGAATGTACCATCATCATCATCATCATCATCATCATCGACATCAGATTCATCCTCTCACATAAAATAACCCAGGATACCTAACTTCTAAGGAACCCTGGTTACGTGTATTAAATGCATGATCTATAATTTTTAATACGAAATCAACAAATTTAATTTGATACTTGTTGTTTTAAAGAAAATTCCATGAACAAAGACACCGCATACTCATCATTTAAAAATGTAATAATTACTCATTGGAAATATGTAACTAAAGAAAGTGTGTAAATAAGTAAACAAGGTGTAAATTCGCATGTCATAATTTGTTAGTTATAACTTAAACAACGATTAACGAAAGTTGATGAGTCGCTATTATTTTGTGATTAAATAGCCTTCGTTTTGCGGATTTGGTGTACTGCGTTCTACCTATAAGCGCTAAGCTCAGTCGTGCTGCTAATTTTTACTTTTTTTCCGGTGAAGTGGTGTAATAGTTACATTAATTTAAAATGTGAGTATGAAACTTAATGGATATATAATTTAATCGTTTACTTTTAATGTAAAATAATACAATATTAATTCTCAGTGTGCTTTCAGGTCGGACTCCGAGTTTTCACTCCGTTCACGCAGCCCAACTCCGGTGCCGGAACACAAGAAAAAATCAAACAAGACGAGTTGCCATACTTCATGGTAATTTATTCTTTAGCTTTATAAATCGTGTTTATGTTAATACTTAAGTTTTTGATTTATAATTGTTACTTTTATATTTAATTCAGGTACGACGACTCTGAACGCTGCTCACCTACACCACTGGAGCAAAAGGGAAAATCTGATAACACCGGCAAGGCATCAGCGAAGCGCAGGAAAATCAGCTCAAGGTATATACACTTCATAATCTTTTTTTTTTATTCTATTTAAACTTATTTAGCATTCAATTGCACTCACGTCGATCCGTTGCTCTGTGGCTGAATGAAAGAAGGACAAATCAACAAACCGACAAACACACTTTCGCATTTATATAAGGGTACAGATAATGTTGTAGGTTAAGATATTGATTTAAAACGTTTGTTAAATAATTGTTTTTGTTTACAGTGTGGCGAAAAAGAATACGGACATTTTCCAGATCATTAGAGAAGAAGAAAAAGGCGTTTCCAATCCTCAAAAACAAAAATCCTCGCAAACAGTATCATCGTTTAGCAGCCGCGTGTCTTCGGGCACAACTCGACGCAGCTTAACCAGAGCAGGTGACTTTTTGATTGACCTCAAGATTTATAAAGTAGAAGATTATCAGTCACTCGATGGTCTAGAACGTTATAAGAAGGCGTTGGCTGTAATTAAATTGCAGTGTGAGGAAAAAGCTGTTGAGTGGGAGCAGATTCAAAAATTTATGAGTACTGCTTTCAAACTTTTCAAAGACTCTGAGCCCGCTTTCTTTTCCAATGTTAAAAAATATTGATAGTTAGAGGTACATAGAGTTGTTATTTTAATAGTTTTTTGTTATAGCTTACTTTTAGTTTCTCATAATGCCCTTTTGTGTATCGTGTAGCTTGTCTGTAGATAATAAGTCATGGGTGGGACATCTCAGAAGTACCAAACATAAGACGAAAAATAACTCTATTCATGTTAATGGCAATGGTATCGAAATCATTCAGTCAGCATTTCGTAATCGCATCGCTTCTTATAGGATCACAGCGTCAAATGATATTTTTTCAAGTTCAGTAGATATATTTATGAACTCTATTCGTGATAACGTAAAGTTGGTTTTAGACAAATCGGTTCAAAAACATATCTGTGTAAAAGTTAATTTTGAACTCTATGGATTATTTTTATTGTTTAAAAATAATAGTCAATCCATTAAATCGTTTGGCACTAAGAATAAGATTTTATACCAAAATTATGATTTTGAACGATTGTATAGTGACCTTTTAATTAGTTTAAAAAAAAAAGTCGAGGAATTTCAAGAGCGTGATAGTGGGTGGACTCTTTTAAATAATTCTCATTTAGAAATTAATATAAATAAATTTCAACCGTTACATGGTTCAAGCTTTATTGAATTACCAAAAGTTATCCGAAATAAAAAAGCTTGTATTAATATTCAGAACAGAGACCATTGCTGTTTTCTGTGGTGTGTGACTGCAGCTTTATATCCTGCTAAAAAAAATCCACAAAGAGTAACATCGTACCCAGATTTTAATGATGTGTTAAATATTCCCGAGGATATATCTTTTCCGCTTTCAATATTCGATATTAAAACTTTTGAAAAATATAATTCTTCGCTTGCTTTCATTATTTTCGGGTTAAAAAATAATAAAATAGTTGGTCCGCTTTACAAATCTGAAAATAAAAATCAAATTAATAAAAAAAAAACTATTTATCTATTATTGTTAGAAAATGGTGGTAATTCACATTTTTGTTTGATCAAAGACTTGTGTCGATTAGTTAGGAGTCAAATAACCGCTCACCATGATAAGTTATACTTTTGCGAAACTTGTTTGATATTTTTCCATAAAGAAGAAGAACTAGAAAATCATTTGTGCAACGGTTTAGTCACTGTGTTACCAGAAAAGGGGTCTGTAATTAAATTCAAAAATTATGAGCGCAAGCAAAACATGCCGTTTGTGATTTACGCGGACTTTGAATCGTTATTACAGCAAACCGATGTATGTAATTGCGGTATTGACTGTACTACTCATAAAACTGTCAATACAACAACCTTACAACACCACACGCCTGCTGCGTTTGCGTATTATATTGTTTGTTCTGTTGATCCAAGTTATAATCACTATGTTTCATACCGCGGTTTTGATTGCGTAGATAAGTTTGTAGATTCAATTTATAAAGAGGTTTCAGAAATAAAAAAAGTTTTGAATATCAATACCCCCATTATATTCAATAATAATGACAAAATAAACTTTGCTACTGCTTTACGATGTTATATTTGTGATAATTTCCTTTATTCCGATAGAGTCAGAGACCACTGTCATTTAACCGGACGCTACCGAGGTGCATCACATAGTATTTGCAATTTACAATTCAAGCGTCCATCTTTTGTGCCTATATATTTTCACAATTTATCAGGGTATGATAGTCATTTATTTATAAAAAAGTTAGGTCAGGCTCGTGGCACATTGAAAATAATTCCGAAAACTAAGGAAAACTATGTTTCTTTCACTAAATTTATCCCAATCGAGAACGAATTCTTTCAGCTGCGTTTTGTAGACTCGTTTAAATTTTTAGGAACTAGCTTAGATAAATTAACAAAAACAATGCAAAAAGACGATTTTGATCATCTGCGACGCTATTTCCCAAATTCAGTTAAATTTCAATTACTTACACGTAAAGGTGTATACCCATATGAGTACATGGATACCTGGGAACGCTTTGAAGAGGAATCTCTTCCAATTCATGAATTTTTTTACAGTTCTCTTACGAATGAAAATATTTCTAAGGAAGACTATAATCATGCGTGTTTGGTATGGAAAGAGTTTAATATCGTTAATTTGGGGGATTATACTGATTTGTATCTCAAAACAGATGTTCTTCTATTAGCAGATATTTTTGAAAAATTTAGGGCGACTTGTAAACAAAACTACAACTTGGATCCAGCTTTCTATTTAACTGCACCTAGTTTATCATTTGATGCAATGTTGTTAAAAACAGGTGTAGAATTAGAGCTTATTAACGATTTGAATATGATAACAATGATTCAGAACGGTATTAGAGGTGGCGTCTGTTTGTGTCCTCACAGATATGCTAAAGCTAATAACGAGTATATACAGGGCTATAACCCTTCACAACCAGATTCTTACATCATTTATATAGATTGTAACAACTTATATGGATATAGCATGTACCAGTCTTTGCCGTTATCAAACTTCAGGTTTTTAGAACGAAATGAAATTGATGCGTTAGATATAACTCAAATACATAACGATGCTAAGTATGGTTTTATACTCGAAGTCGATTTGATTTACCCTAAAAATCTACACAACGAACACAATGACCTACCTTTTTGTCCTGAAAAATGTATACCACCAGGAGGTAAAGATTACAAACTTGTACCCAATTTACATGACAAATACTTTTATGTTATTCATTATGTTCATCTCAAAACTTGTCTTAAACATGGATTACAATTAAAAAAAATACACAGAGTGATCACATTTTTGCAAAACTCTTATTTGAAACAATATATTGATCTTAATACAAAGTTACGTCAAAATGCTACTTCAACTTTTGAACAAGACCTTTTCAAGGTTATCATTAACTCTTTGTTCGGAAAGACCTTAGAAAATAATTTAAAAAAAATCAATGTTCAGTTGGTTAATAACTGGTGTGATAATAAAAACATAACTAAGAAAAGAACTACAGCAGACAAATTGATTGCGCGTCCTAATTTCCATAGTGCTACGGTGTTTAGCGAAAACTTGGTAGCGGTACAGTTAAAGCCGGATCGCATATTTTTAGACAAACCGATATATATCGGTTTTACGGTGCTAGAGTTGTCAAAAAGTCATATGTACGACTTTCATTACTCAGTATTTAAACCCATGTATGAGAATCGTTTACAGATGTGCTACACGGATACAGACAGTTTTATTTATCATATACAGACCAATAACTATTACAACGATTTAAAAACAAGCCTTTTGCCTTATTTTGATACTAGTAACTATCCTATTGATAACAAGTATCTGTTACCTATTCAAAACAAAAAAGTTCCAGGTCTTTTTAAGGATGAAATGGGTGGGAAAATGATTATTGAATTTGTTGGCCTTCGATCTAAACTTTATTGTATTAAAACCAGTGATGATGTTATAAAAAAAGCCAAAGGAGTGAAAGCATCGGTTATACGTGAATTCAATATTTCTGATTACGAAAAATCATTGTTTCGTGGTGAAATAATTAAGAGGAAAAACATTTTATTTAAATCGATTAAACATGAAATATTTACACAAAGTGTTAATAAAGTTGCCCTATCCTCTAATGATGACAAACGCATGATTTCTGCTGACAAAGTATCTACTAAAGCGTGGGGTCATACTTCCATACTTAATTTTTAAACAAAAAAAAAATAGTTATCGGTCTGTATTTATGATAAATAATATTTATATCACTTTTCTGAAGTTAAATTTTTTCTGTTAACTGTATTTAGCAATATTATAATGTTCAAAATACTGACATATGTTTATATTACTTGTTTACAAATAGTTACCTATTTGCTGATTGTATGTGCTCAGTGGCAGCGATCTGGGGATATGCCTAAGCATATTTTGTAGAGTTTTAGGTTAAGTTTATTCGTGTTTATTTCTATTTTTAAATTCTTTTTGCGTGTAATAAAACCTGTGTTTTTTATAACAAGTTTATA
This sequence comes from Archips xylosteana, assembly GCA_947563465.1. Classification (NCBI taxonomy): domain Eukaryota; kingdom Metazoa; phylum Arthropoda; class Insecta; order Lepidoptera; family Tortricidae; genus Archips; species Archips xylosteana. Next base: position 6,434,865 of record OX387370.1, read on the forward strand.
TAATTGTGTTTTTTTTTTTTTTTTAATAAATACAAATTAAAATGACATAATTTGTTTTCTTTTACTTCCTAGCCTAAAAGGTTCAGCGCACACTGCTAGGATTACTCCTTAAAGGATTACTACTTTAATTTAAAAATGCGTGGTCACACATAACATGATTCTTACCTAAAAACTCTTTAAGACTGTTCTATCAGTATGTGTTGGGTCTAACAGTACCCTATATTGAATCTGCTAGGTACCTAAATTAAAAGTACCTATTTCAAACTTTGATTAAAGTAAATTTATTGCTTAATTGAATCAATTCTAAACCTGTTTAACACGTGGCAAATACCTATCAACGATCACTTTGTCAGCGAACTCGTAACTTGATCACATGAATGTAATGTAACTTGATGACGAAGTGTGCGCACGTGCTGTATGCTTGATTATTGATGATGCATGGAATTTATTACGTATAAAACCGTCGCTTTAATTGATTAACTTTTATTAGTCTTCATTTATCGGCTCAACAACATAAAATAACAGAAACCGTTTATTATCTCAATTTGGTGAGTTGAATATTTTCTATTTTATTTTATTTTACTCGTATAAATAAATTTCATACATTTAACGACTAGCACTACTAAGTTTGTTATTTACATTTTTATTGCTACAGCCTAATTGAATTTTGTAATCCTGTTTCGATTATAATTATATAATATTTAACTAGTTAGGTATGAAGTATCTTTTCAGCACGGAATGCTGATGACCTGGGTTCGATTCCCAGCATTGGTCTTTTTTTCTGGGGTTTTTTCTGTGCATCTATATTTCAGTTTGTATTTAGTTTGAAATATATAATATTTATTATTTGTTACAGAAAATGGAACAAATCGATGAAATTTCTCCAAGACTGTTTTCTCAATACGCACAAGATCCATTAGAGGGTTTTCAAGACGATGAAGAAGATGATTTATTCAAGAAAATTAAAAAAGCAAGCCAGAAACCAAAAAACATCAAAAAACGCGAAAAAATACAAAACAAAATCACGAAGAAAAGCACTCCAGGTCAACCACCGTCATTTGTCATCAACAATAAGCCAGGCAAGGGAAGTAGGCTTATAAAAATAAAAATTATAAATTTAAATGCCCCTGGTTACGAGCAAGATAGCGACGACGGCGAGAGTGTTCTCCTTAATGCTCAGTATGTTGCAGACGACGGTTATGATGAAATTGTGGACAGTGCTGAAAGTTTAATTGACAAAATATCCAAAAGAATGTGTGGATATAGTGTTAGTTTTTAAGAACTTTAATTTGTTATATCTTAAGGAATTATTTAATAAATGTGTAGTTAAAATTATAAAATTATGTTTTATTTACCTATCTATTTAGTGACTTTAATTGGGTGAAAGGAAAATGTGAAAACAATCATAGTAGAAGTAACTTTTTTATTACGAAATTAATTCATACAATATTCTTATAATGTGAAAACATGCGACATTTCATTATCAAAGTAACATTTTTTGAGACATATAACGTTTTTTAACGCGCAAGATTTTTTATGATGGACACAGTTGTACGATCTACTGTCGATACAATATATAGTATACAAAGATTGAAAATTTGGACAGCCTTCATCATCCAAGTCTATTACAGTGCAATCAGCACACAAATTTTGAACCCATTCAATTTTTTCTAAGCCTTTTACAAGTATAATCTTACCAGTCAAATAACTATGAATGATTCTTTTAAATTCTCTGTAATCGACATATCCCTCGCGCCACAATATGCCAAGGTTTTTCTCAATCCATTTCACTTGTCTTTTTTCATTTTCTGATAAAGTAGAAAATGAATATGGAGGTTTTACTAAAAACGTTTGTGTGTATTCATTGGTACTAATCGCAAATTCTTTAATAATAAACTCATTTTTAGATGCTTTAAACCCCTGAACATCTACGAATAGATGATTCAGATTCATTATGATAACTTCTTTGTAATACCGGTCAATGGTTTATATTCTATAATACTATCATTCAGAATAAGACAATAAGCCGCAGTATTATCAGGTATATCTGCTTCACATTCTAATTCAATCCGCACATCTACTGATCCCGTTTTTAAGGTCTCGTTTTGACGTGAACAATCGATAACAAACAGAGGTGCTTTATCTTTAAATTCTTGCGGATTCAACAAAGGTGCTTGACGACGGTTGTAATAAGACTGCTGGAATTTGGCATACTGTTCGTATAATAAAGCAAATTTTTGAGCTGAAAAACTAGTATTCAAATTTTCGTAAGGAAAATAGCACGAATTTAAATGAACTTTAACATCTCGCAAATTACAATGATCGAAACGCGACACGTCATGATCAGAAACATTTTTTCTGTTTGTTTTTAATCCAATTATAACATAGCGAGGTTTTTCAATTTGAGAGGAAGTTTTGACAGCCCAAGAATGTTTTGATGTTTTAGGTAAGAGAGGATATTCGTACAGGTCCCAGTTCCTAAATGCTAACTGAATTGCGCGATCTCTTTCCAAACATTTGAGCAAACCTAATCTTTCCCGATCTGAAACCTTAATGTGAGGCATACGCCATACTATTTTAGATATAGTTAGGTTATCTATATACTCATTTGGGTTCAGTTTTACGCTATTTAAATTAGTATTAGATCGTAAAAGAATAAGTTCGTGCTTACAGTTAATAATGATTTTGTCGTAATCCTCTGCGAAGCCAAGAATCTTATTTAATGGAATAGATACAGAAAACATTCCATGCGAAATTTTTGTGCCATTAACGTCCCAGAACCATAACTTTGACATCGACGATTCGTGTTCATTCAACGATACAAGAGATTTCATTGTTGTTGTGACCCCAGCGTTTTTAATTTTATCTATTTCGATCCCATTCAGTTCATATCGAATGTCTTGAAATAAATGAAGTATAGGGTTATTTGTAAAAAGAACACTGTTCACCTTCGCTTTTGACTCTCTGTTGATTACTTCTATAGTACCCTCTATATATAAAGTACTTGATGATGGTAGTACGTAAAGATCTTGTTGGTTAATAGGTATTCGGATTTCATCGTTTAAATTGAAACTTGTTACGTACGGTTTATACGAATGATATTCAATACTTTCAATCGCGTCATCAACGCTAAAAGGATCGGATAAGTTTAATATACTCATTTTAATAAACCAATTTTTTTTAAAAATCGTTTGTTTTCTTTTGTAAGTTGATCTTTAGGTCTTCTTTTCTTGATAGCACAATGAGCACTAACAGTTTTTATGTGCGACACGAAATTTTTATTAAAATCTATCATTTTTTCCTAATATGTAAATATATTTGAATCTCTTCACCACGTAAATTCACTAAATTATCGTTTATATCCAATATTCTTATTTTAAGAGAGTTTAAACTGTTTTGAGTAACAGGAAAATAGATAACGTTTTTTGGTGTTTCTATAATCCGGTAACCAGGGGGTACATTAGGCACAAATTCATGAATTATATGACTAGGTTTTCCGTTTACGAATGATCCACTCACAATGTCACATTCAACTCGCACTATAGTCGTTGATAGAATGGATACCGGAAATGGGGACTCAGTTAATATATTCGCTCGCACTGTTTCTTCACCAAAACCAAGTAACTTACCAATTGAATTTGGTTTTTTAAAATAGATGTTTTTGGAACACAATATAGATGTCTTTAGTGTATTATTGTTGCATGTCAGTGTAAATGTACATCCTTGGAGGTGTTTTTTAAGATAATCGTCGAGATCCTGAAGTTCATAAGACCCCTCAGGAATTTCTACTACTTCGTTATCACCATAATAAAACTTATTGTTTCTATAGTCTATATTAGGTATTGAGTTAAAAGTTGACATGTATAACAACCCACATTCATATTCACCATCTAATTGAAGAGCTGGTGAATGATTCGTAATTAAGGTAGAGGAGGATCCTGTTATAGACAAAGTGAAAGACATCGTGATAATGAGAAACTATTTATTGATCAGAGGTATTTAAACGGTTATTCCAAATTTTTTTTAAATATTTCAAGCATAAATGTCCACAATTAACAGTATTAAATTTTTGATAAGTATTATAATTGTATAAGATATTATAATTTTTTAAATACTTTATTAATTCTAGCGGTGGTTGAAGGTCACCATAACTATTGAAATATTCACAATAATTATTATCTTTGACATAGGCTACCCAGTGAGTCCCTTGGTTTTTAGAACTATCTAAATTTATGATAGCACATTCTACTTTTTTTGCACGCTTTGGTAAACTGTCTCTCATGTAAACACCGCGAAAATGAGGAATATCTGATGAATGCTTTAAAATATCAACATTTGTAAGAGCGCGTCTGGGTAGCCTTTCATTTAGTTTTTTGAACGTTTTATACACAATCCATTTCCATTTCTGTACGGTTTTATATGTAACCCTTTTCCTATTGCAATAGATTCCATCATCTTATTATGACGTTCTGATTCAGCTAAGTTTTTTCTTGCAGCTTTGTAATCACCAACAGCTTTAGCGATCCCAGCAGCTCCTCCTGCCAATGATCCTAACGCAGAAAGTCCGGCAAAAATGGGTATTAGTGGTAATATACCCCCAGTTTTCGGGATTGGAATCAAACGAGGAACTCGCAGCTTACTCGTTTTGTTATTAAGAAATATTTTATTTGCTGCGCTAAGAGCTTGATTAATAGCAGTGCCTTTACTTTTAGATTTATTTTTTTTCAACTTGGTGCCTATCTTAGAAACAAAATGTTTAAATGATTTAATCCCAGCACCAGCTTTAATTTTAGATTTCATTATTTTGCTAACTAACCACGATGCAAGTTTTTCTCCTTTTCCAACACCTTTTGCATTCAATCTTTGTTTAGCCATTTTATAGAGTTCTAAATCTGCACGATGTCGATCTGCTAGGTTAAAATATTTATCGTATGCTATATCGTGTTGCATACACGCGTTGTCCAATTCATTAACTCCTTTATCACCTCTTTGCAACCGCTTATGCAATTTTGTGCCAGGTCCACAATAATTGTAACCAGGTATGTGAAGTTCAATTGGTAAGTAATTAATAATACTGTTTAGAAGTCCTCTTCCTTTCATTTCATGCGTGTTAATGACTTTGTGCAAGATTTTTTTTAAATATATTCACACAATGGCATTTCTATCAATCCAACTGTTTTCGCTATCGTTAAGTCCTAACCACTTAACATACAATTTTTTCCCTCTTTTTTTGATCACCTTTTCTATGAGGTAAACGTCTGGGTACTTAGTTTTTTGCAGTTCTTGTTCATAAAACGTACCGAGTATAGTGTTTTTTCGCTGGTCTTCAATATAGTAAGTAACAGGACAAGTGTGATTCACGTGTTTGATAGTAAATAGCTCTGTTGACCAGTTAGGTGTATAACCTTTATGAAAGACGCTTTTGTACTTGCTTATACGGACACGATCACCTACATTAAATTTATTTAATTGAAAACAAAGTTTAGATTGTTTTTTTCCAATGTTTTTCTTTACTTTAACTTCATTGTTAAAATTAACATCAATCGGACTAAATTTTGTAGTGCTGTGCACAGTTCGATTATAAGATTCGACTATGTCATCTAAAGGTTTACCAACCCATTTATAATTTCCAATAAAACTAAAATATTTATAAAGTTTATTCTTAAGCGTCTTGATTACCCTTTCAACAATAGATGCCTTTTTAATTGAATACGTGGAATAATGATTTATTTTTAAAGAATTCACATACCTCTGAAATTCTTCATTGTAAAATTCTTTTCCAAAGTCTGTCTGCAAGTTTCTAGGTGTTCGTTTTGTCGATGTTATAATTTGTTCAAAAGCATTTTTTACATCTGATTTAGTTTTAGATTTTGTTGGAATACACCACGTGTATTTTGAAAAAGTATCAATAACGACTAAAATGTATTTATTTCCCTTATTAGCTGTTTGTAAATACTGTAAGTCAATTAAATCTGCTTGCCACAAATCGTCAATTCCTTTTAATATAACTGCCCGACGCTTGAAATTTTTTCTTGCTGATCTATGGATTTCGTTCACGACTTGTTCTTTTGCCATAATTGAATTGATTTAAAATACCCTCTATGTCCTCTTTTGTATAAAAGTTTATTCTTAACTGATTAGAAAGCTGTAAGATTTGAGAATTTATAATTTCAAATATAGAATCAAGATACTTTTTATCGTAAATGTTCTGAACGAGCTGATCGACATACTGCTTATTTGTTGCATCATCAGGTGAGGATGGATCCGCTACCCCCTTTAATCTCGACGATTGTAAATCGAAATCACCATTATCTAAACGCAGCAAAGCTTTATTTTTAAATTCAGAAACTTCAGATACACGCAATCGTTTATGAACATGATGTCCGAATTTGTCTATGTTCATTTTTGTTATTTATTTTTCAGGTATTTATAGTCAAATTCGAGCTTCGACTGATGTGCAAAGTAAAACAAACGATTTATATATCATTAATTAACCAAGCCAGCTTCGCGTAGCTCTTCAACTATAGATATGATTTCATTGTCTAATCCGGTGTTGCCAGCATCACGAGAAGCTATGAGTAATTTCAATCTTTCAACTAATTCGTTTGGGTTATCCCAATATACATATGACACATCTCTTTCAACTTTTTTCATTGTTGGTAGCCCTTTGCCTTGAGTACTTCCGTCGCTTATTAAACGTTCTTTACATAATTTAAAAAGCGGTTTTATAATGTACAAATATTTTTTACCTTTGTTGCTTTTTATTGGTTTATTTGGGTCAAAATCACGTCTGTGCGCGTTCGTTTCTAGTAACAACATTTTATAATAACGTTTATCCTCTTCAGTTATAATACCTAAATCTGGCAATTTCTCAAATAACAAATTATATAAACCTGGTGTTAAATTGTAACTATTCCCGTTTACTTTGAGTCTATTGTCGCTAACAGAAACTGAATTAGATCCTAGCATTAATTTGTCACGCTCTGTTCGTATGCCGAAAGGAATGTTTGACTCGCTGTTATATTGCTTTTGCCATGCAGGGTCTTCACGAGGAGATGCATACGAATCAGACGTCTTAAATGACGCATTGGCTGTTGAATTAAGCTCAACCCTGTTATCACTTTCACATGACGCGCTATCATCATCTTGACTGTACTCATCATCGTTTGAACCAAATTCATAAGATTTTGGTATTATAGTTTGATTATTAATACTACTTCTCTTTTCAGTAGTAGGACTAAATTTTAATGTTTTTGCTGTCTTTTTCCACTTAAAAACATCTTCATTTAAATCAGTATCGTCGGTGTTAAAGTAATTAACATTACTATTATCGTTGTTCTTAACTATTTCATTAAGCGGATCTGTTATTGGTTTCAAGACAGATTCCAATACAATATTATTGTTGGTTTTCATGTCACGAAGCAGTTTCACTTTCTTTTTGATAGCCTCAGCAGACTGAATTACTTTTTCTTTTAAAGTTTTTTGTTCGGTTATTTTAGGAGCCATGTCTGATCTCGAGGATCTCATATAAAGCAATAAAAGTTTCTTGTAATGGGACTCAATAAGTATCTTAGTTAATCCAAAACGATAAATGTATCAAATCCCATTCTATAACATCCTGAATTTCTAGCACAATCCTTATTTATAACCAAATAGCTAAAAGGTATACTCCATACTTTTGCGCACATTTCACGAAACTGTGACCAAGACATATCGGTTCCGACGTGTTCATCATAAACATGACGTAAATTAACCTCATCTTGTTTAAAAAGAATTATTAAATTAGCATTATCTCTTATTAATTGTTTAGGCACTTTACTATAGGTTTGATTCAAGTAGAAGCTGTCAATATTTTTATGTCTTCCCATTGCGAAGTAATCTCTTATGTTGTTTTGATTCTCACATGCTACGTCATCAAATATAATGATTGAATTATTTTCAGCTTCATGCGGGCTTAGTATTTCATCATTTTCACGATATTTTTGAAATTTGACTGTTGGTACCAAATTCAATATTTTTTCTAGAAACATATACATAGGCTGGAAAAGTGTTTTTGAATAAACATAAACATTTAGGAAGCGGAGCCCTTTTTCATGGAGTAAAAGACCGACAATTAAATTAGTTTTTCCGCAATTAGAAGGCCCACAAATTATACAGCGAATTGTGTCAGGTAAAAGTTCCCCATGATGAAAAGAACGATTGTTGCGACTTGAACAAACGACATTCAACTGCAAGCTCTGTGTTTGTTTTACAAATTTCATATTTCCTTAAAATTAATTCAGGCGATGCGCGTGTTGCAAGCATGAAAAGCTTATTAAAAATGTGCAGTAAAGGTGATCGCTCGTTATATGAACAACGCATGATACCATTGTGCGTTCCGGTTAATGCGAGCGCAGGATTCTAACCCTCGATACGTTGATCTAATCAACGCATGGTACCGTTGTGCGTTCCGATTGTAATCGTTGTATCGTTCGTGTGTTGTGATAATGGCTCGCGTAACCGAGTTACATCTCCACAGGCGAACACAATGCCAACACAAGTTGTATCGTGTTGTAATGTCTGTTATGGAATGCGTTACATTTTTCGCATCATATTTTGGGTATTCTGGCACACAAAAACGAGCGAGGGCGACAGCCCGAGCGAGGTGTGCCAGAATGCCCAATATATAACTACTGACGTGATAGGCAGTTAAGCCGTACCGACTTTTTCAAACTTGTAGTATTTACTAGGGTTTTGTACCCGAAAGACGACAGATGGAATTCTATTGTTGTCGCATTCCCGTTGTCTTTATTTACGTTGTGTGAAGAACATCATTATCATCATCATATATTTAAGAGCTAGGTTCTTGTCGGTGGAGTAATTTCCAGCTAATACTACGTATACATTCCGCTCTTTCCTTCACTTCTTTTTACGGGGTGTTTCAAAAATCCCGTGCGATCTGAAAACCAGTGACAGTACTCATGAAACTGAACAACTTTCCCCAAAAAGCAGGGGTCGAAATACAAAAAAAAAATTGGACTCTCCATACAAAACACCCGATCAGCTGACAGAGTTAGTATGAAGAGACCAAAATTTTATTTCATATTCCGACCCATGTTTCTTGGGGAAAGTTGATCAGTTTCATGAGTACTGACACTGGGTTTCGGATCGTATGGGATTTTTGAAAGACCCTGTATAATGAAACATTTAGGCAAAATTTTATGTCTCTATATAAACTTAGAGGTTAAAATTTCGGAATACATACGAACATAAACAATATATCGAGATAAAAAGTACCCTATGTATTATTTCAAATTTAATCCAAATCCTCCCAGCCATTTTAACGTGTAGGCGTAACAAACACACATACACACACACGCTTACACAGTCACAAATCAATCACATTTAAGTATAATATTAGTAGGGTGACAAGAGTCTAAATCTAGCCTGGCACGTTTACGTAAGCGAATAACTGAAACCTTGCTT